>OY726531.1:36669490-37298520 GCA_963383655.1 Bathymodiolus septemdierum
GCTTATGGTGGTTAACAATATTTCAGTTTTATCGTGGCCGTCAGTTTTATTGGTGGAGGAAACCGGAGTACCTCGAGAAAACCACCGACCTGTCGCAAGTCATTGACAAAATATATCACATATTGTTGTATCGAGTACACTTCGCCATGAATAGGGTTCAAACTCACAGCGTTAATGGTGATATGCACCAATTGCACAGGTGGTTATAAATCCAACTACAATACGATCACGACTACGACGGCCCCTGTCAATTTCAGGCAAATTAAGCTGAAATTTAAACTATGTTGATTGAAAGCTTGTTGTTCAATGCCCAGCAGTAAATATGTCAATCATATTCCCGACTACAAGTTGAATAACATTTAAAATTCATTACAAAATTTACAGAAATGAGGCAGCGATGAGACATGGGGGGGGGGGGGGGGTGGGGGGGGGGAGCGGGCAACAAATACTGACAAAATGTAAGCTATAAATAAATGATAATGAATGGCTTAACATAAAACATGAGTTTATATTCAAAATGAAAAAAAACCAGTATGGACCAAAATTTAAATAGTTGGTTCTATGATAATTACTTGTTTTTCTGCAGATTTCTGTAATTCACAAATAAGTTTGATGTTTTTATTTATTAATGCAATAAATGTGATGAGAATAAAATCACATTTTCTTAAAACCTCAAATTTGTAGAAAAAAAAGAAAAAAAAAGAAAAGATAATGTCACATTAGAAAATAAAGGCATCAATTATTTATTGTTTGGATAACATTTTTTATTGATAATTTGGACATTTTTCGTTTGATCTTACCAAGTGATATGGTCAATATCAACAAACTCACTACGGTACTGAAAATTATTCACAAGTGTAAAATCAAACGCATTATGATGTAACCGATAAAAACGATAATGTCAGTTTTGAATGTCTTGACAAACATTGTCACTAGTATCACAGCTGGTCCTACCCAGCAATCCAATAGCAGGGGCGGACTCAGGGGGGGCCGAATCGCGCACGCCCCCCCCCTAAAATTGGAAAAAAATTGATTTTTTTGGCATAAAATCGTAATTTTTCACACGAAATACCCCAAAAATTTTAGTGCCTCCCTCCGCTCGGCGCAATTTTCTTAAGTACACCTCTCCCCCTAATTTGAAATCCTGGATCCGCCCCTGAATAGGATTCACTGAGATACTAGTAATAATGTTTGTCTTGGCCTTCATAACTGACGTTATTCTATATATGTTGTTATTTTTTAGTATGATTTTTATTGATAATCAACTTATTTCATTAACCAATCGGATACCTCATTAGCCATTTCTTAAAATAAGATATGTATTTTTTTAGTAATATGTATCAAAAATGAAAAAAAATACATTTCAAAGGTTATGGGGATATGGTGTTTAATGCCATTTTCAACAATATTCCAGTTATTTCGTGGTGGTCAGATTTATTGGTTGAGGAAACCGGAGTACCTGGAGATAACCACAAACCTGCTGCAAGTCACTGACAAACTTATCACATAATGTTGTATCGAGTACACGTCTCCATGAAAAGGGTTCGAACTCACAACGTTAGTTGTGATAGGCACTGATTGCACAGGTAGTTGTAAATCTAACTACTATACGATCACGACCAAAACACCCCCTGAACTGATTTTTTTTGATATTTCTTTAACCTATAAGATACCTCATTAGCCATTTCGTAAAAAAAGATATGTATTTTTAGTAATGTGTATCAAAAATGAAAAAATCATTAAATGTCAAAGTGTAAATAATATTGAAAGGATAGAAAAATTAATTTACATTTTCCCAGTAATCTTAACGATGACACTGATTATCAATTTAACCCTGCATTTTTGTATATTTGAGGAAAACCGCTCGTAGCCCTTGACTATCGGAATTCCTCATTAAATCAATAAAGAATTAAATTTTTGCAATTAATCTTGAATTTGTATTAATAATTGTACCCATTAATTTGTGATTTTAATTGTTCTTTGTACATTTTTCAGTTAGGCCGATTTTGACACTACATTTTTACAGGTAAATGAATAATACTAGTCTAGATGAGTGATACAGTCTGACATTAAAATATCTGATACTAATACATTAAATTAAGTTTTACAATGTTGTTAAAATAAAATATACAGATTAAAAAAGCATTTAGCAAAAACATGCAACACGTAAAAAATAAAATAACTGCACAACTTAATAAATTTTTCAGTCTTTAATTTCTTTGATCTGTGAACTATTTACAAAGTTTGGGTAGCGCCATCTATTGTCTATCTTGTTCCTATGTAATATCGTCATGGATTGTTGTCGTTAAATAAAGGATTTCACTTCACTCTGTTACGTAATAGCACACAATTGTAGAAAACATTGTTTTTCCTTGAGCTAAAACAATACAAATGGAATGCCTCATTGAGCAAATTATCTACCTTCAATAAGTAGTGTACACCAGGGGGCGTTCTTCATGCTATGACTTCAACTTCCACTTCCTGTAGATTTTCTTTCTTGGATTTCATTGGTTGGTTCACTTCTACAGGAATGATTGTCTAACATAGGATCTTCAAAGAACTAAAATGACAAGAAAATAAACAAAATTAAATGCTGCCATAAAAAAAGGATAATTTCAATCTATGCTAATTCACATTATATGATAGCTAAATCTTATTACAGTGAAATCTGTCTGTACCAAACCCCTAAATAAAACAGGATCCTGTATTGGGTTATGGTGTTTAATGCCACTTTCAACAATATTTCAATTAAATTGTGTTGGTCAGTTTAATTGGTGGAGGGAACCGAAATACCTGGATAAAACCACCGGCTTGTCACAAGTCACTGACAAACTTTATCACATAATGTTGTATCAAGTACACCTTGCCATGGGCGGGGTTTGAACTCACGACTTTAGTGTTGATAGGCACTGATTGGACAAGTAGTTGTAAATCCAACTACCATACGATCACGGCAGCCGCTCATAATTTTTTTTTATACAAAATAGAGGAATCATTTAAATTATATACAAAATAGAAGAAACTTTTAGAAATCATTTAAAATGAATACAAATTGGAGGGAAATTGAGCATATGATGTATATGTAATAATACCATAATGTAAGTGTAATTGTGAAAGGTGCGTTTGAATCAAACAGGCCTTACTTGTATAAAATTATCCACTCCAAAGAGATAATATTGATATAGTAATGTAGTGTAGTCATGAAAGGTGCTTTTGAATCAAACAGGCCTTACTTGTATAAAATTATCCACTCCAAAGAGATAATATTGATATAGTAATGTAGTGTAGTCATGAAAGGTGCGTTTCAATCAAACAGGCCTTACTTGTATAAAATTATCCACTCCAAAGAGATATTATTGATATAGTAATGTAAGTGTAGTTATGAAAGGTGTGTTTGAATCAAACAGATCTTACTTGTATAAGATTATCTACTCCAAAGAGATATTACTAATACAGTAATGTAACAGTGTAATCATGAAAGGTGTGTTTGAATCAAACAGATCTTACTTGTATAAGATTATCCACTCCAAAGAGATAATATTGATATAGTAATGTAGTGTAGTTGTGAAAGGTGCGTTTGAATCAAACAGGTCTTACTTGTATAAGATTATCCTCTCCAAAGAGATATTATTGATATAGTAATGTAGTGTAGTCATGAAAGGTGCGTTTGAATCAAACAGGTCTTACTTGTATAAGATTATCTACTCCAAAGAGATATCCATCCTCGTGATTTCCTAAGACCCAGGGATCTCTGTGAGTCAGGGTTTTATCTGTCATTAACATGGTTTTGGTGAAATCTATTAGCCATGCTCCACATTCATTATTGTCATCAAAGATAATCAAAATAGAACTACCGATCATCTGTAAAAGATTAGTAATTACTAGTCAAAGGTGATTAAAATAGAACTACCGATCATCTGTAAAAGATTAGAAATTACTAGTCAAAGGTGATTAAAATAGAACTACCGATCATCTATAAAAGATTAGTAATTACTAGTCAAAGGTGATTAAAATAGAACTACCGATCATCTATAAAAGATTAGTAATTACTAGTCAAAGGTGATTAAAATAGAACTACCGATCATCTGTAAAAGATTAGAAATTACTAGTCAAAGGTGATTAAAATAGAACTACCGATCATCTATAAAAGATTAGTAATTACTAGTCAAAGGTGATTAGAATAGAGCTACCGATCATCTGTAAAAGATTAGTAATTACTAGTCAAAGATGATTAAAATAGAACTACCGATCGTCTGTAAAAGATAAGTAATTACTAGTCAAAGGTGATTAAAATAGAACTACCGATCATCTGTAAAAGATTAGTAATTACTAGTCAAAGGTGATTAAAATAGAACTACCGATCATCTGTAAAAGATTAGTAATTACTAGTCAAAGGTGATTAAAATAGAACTACCGATCATCTGTAAAAGATTAGTAATTACTAGTCAAAGGTGATTAAAATAGAACTACCGATCATCTGTAAAAGATTAGTAATTACTAGTCAAAGGTGATTAAAATAGAGCTACCGATCATCTGTAAAAGATTAGAAATTTATTAGTCAAAAGGTGATTAAAATAGAACTACCGATCATCTGTAAAAGATTAGAAATTACTAGTCAAAGGTGATTAAAATAGAACTACCGATCATCTGTAAAAGATTAGTAATTACTAGTCAAAGGTGATTAAAATAGAACTACCGATCATCTGTAAAAGATTAGTAATTACTAGTCAAAGGTGATTAAAATAGAACTACCGATCATCTGTAAAAGATTAGAAATTACTAGTCAAAGGTGATTAAAATAGAACTACCGATCATCTGTAAAAGATTAGAAATTACTAGTCAAAGGTGATTAAAATAGAACTACCGATCATCTGTAAAAGATTAGTAATTACTAGTCAAAGGTGATTAAAATAGAACTACCGATCATCTGTAAAAGATTAGAAATTACTAGTCAAAGGTGATTAAAATAGAACTACCGATCATCTGTAAAAGATTAGAAATTACTAGTCAAAGGTGATTAAAATAGAACTACCAATCATCTGTAAAAGATTAGAAATTACTAGCCAAAGGTGATTAAAACAGAACTACCGATCATCTGTAAAAGATTAGTAATTACTAGTCAAAGGTGATTAAAATAGAACTACCGATCATCTGTAAAAGATTAGTAATTACTAGTCAAAGGTGATTAAAATAGAACTACCGATCATCTGTAAAAGATTAGAAATTACTAGTCAAAGATGATTAAAATAGAACTGCCGATCATCTGTAAAAGATTAGTAATTACTAGTCAAAGGTGATTAAAATAGAACTACCGATCATCTGTAAAAGATTAGTAATTACTAGTCAAAAGATGATTAAAATAGAACTACCGATCATCTGTAAAAGATTAGAAATTACTAGTCAAAGATGATTAAAATAGTACTACCGATCATCTGTAAAAGATTAGTAATTACTAGTCAAAGGTGATTAAAATAGAACTACCGATCATCTGTAAAAGATTAGAAATTACTTCCATAGTCATATGGCGTTTAACAGGATACAGTCAAACCTGCCTTATAGGGCACCTCTATATAACAAATCACTGTCTATAAAGGGTAGTCTCATTTTTCCCATTAATGAATAGTGCATACAATTTTAACCTGTATATAAAGGACAACTGCTCGAGTGTCCTTTATATACAGGTTTGACTGTATTTGATTTGTTCCGAATGTGTATACAGTATTCTTATATCCTGTGTTACATCACATTATTTAATTGGGCGGGTGCGTGATTGTTGTTTAATGCCAAATAAGCAATTTTTCAGCTCTATCATGGCGAGGACAAGCTACATTCGGTGAGATGATGATGATGTCCGTTTTGTACGAGACCGACACACCTAGTTGGATTTTTATTGTGCTAGCTCACTGAAACAAGTGTTGTTCCACTCGGAACACATTATCCTGATTCAGAGTCAACCAATCTTTGCTATTACTCCTTAATGCTGCTTGCCTAGAGAATTTTATAAGTCTTTTGTTTGACCCGACCAGGGTTCGAACCCACCCTAACCATTACCCCACTGATGCAGCAAGGCCGTAATATGGTCACGTCAAATTGTTTATAATATACTGACTACTATGAAATGTGTGTTACAATGTATTAAAACATGCATCAAATTCTGCATTTGAATTCACACATTTATTTTCGTGAAACTATCCCTACTCGGAAAAACGTGAAAATTATAATACACAGCCTAAAAAGTATAGAACAGTAGTAAGAAAGTAATGCTTATGCACTCAATTTTTTCCTTCAAATTTGTCTCAAACTGTCTTTGTTATCGGTGATGAATTTAAAGGGTAATGTGTTAAGATGATCAAAATGGAAGCTATCCGACTGCCTCCCAATTTTTGAAGGATCAATCAAATATTTTTAGACAGTCAAATTTACATTTGAAACAGGTGCAAAGGTCAAGTTGAACATGAATTTGAAGTGGTGGTTATGGTGCTTAACAATATTTCAGTTATATCGTGGTGGTCAGTTATATCATGGTGGTCAGCTATATCATGATGGTCAGCTATATCGTGGCGGTCAGTTATATCGTGGCGGTCAGTTATATCGTGGCGGTCAGCTATATCGTGGCGGTCAGTTATATCGTGGCGGTCAGTTATATCGTGGCGGTCAGTTATATCGTGGCGGTCAGTTATATCGTGGCGGTCAGCTATATCGTGGCGGTCAGTTATATCGTGGTGGTCAGTTATATCTTGGCAGTCAGTTATATCGTGGCGGTCAGTTATATCGTGGCGGTCAGTTATATCGTGGCGGTCAGCTATATCGTGGCGGTCAGTTATATCGTGGCGGTCAGTTATATCGTGGCGGTCAGTTATATCGTGGCGGTCAGTTATATCGTGGCGGTCAGTTATATCGTGGCGGTCAGTTATATCATGGCGGTCAGTTATATCATGGCGGTCAGTTATATCATGGCAGTCAGTTATATCATGGCAGTCAGTTATATCATGGCAGTCAGTTATATCATGGCGGTCAGTTATATCATGGCGGTCAGTTATATCATGGCGGTCAGTTATATCATGGTGGTCAGTTATATCATGGCAGTCAGTTATATCATGGCGGTCAGTTATATCATGGCAGTCAGTTATATCATGGCGGTGTTATATCATGGCAGTCAGTTATATCATGGCGGTCAGTTATATCATGGCGGTCAGTTATATCATGGCAGTCAGTTATATCGTGGCGGTCAGTTATATCGTGGCAGTCAGCTATATCGTGGCGGTCAGTTATATCGTGGCGGTCAGTTATATCGTGGCGGTCAGTTATATCGTGGCGGTCAGTTATATCGTGGCGGTCAGTTATATCATGGCGGTCAGTTATATCATGGCGGTCAGTTATATCATGGCGGTCAGTTATATCATGGCAGTCAGTTATATCATGGCAGTCAGTTATATCATGGCAGTCAGTTATATCATGGCGGTCAGTTATATCATGGCGGTCAGTTATATCATGGCGGTCAGTTATATCATGGTGGTCAGTTATATCATGGCAGTCAGTTATATCATGGCGGTCAGTTATATCATGGCAGTCAGTTATATCATGGCGGTGTTATATCATGGCAGTCAGTTATATCATGGCGGTCAGTTATATCATGGCGGTCAGTTATATCATGGCGGTCAGTTATATCATGGCAGTCAGTTATATCATGGCGATCAGTTATATCATGGCGGTCAGTTATATCATGGTGCTCAGTTATATCATGGCGGTCAGTTATATCATGGCGGTCAGTTATATCATGGTGGTCAGTTATATCATGGCGGTCAGTTATATCATGGCGGTCAGTTATATCATGGCGGTCAGTTATATCATGGCAGTCAGCTATATCATGGCAGTCAGTTATATCATGGCAGTCAGCTATATCATGGCGGTCAGTTATATCATGGTGGTCAGTTATATCATGGCGGTCAGATATATCATGGCAGTCAGCTATATCATGGCGGTCAGTTATATCATGGCAGTCAGTTATATCATGGTGGTCAGTTATATCATGGTGGTCAGTTATATCATGGTAGTCGGCTATATCATGGCAGTCAGCTATATCATGGCGGTCAGTTATATCATGGCGGTCAGTTATATCATGGCAGTCAGCTATATCATGGCGGTCAGCTATATCATGGCGGTCAGTTATATCATGGCGGTTAGTTATATCATGGCAGTCAGCTATATCATGGTGGTCAGTTATATCATGGCAGTCAGCTATATCATGGCGGTCAGTTATATCATGGAGGTCAGTTATATCATGGCGGTCAGTTTTATTTGTGGAGGAAACCGTAGTACACAGAGAAAATCACTGACCTGTCACAAGTCACTGACAAACTTTATCACATAATGTTGTATCGAGTACACCTCGCCTGAGTGGGACTCACAACGTTAGTGGTGATAGGCACTAATTGCATACAATCACGACCACGATGGCCCCTTGAAGTTGAAGGAAAAATTTGATCATGTAAACACACCTTACCGTTATCAATTTAGTTACTAACCTCGTGCGACATAAAATATTTGGAAGATTCAAAAGTCTGTCGGATAACTTTCATTCTTCCACAGAGAGCCCTTTGTCGTACTGAGTTTCCTTTCAAAAACTTATTCAAGATCTTTTGAACCTTGAAAATATATAAACAATTGATTGAAAAATATACATGCATGTACAAATAATTTATTAAAAAATAAATCACCATTAATAAAGAATAAAGAAATACAGTGAGTGATTGTTGTTTAACACCATCTCAGCAATTTTTCAATTAATTTTCAACGGGTTGATAGAATTTCAGTCCGTAGATAGACATGTCGCTCCACTCGGGACACATTATCTTGATTCTGAGCGAACCAGTTTTTGCTCTTTCTCCTTAAGGCTGCGTGCTTACCAGAGAAGCAACAAATACTACTTCACCAAGTCTTTGGTTTGACCTGATCTGGGCTCAAACCCACAATCTACCGCACTCTAAGGCAATCACGCTAACCATTATATCACTGATGTGGTTAAAAGACATACATGTATTCTTTGTATAAAAATCTGAGACACAAGACCTTTTCAGTTTTGTTTTAGTTTAATTTTGTTTTTTTTAACCTGGTATTGGTGATGGTTTCCATGGCACAGTCCTGAGCTGTTGTGTTGTTGTTTAATGCCAATTCAGCAATTTTTCAGCTATATCATGTTGAGAACAAGTTAATTTTCAATGAGATGATGATGAGGTCCACTTTGTTCTAGACCAACACGCTGAGTTGATTTTTATAGTGCTAGCTCACTGAAACAACAGTCCTATGGATGAATAAATCTACAAACATGGGCCATCGTGGCCATGATTGTATGGTAGTTGGATTTACAACTACCTGTGCATTCAGTTGCTATCACCACTGATGTTGTGAGTTTGAATCTCGATCAGGGTGAGATTATTATGTGATAAAATTTGTCAGTGACTTGCGACAGGTTGGTGGTTTTCTCCAGGTACTCCGATTTCCTCCATCAATTAAACTGACCACCACGATATAACTGAAATATTGTTGAAAGTGACATTAAACACCATAAAAACAAACAAACAAAATAAATCTATCTACAAACCTCTTCTTTTGTTTTAATTTTCTTCAAATTATTTTCTGGAGGTTCACCAGCAACCTAAAAGACAGAAAAAAAAAAAATATATATATATATATCAAGTCAGGCATTATCAGGGTTTCTATTTAATATTTCTAAATGAGGTCTGGTGTATTTTTCAGCTATATCATGGCGAGAAACAAGTTAATTTTCAATGAAATGATCACGAGGTCCACTTTGTACTAAACCAATACGCTTAGTTGGATTTTTTTAGTGCTAACTCACTGAAACAACAGTCTGCAGGTAGACATGTCACACCATTCAGACACATTATCATGATTCCAAGCCAACCAGCTTTCTCCTTAATGCTGCATGCTTAACAGAGAAGCAACAAATATCATTTTATAGTCTCTGGTTTGACCTGATCAGGGCTTAAACCCACGATCTACCGCAATTAAGGCAAAAATGCTAATTATTACACCACTGATGTGGTTCTGGCGACCATTTCACTAAAGGTCTTAAGTCGTAAACGTAGACGCAAGTGTACTCTTAAGAGTTACGATTGTTTCACTAATAGTTAGGATTTACGACTTACGATAAAAAGTGATCGCAAAGTTAAGAGTGGTGGAAGGTAGTCGTAAGTCGTAAATCGTAAACCTATTTTTGAAGAGAAGAATTGTTATCTGTATTTTTTCAATATGAACATTAATCAAATGAAGCAAGCAATACATATTATATGCACGCACCATTTTCTATATTTCGAGAGTAATAAAAAAATCATCAAAACAGAGACACATTATTGTTTGTTTCAGTGTACTTTCTATCAGCTCTGCATTTACAATATGAACATATTTCATTAACGTGTGAATACCTAGAAGAAATTTCAAGAAAATCAAAAAAAATAAGCACACACAGAGGGTGCATTACATTTGCGTGGATTTGGGGATTAACAGGTATTACTTTTGCGTGGAGAAAGAGCATTACAATTGCCCGTAAAATGTACATGAGATTTGTTTTGCATTTGCCATGTTTGCATTTTATCTGTTATTTATCTGTTATTTAGAATATATTTAATTTACTCATAAAACATTTTCTGCATTTTGCAGCATGACTGACAATGCAATATGGATTATTCACCTCTTTCGTCAGTCTTTAAGATGAAAACAAAAAATATAAGAATAACATAGATACAAATATATGAAATATAAATTAAAACAAAAATTTTGCAACATGCATGTATAAGAAAACAAACCCAATAATTTTGAAGACAACATATATTTTAGCAGTCCAAATGCTAATATTCATTGGTAGTTTTTATTGATTATATAAAGTGTTAAACACTCACTTTGAATATAAATCAACAGTACATGTATGCACATGTTAAGGTTTAATATTGTAAGATGTGTATTTTTGTTATTTTATGTGTTGAAGAAACATATTATATGCTTGAATATAGTGATGCAATAAAACTACCCAAATCCTACCATATAGTATGAAATTTGTTAAAATATATTCCATAAAATAAATTTCTTTTCAAATTTCTGTAAAATTTTATACTTAACATTTTTTTTTTCTGATAGCTTTTGTTTATTCATTTAAAAGATCACTTTAGAGTTTTATAATTAGTTGAATATTAAAAATGTATTTAAACACATTTAAAATGTGATTATTAATGTAATCAGCTTCCGAGCTGTTGGGTTTATGTATAAAATATACAAAAAAAGGTGCACTCGACTCGCAACCACAAGTGATAAGGTTTACCAGTTGCTTGCTGCCGTGGTTGGTGGTTCTCTGGCTTCTTCCATCACTAAAACTGATCGCCATGATATAGCTGAAATATTGCTGAAAGTGGCGTTAATCACCTAAACTCAATCATCTTATACAAAATATATGATACAAGATATCTTTTGACCTCCATTATAGGAGATGTTACTTGTCGCAAGTCGTAACTCTTAAGATTAGGACTAGTTTAGTGAAACGCACGTATGCGTGCATGTAAGGAAATCTTAAGAGTGATCTTAGACTTACGATTTACGATCACTTTAGTGAAACGGTCACCTGATGTATAGGAGAAAATGATTGTTGTTTAATTCCAAGTGAACAATTTTTCAGCCATTTGGTGTACAAGAGAATATCTACAGTCAGTACCTACCCGTAAAGCTTCTATCCTGAATCCAAATTTGGCTGTTGAGCTTTCTTGTTCTCTAAACTACATTTTGGATAAAAAAAAAATAATAATAAAAAAAAAATGCTGATAATATAGTAGCACATAATTTTTTTTTTGTCTTTCTTCGTCTTGTGTATCTAAGTTTAATAATAAAATTTGTTCACGCCACGATATAGCTGAAATATTGCTAAAAGTTGGTGTTAAACACCAATCAATTGTCTTGTGTATCCTGTTGTGCCAGTTTCTCTGGATTGTCCATGTTTGATTGCTCCTTCAGTATTCTCTAAAGCTTATTTAGGAAGAAAATTGCATTTTAATTTTTATATTGTTTTCTAGCATTTCATTGGACGAAAGTTCAAAATTTAAAAAGTTTACACATGGATAATTCCACGCTGCTCTATTGTATTCATACACACTTGTATTACATTTTGAATTTCCATTTTGAAAAAATTAGTAAATATATCTGTTTTGAAAGCAACAAAGCAAGATATTTAATCGAATCAATTTAAAAACCACAGGATGGTTTATGATGTTTAACACCACTTTCAACATTATTTCAGTTATATCATGGAGGTCAGTTTCATTGGTGGAGGAAACCGGAGTGCCAGGAGAAAACCACCGACCTGCCACAAGTCACTGACAAACTTTATATCACATAATGTTGTATCAAGTACACCTCGCCATGAGTGGGATTCTAACTCAAAACGTTAGTGGTGATAGGCACCGATTGCATAGGTAATTATAAATCCAACTACCATATGATCATGACCACAACGGCCCCTATATAGAAAGGATGTTGTTGTTACTCTTAAGTGGATTTATAAGAATTAAATAAGATTTAGTATGAGTTTATCAATGTGTAAACTTAACCTTTCACCCACAAACTTTACATAAAGTCCTTTGGACTTCGAATTATTCACTTTGTGAGTGACTCGTCCACTTTGTGAGTGACTCATCCAAGTTTACACATCAATAAACGCCTACACAATCTTATTTAATCCTATAGTGAACCAGTGAAAGTCATATATGATTTTTTTTTTTTTTTTTTTACAAAATTGGCTAAAAATTACATAAATGGCAATATAATTTACATAATTAACTAAAAATGACATAAATGGCAATATAATTTACATAATTGACTAA
Source organism: Bathymodiolus septemdierum (assembly GCA_963383655.1). NCBI lineage: Eukaryota > Metazoa > Mollusca > Bivalvia > Mytilida > Modiolidae > Bathymodiolus > Bathymodiolus septemdierum. The sequence goes on from OY726531.1 coordinate 36,682,375, forward strand.
ATAATTTAAATTATTCATGTAATTAGCATCAAACATAAGTGACTAAAATTTTAATATAATTATCAAACAAAATTGCATGAATCATACAATTAGTAAAAATAACCTGTCTCTATTATGTGAATTTTTCTTATATATATTTACAGATAAATGTACCAAAATCAGTCATATTTTTCCCAGGATGCCCTTTTTGCAATTTTATTCATATTTCTAAAAAAAAGGAAGATGAATTTTGAAAAAATTATGAAATTTATCATTAGTAATTTTGTTTTTTGATTTTTTCCCTTTAATTTTCTCCTTATGAAATGTATGATAAAAATAATACCACATGAATTGACAATATATTCCAAGACTTGATGGGGCTCTCGTGGCTGTAATCGCATGGTAGTTGGATTTACCACTACATGTGCAATCAGTGCCTATCAGCACTAAAGTTGTGAGTTTGAACCCATTTATGGTGAGGTGTACCCAATACAACATTATGTGATAAAGTTTTTCAGTGACTTGAAGCAGGTCGGTGGTTTTCTGACGGTACTCCGGTTTCTTCCACCAATAAAACTGACAGCCACGATATAAATGAAATATTGCTGAAAGTGTCATAAAACACTATAACCCTTACCCTAACCCTGAACTGTTGAACTTAATCCCCCAGACAGAAATCGTACAGTTAGATGTGTCAATTATCATAATGTTCGGTTATTAAGAGATTATGATATAACCGTATTTGTAACATGACTGCATTCTTTTCATTTGATCTTTCTTAATCTATGGTTTATATACCAGAATGTATGCAACAGCTAAGAAAAAAAATCTATGAAATATAAATACACGGAGATACAAGATATTGCACACTTTAAATCTGGGTTGTAGTTTTATTACACTCTGAGAGCTGTGCAATAATAAAACGACCTAGATATGATATTGCATGACTTCACCTTACAAATCATTTATATCACGTTTTTTGCTGTTGCTTTAATCTAAAAATATAAGTACATGCCTGCATATATCTAAGTTTTGTTATTGCTTGTTGTTCTCTCTCGTCGGGCGTAGGGGCGTCAGGATCAAGTTCAATCATTTTCTCGTATAAATCTCTACGTAAAACTGGATTTTTTACTTCAGATTCTAAAAATGTTCTGAAAATAACAAAAAAAAATAATAGCATATAATTCCGAGCTCATTCTAGTCAGTACGGTCATGAAACTTTCGAACATGAGTTTCATATTCGGACTCCAAATTAGTCAGAATCAGGATAGTGTTTTGATTGTATGGTTTTGGAATATGAGTACATTTGGAAAATTATTCTAAACTCTGCAGTTTAATTAAGGAATATTTTCAATTTTTGAATAGGTTATACGATATAACCTGGTTTGGGACAGCTTACGCTTAATAAATCGTGAAGCGGCTTATGAAAAGCGTAAACTGTTCCAAACCAGGTTATACAAGTAAGCAAGAAAAACCTGTTCAAAAATTGGAAATATTCCTTGTAATTTAATTTTTACAACAAAATTTAACGATTCCTCGATTTTAATTACGATTATCATGTAGGACTATTTGAATTTGCTGTTGGCGACTGAATATGTTGGCGATGTCACAATACCAACCCAGGTGACCGTTTCACTAAAGGTCGTAAGTCGTAAACGTAGACGTAAGTGTACTCTTAAGAGTTACAATTGTTTCACCAATAGTTAGGATTTACGACTTACGATAAAAAGTGATCGCAAAGTTAAGAGTGGTGGAAGGTACACATAAGTCGTAAACCTATTTTTGAAGAGAAGAATTGCTATCTATATTTTTTTTTTAATATGAACATTGATCAAATGAAGCAATCAATAAATATTAGATGCACGCAACATTTTTTATATTTCGAGAGCCATAAAAAATCATTAAAACACAGCTACACATTATTGTTTGTTTCAGTGTACTTTCTATCAGTTCTGCATTTACAATATCAACTTATTTTATTAACGAATGTATGTACCTAGATGAAATTTCAAGAAAACAATGATATCGGGTGCATGTACAAACAATGGTTCAAAAATAAAGTTAAGCACAAACAGAGGGCCCATTACATTTCCGTGGATTTGAGGATTAACAGGTATCACTTTTGCACGGAGAAAGAGCATTACAATTGCCCGTAAAATATACCTGAGACTTTTTTTTACATATGCGCGGTTACCTGTTATTTAGAATATATTTGATTTACTCATAACATTTTCTGCATTTTTCAGCACGACTGACGATGCAATATAGATTATTCGCCTCTTTGGTCAGCCTTTAAAATGAAAACAAAAAATATATGAATAATATCTATACAAATATATGAAATATAAATTAAAAAAAAATAGTGGAACATACCTGTATAAAAAAAAACAATAATTTGGAATGCAACAGATATTTTAGCAGTCCAAATGTTAAAATTCATTGGTAGTTTTTATTGATTATATAAAGCGTTAAGCACTCACTATGAATATAAATCAACAGTACATATACATGTTAAGGTTTGATATTGTAATTATATGCATGAATATAGTGATGCAAAAAACTACCCAAATCCTACACCCTCCCCCCTCCGCCCAAGTCAATAAAGGGTTAAAAAAAGAAGTTGTTGCATCAGTGTTTATAAAAACCATAAAATATTAGGAAAATACGAATTGTACTTTAAAGAATGGTAAAAAAAAATCCGCACAATTGAAGTTCTTCACGTAAATGTAGGATTTTTTTATGCACAATTGAAATGCACCGCAAACGGAATATCAGTGCAGAATGTGAATGTATTGCCAAATATATATGGTCACATTTTTGAAATTTTTCCTTACATATAGCATGAAATTTGTTAAAATATATTCCATAACAAAAATTTCTTCTCAAATTTCGGTAAATTTTTACACTTAACATTTTTTTTCTGATGGCTTTGGTTTATTCATCTAAAAAATCACTTTGGAGTTTTATAATTAGTTGAATATTAAAAATGTATTTAAATACATTTAAAATGTGATTATTAATGTAATCAGCTTTTGATTTAATTTTTTTGGTGTTTTAACGCCACTTTCAGCAGTATTTCAGCTATATCGGCTGAGAGTCGAGTGTACCCTTTTTGTAATTTACAAAGCCGGGCACGAACCCACTCCGTATTGGGGATAGGCTTGTATGAGTTGCTAGATCCAACGACCTAACTCATTGAACCACCCAGGCCCCTAATCAGCTGTTGAGCTGTTGGGTTTATTATATATATATATAAAATATATGATACAATATAATATCTTTTTACCCCCATTATAGGAGATGTTACTTGTCGCAAGTCGTAAGTCGTAACTCTTAAGCTTAGGACTAGTTTAGTGAAACGCACGTATACGTGCATGTAAGGAAATCTTAAGAGTGATCTTAGACTTACGATTTACGATCACTTTAGTGAAACGGTCGCCAGGTTATCAAGTATTACCAATTTTTCTCCAGGCAGAACAATCAATCAGATTGCATTACATCAAATTAAATTATTGAAAAATAAATAATATACAGTGGAATTTGTGCAATCCCACACTTGATTATTCTCACATCATGTGACATACAATAAAAATTTCTGGTTCCAGAGTACTTCTTTAACACATCTGGTGTATTTCGAAACCTGTCACTTTCGACATCTGACACTGTTTTCTAGTCCCAGTTTTATTAATTACACTTAATTAAACCTGTCTTATCTGACCCTTTGATCTTCTAATTAATAAATTGCCATCCTTTCATGTGTATTACTAAATATAAACCATTAACAAATTAAGAGGCTTGTAAACTATCATTTGAACTTATTGATTGGCAGGTGATTAAAGGCTCATTAATATGGGCTAAAAGCAAGAATATAATAATTAAACTTTTACCATGAACTGTTTTCTCTTTCTTTGTAAAAAATCATTATTTAAGTATTAAAGGACATGGCTACAAACTATTATCTGACATTTTATCAGTAACCAGAATCTGTAAATCGAAGAAGGACAGACAACACAATGGCCAAAAGAAAAAGGACAGACAACACAATGGCCAAAAGAAAAAGGACAGACAACACAATGGCCAAAAGAAAAAGGACAGACAACACAATGTCCAAAAGAAAAAGGACAGACAACACAATGGCCAAAAGAAAACGGACAGACAACACAATGGCCAAAAGAAAAAGGACAGACAACACAATGGCCAAAAGAAAAAGGACAGACAACACAATGGCCAAAAGAAAAAGGACAGACAACACAATGGCCAAAAGAAAAAGGACAGACAACACAATGGCCAAAAGAAAAAGGACAGACAACACAATGTCCAAAAGAAAAAGGACAGACAACACAATGGCCAAAAGAAAAAGGACAGACAACACAATGGCCAAAAGAAAAAGGACAGACAACACAATGGCCAAAAGAAAAAGGACAGACAACACAATGGCCAAAAGAAAAAGGACAGACAACACAATGGCCAAAAGAAAAAGGACAGACAACACAATGGCCAAAAGAAAAAGGACAGACAACACAATGGCCAAAAGAAAAAGGACAGACAACAATCAACAAAACACAACACAGATCACGCCACACGAACCCCACCAAACACAGGGGGTAAACATGTCTTCACATAGTTCTAATTAATTAAACCATCCTACCATAGTCAAACATATAAAATTTCTTCTCTTCTTAAATTTGTGCAAATTTCTGCTAACTAAAAGAATAAACCAGAGTATTCCGACATCCTGTATAATCTGACACATTTCCCTAGTTACTTGCAATTGGTGTGTCTGATTAGACAGGTTCCACTGTATTTGAAATGATCATGTGCCTCTTAATTTTTTATCACAGATATAACACTGAAAATAGGTTTATGGTGTTTAATGCCATTTTCAACAATATTTCAGTTATATCATGGCGGACAATTTTATTAGTGGAGAAAAATGGAGTACCCAGAGAAAACCACCGACCTGTCGCAAGTCACTGACAAACTTCATCACACAATGTTGTATTGGGTACACTTTGCTATGAATGGGGTTTGAACTCACAAATTTAGTGGTGATAGGTACTGATTGCACAGGTAGCTGTACATGACAACGACGGCCCCCTGAAAATAAGAAACTTGAAAGCATCAATACAGTAGTTTAGAGCAATCAAAAGTTCAGCGTTTTTGTGAAACCCTCATGGGAAATGTTTTGTTTTTGTAACATTTTTGATGCCAAAAAAATGACATGATGTGAAATGCATGAATTTAATATTGATATCTTACATCAAATATGCCTGCCACATACATACATGAGAAAATGTTATATCTCACCTTTGTTGCCCGTCACATACATACATATAAGAAAATGGTATATTTCACCTGGTTGTCGATCATATACGTACATATGAGAAAATGGTATATTTCACCTGGTTGCTTGTCCCATACGTACATATGAGAAAATGGTCTATCTCACCTGGTTGCCTGTCACATGCGTACATATAAGGACATGCTATATTTCACCTGGTTGCCTGTCACATACGTACATATGAGAAAATGGTATGTCTCACCTGGTTGCCTGTCACATACGTACATATAAGGACATGTTATATCTCACCTGATTGCCTGTCACATACGTAAATATGAGAAATTGGTATGTCTCACCTGGTTGCCTGTCACATACGTACATATAAGGACATGTTATATCTCACCTGATTGCCTGTCACATACGTACATATGAGAAAATGATATGTCTCACTTGGTTGCCTGTCACATACGTACATATAAGAACATGTTATATCTCACCTGGTTCCTATTTTTATATCCATTATGTTAGGGTTATCAAAATGCTGTAATAAGTCTTCCATTTCTATAAAAACTGAAAAATTCTGTTAAGGAAATTTGTGAAAATAAATAACATAGCCCCACTCGGACATGTTATCCTGATTCCAAGCTAACTAATCTTTGCTCTTTCTCCTTAATGCTGCTAGCTTAAAAGAGAAGCAACAAATATCAATTTTATAGTCTGGCTTGACCTGACCAGGGCTTGAACCATATCAATTTTATAGTCTGGCTTGAACCCATGATCTACCACACTCGAGGTGAGCACGCTAACCAATAAACCACCGATGCGGCTTTATTATTTGATTATCATTTGTGACGCTTAAATATTTCAAAACATTAATACACCAATAAGTAAACTGTATTACATTAGAATAAAACATGAATGGGACAGTCTAACATAATATTAAAAAAATGGGACAGTCTTATCATAATATTAAAAAAATGGGACAGTCTATCATAACATTAAAAAAATGGGACAGTCTATCATAACATTAAAAAAATGGGAGTCTATCATAACATTAAAAAATGGGACAGTCTATCATAACATTAAAAAATGGGACAGTCTATCATAACATTAAAAAAATGGGACAGTCTATCATAACATTAAAAAAATGGGACAGTCTATCATAACATTAAAAAAATGGGACAGTCTATCATAATATTAAAAAAATGGGACATTCTATCATAATATTAAAAAAAAAAAACTATTAACACCAATATCACAGCTGAAAATTTAGTTTCCCCACTTTCCCTTAGTAATTTTTACACATCTCCTATCTCATTTTTTATTCTCTTTAAATAAAAAAAATCCAACAAACTCCCAAGATGAATTTACATGATACTTTTGTGAATATAATTTTTTGAGAACCAATATTGCATCATGTATATATTTATGTAGAATTCTATATTTCTAGTAATTCAACTTTTATATGATGTATCTATTGATTTGTATCTTGTTGGAACTTGAAGAAAAAAATATATATACCTATAAGTGACCATATTAGTATAATTTAGAAGCTTATTAACACGGGTGATTCTATCAAAGATTGTAATAACACTATAATTAATTTGATTGTGGCACGTATTCTCCCGATTTTATTAAAATTTGTTCTTTAATTGCTCCTTCTTTTCCGATAGTCTGCACGAAAAAGCTATTTAAGTGCTACATATCGGAAAAGGGGGTACTATTTAAGATATAATTCTAATTAAATAAGAGTATTGTTACATTATACGGCTTCTTTGCTAAATACAATTTCATTGGTCAGTATCATATATCAAAGGTAAAAAGAATTGCGATGCCTTTGAAAAGAAAGCTGATGATGTTTTCATTACCCAATTAAAGTATTATAAAGAAAATATCATGATGGAAAAAAAAACAACAGATGTTGACATAAACTGTTATCATCCTGTTGGGGTCATGTCATGTAACCTTTCATGAATCTTTGACCATCCAATTAAATGAACCGCATCGGTGGCGTAGTGTGCTCGCCTAAAGTGCGATAGATCATGGGTTCGAGCCCCAGTCGGGTCAAACCAAAGATTATACAATTGGTATTTGTTGCTTCTCTGCTAAGTATTAAGGAGAAAGAGCAAAGACTGGTTGGCTCGGAATCATAATAATGCGTCCGAGTGGAGTGAAATGTCTATCCGCAAACTGTTGCTTCAGTGAGCTAGCACTATAAAAATCCAACTCAACTGTCTAGAACAAAGCGGACCTCATCATCTGATTGAAAATTAACTTGTTCTCGCCATGATATAACTGAAAAATTGCTGAATTGGCGTTAAACAACAATCACTCACTCACTCACTCCAATCATATGCAAGACATTTTAATATACTGACCAATAGTACAACAGCTCTTGGAGTGCACTGGTACTAGGTTTTAATGTATAAAGATTTAGAAGGTTAATCGCTGATTGGTCAGTGAAAAATATTAAACGTGACATGATCCCATATAGGTTGCTATTAGATGCTAGTGTATTCCCCCCCCCCCCCCCCCTCCCCCCCAAAAAAAGATACAACAAACTCATTTCTAATTAGATTACTGTTAAATTGAATTTTAAAAACAATTTTGATACAAAAAAATCTAATAATACATTGTACAATTATAAAAATGATAGATATTTTATGTATGCCGTGCCATTCAGACACATGTTCCATTTTGACCAACAACACCATTAACTGTCTGATAATGATGCACATATATACTGTGATAGTACTTTTATTCATTGGCACCACTTTTCGTGATTTCTACAAAATGCAGTGAACCATGGGTTCTTGAATTCGTGGTTTATAAAACATTACAGGCAACAATCAATGGGAAAATTGTATTTCAATGGATTTTTATTTTTGTGGTTTAAGTGGGTGGACCACGAAATCAGAGAGAATTAGAACTCCACGATTAATAATGATTTCATATATATATTGTAATTCAGACACATGTTCACTTATGACCATCAACATCATTTACTAACTGATAGTAATACACATATATTGTAATAAATACTGTATTCTTAGTCCTACTTCTTCACAAGTGAAATCCTTTGGCTCCTTTATTAAACGGTCTTTGGAATTGATCAGGATAGGGGACACTTGATTACATTTGTTATATTGTGAAACAGCCTTTTTGTTTGTTTGCTTATGATAATTGTTGTTTGTGTATGTGTTTGATCCATTTTTTGTTTGTTTGTAACCTTTGACCCTATATTGGGTGTAAGCTATGCTAATAAAGAATTAAAAAAATATATATCTAGGGTGAAACTTATACATGGCTGGTCAATGGATGGAACGTGATGGCAAAAAAAAATATGGAAGAATGTATTCATAATACACTGATGCCCCCAATTCATATTAATGCTAACAGGTATTTTGTTGTAAATAAAGGGGAATAACTCCAGAATGGAAAAAGCGGTAAACTCCTAAACCTAACTTGAACCTTTCTTTTAAGGTTCCTGACCTTGTGCATAAATTTCAAATGATTTGCTAAACGAAAACTTAAAAAGTTATTGAGCAGAAACCATATGCGAGATGGACAAACAAGTCTAGCAGGGGCATTATTAAATAAATAGGGTTTCAAATATGATTGGCAGGTGAAATCCTTTAAAAATCAAATATATAAGGAAAAGGGAAATACAAGGTAAATTTGATTACGGTAAATTAAAGAAAGAGTGGTTAAAGTGAGTCAGTGAGTGATTGCTGTTTAACGCCAACGTAGCAATTTTTCAGCCATATCATGGCGAGAACAAGTTGATTTTAAATGAGATGGTGATGAGGCCCACTTTGTACTAGAACTAGGGGGGTGTGCTTGATACTATTCTAGATTTAAAAATGAAAAGTCAGAAACTCAAATATTGTTTATTGTGTAACATTGACAATGTGAATGAAACTGAGGGGACTTCATGGTCAAATTGTGCCTGTTTTTGCTGTTTTTCTTCGTCTTGTTTACCCTATGTTACCAGTTTCTCTGGATTGTTCATATTTGATTGCCACTTCGGTATTCTCTAACATTTATTAGGGGCCGTCGTGGCCGTGATTGTATGGTAGTTGGATTTACAACTACATGTACCTATGCAATCAGTGCCCAACACCACTGATGTTTTGAGTTCAAATCTCGATCAGGGCGAGGTGAACCATTATTTGATAGTTTGTCAGTGACTTGTGACAGGTTGGTTGTTTTCTCCGGGTCCTCTGGTTTCCTCCACCAATAAAACTGACAGCCACGATATAACTGAAATATTGTTGAGTGGTGTCAAACACCATTAAACAAACTAATGTTTATAAACCTATTTATTTTTTTCATTTTGTCATAAACAAAACAATTTGACTAAACAAATACATGTTCACCCTTTATACTAAATATTATATTTATGTTAGAAAACAATGAACTTTATAAATGCAGTGTTTAATGGTAATTTTTAAATCAAGTCTCCTTATAACTGATGTTGACTTACTATAAATGACCAACAATGAATTTTGATACATCAGGTTGAGAAACACAAACCAATTTAGTTCACCTTATTACATCTGTTTACTTAACGAATATAAACATCTGTAAAATGTTTTGATAAAACCTATGCAATCAATGCCTATCATCACTAAAGTTATGAGTTTGTCTCCCACTCAGGCAAGGTGTACTCGATACACAATTATGTGGTAAAGTTTGTCTGTGACTTGCGACAGATCGGTGGTTTTCTCCGGTGTACTCCGGTTTCCTCCACCAATAAAACTAACCACCACGATATAACTGAAATATTGTTGAAAGAGGCGTTAAACACCATAAACCACCAACCGAATGAAACTAAGGAGAATGTTTAAAACTAAATGTGTAGTCTAGTATCCAACAAAGATTCATACCAAGACTAGTGGTTTTTTGAGAAAATGGTAATATTAAAAGTTTTAACATACAACAGGTACGCTAATAAATACAGATTACAAAGGTTTAATCAGGTACCTGTAATTGTCTAGGTGAGCTACAATGGAAATAGAAAGTGTTATACCTACAGAAGAATATAACACCTGGCCTCAAATAATATATATATATTTATCATCTTTTATAAAACCATATTTATTCCTATATTGATTTTTCATTTAAAACCATGGCCAAGAAAAACAAATTCACGACATAGCATTCATATGAAACGTCTAGGCAAATCCTTTAATCTTATGGATACATAATATCTTGTCAATATAATACCGTAAACAGTCATGTATTATGCTCACTTTTGAACAAAATACAAAATGGCTGATTTTTTTGGGGTGTTTAACGCCACTTTCAACAATATTTCAGATATATCGTAGCGGTCAATTTTATTTGTGGAGGAAAGTGTAGTACCAGGAGTAAACCACCGACCTGTCGCAAGTCACTGACAAACTTTACCCCATAATGTTGTATCAACTACACCTTGCCCGAGTTAGATTCGAACTCACAACATTACAACATATCTTGTCAATACAATACCATAATAAGTTATGTATTATACACAGTTTATTTTACTCAGAAAATCTATATTGATGTTTGTTGTTATTTTGTTTGGTGGTGTTTAAACGCAATTTTCAACAATATTTCAGCTATATCATGGCGACCAGTTTTAGTGGTAGAAGAAGCCGGAGTACCCTGATAGAACCACCGACCATGGGCAAGCAACTGGTAAACTTTATCACTTGCGGCTGCGAGTCGAGTGCACCCTTTTTGTAATTTACAAAGCCGGGCACGAACCCACGCCATATTGGCTTGTATGAGTTGTTATGTTATCCAACTACCTAACTCATTGAGCCACCCGGGCCCTATAAGCTATATTGACTAATCTGAGAATTTTAATAAAGAATTCAGAAAGCATATATACATTCTGTACATTTCTATATTTCAAAATGCTATTTTCCCAAGAAATATCAGAGGTGTGGACTACACACAGAGGTATATATATGGTATATCTTATGCAGATATAGTGTAAAGGGTATTAAGAGGTCACCATTGGAACAAAGAAAAAGTGGTCTTATAAGACAAGTGATCTCTTAAAAGAGGTTCAATTCTTAATAAATTTTTATGATAGGACAAGAAAAAGGTGAAAGCGCCATTGGAACAAAGAAAAAGTGGTCTTATAACACAAGTGACCTCTTAAAAGAGGTTCAATTCATATGAAATTGTCTACGAGAGGACACAAACAAGTGACCTTTTAATAAAGGTGACTGTATTGGCAGAGTTCAACTGTTGATCTTTAAAGATGTCCCTAGATTCATTTTTAGTAATTGTTTTCTTGCATTGCAAGTTTTTAAGTTTTTATTCCAGATATTAATTTCAAGGAAAGATAAAGTTTGTTTATATACAAACTGACAAATTGCCAGTCTCTATGTTAAGCTATAATCTGTACTCTTTCTTACCATGACCGTACCATTGCCTTGCATAATGACAACGTCAGTGTAAAATGGCTTAATTTACTGGTGCATGATTTCAGTACAATAATCTCATTCTTTCCGCCTACCTGTATCTTCCTGATTACAGGTGCTGCATGATTCTTTTATTTAGTTCAAAATACATAATTTTAAAATGTTCTTTTATATAAGATTAATTGATTACAAAGCGACGAAATTTCTATATCGAATAAATTTTTCTGAAATATTTTTAATTAATGCTATCCCTTAATCTACGTAATTCAGATATTTATTATATAAAATATCAAAAATATTTTAAAATAATATTACTGTTTCAGTTAAATGATGAGTCAGAAATCATATTTCGATTGACAAAAGAATTGCCTATTACAGAGGGTTAGGGTTAGTGGCTATGGAGTTTAACACTACTTTCAACAATATTTCAGCTATATCGCGGCGGTCAAAAGTTTAATTGGTGGAGGAAACCGCAGTACCCAGAGAAAACCACCGAAACTGTCGCAAGTCACTGACAAACTTTATCACATAATGTTGTATCGAGTAAACCTCGCCCGAGCAGGATTCGAACTCACAACTTAAGTGGCGATAGGCTCTGATTGCACAGATAGTTGTAAATCTAACTACAATACGATCACGACGACCCCCTTATCACAAAGTAATGTACTTATATAAAAATATTTTTAAAACAAGATGAACTGTGAGCTAATGCTCACTTATGATAACCCCGCTCTTCGGCAAACAGGAAGTAGGAATCTGACGGGTTAAAAAATGCTTCCCACGATATGGGGTACCTATATGAAGCTTGTGACCAAATATCAGATTTCTGCCATCAATAGTTGCTGAGAAAAATGCGATTAAAAATGGGCATATACAAAATGTATGTTCAATGTGTATAAAAATCAACAAAGTCGGCAAACAGGAAGTAGGAATCTGATGGGTCCAAAAATGCTTCCCAATAGTTGCTGAGAAAAATGTGACGAAAAATGTGCATATTTGTTCAATGTGTATAAAAACCAATTAAGTCGGCAAATAGGAAGTAGGAATCTGACGGGTCCAAAAATGCTTCCCACGATATGGCATACCTATATGAAGCTTGTGACCAAATATCAGATTCCTGTCATCAATAGTTGCTTAGAAAAATGCAACGAAAAATGTGCATATACAAATGTATGTTAAATGTGTATAAAAATCAACAAAATCGGCAAACAGGAAGTAGGAATCTGATGGGTGCAAAAACGCTTCCCAAGATATGGGGTATCTATATGAAGCTTGTGACCAAATATCAGATTTCTGCCATCAATAGTTGCTGAGAAAAATGCGACGAAAAATATCTTGGACAGACGGACGGACAGAGGTAGAACAGTATATCCCCCTCCCCCTTCGGGGAGCGGGGGTATAATTAAACATATCTCATTATATCAACGACCTCTTAAAAACAGGCCAAAACATTTCATTTTATAATACTCAATCAAATTCAAAATTCAAGGAAAGAATTTTTTTTTTTAGATCAAGTTGTTTTATATAAACAGTCAAACCTGCCTTAAAGGGCACCTCTATACCGGTATAGCAGATCACTGTGTATAAAGAGCAGTCTCACTTTTCCCATTATTGAATAGTGTACACAATTTTAACCTGTATATAAAGAGTAACTGCTGATGAAGGGTACATTTTCAGGTTCCCTTGAGTGTTCCTGTATACAAGCTTGACTGTATATTGGACCAAAACTGGAATATTTTAACAATTAAAATTCAAAATGCTATGGTCATTATTAAAAAAACGTTGGTTACCTCAACATGACTAGTACCAAAATAAAAATGTTGCATATTGGAATTCTTTCCCCCCCCCCCAAATATTCTTTTTTTAATTTCTGGATATTTCCAAGTTACAGAGATAAGGTATCATTCCAAATATTTTACATATTTTGAAAGAAAACAAAAATTTCCCTAATTGGATACCTACCCATGTTCAACACCTATAGGTTGAGTTTGGGCAAACTAACATTTAGCTAAGGGTGGCTTAATTCAATATTTGAATTCAAACAACTGTTCAAAAACACATTGTATAAACAAAAGAGTACCGCCTAACTGCCCTCATATTAGGGTTAGAGTTATGCTCATTACAGAAGTCAAGACTCTATTGTGGTTGTGAGATATAGAACAGCAATGTTCCTTTAAAGGGATAGTAAAGCTCATTTTGGTAATTTTTTGTATCTCATGAAAACTTGCAATTGATTCAATAAATGATATGTATGAAACATCAACCCGGTTTTTATCAATGAAACTTTGTAAAAGTGACATAATTCGTTGATAATTCTGTCATATCTTGCAGTTTTCTCGGGGTTTTCCCAATAATTGAATTTTTGCTTCCTGGACAAAATTCATTTCGACCCTTTTAAATGATATTTTAACGATATTAGGGATTATATGGGCGTGCTAAGTATTTTTGGATTGTTTTTTCAATTAAATTGAAAAGAAACAACCTTCGTCACGAGTTGAAAAAATATATGTTAAAACGAGCTTTAATATCCCTTTAATTTGTGTTTTAAAGTGCAAAGTTGGATAGTTGTACATGTTCATTTACATCTATATATTCTTACTTACTAATTAATGTACAGTCAAATCTGCATCAAGAGGTCACCTCTTAAAAGAGGTTCAATTCATATGAAATTTTCAATGACTGGAGGAGAAAAGGGGACCTTTTAATACAGTTGACTGCTTAATAGAGGTGACATTAAAGGCAGGTTTGACTACTTTTAGAAAAAAAAAATTCAAAGGATTTTTTTTATACATGCATCGATTCTATCAATCTTGATAGAATTTAACATATATTTTCTCCTGTACATTTGTGTATTATTTAAAATAATTTTGACATTTTTCCTTTGTTCTCTAGAGGTGATATTGTCAACGGATTATCAGTCGTGATATTGTCAACGGATTATCAGTCAGACTGTGACATCAAACACACTAAAAAAAAACCACTGAAAAAACAATAACGTCAGTTTTGAAGGTCTTGACGTATATTATCACAGCTGTTGCTATAGAACTTGCTGTGATATTCACAATAAGGTTCGTCTTGACTTTCTAAACTGCCGTTATTCGACAGTGGAACCTGTCTAATAGGACACACCAAGGGACTAGGGAAAAGTTTCGGATTGTACAGGATGTCGGAATACTCAGGTTTTATTTATGTTAACAGAAATACCTTGGGACCATAATTTTTTTTCGGATGAAGCAGGATGTCGGATTGCACAAGTTCCACAGTATATGTATATTGTAATTATTTGATGCCTGGTGGCAGATTGATTAAGATCCAAGCAAGCTATCGTCTAAAATAAACATTTTATCATTTTTATTTAATATAAAAAAAAAATCATAATTATTATTATTATAGAAACGAAAGTCAGTATTGTAAAAACATGTTTATCAATGTTTATTATACAGATTTATTTGTTTTTGTTTGTATCAAGTTTCACCGATTGATTGGAAACACTCGATGTTTACCCACAATTCCCTTTTTTATATTTTGTTAATATTAAGCTAATTATATTCCATATAAAATTACTATATATGTACTTTATCAGAAAATAAAAAAATTATTTGTATGAACTTTAGAAACAGGTAGAAAAGTGAGTCTTTTGGTGTGTTTCGTGGCAAGTGCACATATTTTGTTTGTTTGTTTGTTTATGGTGTGTAACGCCACTTTCAACAATATTTCAGTTATCGGTATATTGTGGCAGTCAGTTTTATTGGTGAAGGAAACCAGAGTACCTGGAGATAACCACCAACCTGTCGCAAGTCTCTGACAAACTTTATTACATAATGTTGTATTAAGTTCATCTCTCCATGAACGAGATTCGAACTCACAACTTTAGTGGCGATAGTAAGTGCAAATGAATTTCATTTTTACAGACAATATAGTTATACTGTGTTTATCTCGCAATGTCAAAGTCGAAAACAACTCCTTAATTTTACTGAAAAGAGCAGAAACAAGACTAGTTACAATAGACCAATAGCACATTTCTGTCTTGATTCTAAAATCATTAACGTTTTACACATTTTTTAGGAGTTATTTCCCTTTGTGTGCAGCCAATATACAACCAACATGACAGTCATTGGGAAATTCCTTGACATGATGTATGATACAGTGTGACCTGTCTAAACTAAACACTGTATAAACCAAACTTTAAATAAAGTGTCAATGTAGGAAATATTTGTTTAGTATGTATACAGTCAGTGCGTATCACCACTGACGTTGTGAGTTTGAATGCTGCTCAGGCGAGGTGTACTCGATACAATATTATTTGATGTCAGTGACTTGCGGCAGGTCAGTGTTTTTTATCAAAACATCTTAATTACAGATGTCTATATTTGTTAAGTCAACAAATGTAATAATATGAAATAAATTGGTTTGTGTTTCTCAACCTGATGTATCAAAGTTCATTTATAGTAAGTCAACATCAGTTATAAGGAGACATAATTTAAAATTACCATTTAACACTGCATTTATAAAGTTCATTGTTTTCTAATATAAATAACATTTAATATAATTGGTGAATATATATTTGCTTCGTAAAATTGTTTTATTTATAACCAAATGAAAAAAATAAACGGGTTGATCAATGTTAGAGAATACCGAAGGGGCAATCAAAAATGGACAATCCAGAGAAACTGGCAACATAGGGTATACAGGGCGAAGAATACAAAACAAAAACAAAAATACAACACAATATGTGTATACGCAAACAAACACAAATAACGTTAATATTCATGATCAGTTATGGACAAATAGCTCACATGGTCAACTGAACCAGGTGAGCTAAGATCAGAGAATAATTGTATTTAAAATATTTTAATACTAGTATATCATTCTACATTTTAAGTCCTTATACATTGTATATCTCAGTTCTCACGATGAGCACTAGTCCTGCTGCCCAAGACCAGCAAAACTTTTTTCAGACCAGTAAATTTTTCACTCTTTATTTAGATATTATATATATATAAACTCTTATTCCATATTCCATACGTTTCTGCTGTTTTATATACCGGGTATATAAAATAAACGTCTGAAAAAGTAGCAAACGTATGAACCTACGGGATAAGATCTTTTGCAATGTCAATTGCAAAACACCTAATGTGGTTTACCTCCTTGACTGTTACGTCTGCGGGTCGCAATACGTAGGAGAAAGTGTCCAACCATTCAACAAAAGAATGAATGGACACAGAAGTGACCTTACGAAAAAGATGCTCTTGCCCGTGAGTCAACACTTTGTGTCGCTGGGGCACTCATTGGATGACTTTGGTAGATCCAAAATGTATATCATTGACCACAATCCAAGTTGGAAAGAGAATCAAAGACAAAAAAAAGAGAGTTTTTGGATCTGCGAGTTACAAACATTACATCTGGAGGGCATAAACAAAAAGGCCTAAATCTTTTGTTGTTTTTTTAACTTTTTAACCAGTGCCTGGTCCTTAGATAGTTGGTAAATTTCATCATTACATTTTCTCATTGTTTTCATATTCTTTATAATTAGTGTACAAATATATTTTAATAATATAAAGTATAAAGTTCAAGATTATGATTTTTACGTCAGGATAACTGATGGTCACTGACAATTTTTCAAATCAGATTACAGATGCTGATGAAGCTTGTCGGTCAAGCGAAATATCCGTCCATTTGATTTTAATTATAGTCTATTTGTAGACTTATAGTTATTTTTGTTATATTTTAACATCTTTTTTGATGTTGTTGTGCTACATTTTAGACGATTATATATATATATATATATATATAAATTCAAGAATTTGATTTGGACCAGTAAATACAAATTTTCATTTCAAGGATTTACATCTTCCTATATTTTAAGGCCTTAATAGTTTTTATAATGTATTTTTTTATTATGCCTTGTAAACAAAATCAATTTCTAAATTTGAAAACGTGTAACCTGCAGCTAAGTGAATATACAAATACATTGTATCATCTTCCTTGTAGGCATGTATTCAAAGCAGTAAAATAATCGTGGATTAAAAACGAACCAAATCAGTCATGAAATCTAAATTTATTATGATTAATATTTGAATAATCGTCTTTTCTAAAATAAAATAAATATCATTGCTCAGTACTAATGTGCTATTGCCAACGGTCTTTTAAAACACACACATTTTTACAATTTATTCATATTTACAAAAATATCTACTGTTTGTGAATTCTATATCATACACAACAGCCTTAGATATATGCAGTGAAACTTGTCATGAATGTGAATGGACTGGACTCTTGTAATTAATATTAAAACAAAGGTTCTTCTCTCTCACATATTGGTCATCGTTTGTGATTTAGGCCATTTGATTTAAAACTCCCAAAGACATTTAAATTATTTGGTTTTCCAATCTTTCGACTTTGAGTGTACCTGATGAAGGCTATTCTAGAAACATGTCATGCCTACTAAATTAGATGGTTTGGTTAAGGTTGGTTTATGGTGTTTAATGCCACTTTCAACAATATTTCAGTTATATCGTGGCAGTCAGTTTTATTGGCGGAGGAAACTGCAGTACCTGGAGAAAACCACCGACCTGTCGCAAGTCACTGACAAACTTTATCACATAATGTTGCATCGAGTACACTTCGCCAGAGTGGGGTTCGAACTCACAATGTTAGTGGTGATAGGTAGTTATAAATCCAACTACGATAAAATCACGACGGCCCCATATCTACGTTTTTATGACCAAAAGCTAATTAAAAGGATACAATCTCCATTATATTCAACCTCTCTGTAAAAAAATGGAACTATGTCTTGAGCCTCATCTTCCATTAGAGCTTCGTAAGCCTTTGTTTCTGTGTTGTCTTTTGTAATCCTTTTCTTCCAGATTGTGTTGGGCCCTGCTGGAGCAAAAGATCCTATAAAAAATAAACAGAAACAGGACAAAATGGTTAATAAATTTAATTTCACTGATCAAAACAAAATTAAGTAAACAATTAACAGACAATAAAATGAAGAAAGGATACAGGACAAAGAATGATCTACAAAACACTACACAGAAAACTAGAAACTGAGCAACAACATGATTGTAAATAAAAACAGTAGGTGAACTCAAGTGCTTCGGAAAAGTCAAAGTCTAGATTCCCCATTATGATTGATTTAGCTTACATCAACCTGTTGCTATGTAAAAAGTTACCGGTAAACTTGATATTATTATCATGGATTGTCGTCTTTTATAAGATGCTTTAGTGCCGGATTTACCATTGTGCTTGGCCAGGGGGGCCCATCTTCCTGCCAATTTTTTTTTTACGATGTATTTTTTCATATGTGGTGCAATTTTAAATTTGAAGGCGTTCTGTTTCGGAGCGATTCCAGACATAATAATAGAGTTGACTGCCTGTGTAGGACTACCGGGTCTATCTCCTTCAGGGCCCAAGTAAGAGGCCTCATAACCTAACTAGCACAGGGCCTCATTTTTCCTAAATCTGGCACTGCGTTTTCACAATACCAGTAATATCAGGGTGTTAAAAACAAACCTCCACTAGAACATCAGCACCCTCTTAATGACTATGTTTACTTAACAGTGAATAATATTGATTTTTAACAGGTTACAGATGACGTCAAAGATGCCCAAGCGAGGTGTATACGTACTCGAAACAACATTATGTGATAAAGTTTGTCACGGACCTGCGACAGATTGGTGGTTTTCTCCGGGTACTCCCGTTTCCTCCTCCACCACAACCCTAACCTATGATGTAAAAATGGTATACGTCTGGGGGCCTCTTTTATGAATGTTATCACTTTGTTCTTTGTTTAGTCACCAATTAATTTCAAAAACAGTTGTTATTAAGCACCTCTTCCGACTTTGTTTGAAATTGAAATAGCTTGCGATTAATTGCCCCCATTAACACTGGTGTTCTTTTCCAAGTGAAACATAACACTTGCAAGCATAACTCTGAAACTTACCTTGGCGTGAACAAAGATGTGGCTCGTTTTGTGATTAAATTATTGAACATAGGGAGCACCCATTTCCAGTTTTCTTCATATGTAGACAGGAATTTCGAAACAAAAAAACATCCATACCAGAAATAAGCAAAATATACCAGCAAGAAAGAAGACTGATGAAAATAAGGAGAACAAATATATAGAACAAAATAACACAAGAAATAAAGTCAGTCTTGTAGACATCATGAAAAATGTATCCATGTTCTGAAAGACTGAAATGTCCTTGCCTCCACCCCCTAAAAATCAAATGGCTGCTCCCTTATGGTAAGAGATCAAGTAAACCTTATAAATTAGATAAAAATATTAATCAAGTATAATTAAAATTTGAAGTCTGTTGCATACTTTTTTTTTTGCGTTATTTTAACATCTAATAACATCCCATTTACGGTGTGGCTGTCATGGTCGTGAGCGTATGGTAGTTGGATCTCCAACTGCCTATGCAATGAGCGCCTATCACCACTGATGTAGTGACTTCGAATCCGGCTCATGACGAGGTGTACTCGATACAACATTGTGATAAACTTTGTCAGTGACTTGTGACAGGTCTGTGGTTTTCTCAGGTCGATGGTTTTCTACGTGTACTCCAGTTTCCTCAACCAATAAAACTGACCGCCACAATATAACTGAAATATTGTTGAAAGTGGCATTAAACACCCTAACGCTAAATCCCACACACAAGACAATTAAATATATTGACCAATCTTACAACAGCTCCTAGTGTGTACTCAGTTTTGTTACCTAGATATCTAGTAGGCTCATCATTGATTGGTCTGTTGAAAATAAGGGTAATAACAAAATTACCGAACTCCGAACAATCTTACAAAGGGAAAGTCAAAACTCATAAGTATATAAACAGACAAAATCAGTCAACAACCGGAAAACTGCAATGACCCTGACTTGGTACAGGCATTTCGAAAGAAATGGTGGGTTGAATCAGATTTTAAAGCACCAAACTGATCCTGATGTAAACCCCATACAGAATGCCATTAGATGTTAGTGTACTGCTAAAAGAAACAAAAGACAAAAAGATGCAACAAACATCTAATTTGCATTAGAGTGCCTCACATAAGGCCACCATTACCCTTCTGCAATAATAAAATGGCCTCTCTAAGTCTTTGGGTAAATAATTCAGTGGTATTTTACTATCTCAGTGCATCTGAAATCTTGTCTGGAAAGGGGGTGCCTCATAAGAGGAGGGGGGGGGGGGGGTCCTACTTTATTTCTAAATTATCTTACCAGGGTGACCAGCTAATTGTATCCATGTGTTTTTTCTATTCTTCACTAAGGCATCACTGGCGGGAGCAGTTAGGTCTAATGTCGTCTAAAAAAAAACAGAAAAAAATAAGCCTTAAGGTAAGCGAAACAAGAGCACCGCCCACGGGTGCTGGTCGCTCGACTTTTTCGTATCTGATATTAAACTGCAGGCAATTTACAAAGTTATACATACTTCTAACTATGATGGTCATATAAGCATAACTCTGGATATACAAATCACAGGGTCACCTGCCTTGTTGTAATGGGTTTCCCATTTGATAATGAACAGGTATGTCGAGTTTCATTTCACTGCCTATCATAATTATTGAGAAATTGCATTTTTTTAAGAAATTCTAAGCCATTTAATAGTGAACAGGTACATTGTATGTCGAGTTTCATTTCACTGCCTATCATAATTATTGAGAAATTGTATTTTTTGAAGTAATTCTAAGTCAAAAAGGGGGAATAACTCAAATAAAATGCTGGATGGAGTTGTCTTCTCTTGTCAACAGATTGGGGTCAACACTTTCTACAAGTATATTGAGTTTCAAGTTAATAGCTTTGATAGTTATTGAGAAATTTTAATTATACTAAAAAAATATCCCAAATTTCTATGTACTATGTCGAAACAAGGGCAGATATCTCTGGATATACAAATCACAGGGTCACCTGCCTTGTTGTAATGGGTTCCCCATTTGATAGTGAACAGGTATGTTGAGTTTCATTTCAATGCCTATCATAATTATTGAGAAATTGTATTTTTTTAAGAAATTCTAAGTCAAAAAGGGGAAATAACTCAAATAAAATGATGTATGGAGTTGTCTTCTCTTGTCAACAGATTGGGGTCCACACTTTCTACAATCACAGGGTCATCTGCCTTGTTGTAATTGGTTCCTCTTTTGATAGTGAACAAGTATTCCAAGTTTCAAATAGATACATTTGATAGTTTTTGAGAAATAGACTCTGACAAAAAACTTAACCGACCCAGACGCTGACGCTCTGACGCCGGAGTGACAATAGCTCGACTTTTTTTTTTTTTCGAAAAGTCGAGCTAAAAATGAAAAGCAAAAATCACCTTCCTATATTTTCTTCATATCAGAAAAGCTAATCACTGATTGGTCAATTACATAGTGTGATCTCACTCCGGAATCGAGAATAAAAAACATACATTTTTAATACTCTCCAGGTGTCAAACCACCAATTAATTTCTTTAAGGTTTTCTACTAAATTTGTGTTTTTTCGAGCCTACCTGGCCATTTTATCTTAAGTTTAACCTTTTGAAGACCATATATTTTCTGAAACGTACATGATTCCTCTACGTTCTGTCAAAATATCAGGGCATGTTTAAAATCTTGCAGTGAAATGCCATGCTACGGAAAGCACCTACTCTAAAAATAGCTCGGTCATCCCCAAGAAATTCACTATTTATAGGTCATGCATCAAATCCTCCATAGAGGTATTCAAATACAACTAAATCCATCAAATTTGGGCTCAAAATAATCCCTATTTATTTAACTTCAATTATCAATTTTAATTAGTCCATTCCATTCAGTAGTTTTCACAATACTACAAAGTGAAAGGAACTTTTTTCTTGAAAAGGGACTACTTATGTTCCAAGCTCTGATTGGTGAATTAGTGGTTTGACACCTCCATACAATATATATAAAAGCTGATAATTGTACACTAATGATATATAATTGTCTAAGGGACAATAATTCCATTTAAAAATAATTGCTTCCGTCACCTTATTAAATTTTTCAGAGGGATTGGTAGAGTGAGTGATTGGAGTTTGCACGTAGTCCCAATTAAAAAAAAATCAATAATTTCTTGACTACCAGAGCTTCCAGAAGTAAAGGGGGAAAAGAGGGATAATTCAAACGGACCACTGATGCCCCGGTCACGGTAATTAGCAGACTAAAACATTAACACGTGTTGAACTTGTTTGCGGGAGAAACAGTGATATTAGACTATATAGATCTAGCAGCCAGAAATCAACAACATGCGGCACCGACTTGACAAACCAGACAAATCATTTCTCTGATAATTAGTCGTCGAGTTTGGTAAAAAAAAAATAAAGTTGGTTTTTTTTGTGTTTGAAGTTAATTATTTATAGTCTGATTGACTTCTATAAATCTTCAGAAAAAAATTCTTAAAAATCCATTTTTCAAATCAACAATTTTTCTAGATGTATATTAATATATGATATATACGAACTCTTGACAATTAATTTCACAATTTTTGGTCCATTATTAAAAAAGTTACCCATTAGGTCTCTATGTTAATTACATTTTCTGAAGTGTAAAAATCTGCATGGAGTGAGTACAAATAAGTGTAGGAGTCCAACCATCAAAACAAAATAACAGACATGTGCTTTCAATGTATATTTCATTGTACCATGTAACATACGACATTTAAATATTAAAAGGCTACTCATTAACTGACCATTAAGGTGATAGTCAATTGTTATTGATGCCCTTTAATATTTAAATGTCCTATGTCACATGATATAGTCTGTTATTTGTACTCACTCCATCCAGATTTTTACACTTCAGAAAATATAATTAACATAGAGACCTATTAATGGATAACTTTTTTTTTTTAAATGGATCTAGAAAAATAATTGTTGATTTGAAAACTGGATTTTTAAGAATTTTTTTCTGAAGATTTATAGAAGTCAAACAGACTATACCTTCATAACATGTATAAAACGTGTATTTTCGTTGTTTTTTTTTTTTTTTTGTGTGCAGCTTGTCTCCCAGCATCATTAATTATGCATGTCCCAATTTCCCAACTACACGCGCAATGGCATTGATGTTTATACTTCAGTATGCGTTTGAACTCTCACACTTCCTTCAATTCCACCCAACGGTTATGTTGGTGGCATATGTTAATTCTTGTTTTATTATAATTCGCCAAAACTTCTTTCCGGTTTCTTTTTCTAGCAGAATCAGTTAAAATTCTCGTACGATGTACAGCATGCAGGTTTTCCATCGGCAGACATTTTGTCGTACAGACAGGAATTTATGTACGAGGTGTGTTTTCATGAGAATAAAAGAGAATGGATGGACGTTTTACATTAAAACTTGATAATTAGTGTTAGTTCATGTTTTTAAATGTACTCCTTGTAAAAAATATCTGGACAAAAAAATCACCAAAGTCAACGACATTATACCTTTTAAAAGGTCTTTAAACGTATAGGAGAATGTCCGAGTAACTCTCAATTCCTTAAAAATAATGGAGCCGAGGCCCCGAAGGGGCCGAGTCCCACTGTTTTTAAGGAATGGAGAGCTACGAGGACATTCTCCAACTTAAAATCCAGCCATTGTACGCTATTAATTTTTTTATTAATTATTAATCTTGTAACAAAAAAAACGTCTGTGTATAGTATCTAAAGTACAAAGTATTCAATTGTTTGCCCCTTGTGGAACCTTAAAAGTACAAAGAGAACAATAACTCTCCATTCCTTAAAAATAATGGAGAGTTTTGACAATAGATTTACATCACAAGTGGATTTTAATAAATATTTAAGATATCATAGGTCATTGTTAATTTAGGTGTATCGAGATATCACGCTGTCTTTTCACACATCTCTATCGTAGACGTCATTTGAAAGAACCAAACATTTGACAGAACTGATGTTATAAATGAAATTTTAAATACAAATTATCGACAATAAAATAAATCATAACAATACTAGTCACTCTATTATTATTATTATTATTATTTTTATTATTATTATTATACAATATTAATATAGCGCATTATATAACAATTACTCTAAGCGCTTCACATTATAAAACCATAAAAATTATACAAGACACCAATTGATATGAAGTAAAAGTTAAAAAATATATATATATACTGAAGGGAAAAAGAAACGCAGGCTAGCATAATATGCTCTTATTTTTTAACTGCGTGGCGTAAAATTACGAAAACTGGGCAGACGAGTGGCTTGGTCAGTGTGCACTAAAATCGATGTCTAAAGTTACTCAACCGTAAAAGGTATCATGTGACTTAGAGAAAGTAATAAAAAAACAAATAACACGTGTAGAATAATGAAAACAAGTTCGTCAACACATCGTGTCATACCACTTTATACTCTTGAGGTATACACATCGCTTTCCACTATTTAAAGTTAATTTAAATCTCTTGTAATCATGCCACGGCTGACGGAAGTTCAGAGGGGTCAGGCTATTGCATTGCTAATGCAAGGTCAAAGGCAACAAGTTGCTTTGCAGTTTAGTGTGAATGTTTCCACCATAGAGCGTCTTGTCCGTTGTCTGAGAGATACTGGAAGGGTTGCCGACCGTCCGCGACGGGGAAGTCCGCGCGTAACGACGCCACGTCAAGACAGGGCTATTCATCTTGCCCACCTGCGTTTAATCGCCACTGAAACCGCTTTAACTACGGTAGGCAATCATAATCGCCACATTCACCCAAAAACTGTGAGAAACCGATTGCGCGAGTTTGGTCTGCGAGCTCGTCGACCTTACATTGGTTTTCCCCTCACCCGTGCACGTCGCGCGCGTCGTATGGTTTGGTTGGCGGCATATGGTCCCAGACAATTTCCAATGATGCAATGGAGACGGGTCTTTTTCACAGATAAGTCGCGGTTCACTCTTTTTCGTCCGGACGGTCGACGTCGTGTATGTATACCGACGTCATGAGGAACGCTTCGCCGACGCTTGCGTTCTTGAGGGGCGTAGGTTTGGGGTGGCTCGGTTATGGTCTGGGGAGGGATATCTCACGGGTTAAAGTCGCCGTTGATTGTGATAGCCGTTAATTTAACATGCGTAAGATATAGGGATGAAATTCTCCGGCCGGTTGCAGTTCCATTTGTGCAACAGCATCACCTAATTTTCCACCAGGATAACGCCCGGCCCCATGTAGCCAGAGTGTGTCAAGATTTTCTCGCCAATCATAACATTAACCCACTCGATTGGCCTCCGTACAGTCCAAATTTGTCCCCAATCGAACATATGTGGGACGAAATGGAAAGGAGAGTAAAGCCCCTGTTACACGGTAAAGCAAGTATCATGATACTTGTATCATAGACCAAAAACAGTGCTTTTACTATGTATCATGCAACTTTTAAAAGTTGCATGATACACACTTTGGGATAGAACAATTAAGGGTTGCCTTGTTGGAAGAGTGGGATAATATTCCCATGAGAAGGATAAATGCTCTGATGAACTCCATGCACAGGAGAATCAGGGCTGTAACAATTGCGCGAGAGGCGCATACGAGATATTGACGAGTTATTCGATTTCACTTTAACATATTGCGTTTCTTTTTCCTTTCAGTATATATAAGAAGGCACAGATATACAAGACAGTATAAAAAATCATAAAATCAAAATTAAAAGCTTTAGAAAAGAGCACTATCGGTTAAAAATATTAAATACTATTGAAAATTACTAAAAGAAAACTAAAAAAGAATTTCAAAATCATATGCTTTAGAAAAGAGCACTGTCAGTTAAAAAAATCAAATATTCTGAAGACTACTAAAAATCTACAAGAAATTCTTAAAAGCAATTCTAAAAAAGTGAGTCTTAAGTTCTCTTTTAAAGACGTCCAAATAATTCACATTCCGCAATGACAAGGGTAATCTGTTCCAGAGTGTAGGCGCGGCTTTGTCAAAACGCCTCTCACCGTAACTTTTCGTTCGGACATCAAATTCAAATTCAAATTCAAAATTTTATTGTCATTAAACAATACAGTTTGTGACAATTAGACAAATTATACAAATAAACATGTAACAAAGAGAACATAAAATCGACATTTTCAAGTAAACATGTTAGGAGTCCCCTGTCCTCAGTTCTAATGACTTTTTTAAAAAGGAAGCCAGTTTATTTACATGAGATCAGGCCTCTATATTAAGATATTTTTCAACTTGTCCCTTCGGACAACTAACTAAAAAAAGCACTTGTCCGACTCAATCTTTTAGTTGTCCGAAAAAATTAATAAAAATTACAAAAACTAGAGAACAATTATCCAGGGCTCCCACTACTTTCAAATTAGAGGTAGAAGTGACTTCTCTTTCAGGGAGCTCACAGGGAGAAGTGGGGAGACTTCTGGGAGAAGTCAATTTCGATTAATCGAAACATTGTTTGGCGTTACCCTGCCCAAATTTAGTAAATAGTTAAAGCTGCCTGAACTGATTTGTTCTGGGTTTTTTTTATTCATAACTACCGTAAGGACATATATTCAATGTCACATTTTTATTTCTGTCTACCTTGATTGGAGTCTTGCATACCAGTGATTTTTATATGTACCCCCTGACCCCTTTTTCCTTTTGAAATATTACTGTGTTGTGATCCACACAAATTGTAATAACTCATATTTGTGTTATATAAATCCTTGTTTCTGGTAAAAAAAAATTTACCTAGATACTATATATATACAAGTATCTAGGTATATTTTTTTTTACCAGAAACAAGTGCCTGTGATATAAATAAAGCAAAGTATTTTATTTAAATTCACAGAGAAATAAAAATTTTAGTGGATCTTTTCAACCAGATGATCAGGAAAAAGCTTGTAATATTTGTCCATTTCAAAGGTTTCAATATTTCCCAAAAGCCTAAATCAAGTCCTCTATCGTATTTTGCACAAAAGACATGTTTAAATTTGGCACCAAATTGATATCCGATAATTTTTACGTGTCCGTTCTGGAGTGATTCTTGTTCTTATATTTCAAATATTGATATTTCCGTTCATTAAAGCGTTTCTGAGATTGCGTATTTAATTTTGTCAATGTCCTTGAACTTCATCAAAGCATGATAAATGATATCAATAAAAGAGTTTTGATCTGGCGTTTCACTTTAGTTTTAATCAAAATAAATCATGGACAAACTGGAGATCAAACAGGGCTCTTTTATACAACAAACCTAGTATTTTATACCAGTGGAAATAGATTTGTCCGTCGTACCGGCACGTTTGGGAATCTGATTTTTTCACTTGTCCCGTCGGACAACCGTAATACAAGATCTACTTGTCCGATGTCAGTTTTCACTGGTACCGGACAATTGGACAAACGTTAATGTCGAGGCCTGGAGATGGTGTTGATGGGTTTGACATCGTTTGGATGATGTAAAAGCATACTGTTTTCCGACCTAAGGGCTCTGTTAGGTTTATACGGCGTTATCAGTTCTTGAAGATAGCTAGGAGCCTTGCTATGCTGTGTTTGTATATATATATAAGAAGTTTGTATTGGCAACGATAATGAACGGGCAGCCAGTGTAGCGAGATAAGAAATGGCGTGATAGTCATATTTCCTTTTTCGGTTGATAAGACGGGCTGCAGTGTTTTGTACACGTTGTAGCTTACTAATGATGTTGTTGTTAGTACCGTACAATAATGCGTAGACATAGGCTAGCCTTGATATTACTAGGGAGCACACTTGTGTCCTACATGCATCAACTGAAATTAGCGATCGAATTCGACCAATGTTACGAATCTGCTGAAAACACGATCTTGTGATCGCACTGGCTTGCTGTTCCATACTGATGGTTTTATCAAAGTACATTCCTAGATTTTTCACACAAGACACATCGCTTAACACAGTTCCATCAAATTTCAATCGGAAATCGGAAAAATGCTTCACTTGATGTTTAGGTGCAAATATAATCAATTCTGTTTTGTCTTGATTAAGTTTAAGCATATTGGCACTCGTCCAATCAGCAATGTCCGACAAACATCTTTCTAAACGTTCAGAAAGATCGGACCAGTCTCCTTGCGGTTTTATGACTTGATAAACTTGCGTATCATCTGCGTACGAATGGTATTCCATGGCGCCTGCAAATTTCACCGACTGGTTTTGCGAAAATACAATACAGTGTTGGTCCTAAAATCGAGCCCTGTGGTACACCAAAGCGGAGTTTGATATCATCCGATTGTACTGATCATATAGCAACGTTGAATCCTGTCCATGAGATACGATTGAAACCGCAGCAGAGCATCTTTGGAATATTCCAAACGATTGAAAAGTATCTGATGGTCAATGGTATCAAACGCTGCCGATAAATCGAGCATGAGCAAGACGGCACAGCAGTTACTATCTAGTGCATAGGCGATATCGTGATGAACCTGTAAGAGAGCAATTTCTGTGGAATGATATGCGCGGTAGGCTGACTGAACGTCGTCATGGAGAGAATGTGAATTGATATGATTTTCCAATTGATTGTTAACAACCTTTTCCAGTATCTTTGAAATGAAAGGTAAGTTGGAAACCGGTCGGTAATTTTTGAACATCTCTTTATCAAGAATTGGTTTCTTAAGCAACGGTCGTCCGATAGCTTGTTTGAAAGACGCTGGTACACATTTTCCAGATAGCGATTTATTGACTATATCTGTAATCGATGGCAACACATGATCCAAACAAGGTTTAAGAAGTTTTGTTGGTAACGGATCAAGTTCGCAAGACTTTGTTGGAGCAGCCAAGATAATTTTAAGAAGTTAATCACTTGAAACCGGTGAGAATGATGTTAGTGGTTCACCTTCGAATTTTATATCAGCTCTCATGGTATCACAGTTGTCACTGGATGAATTATTCGTAGCCACTAAGTTGTCCCGGATTGTACTTATTTTTCCAACAAAAAATTCACAAAACTTGTCAGCCAGAGCTTTTTCATCATGGTGCGAAGGAAGAATGACGTCTCGCTTATTTCCCATCAAGTCATTTGTCAAACGATGCAGTTGCTTCTGATCATGTTCGATTTCAGATATTTTGTTTAAAAAGTAGTCCTTCTTGCATTTCAGGAGAAGTGTGTTTGCTTTTAAACAAGTATCTCGAAACATTTCACGATGAACTGTCAAATTTGATTTACGCATACGTCGTTCGGCTTTACGACGATCTCTTTTAGCTGCACGTAGTTCGTCTGAATACCATTCAGTGTTTGGACGCAGTATAATGTTCTTCGATTTTAATGGTCCATGCTTATCGATAATGGAACTAGGCTCAGAGTTGTACAGTTTCACAACATTTACAACCGATCCTTCACGATTTTGGACAATCTTACTAGTGTTCAGATCTTGAATCAAGTCAGTTGTGTTGATTTCACTAAATTTTCGGTAAGACACGGTGTTGCGTTGTTTCGGAGGCTTTGAGATCTCCAACGATGTAAACAAAGCGATGTGATCACCAGAGGGATTACCATTTCGACCGAACAGACAAGGGTCCCTGACTGATGGCGTTGTTTGCATGATAGTGCTGTTGTCTCTTGTGATAACGACGTCAAGTGTGTGACCCTTATTGTGCGTTGCTCCTTGGACATGTTGTACGAGTCCGTGGTCACTAAGAGTTTCATTAAATTTCCGAGTATCGCTCAAATTCACATTATCAAGGTGAAAGTTAAGATCGCTCGTGATAAATAACTCATCTGGTATGACAGCAAGCCGATCTAGGAACTCTGACCATTCCTCAAAGAATGTGGTGTTTTTCAATTTGTTTGTCCGAGATGGAGGAGGACGGTAGATCACGCAAAGTCGGAAATGATGTGATTTGACGACAACATCGCATTCTAATAGTTTAAAATGTGAGAAGGTCTGTGAGTGTTTAGATCGTTTCACTTCAATATTTGAGTTGTGAATAACGGCTACACCACCACCTGTCTTTCCATTTCTCGCAATTTGGTGAATACTGTATCCGTTCGGTGTAATTTCGGAGATCACAGGTTTGTCTACTAAAGTTCCCAGCCATGTTTCAGTCAGTCCTAATATGTCAGCATTATTCGATAGCATAAGATCACAGATCGACGTCGATTTGTTCTTCACGGATCTGGCATTGAGCGAAATGAGAGAAATTCTATCAATGGCTTGACTGATATTTATTCGCGGAATCTTTCGAAGATTTGATGAAACACAGATAAGTGTTTCTTGGGTGTTATCGTTTGGTCTCGGTTGAATAAGAGTCTTGATAGGCAGTGTATCGATACTATCAACAGTAACTTTGGATGAACATTGTGGTGTTATAAGTATCAAATTGCTATGAGTACTAGTCCTTCCAGAAGACTGATAAGCACACAATGCCCTGTTTGTTGTCACAACAGTGCGAATCGATTGGGAAACATTTCTTCCGGCTTTTGTCCATCGTCTCGTCTTTCGGGTAGATTTCACGACGGACGTACTGTATTGAGAAACAGTTTTAAACCACGGATGGCTGATTACTTTAGCCGTAGATAAAAATAGTCTGACATATTCTACAGTCCTCGGTCAAATTTAAAACTTGTAAACATATATGAAAACGACAACTGTCGATAAAAATAAAGTAGGGCGTGGGGCCGGGGCAAATGAAGGAGGGGAGAGTACCATTGCACCCCACACTTTGAACAGTGGGGAGGATGCCAAAATATATGTTTTCAGCAATACTTAATGTATATCGTGGTGGCTGAATTAATTTGTGGATGAAACCGGAAGTACACGGAGAGAACTACCGACACGCCGCAAGTCAACGACGATGTCGAACTCTATCACATGACGTTGTATCGAGTGCACCTTGTCATGAGCGGGAATCAATTTCCGGTGCACAGTAAGATAAGTAACCACCATAGATCACCATGTACGATCCAGACCACGACTTCCTAGGAAGCGATATATGAATATAATTCCCATAGGATATGCTATGAGTCGATGAATAATTCCCATGCTATGAATAGTCCTCACGATGAGCACCGGTCCTCCGGCTCAAGACTTTATTCGGACCAGTAAATTTTTCAGTTTTTATTTAGAACTACATGTGTATAAAATAAATTCAAATTTTTATTTCAAGGCCTGTGAATAATTCCCACGACCATTTATTCGTTATAATGTTGGCAGTGTATTTCAGAATCATTCATATGTAAACAAAGCAAATTATTTACAAGGTCTTTAAACGAACTTAATCAATACACGTACCTAAATATACCCCTGGGAAAATAAGATATGATGTAAATATAATGATAACACAATCAAATCAAAATTCGATCTTTGATTGCTCCCCGTTATCATATGTCGCACATAACCGGGAGCAATTACAGATATAATTTTAATTAGATTGAATGATAACATGAACTTTGTTCATCAAAGAGTACTTTCATCTTATCCATTTTCATAGTGTATTTGATTTACAAATTAATAATAAGAAACCCTAGTATTTTGATTTACAAATTTTTACAAATTAATTCTTAAGATATCCTATTTTCTCAGGAAAGCCTTGGAAATCGACTAATGATGAAGATCTAAAGAGTCAGAGAGATGCATCATTATGTGATAAAAGTGTGTCAGTGACTTGCGACAGGTCAGTTGTTTTCTCCGGTTTGTTCCACCAATAAAACTTATCGCCACGATATTTTACTGAAATATTGTTGAAAGTGGCGTAAAACACCCGTACCATAACTCCCTAATACAACGAGTCACAATGCGAGCAGTATTAAACTATAACCCTCAAAGACACATGGACATGTGTAGACTGACGAGTTCTGTCTCCTGGCTCATACGCTACTCTCGGAGTGATAACGCATGTTTTGAGATAGATTAATCAGTCTAGAAAATGTGAAACATATTTATTTAGTCATGTAAATTACACAAACAATATGAAAAATACAGCGATGAAATGAACACTATACAATTAAACGTACAATTAATTGCAAATTCATTTCCAGAGGAATATAGAATATTGATTGTTGGTTGTTCAACACCCAGCGGCAAATGTTTGATGCATATTCAGCAAAAATAATATATCATAGATAAAAGTTATACAGAAATGGGGATAATTTATCGACTTTTGAAAGCCACTGGAAAAGTATGGAGACTTGGGGAGGGACGAAGAAAACAAAATAGTTTTTTGTATCGGTTACAGCGTGCTTGCTCTTTTTCAAAATCTACAAAAGTGGTTTTTAACGTGCAAAGAGCGGTACACTCCAAACAAAAGTACCCACGTTCAGGCTTTCCGTAATTAATGTTCCTACAATTCGACATGAAGACAGCATCCATAATCCGCTACATGGGGACAAGTTGGGTAGCTCAGTAGTTTTAGCCCTGGGAACCATCAACAATACCCAATAAAACATGATATCACAGATTATTATAACAACATATTAAGAATAAACTGGTAGAACGTGCTAAAGTGGGTCACGGGTCACTGTGAGTAGCATGTGTGGTCACGTGACTTGTCTCATTGGTAATCGGGAAACAGATACGGTGTTGAAAAAACTGTTGATACTCATAAAATATTGATAAATGCAATAACATTTTATGTTTGTCTTCAAGAAATATGATAGACAAAACCATGTGTGAAGTTTTATGACGAAATATCTCCGATTTCTATGTAAATTTACGAGTTGAAGTGAGGAAACACCCACAGGTAATTTTAGCGATGTATTTTTTATCTTGGACAAGAATAATGAGCGTCCTGATTGGATGACCGATTTAAAACACACTGACTCCGCATGGTTTAGCAAGGTTACTCAGGTCAATAGTTTATAAATTTTATATCCCTTGGGAGAGGGAGGGGGGCTATGATGAAAATTTGAAATAAAAACACAGGACCGGACTTTAAGTAAAAATAATAATCCAGGATTAGTTTTTTATTAAAAAAATCCAGGACCCCTGTGTCCATGAATTCTTTTTTTTTTAAAGTTAATAATATGAAATATTGACATCTTTTCTGTGTCCACACTTGTTATATAGTAATAAATATTTTCCTATTAATTTCAATGGAAAATAACCGTGCAATATATCCTTGTATTTGCACGCTTTATGTATCGTCATATTGCACTAGTTCAAATATGTAGTTCAAATCCACTTAAATATAGTAAAATAAAAAAAAATTATATAAAAAATGCTTTAGGGCATAACATATGCATTACTATATAATAAAAGGGTTATTGCATGAAAATTGGTGAATATTGTCCCGAGCTGAATATCATATTGCACGAGCTGGAATATTGTCCCTCGCAATATAGCATATTGCACTCGCAAGCTCGTGCAATATGATATACTGCTCGGGACAATATTCACCAATATTCATGCATTAACCCTATAATATTATTGATATATTTATTATTATTATGCTTTCTGTAAATTTCTTCTGTAATATAAGTTCATACGATATTTTGGCATATATCACAAAGAATTATATAGCGTTGATATACTATGCGAAAATAGTACATCTACTATGCCAGTTTCACGCAGGGAATGTTGGGGTTTCAGTTGTCTGTCAAGCTATGTATAGCTAGTCCACGTGCAAGGGGGCGGATCCGATCTGTCAATCTATATATAGCAAGTCCATGTGCAAGGGGGCGGATCCGATCTGTCAATCTATCATAGTCGTCTAAGCGTTTTTTAATACTTGTTATTGTTTTTAATTAAATTTCAAACTTCAAAAATCTTTATATTTTTAAAGCTAATTTAAGGGATATTAAAGCTCGTTTTAACATATATTTTTTCAACTCGTAACGAAGGTTGTTTCTTTTCAATTTAATGGTAAAAACAATCTAAAAATACTTTGCACGCCCATATAATCCATAATATCGTTAAAATATCACTTAAAAGGGTCGAAATGAATTTTTGTCCAGGAAGCAAAAATTCAATTAATGAAAAAACCGCACGATATGACAGAATAATCAACGAATTATGTCACTTTTACAAAGTTTCATTGATAAAAACCGGGTTAATGTTTCATAAATATCATTTATTGAACCAATTGCAAGTTTTCATGAGATACAAAAAATTACCAAAATGATCGCTGTTTTATGAGCTTGTTTCAGCAATTTTCGTGGAAAACGCAAATTTACGATGAAAAAACTGCAAAAGACTCCTATTTTGTTGAAAACGTGCTGTTTTAACGACATAGAAAAAAAAATATTAGACTTACCTGAAGCCTGTCGTTGCAGGACTACACCGCGTAATGCTGATTCATCCGCAGGTTACTTATCGCTGTAAAGGGTGTGGTGATGAATTTTTAGAAAAATAAAGAAGTGTATACATCCGGGAATTATATTAGTCATATTAGAAAAATATGATACTCAATACGTGTCGGGGTTGGTTATGGCGTTTAACGCCACTTTCAACAATATTTCAGCTATTGAATTGATGTGGGTTTAGACGGCGACTTTCTCAATGAGAAATTGCGCCCTTAGGAATTTTTTTTATTAGAGTTTTGGGTAATTCTCTTATTATTTACTTACTTTTTTAATTTATGCCTTATTATCAAATATTGTGAGTTTTTAGAATAATTGAAATGTGCATATGATGAAGTTTATTTTAAATATTTAATTAAATGACTTTAAGTTGATTTGAGTGGTATAATTTGTCATGTATATTATGTGAACCAAAAATTATAATTACTGTCATTTATAAATTTAGCATACAAGTTGTTTAAACAGTGCGACAAATCCCAGTTTAATAGGTATAGTGTATCATAATGAGTTGGGCACTACAACCTTCCTCTAGATACACATTAACCCTACTTTGGTGTTAATGAGGTACTTGACATCGATAGCATCTACGCGCAAAAATTGCCAAAATTATAACTTTTGGTAATATAGAAAAAAAAAAAATAATTAAATAAAAAAAGTAAAATAATAATAATATGTATTTAGCAGTTATGCCAAATGATTTGATTACTATATAAAGAAGTTACCAGTTTAATGTCTGGGTTGTTGCCCCCCGTTCAGTGTGGATATACGGAAATAGTTATATCGTTGCGGTCAGTTTTATTGGCGGAGGAAACCGGATCCCTGGAGAAAACCACCGATTTGTCGAAAGCCACTTACAAATTTTATCACATACTGTTGTATCGAGTACACCTCGCCTGAACGGGATTCGAACTCACAACGTTAGTAGTGATAGGCACTGATTACATAGGTAGTTGTAAAATCCTACTACCATACGATCACGACCACGATAATACGTGTCGATATGTTTAATATATTATCTCGACACATTTTTACTTTATGTCCTTTGGTCATAATCATTTAATGACAAAAACTACCGATAAACGACCTCAAATTACATGTCGGTAATCATTTCACAATAATATAAGGTCATTGAACCATAAAATACATGTATAATAAAAAACATAATAATCATAAATTGTCCACTTATTGTCATGGTCTGATCAATCAGGATTTGCACCTATCAAACCAAAAACTTGTAAAAAATTTTTTTTAAAAAAGACAGATTTTCGGGAGATTCAAAAGTCTTGGCTCTTCATTTAAGGTGTTCTTCTACTTCTACTATATAAGAGGTCGCCTTCAACTAATTGAAGATTCCATCAATTACTTAAGTGGGACTGAGGACAGCGGTCGTCTCAGACTAACAAACTAGCTCCTTAAATTTGTTATATAATAAAAATATAATAATCATAAATGGTTCACTTATTGTCACGGTCTGATCAATCACGTTTTGTATCTATCAAACCAAAAAACTTGTAAAAAAATGAAAAAGACGAATTTTCAACAGGTTTCAAAAGTCAAAAGCGTTAAATGGGAATGAGGACAATGGACATTAAGACTAACAAACCAGTTCTTTAAGGTTGGTTTATGGTGTTTAACGACACTTTCAACAATATTTCAGTTTTATCGTGGCGGTCAGTTTTATTGATGGAGGATATTGGAGTACCTGGAGAAAACCACCGACCTGTCGCAAGTCTCTTGACAAACTTTATCACATAATGTTGTACACCTCGCCCTGATCGAGATTTGAACTCCCAACTTTTTAGTGGTGATAGGCACTGATTGCACATGTAGTTGTAAATCCAACTACCATATGACCACGACGGCCCCAAATCGAAGGACAGACAATATAATGGCCAAACGTTTGAAAAGAAAAGGACAAACAACTATCTACAAACATTACACAGAAAACTAAAGATCGAGCAATACGAACCTCACTAAAAACTGGGGGTGATCTCATGTGCCCCGGAAGGGTTAGCAGTTCCTTGATATGGAATTATATTGTGCTTTATACTGCAGTTAAATTGCCTTGACTGTATAGGCATTTTCGTTACATATAGTCACTGACTGTATAACATATCTTCGTCGCCACAATTCAAAGTGCTTTGATATACCACCTAGTAAAACCCAGCAACGATTTTGTCGTAAAAACACTCAATTGATTGGAATCATCTAGAAGGCACATTAGTAGGCGCACCAAGCGTCGAGAGCGTCAAATCTACTCAACAGTTTCAATATACATCGACGACGGTCTCTTCCGTTGTATTAAAGCCAGTAATGGTGTCTACAATGTATTCATAGATACACAGTTTAACACGGACTATGTCAGTCAACAATGTATTCATAGATACACAGTTTAACACGGACTATGTCAGTCTACAATGTATTCATAGATACACAGTTTAACACGGACTATGTCAGTCAACAATGTATTCATAGATACACAGTTTAACACGGACTATGTCAGTCTACACTGTACTCATAGATACACAGTTTAACACGGACTATGTCAGTCTACAATGTATTCATAGATACACAGTTTAACACGGACTATGTCAGTCTACAATGTACTCATAGATACACAGTTTAACGCGGACTATGTCAGTCTACAATGTACTCATAGATACACAGTTTAACGCGGACTATGTCAGTCTACAATGTACCTATAGATACACAGTTTAACGCGGACTATGTCAGTCTACAATGTACTCATAGATACACAGTTTAACGCGGACTATGTCAGTCTACAATGTACTCATAGATACACAGTTTAACGCGGACTATGTCAGTCTACAATGTACCTATAGATACACAGTTTAACGCGGACTATGTCAGTCTACAATGTACTCATAGATACACAGTTTAACGCGGACTATGTCAGTCTACAATGTACTCATAGATACACAGGTTAACACGGACTATGTCAGTCTACAATGTACTCATAGATGCACAGTTTAACGCCGACTATGTCAGTCTACAATGTACTCATAGATACACAGTTTAACGCAGACTACATTTGTATGTCAGTCTACAATGTACTCATAGATACAGTTTAACACGGACTATGTCAGTCTACAATGTACTCATAGATACACAGTTTAAAACGGACTATGTCAGTCTACAATGTACTCCTAGATACACAGTTCAACACGGACTATGTCAGTCTACAATGTACTCGTAGATACACAGTTTAACACGGACTATGTCAGTCTACACTGTACTCATAGATACATAGTTTAACGCGGACTATGTCAGTCTACAATGTACTCATAGATACACAGGTTAACACGGACTATGTCAGTCTACAATGTACTCATAGATACACAGTTTAACGCGGACTATGTCAGTCTACAATGTATTCATAGATACACAGTTTAACACGGACTATGTCAGTCTACAATGTACTCATAGATACACAGTTTAACGCGGACTATGTCAGTCTACAATGTACTCATAGATACACAGTTTAACGCGGACTATGTCAGTCTACAATGTACCTATAGATACACAGTTTAACGCGGACTATGTCAGTCTACAATGTACTCATAGATACACAGTTTAACGCGGACTATGTCAGTCTACAATGTACTCATAGATACACAGGTTAACACGGACTATGTCAGTCTACAATGTACTCATAGATGCACAGTTTAACGCCGACTATGTCAGTCTACAATGTACTCATAGATACACAGTTTAACGCAGACTACATTTGTATGTCAGTCTACAATGTACTCATAGATACAGTTTAACACGGACTATGTCAGTCTACAATGTACTCATAGATACACAGTTTAAAACGGACTATGTCAGTCTACAATGTACTCCTAGATACACAGTTCAACACGGACTATGTCAGTCTACAATGTACTCGTAGATACACAGTTTAACACGGACTATGTCAGTCTACACTGTACTCATAGATACATAGTTTGACGCGGACTATGTCAGTCTACAATGTACTCATAGATACACAGGTTAACACGGACTATGTCAGTCTACAATGTACTCATAGATACACAGTTTAACGCGGACTATGTCAGTCTACAATGTATTCATAGATACACAGTTTAACACGGACTATGTCAGTCTACAATGTACTCATAGATACACAGTTTAACGCGGACTATGTCAGTCTACAATGTACTCATAGATACATAGTTTAACACGGACTATGTCAGTCTACAATGTACTCATAGATACACAGTTTAACACGAACTATGTCAGTCTACAATGTACTCATAGATACACAGTTTAACGCGGACTATGTCAGTCTACAATGTACTCATAGATACACAGTTTAACGCGGACTATGTCAGAGACGACCTATGCTGATTGATTGATTTTTGGTGTTTAATGCCACTTTCAGCAATATTTCAGCTATATCATGGCGACCAGTTTTAATGGTGGAAGAAGCCGCAGTACCCGGAGAGAACCACCGACAATGGGCAAGCAACTGGTAAACTTTATCACTTGCGGCTGCGAGTCGAGTGCACCCTTTTTTGTAATTTACAAAGCCGGGCGCGAACCCACGCCGTATTGGTGATAGGCTTGTATGAGTTGTTAGGATTAGGCTTGTATGAGTTGTTGGGTAATCCAACTACATAACTCATTGAGCCACCAGGCCCTTGGTGACGACCTATGTTGAGATTTAGTGATAGGTAACATACAAAATGTATTCTGACATACGACGAATTTGTGTTTTGAGACACCACATAGCCTACATAAAAATAAGTCCCGGTTTATGAAACATGACGCAGGCCGATGTCGATATGATTAAAGGTACGAAACATATTTCGTCAAACCTGCCTGAAAGGGTACCTCTATATAACAAATCACTGTCTATAAAGGGCAATCTCATTTTTCCCATCAATGAATAGTTCATATAACTTTAACCTGTATATAAAGGGCAACTGCTCATAAATGCCACATGTTCATGTTCCCTTGAGTGGCCTTTATATACAGGTTTGACTGTACTGACATACACCTAATTCGAATTTCGACAAAACATAGCCTACATAAAAATAGGACAAGGTCACATGTATCAGACATGACGTAGCTAAGATATATGACGTAGTATAACGAAACATGAGGTTGTCTAGTTCTCTCATTTATACAGATCGCTCATAATGTAGATCACTTTTATGTTTACGTAATAAAAGTATTATAAATTACCAATGCATAGAATTCAATACTAAAGGTGATAATGTCGTTTACAATCAAGCGTTAAGGATGGGAATGCCCCTTACCGTCAAGCATGGGAATGCCATTTATCGTCAAACGTCACGGGTGGGAATGCCCCTTATCATCAATCGTCAAGGGTATTCATGTCTTTTACCGCCAAGCATGTAAATGACCTTTTATCGTAAATCGTAGAATGAGACACGAGGTTGTCTAGTTTTCTCATTTAATTTACCAATCACTCATAATGTACCGGTAGATCATTTTTATGTTTACGTAATACAAGTATTATAAATTACCAATGCAGACGATAGAGTTCAATACTGAGGGTGAAAATGTCATCTACCATCAAACGTTAAGGGTGGGGGATTCCCTTTACCGTCAAGGGTGGGAATGCCCCTTGCCGTCAAGCGTTAAGGATGGGAATACCGCTTACCATCAAGCATGTGGATGCCCCGTACCGATAAGGATGGGAATACCCCTTACCTTTAAGGGTGGGAATGCCTCTTACAGTCAAGCGTCAAGGATGGGGATGCCATTTACCGTCAAGGAAGGGAATGCCCCTTGCCTTCAAGCGTCAAAGATGGGAATGTCCCTTTCCGTCAAGCGTCAATGGTGGAAATGACTTTTACCGTCAAACGTGTGGATGTCTTTTTAACATCCAGCATCAAAGGTGGGAATGGCCTTTTACCGTAATTCGTCAAGGGTGGGAATGCCCCTTACCGTTACACAAACCCACCAGTACACGTCGAGTCGGACAAAAACACATTGATATAGCTCTATATTGAGATTGTTATGATACATATATATATATAAATAGACAAAAGGCCTTTTGTTTTTATGAAATTCGACATTCATTTTGTTATATTTTTCCCGAATTACAATGAGATACGTTATAGTTTTAATGAAATATAATATGTATTATTGTATTGTTTTCATTCTTCGATGGCCCACAGGGAAGATTAACTTTATGCTAACTGTGTTAATCTCTTAAATAAAGGTTGATTTGGTTTATAGTGTTTAACACCACTTTCAACAATATTTCAGTTATAACGTGGCGGTCAGTTTTATTGGTGGAGCAACCCACCGACCTGCCGCAAGTCACTGACAAACCTTAAAATAAAGTATTTATTATTATTATTTTGCTACATACCAATGCCAGTAGATTTGCGAAGGCTGTGACGCTCATATTTTGGGGTGAATTCGTTCGTAGATTATTTTTCATTTCCTTCACAATCGAACATCGGTTGCAATGTCCCCGGTGTTTAAACCCTTTATTCATTAAAGCGTCAGAATCGCCACACGCGTTGCACATTTTGTAACCTTTCCATTTGGGAAAAATTGAATAAGCCTTTCCTTGTGTGTCTTTGGAGGAATTATTTTCTGCGGCTAAATTTTTACTCTCGAATGTCGTTTCCTTTGAGACGCCTGATGATATATGATCAAAGTGTGTACTCAGCGGTGGCCGTGCGGCACTGTTTAGTACCTTTTTCGACTTGACACGTCGGTATAGGTACAACGTTTCACCGTTAGATCCTGAAGTGGCCACTTCCTCCGTGTCTCTGCTGCTATGAACACAACCCATTTTTTATAACAAAGATTATCTTTGTAACACACTTTTAAAACACAAACACCTTTTTCGTCAGGAAGTA
Organism: Bathymodiolus septemdierum; assembly: GCA_963383655.1. Lineage (NCBI taxonomy): Eukaryota > Metazoa > Mollusca > Bivalvia > Mytilida > Modiolidae > Bathymodiolus > Bathymodiolus septemdierum. The sequence continues at coordinate 36,724,055 of OY726531.1, forward strand.
AAATTTGCTGGAGTTTAGTTTTTATCAAAGAAAAACAATCATTAAAATAACACGTGCGATAAAAGTTGTGTAATTGATCACTTGTACAACTTCCGGACTTCGTAAAAGTTTAGAAAAAAATTCCTTCTCACAAAAAAACACACATCCTTTTAAAATACACACTCTATTTCATATAAATCTTTCCAATAATGAAATAGATCTCCAAATCTATTTCGTGCTTGTCAATTACAAACGTAGGAATAACCTGCTTACATATCCATCAAGTCAACAGGTGAATACCGGTTTATTATTGTCAATCCTTACAGTCCCACTTTGTTTTCCTTCCGGTATTTTGTCAGTTTAAACTGATCACGATTTTATTTCGCACACAATTTACGATTTAAAACGTCTATTGTTCCTAATTACATATTATTACCTGGTAGTATATTATATATATTTATTTTCCCATTAATTTCCGTGAAAAAAGCTACTACACGCGTGGGATAATACTTACAAATGTATTGTTATTTGTACATGTGAAACTGTTATTATACATATACATGTAATATACCTACATACAAAAAATGTACCTGTAGGTTGTTATAGAAACGCGATGACAGCTAATGAACCTGCAATTCAATTCAATAACAAAATCAGAAATAACAGAGATTACATCGATTTTTACTAGAATCGCGTTACAACTGTCAGAATAAAAAAAATAAGAAGAAAATATTCTTTTGAAAACATCTTTGCAATTTACGGATTTTCAGCTTGTTTTTTTTTTCTCTCTCATAAATTTGTAAAGGTTAATTTTCTACATTGTAGAAGACTTAGAAAAGTTGATGTTAATATCTTTGGAGAGGCTGTAGTATAATTCTATGAAGAGACTCGTATAATTATGAGGAGATGCCGTCATGTAATATAAGAATACAAGGGTATAATATTGTAATATAAATAAAAAAAAAATATATATATATTAATCTTTTGAACTGGGTTGTAAAATAAACCGTAGATCTCGAATATAACTTGTGCACGACTCAACAACTTTCATCAGGTATACTCATAATCGAAAGATTGGAAAGACAAATAATCTTTGGAAACAAGTAAGGCAAAGGGCCTAAACATGATAGGCAAAGGGCCTAAACATGATAGGCAAAGGGCCTAAATATGATAGGCAAAGGGTCTAAATATGATAGGCAAAGGGCCTAAATATGATAGGCAAAGGGCCTAAATATGATAGGCAAAGGGCCTAAACATGATAGGCAAAGGGCCTAAACATGATAGGCAAAGGGCCTAAACATGATAGGCAAAGGGCCTAAATATGATAGGCAAAGGGTCTAAATATGATAGGCAAAGGGCCTAAATATGATAGGCAAAGGGCCTAAACATGATAGGCAAAGGGTCTAAACATGATAGGCAAAGGGCCTAAATATGATAGGCAAAGGGTCTAAATATGATAGGCAAAGGGCCTAAATATGATATGCAAAGGGCCTAAATATGATAGGCAAAGGGCCTAAACATGATAGGCAAAGGGCCTAAACATGATAGGCAAAGGGCCTAAATATGATAGGCAAAGGGTCTAAACATGATAGGCAAAGGGTATAAACATGATAGGCAAAGGGCCTAAACATGATAGGCAAAGGGCCTAAACATGATAGGCAAAGGGCCTAAATATGATAGGCAAAGGGTCTAAACATGATAGGCAAAGGGTATAAACATGATAGGCAAAGGGCCTAAACATGATAGGCAAAGGGTATAAACATGATAGGCAAAGGGCCTAAACATGATAGGCAAAGGGCCTAAATATGATAGGCAAAGGGCCTAAACATGATAGGCAAAGGGCCTAAACATGATAGGCAAAGGGCCTAAACATGATAGGCAAAGGGTATAAACATGATAGGCAAAGGGTATAAACATGATAGGCAAAGGGCCTAAATATGATAGGCAAAGGGCCTAAACATGATAGGCAAAGGGTATAAACATGATAGGCAAAGGGCCTAAACATGATAGGCAAAGGGTATAAACATGATAGGCAAAGGGCCTAAACATGATAGGCAAAGGGTATAAACATGATAGGCAAAGGGCCTAAACATGATAGGCAAAGGGTATAAACATGATAGGCAAAGGGTCTAAACATGATAGGCAAAGGGCCTAAATATGATAGGCAAAGGGTCTAAACATGATAGGCAAAGGGTATAAACATGATAGGCAAAGGGCCTAAACATGATAGGCAAAGGGCCTAAACATGATAGGCAAAGGGTATAAACATGATAGGCAAAGGGCCTAAACATGATAGGCAAAGGGTCTAAACATGATAGGCAAAGGGTCTAAACATGATAGGCAAAGGATCTAAACATGATAGGCAAAGGGTCTAAACATGATAGGCAAAGGGTCTAAACATAATAGGCAAAGGGCTTAAACATGATAGGCAAAGGGCCTAAACATGATAGGCAAAGGGTCTAAACATGATAGCCAAAGGGCCTAAACATGATAGGCAAAGGACCTAAACATGATAGGTAAAAGGCCTAAACATGATAGACAAAGGGTATAAACATGATAGGCAAAGGGCCTAAACATGATAGGCAAAGGGTCTAAACATGATAGCCAAAGGGCCTAAACATGATAGGCAAAGGACCTAAACATGATAGGCAAAGAGTCTAAACATGATAGGCAAAGGGCCTAAACATGACAGGCAAAGGGCCTAAACATGATAGGCAAAGGGCCTAAACATGATAGGCAAAGGATCTAAACATGATAGGCAAAGGGTCTAAACATGATAGCCAAAGGGCCTAAACATGATAGGCAAAGGGCCTAAACATGATAGGCAAAGGGCTTAAACATGATAGGCAAAGGGCCTAAACATGATCGCCAAAATCCGTATGAAGGAGGAGAATCGTAGTTTTTATCAATAATTACATTATGTAGGAACTGTAAATTTCAATAATAGATACATGTTTATCTGATCAGCCATATCAGTGCCGAAACACTGACTACTGGGTGTGTGATACTCTCGGGGACTAAGCTAGTTCACAAGCAGAGGTATCAACCCAGTGATAACAAAAAACGTAGGTTGGATGGAATTGAAGGAAGAGTTGAGAGTTCATAGATGTAAACATCAGTGCCACTGCGCATGTAGTTCGGAAATTGGGACATGCAAAATTAATGATGTTTGGAGACAAGCTGCACACAAAAACAACGAATATACATGTTTTTGATCGAATCTCGCCAAGCGACGTTTCATACTCATGTTTTGAAGGTATATATTAACTTTCAAAGCAAAAAAAAAAACTTTCAAAAAAATTACCAAACTTACAGGCACCATCCTTTTAACGATCTATGTGATCGCGATGTAACTAAAACTAGATACACAACCATCTAACTACATCCCGTGTGGGGGTCACGTCAGTGTTCATATTTATAATCGAGTAATCAGAGATGTGCCTACTAAATCTTTAGGTATCAAAATCGAGTACACGCCAGAGTAGAGTATGAGGGAACCTAACATCAATTTGCTCAAAAATGTATTAGCAGGCCCAAAATTTGATCTCCGCGTGGAAATAATATCCCATTATTTTTAAATTTTAATAAAAAATAAATTATTTATATGGTATTGTCCGTGTACTGACGACAATTCCAAGGGTTCAACGTTAACGCATAGACTGTTATCAATCACATTCGCATTGTGAACTTTCCGTTTATATGTAGCAACATTCCAGCAGCATCTGCATATGGAGTATGATCCAATATATCAGAACTTGTGGTATCGAGTACACCTCGCCATGAGCGGAATTCGAACTCAAAACTTTAGTGGTGATAGGCACTGATTGGACATATATTTGTAAATCCAAATACCATACAATCACGACCACAACGGTATCTACATGAAGGGATAACAGAAGATGTTCATATTCTACAAACATGTGTAGTATGCGTGCACATCTTCTTACTATATGGTGCATCTCCGCTTTCATGCCAACACCGCCGTGAAGTCAAAAATCCAAAGATGCGATTTACACGTTTATGTTGAAAATTGTCTACAATTATTCCGTTAGATTCGAAATTCTTTACGCCGATCATAACATGTCTGGACTATTTACTTAATTTTAGTTTCTTGAAAGTTTGGTGAAGAAATCTTTCCAGAGATTATACTGAATCAAACACATATAGTATAGGTGGCAATTATAATGTTTAAGGAAAAAAAAGTTATATATACTTATTTTTTTCATTTTCAGGGGGGTGAATGTACGTCATAATTGGAAGCCATTTTGTGCCGCTTGAAGGTAAGTTTTTACTTTTAGCATTATAGTTATTGTAAGGATAACTTGATAGTGCATCAAATGCCCCTAAATGTCCGCTAAACAACGGTGTGTGCATCGTTCAAAAACTTGTCAAACTCTCAAACACTTCGACAATGTTATTTCCACCTGTTGTGAAGACGTTGTCGAAGTGTTTGAGAGTTTGATAACAACTTTTTGAACGATGGACACACCGTTGCTTAGTGTTGATTGCACAGGTAGTTGTACCACACGATCACGACGGCCCTTATAATAAAATATAAACACGTCTTGATTTCTTTAGTCTAACAGAAAGTAAAAATTACTGAGTTTGGGCTCATGTCTTTCCTAACTAATTTCTGAATAAGATTAAAATATTTGGGGAGAGATAACGCTTCAATGTAAAATGAGAGTAGAACTACTTTTGGCCATAGGCGCTCGTGGCACGGATTTACCGCCACCCCTTTTTTTAACTTTCTGTTTACATATTTATTTTCAATACAATTTCTTTATTATTTCATCTCCTTTTCCTTGATTTAACTTGTTCCTGTCCATATTCATACAATCTTATGTTAACAGCAACTTGCATATGTCGACCCTATATGTGGATAATAAGACTATATTTAGGGTCGACATATGTAAATTGCTGTTAACATAAGATTGTATGAATATGGACACGTACAAGCTAAAATAAGGAAAAAAAGGTGAAATAATAAAGAAATTGTATTGAAAATAAATATATAAACAGAAAGGGTGAAAAGAGTGTTGTAATTCCTTGCCACGAGCGCCTGTACTTTTGACTACGGTACATACTGAATGGTTTAATTGATGAAGTCTGAACAGAAACCCCTCCCCAATCCCTTTTTTAATTATTATTTCATTTCTTTTTCCTTTATTCAACGTGTTCGTGTCCATATATCCATACAACTGTATGACAACAACAGCTGCAATGTGCTGACCATCTACTCTTAACATAACTACCGGTAGATGGTCGGCACATGCAAGATTTTGTTACCATTAGATTGTATGGATAAGTGGACACGAACAGGTTGTTAAACTAAGGAAAAAGGAGATATGAAATAATGAAAAAAAATTAAAAGAAATATTGTGATAAATATTTGAACAGAAAGTTAAACCAGAGGCTCTCAAGAGCCTGTATCGTTCACCTGGTTATAAAAAAAACCAATTGGTCCTATGTAAAATCTATGTCCTGCAGTGGTAGTCATCTTGGAATTACGATCAACATAAAAAACACAAAGTTTGTAAAGGACCTTCCAATGATGGATGCACAGTTTAGGTTCAATCAGTGCAATAGTTTCAGAGAAGAATATATTTCTGTATTTTCCCCATATGGTCCTGTGTTAATACTATGACCTGTGGTGGCAGCCATCTTGGATTTCCGATCGGCATAAAAAACAGATGACCTTCCAATGATCATTCCTGGGCAGTTTGGTTGCAACTGTCCAAGTGGTTTCAGAGAAGAAGCGTTTTGAAACATTTTTCCCATAGGGTCCAATGTTAAACTAAGTCCTGCCGTAGCCGCCATTTTGAATTTCATATCAGAACAAAAAACGTAAAGTTTGTAGAGGACCATCCAATGAACATTCATGTACAGTTTGGCTTTAATCGTATTTGTAGTTTCTGAGAAGAAGGCATTTGAACATTTTCCCATAGGGTCCAATGTTAATCTATGTCCTGCGGTGGTGGCCATCTGGGATTTCCGATCGGCATAAAAAACACACACCTTGTAGAGGATCTTCCAATGATCATTCCTGGGCAGTTTGGTTTCAATTGTCCAAGTGGTTTCAGAGAAGAAGCGTTTTGAAACATTTTTCCCATAGGGTCCAATGTTAAACTAAGTCCTGCCGTAGCCGCCATTTTTAATTTCATATCGGAACAAAAAACGTAAAGTTTGTAGAGGACCATCCAATGAACATTCATGTACAGTTTGGCTTTAATAATATTTGTAGTTTCTGAGAAGAAGGCATTTGAACATTTTCCCATAGAATCCAATGTTATTCTATGTATTGCGGTGGCGGCCATCTTGGATTTCCGATCGGCATAAAAAACATAAAATTTGTAGAGGACCTTCCAATGATCATTCCTGAGCAGTTTGGTTGCAACTGTCCTAGTGGTTTCAGAGAAGAAGCGTTTTGAAACATTTTCCCCATCGGGTCCAATGTTAAACTAAATTCTGCCGTAGCCGCCATTTTGAATTTCATATCGGAACAAAAAACGTACTGTTTTTCTGAGAAGAAGGCATTTGAACATTTTCCCATAGGGTTCAATGTTAATCTATGTATTGCGGTGGCGGCCATCTTGGATTTCCGATCGGCATATAAAACAAATTTCTGTAGAGGACCTTCCAATGATCATTCCTGAGCAGTTTGGTTTCAATTGTCCAAGTGGTTTCAGAGAAGAAGCGTTTTGAAACATTTTTCCCATAGGGTCCAATGTTAAACTAAGTCCTGCCGTAGCCGCCATTTTTAATTTCATATCAGAACAAAATACGTACAGTTTGTAGAGGACCATCTAATGAACATTCATGTACAGTTTGGCTTTAATCATATTTGTAGTTTCTGAGAAGAAGGCATTTGAATATTTTCCCATAGGGTCCAATGTTAATCTATGTCCTGCGGTGGCGGCCATCTTGGATTTCCGATCGGCATAAAAAACAGAAACTTTGTAGAGGACCTTCCAATGATCATTCCTGGGCAGTTTGGTTTCAACTGTCCAAGTGGTTTCAGAGAAGAAGCATTTTGAAACATTTTTCCCATAGGGTCCAATGTTAAACTAAGTCCTGCCGTTGCCGCCATTTTGAATTTCATATCGGAACAAAAAACCTTAAGATTGTAAAGAACCATCCAATGAACATTCATGTACAGTTTGGCTTTAATCATATTTGTAGTTTCTGAGAAGAAGGCATTTGAACATTTTCCCATAGGGTCCAATGTTAATCTATGTCCTGCGATGGCGGCCATCTTGAATTTCTGATTGGCATAAAAAACAGTAACTTGGTAAAGGACATTCCAATGATCATTCATTTACAGTTTGGGTTCAGTCAGTTCATTAGTTTCAGAGAAGAAGATCTTTGAAATTTCAGTCAATCAGAGCATATTATTGGCCCTGGCAGCCATATTGAATATCCGACTGGAACGAAAAACAGTAACTTTGTAGAGGACCATCCAAGGAACCTTCCTGTTAAGCTTGGTTCCAATCGGCCCAGTGGTTTCGGAGAAGAAACTTGAAATGCGAAAAGTTTACAGACGACAGACGACAGACAACAGACAACAGACAACAGACGACAGACAACAGACGACAGACGACGGACGCCAAGTGATGGCAATAGTTCACCTGGACCTAACTAAAAAGGTGTAAATTCCATGCCAAAGGTGCATGTGGTGATTTTTGCAAAATTTATGATGATCATATTGGTGTTATCGAATAATTTATTGATAATTAATAAAAAAAAAAAAAAAAAAAATAGAAGGGCCGTCGTGGTCGTGATCATATGGTAGTTGGATTTACAACTACCTATGCAACCAAATGTGAGTTCGATCCACGCTCAGGTGAGGAGTACTCGATACAACATTATGTGATAAAAGTTTGTCAGTGACTTGCGGCAGTTTGGTGGTTTTACTCACAGGCATTTAACCGATGAACCTTAATTTCCCCGTGTTCGCCATGGGGGTACGTATTTTCAAGGCTAGTAACGATGTAGGGCCTCTATTTGTGGGTCCTGGGTCCTCACAAATACTAGAAAAAAACACAAGGTAAGAAACAAAATGGCGGCGTACTGCTAAATTTCTTATTGTTGTCGATTTCCTGGATTTCTGAAAAATAAACGGATGGAATGCTCTCGTATTCGTACTATTTTGCATATATACCCCCGACTATCTATTCCCAAGACCGATTGTTCATCGAAGCGGAGGTCTATTTTGGATTCTCTCGGACTCCAACGTGTCTTTAGAAGAACAAATCTGGCTTACCGAATGCATTTATTTGGCGGACTATTTCAAACTTAGAAAAAACAGAATGAAACGTCTTTTTTAATCACATGGTAGGTATAAAAACAACAGGTGAACAAATATCAATCCTTTGCCACAATGGAACCATATTTGACAAACCCCGGGAAAAAAACTGGAATGGCCATCAAAAGACACGTTGGAGTCCGAGAGAATCCAAAATAGACCTCCGCTTTGGTTGACAATCGGTCTTGGGAACAGATCGTCGGGGGTATATATGCAAAATAGTACGAATACCACAGTAAACCAGTGGCACAACAGCTGATGGGGGGGCGACAAGGTTAGTGCATTCCATCCGTTTATTTTTCAGAAATCAGGGAAATCGACAATAATAAGAAATTTAGCAGTACGCCGCTATTTTGTTTCTTACCTTGTGATTTTTTTTCTAGTATTCGTGTGGACCCAGGACCCACACATAGAGGCCCTACATCGTTACTAGCCTTGAAAATACGTACCCCCGTGGCAAACACGGGGAAATTAAGGTCCATCGGTCAAATGTCTGTGGGTTTCCTCCGGTTTTCTCCACCAATAAAACTGGTGTTAAACACCTACCCGCTACACACTCCCATCCCTAACCCCTAAAAAAAGATAGAAATAGTTACCGAATGTAATGAGTTGGACATCTGAAAATTCAGTTCTTACTAGAAATATCCAGTCTTTAGTTGACAAATTGCATAAATTAACTGCCTGACAATACGATGCTACTTCCAGAAAATTGTCGTAATTAAGAGGTTGTGGACCAATCAGCGCATTGATACAAAGTTAATGACCAACCAGGTAAGCTTATTAGATTCATTCATATATCATTAGTTAAATGAGAAAACAAATATACTTTCCTACGCTTTTTTACGTCATTGCGCCGATAGGATTGGTTTTCTTTTCAGCTGAAAGCGTTAAGAAACATACTAACGCCGATTTATCCGAAATTATTCCTCTTGAACATAAACACTGCAGATGCGTTTTTGGAATAAAAATAAATACCGAAAACTAAACTGATTGTGGTCACAAATATGATGTTAGCAAAAATATATTTCGTTGGGTGGAATTTGAAATCAATGCGCTACATGATCGATCTAAACCCACGCAAAATAGTCCCGACTTTCAACTAACGCGACAATGGCATAATCTTCTACTTGTTTAAGGCGGTCAGTATTTGGTAGAATTAGAAGAAGATGGAGATTAGGACAAGATATTAAAGCAATATGTCTTCAATATTCATACTAATCGTATGAAGAAAAAAATCAAATTATGTAAAAATTATGTTCATGGTAGAAATCGACAGGAGTTATTAGGTTGGTACATTAATAAAAAATAAAATAGCCGGAAATTAAACGAGTGATGACAAAAAAAGCCTCAAACTCCCCTAAGAAGTCTGCGACAAAAAGAAGCGTAAATTTGCATAAGACTGCGTTTTTGTTCACAACTGAAAGAAAACAGAAACAATAAAAACGTTAAAGATAATGACTGGAGAGTTACAGTCTAGATATTGTATTACAAGACTAGTTTTACTTGCTTAGCGGAAAAGCAGCAACTATGTATACTAGTATATGGCTTGGCTTGTACATGCAGGAATGGAACCCACAATCTATATATAACGCACTCGTGGCGAAGACGCTAACCATTTCAACACCGAGGCGGTTTCACAGAAGACGGCAATTTAACCTCCCCCGACACCCCTCCCCGCCAAAAAAGGGGATCTTTAATCATAACACAAAAATATTATTAACAAAAGATATTTTCATCAGACTGAATGAGAGAACACAATACATCCATAACAGGATACCAAAAATCAAAGATAAATCTAAGTTACGTAATTGGATTGAAATTTGAAATCAAAATCTAAGTTGCGTAACTGTTTCAAGATAAAAAAACAAAGCACTTATTGCTGGAAAAGGCATTGGTACAACAGATATAAGTTACGTAACGGGACTGAATCAAAATCTAAGTTACGTAACTGTATATAAAAAACAACTTACTTCTGGAAAAGGCATTGGTACTACAGATATAAGTTACGTAACTGGATTGAAATCAAAATCTAAGTTACGTAACTGTATATAAAAAAAAACCTTACTGCTGGAAAAGGCATTGGTACTACAGATATAAGTTACGTAACTGGATTGAAATCAAAATCTAAGTTACGTAACTGTATATAAAAAAAAACCTTACTGCTGGAAAAGGCATTGGTACTACAGATATAAGTTACGTAACTGGATTGAAATCAAAATCTATGTTACGTAACTGTATGTAAAAAATAACTTACTGCTGGAAAAGGCATTGGTACTACAGATATAAGTTACGTAACTGGATTGAAATCAAAATCTAAGTTACGTAACTGTATATAAAAAAAAACTTACTGCTGGAAAAGACATTGGTACTACAAATATAAGTTACGTAACTGGATTGAAATCAAAATCTAAGTTACGTAACTGTATATAAAAAAAAACTTACTGCTGGAAAAGACATTGGTACTACAGATATAAGTTACGTAACTGGATTGAAATCAAAATCTATGTTAGTAACTGGGCTGAAATCAAAGTCTAAAGTACGAAATAAAAATCTAAGTTACGTAATTATAACTGTATAGAAAAAAACTTACTGATGTAAAAGGCATAGGTACAACAGATATAAGCTACGTAACTGTATCAAAATAAAACAAATACTTACGGCTGGAAAAGGCATAGGTACAACAGATATAAGTTACGTAACTGTATCAAAATAAAACAAATACTTACGGCTGGAAAAGGCATAGGTACAACAGATATAAGTTGCGTAACTGTATCAAAATAAAAAAAATACTTACGGCTGGAAAAGGCATAGGTACAACAGATATAAGTTACGTAACTGTATCAAAGTAAAAAAAATACTTACGGCTGGAAAAGGCATTGGTACAACAGTAATCACTTTGTAAGCCTGTCAACATTTCAATTCATTCTGGATTTTCTTCCAACATGTACGAGGGACCTATTAACAATGAAAAAACCAAATACATCCCTAATTATACAAAATGTGCTAATATTGATGACTATAATAACGATAATCATAGAAAAATACCATCTAAAATATATAATTAACCAGAGGCTCACAGTGGTTTTTAGTATAGTTCAAATTGGCGTTATGAATGAATGATTTCTGAGTAGGAAGAAGAGATTGAAGATACCAAAGGGGTAATCAGAATCCGTAAATCGAAGAAGGTCAGACAACAAAATGGCCAAAAGAAAAAGGATAAAATGATAAACAACGATCTACAAAACATACACATAAAGCTAAAGATCGAGTAACACGAACCCCACTAAAAACTGGGGATGAACTCAGGTGCTCCGGAAGGGTATGTAGTTCCTGCTCGACTAGAATATGTGAAAGTTATATAACAATGGCAATAAAATACAACATACATCTTATTTTAATTAGTTTGTCTCAAATTAATTCCAATTAGAGGTTTGTTTTATTTTCTTCAAATTTTTGATAATATACTAACATCTAACAATATGCCAGTGCACATACTTTCCGACCAATCAGCGATGAGCTTACCAAGTACACGTCAAGTGTTGATGTACGATTGGTCGATATATTTAACTGTCTTGAATACAAGATGAATGAAAGGTTACCTTTCATTGACTTTCCCCCTTTTTTTTCGTTATCCTTTTTTTGCTCATTGCTTGTTATCATATTATATGTAGATATCCTCATTAGCACCTCTCATAGTACAATTTACATTTAGAGATCAATCGGAAACCATAAGAGATAGAGGATATCCATCGACAATTTCCCGGAAGTTTTCAATACAATCGATACCAAGGAAAAAAACCGCATCAACATTGGACGATAAATAAATATTCTATATCATGTGAAATTTCGGAATTCGGATCCCCCCCTTTAGACCCCCTTTCGGACAAGTACACGCCAGGATTATATTTTCAAATTAGAAACGAGGGTAGAATTGTCTCATCTAATGTAATTAATCATCGTTTATTATCATATTATTCCGAAAATTATCAGATATTTATGTCCAACTTGAGAATGGCCGCAATTGAAAAAAAAACACCTTTCCATGATTTATTGATTTTGAACACATCTATACCTGGTATTTAAGTTATAGTTGTAGTACTGTATATCTAGTACAACAGTCTGATGTACGGTACAGTTCGAGTCAGCCAATGGCCGACGAGAACACAGTACCGTACATCAGGGTGTTGCACTGGATATACAGTAGTACAACGGGTTTGTATTTGCTGCTGTCAAAATTTTTGATGGACATGTCAAAATTTCGCGGTGTTAAAGTCACGTGATCAAAACGCTAATCGCGGGAAAGCAGTGGTCTGGCCATGGGCGTCCAAAATGAGCGGTTGGGATATACCCGACTTTTTGTTTGCGGCAGACGTGTGTGTGGTTTTTTTTTTTGGTATCTTTCAGTAAACAAGTAGTGTAAATTCAGAAATTAATGCGATATCTTTATTAAAGCGAATAATTTTACTCTTGGATTTTGTTTTTCTTAGTGGGCTTTCTGATGGTTTGGTGTCTGTTTAGTGTTACTTCGAGACGTTTAAATGTGCGAAGTTTTCACTGTGTACTTTTTTGTTCATTGGTATCTTGTTATTTTAGAAATAATTAGGAAGTTGTTGTACATTTTGACCGTGCTACAACATCTCAGTCTGGAAGTTGTAGTACAGTTAAGCCCCGCCTCTGTGTGGGTATAAGGAGTTATTGTACACCTATAACATCAAAGGGAATTCACACACACCATAATACAACAAAAATAAAATGCCAAAAAAAAAAAACGTTTTAAAAACCATAACCCCAAAAATTTTCACCAAGAAAGCCCCATGTGATTGGTTAAAAGGTTAACATGTGACCTCGAAAGTGAAACTTCACCAGTTAATGGTCGACGTGCACAACTATTTCAGCACGCCCAACAGGGACCTTTTCTTGAGTGTCATGAAACATAATATAAATAACTACAAACATAACAATAGTTGAAAATGTGGAACATTAAAACAAATAATTATAAATTAAATTTCATCTAATAATGTAAAAATGTTATTATAATTTTATATTGAATGCAGTTTTTGCAGTTTTATCCGGTTGTAAATATAAAAACGTTGACAAGAAGCATATTTTATTTGAATGGGTCGTCGTGGTCTTGATCGCATAGTAGTTGGATTTACAATTATCTATGCAATCAGTGCCTATCACGACTAACGTTGTGAATTCGAATCCCACTCATGGCGAGGTGTACTCGATACAATATTATGTGATATAAAGTTTGTCAGTGACTTGTTGTAGTACGGTTGTTTTCTCCTGGTACTCCAGTTTCATCCACCAATAAAACTGACCACAACGATGTTGCTGAAATATTGTTGAAAGTGGCGTTAAACACCAAAGTGTAGTCATAATCCTTACGACGGGCAAAATGGTTCACGGTTTAACATGTACAAGAGCAATGATTGGCCAATGAAATAGAGAATCATTTCCACATAATAGGTAGATATTTGCTCTCTTTTTCTAATAATGAAATTAAAAATGGTAGATTTCTAATAATGATATATTTTTACCTCAACCTACCGGTAAAAAGGTGGTAATTAAATACTAAAATGGTTTTTTCACACGAGACCATTTCAGTACTCTGATATTAAAATATGGAATTATTTAACATATACTATAAACAGAATTGTCACAATATAGAAATGTTTAATAAACAGAACCGCTCCTGTACAAACATGTATATAGAACCATATTTCCTTTAATAGATATTAGGCTGTACCACGTACTTTTACCCAACTAAAATGGTCTTTAGTACCTCCTGATTTTAAAGAGCATTGTATAATATATTCATGAAATTTTTTCAGACTTTAATAAAAAGCACCCCCTGTAAATAGTGAAGTACTGATAGGCTTGAAAAATATTGAAAGCCCTGTACAGGGGCGGATCCAGGATTTCAAGTTAGGGGGAGGGGGGGGGCACTTAAAAAAATTGCGCCGAGCGGAGGGAGGCGCGAAAATTTTTGGGGTATTTCGTGTGAAAAATCACGATTATACGCCAAAAAATCATATTTTTTTCAATTTATGGGGGGCGAGCCCCCCCCCTGGATCCGCCCCTGCTGTATATACTGCTTTTATTTATCATATATTAATTTATAAAATTATATGTGTGTAATTGATAATTGACTTGAGGGTTAGGGTTATGGTGCTTAACGCCCATTTCAACAATATTTCAGTTGTATTATCTTTGCGGTCAGTTTTATTGGTAGAGGAAACCAGAGTACTAGAAAACCACCCCGACCTGTTACAAGTCACTGAACAACTTTATCACATAATGTTGTATTGAGTACACCTAGACATTGATTGACTTAAGGTCCCCTTTGGAGTACAAATGTTTATTTCATTAATAAGTTTGTATGTACAAATCCTGTAATTTATACATGGTTATCTCTAAAGGACAGTTTTTTAACCTCCTCCTAACCAACAGCTACAGGGGAATAATATGATATATTGATGCAATGGAATATACAGAAAAGTGGGGGGCATGTCTTAGGAGTGGGTCTGAAAAGGGAGGGGGCAAGTTTTAGAAGTGAACCGGACAGTAAGGGGGGAACTGGTGCAGGGAGTTTTCAAAAGTGACAAACAAAAAAGGGGCACTTTGATTTAAAACATACCCTTGTTTTACTGGACAATATTTTTTTTGCTTTCATGTTAAAATTCAGCTTTTTTTTTAATCTTGCAAAAAAAGAGTGGGAAGAGGAGGCGGATCAAAAACATAGTTTTGCCCCCCCCCCCCCCCCCCCCCCCATGACTCCTACACCCGTGACATTCAGAGGTTTGGGGTAATTTTTGAATGCCATTAGTTATGGGATTTTGCTTACATTGATTTATGTCAAAATACTACAGATTGGGAAAAAATAGTTTCATAAACACTTTGTTGATCATAGTCAGCACAAAAAATTATGGGCTCTGGTGAAGGACAGCATTGTAGAATATCAAATATATTGGAGCAAATTCATGGCTGTAGTTTTGTTTATTATTGAAAATCTAATTAAACCTCACATATTTACATTGGGCCAATTAAGTGTACTTGTATTTTTTCAGAGTAGAAGATTTTTAGAAATCGACCAATCAGAAACAAGAATTGCTTGTGGCAGCCATGTTTGTTAATGGATCGTGACTAAATGAGCAATCTTTATAGAGAACCTTCCATAGATGCTTCCTACCAAGTTTCGGTTCATTTGGCAAAGTGGTTTCAGAGGAGAAGAATTTTTAGAAATCAACCAATCAGAAACAAGAATTGTCTGTGGTGGCCATGTTTGTTAATGGATCGGGACGAAATGATCAATCGTAACAGAGGACTTTCCATAGATGCTTCCTACCAAGTTTCGGTTCATTTGGCCAAACGGTTTCAGAGGAGAAGAATCTACAAAATCAGCCAATCAGAAACAAGAATTGTCTGTGGCGGCCATGTTTGTTAATGGATCGGGACGGCTTGAGCAGTCTTTATAGAGGACCTTCCATAGATGCTTCCTACCAAGTTTCGGATCATTTGGCCAAGTGGTTTCAGAGGAGAAGATTTTTAGAAATCGACCAATCAGAAACAAGAATTGCCTATGACGGACATGTTTGTCAACGGATCAAAACGGAATGAGCATTTCCCACTGAGGACCTTCCATAGATACTTCCTACCACGTTTCGGTCCATTTAGCCAAGCTGTTTCAGAGTAGAAGATTTTTAGAAATCAACCAATCAGAAACAAGAATTGCCTGTGGCAGCCATGTTTGTTAATGGATCTTGACTAAATGAGCAATCTTTATAGAGAACCTTCCATAGATGCTTCCTACCAAGTTTCGGTTCATTTGGCAAAGCGGTTTCAGAGGAGAAGATTTTTTAGAAATCAACCAATCAGAAACAAGAATTGTCTGTGGTGGCCATGTTTGTTAATTGATCGGGACAAAATGAGCAATCGTAACAGAGGACTTTCCACAGATTCTTCCTACCAAGTTTCGGTTCATTTGACCAAACGGTTTCATAGGAGAAGAATCTAAACTAGAGGCTCGGTGGGCTGAGCCTGTGTCGCTCACCTTTCATTCTGCTTTGAGGAAACTTAATATAGAACCTTCCATAGGTGCTTCCCACCAAATTCTGTTCATTTTGGCATAGCAGTTTCAGAGAAGAAGATTTGTAGAAATTGACCAATCTAAAACAAGACTTTGTTAATGGATCGGGACAAAATGAGCAACTTTATAAAGGACCTTCCATAGGTGCTTCCTACCAAGTTTCAGTTCATTTGGCTGAGGAGTTTCAGAGGAGAAGATTAAAATGTGAAAAGTTAACGGACGACAGACGCCAAGTGATGGCAAAAGCTCACATTGCCTTTGGCAAGGTGAGCTAATATTCGTAAACAAGTAATATATAATACAAGATGGTACTCACTACGTTATAGTTACTGCAATATTGCTGAAAGTGGCGTTAAACATCAAAAATCAAATCATTACCGTTACTGCTATATAGTCTTTTCCATATGCAGCGTAATTTAATGTATAAAATATTAAAGAACCCTTTTCAGTTTTATGAATTTTCAAATCATCACGAATTTAAATACATACGAACTTTAATATTTACCAAAACCATGAAATTAAATACACACAGAATTAAGTACAAAGTAAAATTTCACATGAAAGAGTTACTTGAAAATTCCCCCTTTTATTAAATGGAAGATACTAAATAGTCAAATACTATATGTATATACCATTTGTTGACATTGGTCAAATTGTTGACCATGATCAATGTTTAAACTTTCTTTTTATAAGTTGCTTTAAGGCAAAAAGCATGTAACTCTTTTAAAAACAATTTTGAATGCTGGAACTACATGAAAAACAACACTTACCATAAATTAATCAGATATACATGTTTACAAACAAATTTGTTTATCAGTACTTTAAATATAAACACAAGATAACCTGGGAGGCTAAGAGAAGGCTTTCACGGAAATCTATTCATAACATAATCCCTTAGGATCTTATAACATCATGCAGTATGATAAAGAAATAATACTTTAAGATATAATTTATTTCAAATAAAAGGTCTAAGGGAGCAATCATCTATCTTAGGGGGGGGGGGTCCTAAGCCAAAATATTTTTCCACACTACACAAAAAAAAGCTTTTTTACATGAAAATAATCAGAATTTTTTTCTTTAAATTTGACCAAAATTATTTTATTTTATTGTAAGATATTTTTTACCATACAATCTGGGAACAGATAATTTAAAGAAAATACATACATGTATCCCACTAAAATTAAAATGGTTGTTCCCCTCATGATTTGCAGTCAGACTGTTTGTATCTGGATTTTTTTAGTTAATACATTTTTGTTTTTATCTTCATTTTGAATTTCAATATGAAACTACAGGTACCTGCCAGCTGACATACATTTTGTAAGCCTGTTGGCTGTTATTCATACCATACATTGTTTGAGTTCAATCAAGTCTCTATTTTAAGAAAATATATTGTATTCATTTTTACATAGGGTCCAATGTTAAACTTTAACCCATTAAAACACGACATAAAATAAAAATTGGTTTCTTATGGTTTTCTCATATCTAGAGAAGAAAAAAAAACTACAGAAAAATCAGACTTATATAAAAATTCTAAATTTAGGAATTTTGGCCCCATTTTGACCCCCTTATACATATGCATCATAGAAACAATAAGGGTCTTGCACAATCAGTTGTGATATTACTTAATGAGAGAAAAAAACATTAAAAATTGTGGAAAATGAACAGTATAAATTACAAAAACATCTTTCTCAATGGATGAAAACATAACTTTGTAGTGGACCATCTAATAAACATTCCTACCACGTTTGGTTCCCAGCGATATTAGAGAAGAAGATTGAAATGTAAACATCTATTGACATTACAAATGACCAATGCACAGTGCTGGCAAAGCTCACTTTTAACCCTTCTAATTAGGTGAGCTAAATAACTATAAAAAAAATCAACCATTTACTTGTATCTACTAAAAAATAAGTCAAAAATACTTCTCTCTGGTCTCTCCGGTAGAGACATACTCCTAGGAATTGAAAATGTAGAATACTTGTATATAAATTCAATTCTGCTAATTACAAAATACTATATTTATTCCTGTAAATTCAAAAATGTAGTTTGTCTTTCTCAAGAGTAATATCTTTACTCAGGTACAAATATAAAATAGAAATTTTTTCTGCATCAATGTTACCTCCTGCAAAGCGACAGAGAGTTCGGGATAGATGGCATGAAATATTATTTTTCATGGGAGAGGATTAAGGAGCAGCATGGGGGGTGTGTGTGTGAGGGAGTAAAATTACAAAAAAAAAAAAAAATACTTCAATTACTGTATATATATATATCATAGATTTCTGAGGTGGACCCATGGGCATAGAAATAGGACCTAATTTCTCTACTGAGGGGTACATCCCCTCTACAAGGGGCATCCGCTAGTTGTGAAACACAACTCACCTTTACGATGGGACACAAATAAGTGCCTCATGTATGGGGAATGCTATATCACATAATGTTGTAGCGAGTACACTTCGCCAAGAGCAGGATTATAACTCACAACTTTAGTGGGGATAGGCACTGATTACATAGATGGTTGTAAATCCAACTACCATATTTATGATCAGATTGTACAGTGATAATACATTGTACATGGTCAGGTAGAGATTGTCTCCCCTTTATACTTTATACATAGGAAGTATTTCTAATTTCTTTAAAAAATGACAAACCACATTGGTGAACTTATCTTTACAAAACTTCAATGTTTCTTTTTCTTACAGTACAAATTGTTAATATATAATGTATGTAATTTTAGCTTGGATCTTACACTGTTATTTCAATAAAATGCTGATTTGTGTGACCATGAGAAATGAAATAAATGCTTTTAAAATAAAAAAATTAAAAAAAAAACCTGCCATATTAGGCATATACTCATGACCACAACAGCCCTTCCTAAACAGATTCAAACTCAATTTATATATGAGTTACATATGGACATATCTATACAGGAGGTGTATAAAGAAGACATTTTTTTCATTTTGTCAGATTCTGTGTCTTCCTTTATAATACAATGACGTAACAATAACCCCATCCAACACTTTTGTTAACAATTTTCCGGAAATGGAGTGTAACTTTTCAATATTTTCTAATTATACAGGTAATTTAAGTCACATACACTGTTTCTTTGCAGACGTACTTAAAAATTGGGTTCATTTTTTAGTAATTATTTCATACAAGATTGTATAAAAAATATAACAAACTTCTATTGACATTACAAATGACCGATGCACAGTGCTGGCAAAGCTCACTTTTAACCCTTCTAATTAGGTGAGCTAAATAACTATAAAAAAAAATCAACCATTTACTTGTATCTACTAAAAAATAAGTCAAAAACACTTCTCTCTGGTCTCTCCGGTAGAGACATACTCCTAGGAATTGAAAATGTAGAATACTTGTATATAAATTAAATTCTGCTAATTACAAAATACTATATTTATTCCTGTAAATTCAAAAATGTAGTTTGTCTTTCTCAAGAGTAATATCTTTACTCAGGTACAAATATAAAATAGAAATTTTTTCTGCATCAATGCTACCTCCTGCAAAGCGACAGAGAGTTTGGGATAGATGGCATGAAATATTATTTTTCATGGGAGAGGATTAAGGAGCAGCATGGGGTGTGTGTGTGTGAGGGAGTAAAATTACAAAAAAAAACACCAATACTTCAATTACTGTATATCATAGATTTCTGAGGTGGACCCATGGGCATAGAAATAGGACCTAATTTCTCTACTGAGGGGTACATCCCCTCTACAAGGGGCATCCGCTAGTTGTGAAACACAACTCACCTTTACGATGGGACACAAATAAGTGCCTCATGTATGGGGAATGCTATATCACATAATGTTGTAGCGAGTACACTTCGCCAAGAGCAGGATTATAACTCACAACTTTAGTGGGGATAGGCACTGATTACATAGGTGGTTGTAAATCCAACTACCATAATTATGATCAGATTGTACAGTGATAATACATGGTTATTTTTCAGTCAGGTAGAGATTGTCTCCCCTTTATACTTTATACATAGGAAGTATTTCTAATTTCTTTAAAAAATGACAAACCACATTGGTGAACTTATCTTTATAAAACTTCAATGTTTCTTTTTCTTACAGTACAAATTGTTAATATATAATGTATGTAATTTTAGCTTGGATCTTACACTGTTATTTCAATAAAATGCTGATTTGTGTGACCATGAGAAATGAAAGAAATGCTTTTAAAATAAAAAAAAATAAAAAAAAACCTGCCATATTAGGCATATACTCATGACCACAACAGCCCTTCCTAAACAGATTCAAACTCAATTTATATATGAGTTACATATGGACATATCTATACAGGAGGTGTATAAAGAAGACATTTTTTTCATTTTGTCAGATTCTGTGTCTTCCTTTATAATACAATGACGTAACAATAACCCCATCCAACACTTTTGTTAACAATTTTCCGGAAATGGAGTGTAACTTTTCAATATTTTCTAATTATACAGGTAATTTAAGTCACATACACTGTTTCTTTGCAGACGTACTTAAAAATTGGGTTCATTTTTTAGTAATTATTTCATACAAGATTGTATAAAAAATATAACAAACTTCTATTGACATTACAAATGACCGATGCACAGTGCTGGCAAAGCTCACTTTTAACCCTTCTAATTAGGTGAGCTAAATAACTATAAAAAAAAATCAACCATTTACTTGTATCTACTAAAAAATAAGTCAAAAACACTTCTCTCTGGTCTCTCCGGTAGAGACATACTCCTAGGAATTGAAAATGTAGAATACTTGTATATAAATTAAATTCTGCTAATTACAAAATACTATATTTATTCCTGTAAATTCAAAAATGTAGTTTGTCTTTCTCAAGAGTAATATCTTTACTCAGGTACAAATATAAAATAGAAATTTTTTCTGCATCAATGCTACCTCCTGCAAAGCGACAGAGAGTTCGGGATAGATGGCATGAAATATTATTTTTCATGGGAGAGGATTAAGGAGCAGCATGGGGTGTGTGTGTGTGAGGGAGTAAAATTACAAAAAAAAACACCAATACTTCAATTACTGTATATCATAGATTTCTGAGGTGGACCCATGGGCATAGAAATAGGACCTAATTTCTCTACTGAGGGGTACATCCCCTCTACAAGGGGCATCCGCTAGTTGTGAAACACAACTCACCTTTACGATGGGACACAAATAAGTGCCTCATGTATGGGGAATGCTATATCACATAATGTTGTAGCGAGTACACCTCGCCAAGAGCAGGATTATAACTCACAACTTTAGTGGGGATAGGCACTGATTACATAGATGGTTGTAAATCCAACTACCATATTTATGATCAGATTGTACAGTGATAATACATGGTTATTTTTCAGTCAGGTAGAGATTGTCTTCCCTTTATACTTTATACATAGGAAGTATTTCTAATTTCTTTAAAAAATGACAAACCACATTGGTGAACTTATCTTTACAAAACTTTAATGTTTCTTTTTCTTACAGTACAAATTGTTAATATATAATGTATGTAATTTTAGCTTGGATCTTACACTGTTATTTCAATAAAATGCTGATTTGTGTGACCATGAGAAATGAAATAAATGCTTTTAAAATAAAAAAAAAAAAAAAAAAAACCTGCCATATTAGGCATATACTCATGACCACAACAGCCCTTCCTAAACAGATCCAAACTCAATTTATATATGAGTTACATATGGACATATCTATACAGGAGGTGTATAAAGAAGACATTTTTTTCATTTTGTCAGATTCTGTGTCTTCCTTTATAATACAATGACGTAACAATAACCCCATCCAACACTTTTGTTAACAATTTTCCGGAAATGGAGTGTAACTTTTCAATATTTTCTAATTATACAGGTAATTTAAGTCACATACACTGTTTCTTTGCAGACGTACTTAAAAATTGGGTTCATTTTTTAGTAATTATTTCATACAAGATTGTATAAAAAATATAACAAACTTCTATTGACATTACAAATGACCGATGCACAGTGCTGGCAAAGCTCACTTTTAACCCTTCTAATTAGGTGAGCTAAATAACTATAAAAAAAAATCAACCATTTACTTGTATCTACTAAAAAATAAGTCAAAAATACTTCTCTCTGGTCTCTCCGGTAGAGACATACTCCTAGGAATTGAAAATGTAGAATACTTGTATATAAATTCAATTCTGCTAATTACAAAATACTATATTTATTCCTGTAAATTCAAAAATGTAGTTTGTCTTTCTCAAGAGTAATATCTTTACTCAGGTACAAATATAAAATAGAAATTTTTTCTGCATCAATGCTACCTCCTGCAAAGCGACAGAGAGTTCGGGATAGATGGCATGAAATATTATTTTTCATGGGAGAGGATTAAGGAGCAGCATGGGGTGTGTGTGTGTGAGGGAGTAAAATTACAAAAAAAAACACCAATACTTCAATTACTGTATATCATAGATTTCTGAGGTGGACCCATGGGCATAGAAATAGGACCTAATTTCTCTACTGAGGGGTACATCCCCTCTACAAGGGGCATCTGCTAGTTGTGAAACACAACTCACCTTTACGATGGGACACAAATAAGTGCCTCATGTATGGGGAATGCTATATCACATAATGTTGTAGCGAGTACACCTCGCCAAGAGCAGGATTATAACTCACAACTTTAGTGGGGATAGGCACTGATTACATAGGTGGTTGTAAATCCAACTACCATAATTATGATCAGATTGTACAGTGATAATACATTGTACATGGTTATTTTTCAGTCAGGTAGAGATTGTCTCCCCTTTATACTTTTTACATAGGAAGTATTTCTAATTTCTTTAAAAAATGACAAACCACATTGGTGAACTTATCTTTACAAAACTTCAATGTTTCTTTTTCTTACAGTACAAATTGTTAATATATAATGTATGTAATTTTATCTTGGATCTTACACTGTTATTTCAATAAAATGCTGATTTGTGTGACCATGAGAAATGAAATAAATGCTTTTAAAATAAAAAAAAAAAAAAAAAAACCTGCCATATTAGGCATATACTCATGACCACAACAGCCCTTCCTAAACAGATTCAAACTCAATTTATATATGAGTTACATATGGACATATCTATACAGGAGGTGTATAAAGAAGACATTTTTTTCATTTTGTCAGATTCTGTGTCTTCCTTTATAATACAATGACGTAACAATAACCCCATCCAACACTTTTGTTAACAATTTTCCGGAAATGGAGTGTAACTTTTCAATATTTTCTAATTATACAGGTAATTTAAGTCACATACACTGTTTCTTTGCAGACGTACTTAAAAATTGGGTTCATTTTTTAGTAATTATTTCATACAAGATTGTATAAAAAATATAACAAACTTCTATTGACATTACAAATGACCGATGCACAGTGCTGGCAAAGCTCACTTTTAACCCTTCTAATTAGGTGAGCTAAATAACTATAAAAAAAAATCAACCATTTACTTGTATCTACTAAAAAATAAGTCAAAAACACTTCTCTGTGGTCTCTCCGGTAGAGACATACTCCTAGGAATTGAAAATGTAGAATACTTGTATATAAATTCAATTCTGCTAATTACAAAATACTATATTTATTCCTGTAAATTCAAAAATGTAGTTTTTCTTTCTCAAGAGTAATATCTTTACTCAGGTACAAATATAAAATAGAAATTTTTTCTGCATCAATGCTACCTCCTGCAAAGCGACAGAGAGTTCGGGATAGATGGCATGAAATATTATTTTTCATGGGAGAGGATTAAGGAGCAGCATGGGGGGTGTGTGTGTGAGGGAGTAAAATTACAAAAAAAACACCAATACTTCAATTACTGTATATCATAGATTTCTGAGGTGGACCCATGGGCATAGAAATAGGACCTAATTTCTCTACTGAGGGGTACATCCCCTCTACAAGGGGCATCCGCTAGTTGTGAAACACAACTCACCTTTACGATGGGACACAAATAAGTGCCTCATGTATGGGGCTATATCACATAATGTTGTAGCGAGTACACTTCGCCAAGAGCAGGATTATAACTCACAACTTTAGTGGGGATAGGCACTGATTACATAGGTGGTTGTAAATCCAACTACCATAATTATGATCAGATTGTACAGTGATAATACATTGTACATGGTTATTTTTCAGTCAGGTAGAGATTGTCTCCCCTTTATACTTTATACATAGGAAGTATTTCTAATTTCTTTAAAAAATGACAAACCACATTGGTGAACTTATCTTTACAAAACTTCAATGTTTCTTTTTCTTACAGTACAAATTGTTAATATATAATGTATGTAATTTTAGCTTGGATCTTACACTGTTATTTCAATAAAATGCTGATTTGTGTGACCATGAGAAATGAAAGAAATGCTTTTAAAATAAAAAAAAAAAAAAAAAACCTGCCATATTAGGCATATACTCATGACCACAACAGCCCTTCCTAAACAGATTCAAACTCAATTTATATATGAGTTACATATGGACATATCTATACAGGAGGTGTATAAAGAAGACATTTTTTTCATTTTGTCAGATTCTGTGTCTTCCTTTATAATACAATGACGTAACAATAACCCCATCCAACACTTTTGTTAACAATTTTCCGGAAATGGAGTGTAACTTTTCAATATTTTCTAATTATACAGGTAATTTAAGTCACATACACTGTTTCTTTGCAGACGTACTTAAAAATTGGGTTCATTTTTTAGTAATTATTTCATACAAGATTGTATAAAAAATATAACAAACTTCTATTGACATTACAAATGACCGATGCACAGTGCTGGCAAAGCTCACTTTTAACCCTTCTAATTAGGTGAGCTAAATAACTATAAAAAAAAATCAACCATTTACTTGTATCTACTAAAAAATAAGTCAAAAACACTTCTCTCTGGTCTCTCCGGTAGAGACATACTCCTAGGAATTGAAAATGTAGAATACTTGTATATAAATTCAATTCTGCTAATTACAAAATACTATATTTATTCCTGTAAATTCAAAAATGTAGTTTTTCTTTCTCAAGAGTAATATCTTTACTCAGGTACAAATATAAAATAGAAATTTTTTCTGCATCAATGCTACCTCCTGCAAAGCGACAGAGAGTTCGGGATAGATGGCATGAAATATTATTTTTCATGGGAGAGGATTAAGGAGCAGCATGGGGTGTGTGTGTGTGAGGGAGTAAAATTACAAAAAAAAACACCAATACTTCAATTACTGTATATCATAGATTTCTGAGGTGGACCCATGGGCATAGAAATAGGACCTAATTTCTCTACTGAGGGGTACATCCCCTCTACAAGGGGCATCCGCTAGTTGTGAAACACAACTCACCTTTACGATGGGACACAAATAAGTGCCTCATGTATGGGGAATGCTATATCACATAATGTTGTAGCGAGTACACTTCGCCAAGAGCAGGATTATAACTCACAACTTTAGTGGGGATAGGCACTGATTACATAGATGGTTGTAAATCCAACTACCATATTTATGATCAGATTGTACAGTGATAATACATTGTACATGGTTATTTTTCAGTCAGGTAGAGATTGTCTCCCCTTTATACTTTATACATAGGAAGTATTTCTAATTTCTTTAAAAAATGACAAACCACATTGGTGAACTTATCTTTACAAAACTTCAATGTTTCTTTTTCTTACAGTACAAATTGTTAATATATAATGTATGTAATTTTAGCTTGGATCTTACACTGTTATTTCAATAAAATGCTGATTTGTGTGACCATGAGAAATGAAAGAAATGCTTTTAAAATAAAAAATTCAAAAAAAAAACTGCCATATACTCATGACCACAACAGCCCTTCCTAAACAGATTCAAACTCAATTTATATATGAGTTACATATGGACATATCTATACAGGAGGTGTATAAAGAAGACATTTTTTTTCATTTTGTCAGATTCTGTGTCTTCCTTTATAATACAATGACGTAACAATAACCCCATCCAACACTTTTGTTGACAATTTTCCGGAAATGGAGTGTAACTTTTCAATATTTTCTAAGTATACAGGTAATTTAAGTCACATACACTGTTTCTTTGCAGACGTACTTAAAAATTGGGTTCATTTTTTAGTAATTATATCATACAAGATTGTATAAAAAATATAACAAACTTCAAGATAATGTATACAGGTAACCGTAATATGAAGTGTTGTTCACACAAAGTGTTTGGAAGCAATTAAACAAAAGGGCTTAAACATGATAGCCAATATCTGCTAAAGTTGCCTACACCTGAGGGAGGAGAACCTTAGTTTTAATGATAATTACTTGATTAAGGAAATGTAAATTTTGATAAAAATATATATCTAATAAACCATGTCAGTGCTGATATATTTGATGTAACTTCAATATTATTGAAGTCTAATGTCATGAAAGTAGCTTCTACTCAAAATTCCTGAAATTATATGACATTTTGATGCGGTGATTCAAATTAAAAAAAAAAATTAACAATCATGTTAATTGTTTACAGGACTGGACCAACTTGACTGGGGTATTATACTCTATATTTAATGAGTGATTTTTTGCAACAGGTTTTTTTAATTCCCATATCAAAATGTAGTTGTTTTGTGGAGCATAAATTATTATTATATATAAATAAACAGAATCACCTTGAAATAGGCAAAATCATTTTTATAAGTGAGAAAATTATCACTTATATATAGATAGGTGATTTAATCTGTGAAACAACGAAAGATAAACCGTACTTTTAATATTATTATCAAAAATTACTTCTTCTACTTTATACAAAATGTAGTTCGGTAGTCGATCAACGTACTGATGATAACGTGCCGGACAATGATGAGATAAATTCAGAATTTTTTTTTTTTTTAATTTTTTTTATATACTATACATTGTTACGATTGTAGGTTAAAACTATAGAATAGAATAGTTTTTATTAAATCAATCAAAAAGCCTGTGAGAGCACAGAATTACAGACATTTACATTTTACACTAACAATGATTTTGATGATTAGTAACATACATTGTATATGACATATATAAAAAAAAATAAAAACAAGCACAGATGATCGACACTGCAGGGAGGAAACCACCCACAGGCAGAACAAACTATGGCAGTTAATAGCTAATATTATGATATACATAATAATATATATTATACAAATATAATATGATGCAGATATAACATGGTGTTCATATCACGAAATACTATTTTATCTTTAAGTAAGGTTAAATTTGCAATGTATGGTTCTTCTGTATTTCAAAACTTTTGTTTAGGAAGACAGCAAGTTTATTTGATAACAGAGTGTCTTCATTACTAAGAAGCCAAATCAACTTGTTGTTCGGACTCAGATGTTCAAAATTTTTACAATTATCTGGAAATGTATGTCAGTGATGTAGCCCTTTCAGTTTCATATATTGGGCATTTGAATAACATATGACTTTCGTCTTCAACCTCATTTAATGTACAATGAAGGCATATTCTTTCCCCTCTATCTAACATATCTAAATTTCCTTGGCAGTTTCAGATACGTTCATAACGTCCCGTTTCTATTCTTAACCGATTAGCACTTACATTGTATTCTAAATTTTGTTACAATAGATCCATTTACAATATTTTGCAGTTCTTATCCAAATAAACAGAATCACCTTGAAATAGGCAAAATTATTTTTATAAGTGAGAAAATTATCACTTATATAGGTGATCTAATCTGTGAAACAACAAAAGATAAACCATACTTTTAATATTATTATCAAAAATTACTTCTTCTACTTTATAGTTCGGTAGTCGATCAACGTACTGATGATAACGTGCCGTACAATGATGAGATAAATTAAGAAATTATTTCCTTTTTTTTTTGCTTTTATATACTATACATTTCAGGTTAAAACTATAGAATAGAATAGAATAGAATAGAATAGTTTTTATTAAATCAATCAAGAAGCCTGTGAGAGTATTTTTCTGTGGTAAATCTGGTTTTAAATTGGAAGTAAGTGAATAATTTACCAGATTCTCCCCGATTTTGTTTAATATTATTCCAATAGGATACAAATTTATGTTTCAAAGTCTTTTTTAGTTCATTTTTAAACTTATTCCTGCCAAAAGTTTTTGATAAATTCATATCAATGTTTAGTGTTTTACAAAAGAAGTTCACTGTTGAATACCACGTGTCAGTATATCCTGATCTGTATAATGATTTATATTCTTCATAGGCAGATTTTAATAGGTTGCTTGGTTCATTTTCAAGCATATGCCAATAGCTAGGAACTTGGGTTATTAATTTCAAATATATAGGATATCTACCCAATTCTGACAGAACTACTATATTAGTACTTTTTTTATTTACTCCCAGTAAATATTTGCAAAATCTAATATTTAGCTTCTCAAAGTCCCAATCTTTGAATGCTTCAAATAAACTAAGGTTGTTATTGTTAATTTTATATGCTGATAATGTGCCCCAGTTTTCACATCCATATACCAGATAGGGCATATTGTATGGTCAAAAAGATGCAACACAGTGTTGACATTTGGGCTTAGAGAATTTACCTCTTTGTACAGTTTATAAGAAGCCTTCATTGCCTTATTAAATAAGACCTTTTGTGCCTCTTGAAATTTTCCTGAGGCAGTAAGCATTATGCCAAGATATTTATAGGTTTTAACACATGCAATACTCTGGTTGTTTATATTAAAGTTTCTAGTGATCAATCTACCAGATTTATTAAAGATTATTACCTCAGTTTTGTTAAATGTTAATTTTAATGCACCAGTCTTTGCAATATTTGCACAAGATATTTAATCTATCTTGAAGGCCCTGTTCAGAGTCTGATATCAGAATTAAATAGTCTGCATAGAGCAGACAGGAAATTTTCTTGTCTTGTAAGTATACAGAGTCGTTAGAGTTTTCAATTACATCTGAGAAGTCATTCAGAAAGAGCTTTAAAATGTTTGGACTTAGAACATCCCCTTGACGGACTCCTAAACTTGAGGAGAAGGGTTCAGTTACTAAGTAGTTTGTCCCCGATCTTGATGGACACTGTACATGTTGCATATTATCTTATAGAATAATCCATTGATACCATTTCTAATGAGTTTATATCTAATGCCGGGATGAATAACAGTATCAAATGCTTTATGGAAGTCCACAAAGCACACAAATAACTTTTTTGTATCTGTTTTTAGATACTTTTCTATAATACATTTTAATACAAAAATATTTTTCCACACTACACAAAAAAAAAAAGCTTTTTTACATGAAAAAAATCAGAATTTAAATTTAAATTTGACCAAAATTATTTTATTTTATTGTAAGATATTTTTTTCCATACAATCTGGGAACAGATAATTTAAAGAAAATACATACATGTATCCCACTAAAATTAAAATGGTTGCTCCCCTCATGATTTGCAGTCAGACTGTGTATCCGGATTTTTTTAGTTAATACATTTTTGTTTTTATCTTCATTTTGAATTTCAATATGAAACTACAGGTACCTGCCAGCTTACATACATTTTGTAAGCCTGTTGGCTGTTCTTCATACCATACATTGTTTGAGTTCAATCAAGTCTCTATTTTAAGAAAATATATTGTATTCATTTTTACATAGGGTCCAATGTTAAACTTTAACCCATTAAAACACGACATAAAATAAAAATTGGTTTCTTTTGGTTTTCTCATATCTAGAGAAGAAAAAAAAACTACAGAAAAATCAGACTTACATTTTTCTAAATTTAGGAATTTTGGCCCCATTTTGACCCCCTTATACATATGCATCATAGAAACAGTAAGGGTCTAGCACAATCAGTTGTGATATTACTTAATGAGAGAAAAAAACATTAAAAATTGTGGAAAATGAACAGTATAAATACAAAAACATCTTTCTCAATGGATGAAAACATAACTTTGTAGTGGACCATCTAATAAACATTCCTACCACGTTTGGTTCCCAGCGATATTAGATAAGAAGATTGAAATGTAAACATCTATTGACATTACAAATGACCGATGCACAGTGCTGGCAAAGCTCACTTTTAACCCTTCTAATTAGGTGAGCTAAATAACTATAAAAAAAAATCAACCATTTACTTGTATCTACTAAAAAATAAGTCAAAAATACTTCTCTCTGGTCTCTCCGGTAGAGACATACTCCTAGGAATTGAAAATGTAGAATACTTGTATATAAATTCAATTCTGCTAATTACAAAATACTATATTTATTCCTGTAAATTCAAAAATGTAGTTTGTCTTTCTCAAGAGTAATATCTTTACTCAGGTACAAATATAAAATAGAAATTTTTTCTGCATCAATGCTACCTCCTGCAAAGCGACAGAGAGTTCGGGATAGATGGCATGAAATATTATTTTTCATGGGAGAGGATTAAGGAGCAGCATGGGGGGTGTGTGTGTGAGGGAGTAAAATTACAAAAAAAACCACCAATACTTCAATTACTGTATATCATAGATTTCTGAGGTGGACCCATGGGCATAGAAATAGGACCTAATTTCTCTACTGAGGGGTACATCCCCTCTACAAGGGGCATCCGCTAGTTGTGAAACACAACTCACCTTTACGATGGGACACAAATAAGTGCCTCATGTATGGGGAATGCTATATCACATAATGTTGTAGCGAGTACACTTCGCCAAGAGCAGGATTATAACTCACAACTTTAGTGGGGATAGGCACTGATTACATAGATGGTTGTAAATCCAACTACCATATTTATGATCAGATTGTACAGTGATAATACATTGTACATGGTCAGGTAGAGATTGTCTCCCCTTTATACTTTATACATAGGAAGTATTTCTAATTTCTTTAAAAAATGACAAACCACATTGGTGAACTTATCTTTACAAAACTTCAATGTTTCTTTTTCTTACAGTACAAATTGTTAATATATAATGTATGTAATTTTAGCTTGGATCTTACACTGTTATTTCAATAAAATGCTGATTTGTGTGACCATGAGAAATGAAATAAATGCTTTTAAAATAAAAAAATTTAAAAAAAAACCTGCCATATTAGGCATATACTCATGACCACAACAGCCCTTCCTAAACAGATTCAAACTCAATTTATATATGAGTTACATATGGACATATCTATACAGGAGGTGTATAAAGAAGACATTTTTTTCATTTTGTCAGATTCTGTGTCTTCCTTTATAATACAATGACGTAACAATAACCCCATCCAACACTTTTGTTAACAATTTTCCGGAAATGGAGTGTAACTTTTCAATATTTTCTAATTATACAGGTAATTTAAGTCACATACACTGTTTCTTTGCAGACGTACTTAAAAATTGGGTTCATTTTTTTGTAATTATTTCATACAAGATTGTATAAAAAATATAACAAACTTCTATTGACATTACAAATGACCGATGCACAGTGCTGGCAAAGCTCACTTTTAACCCTTCTAATTAGGTGAGCTAAATAACTATAAAAAAAAATCAACCATTTACTTGTATCTACTAAAAAATAAGTCAAAAACACTTCTCTCTGGTCTCTCCGGTAGAGACATACTCCTAGGAATTGAAAATGTAGAATACTTGTATATAAATTCAATTCTGCTAATTACAAAATACTATATTTATTCCTGTAAATTCAAAAATGTAGTTTTTCTTTCTCAAGAGTAATATCTTTACTCAGGTACAAATATAAAATAGAAATTTTTTCTGCATCAATGCTACCTCCTGCAAAGCGACAGAGAGTTCGGGATAGATGGCATGAAATATTATTTTTCATGGGAGAGGATTAAGGAGCAGCATGGGGGGTGTGTGTGTGAGGGAGTAAAATTACAAAAAAAACCACCAATACTTCAATTACTGTATATCATAGATTTCTGAGGTGGACCCATGGGCATAGAAATAGGACCTAATTTCTCTACTGAGGGGTACATCCCCTCTACAAGGGGCATCCGCTAGTTGTGAAACACAACTCACCTTTACGATGGGACACAAATAAGTGCCTCATGTATGGGGAATGCTATATCACATAATGTTGTAGCGAGTACACCTCGCCAAGAGCAGGATTATAACTCACAACTTTAGTGGGGATAGGCACTGATTACATAGATGGTTGTAAATCCAACTACCATATTTATGATCAGATTGTACAGTGATAATACATTGTACATGGTTATTTTTCAGTCAGGTAGAGATTGTCTCCCCTTTATACTTTATACATAGGAAGTATTTCTAATTTCTTTAAAAAATGACAAACCACATTGGTGAACTTATCTTTACAAAACTTCAATGTTTCTTTTTCTTACAGTACAAATTGTTAATATATAATGTATGTAATTTTATCTTGGATCTTACACTGTTATTTCAATAAAATGCTGATTTGTGTGACCATGAGAAATGAAAGAAATGCTTTTAAAATAAAAAATTCAAAAAAAAAACTGCCATATACTCATGACCACAACAGCCCTTCCTAAACAGATTCAAACTCAATTTATATATGAGTTACACATGGACATATCTATACAGGAGGTGTATAAAGAAGACATTTTTTTTCATTTTGTCAGATTCTGTGTCTTCCTTTATAATACAATGACGTAACAATAACCCCATCCAACACTTTTGTTAACAATTTTCCGGAAATGGAGTGTAACTTTTCAATATTTTCTAAGTATACAGGTAATTTAAGTCACATACACTGTTTCTTTGCAGACGTAGTTTCTTTGCAGACGTACTTAAAAATTGGGTTCATTTTTTAGTAATTATTTCATACAAGATTGTATAAAAAATATAACAAACTTCAAGATAATGTATACAGGTAACCGTAATATGAAGTGTTGTTCACACAAAGTGTTTGGAAGCAATTAAACAAAAGGGCTTAAACATGATAGTCAATATCTGCTAAAGTTGCCTACACCTGAGGGAGGAGAACCTTAGTTTTAATGATAATTACTTGATTAAGGAAATGTAAATTTTGATAAAAATATATATCTAATAAACGATGTCAGTGCTGATATATTTGATGTAACTTCAATATTATTGAAGTCTAATGTCATGAAAGTAGCTTCTATTCAAAATTCCTGAAATTATATGACATTTTGATGCGGTGATTCAAATTTTTTAAAAAAAACTTAACAATCATGTTAATTGTTTACAGGACTGGACCAACTTGACTGGGGTATTATACTCTATATTTAATGAGTGATTTTTTGCAACAGGTTTTTTTAATTCCCATATCAAAATGTAGTTGTTTTGTGGAGCATAAATTATTATTATATATAAATAAACAGAATCACCTTGAAATAGGCAAAATCATTTTTATAAGTGAGAAAATTATCACTTATATATAGATAGGTGATTTAATCTGTGAAACAACGAAAGATAAACCGTACTTTTAATATTATTATCAAAAATTACTTCTTCTACTTTATACAAAATGTAGTTCGGTAGTCGATCAATGTACTGATGATAACGTGCCGGACAATGATGAGATAAATTCAGAATTTTTTATTTTTTTTATATACTATACATTGTTACAATTGTAGGTTAAAACTATAGAATAGAATAGTTTTTATTAAATCAATCAAGAAGCCTGTGAGAGCACAGAATTACAGACATTTACATTTTACACTAACAATGATTTTGATGATTAGTAACATACATTGTATATGACATATATAAAAAAGAATAAAAACAAGCACAGATGATTGACACTGCAGGGGGGAAACCACCCATAGGCAGAACAAACTATGGCAGTTAATAGCTAATATTATGATATACATAAAAATATATATTATACAAATATAATATGATGCAGATATAACATGGTGTTCATATCACGAAATACTATTTTATCTTTAAGTAAGGTTAAATTTGCAATGTATGGTTCTTCTGTATTTCAAAACTTTTGTTTAGGAAGACAGCAAGTTTATTTGATAACAGAATGTCTTCATTACTAAGAAGCCAAATCAAC
This sequence comes from Bathymodiolus septemdierum, assembly GCA_963383655.1. Lineage (NCBI taxonomy): Eukaryota > Metazoa > Mollusca > Bivalvia > Mytilida > Modiolidae > Bathymodiolus > Bathymodiolus septemdierum. The sequence continues at coordinate 36,758,349 of OY726531.1, forward strand.
TTGTTGTTTGGACTAAGATGTTCAAAATTTTTACAATTATCTGGAAATGTATGTCAGTAATGTAGCCCTTTCAGTTTCATATATTGGGCATTTGAATAACATATGACTTTCGTCTTCAACCTCATTTAATGTACAATGAAGGCATATTCTTTCCCCTCTATTTAACATACCTAAATTTCCTTGGCAGTTTCAGATACGTTCATAACGTCCCGTTTCTATTCTTAACCGATCAGCACTTACATTGTATTCTAAATTTTGTTACAATAGATCCATTTACAATATTTTGCAGTTCTTATCCAAATAAACAGAATCACCTTGAAATAGGCAAAATTATTTTTATAAGTGAGAAAATTATCACTTATATAGGTGATCTAATCTGTGAAACAACAAAAGATAAACCGTACTTTTAATATTATTATCAAAAATTACTTCTTCTACTTTATAGTTCGGTAGTCGATCAACATACTGATGATAACGTGCCGGACAATGATGAGATAAATTCAGAAATTATTTCCTTTTTTTTTGCTTTGATATACTATACATTTCAGGTTAAAACTATAGAATAGAATAGAATAGAATAGAATAGAATAGTTTTTATTAAATCAATCAAGAAGCCTGTGAGAGTATTTTTCTGTGGTAAATCTGGTTTTAAATTGGAAGTAAGTGAATAATTTAGCAGATTCTTCCCGATTTTGTTTAATATTATTCCAATATGATAAAAATTTATGTTTCAAAGTCTTTTTTAGTTCATTTTTAAACTTATTCCTGCCAAAAGTTTTTGATAAATTCATATCAATGTTTAGTGTTTTACAAAAGAAGTTCACTGTTGAATACCATGTGTCAGTATATCCTGATCTGTATAATGATTTATATTTTTCATAGGCAAGATTCTAATAGGTTGCTTGGTTCATTTTCAAGCATATGCCAATAGCTAGGAACTTGGGTTATTAATTTCAAATATATAGGATATCTACCCAATTCTGACAGAACTACTATATTAGTACTTTTTTTATTTACTCCCAGTAAATATTTGCAAAATCTAATATTTAGCTTCTCAAAGTCCCAATCTTTGAATGCTTCAAATAAACTAAGGTTGTTATTGTTAATTTTATATGCTGATAATGTGCCCCAGTTTTCACATCCATATACCAGATAGGGCATATTGTATGGTCAAAAAGATGCAACACAGTGTTGACATTTGGGCTTAGAGAATTTACCTCTTTGTACAGTTTATAAGAAGCCTTCATTGCCTTATTAAATAAGACCTTTTGTGCCTCTTTAAATTTTCCTGAGGCAGTAAGCATTATGCCAAGATATTTATAGGTTTTAACACATGCAATACTCTGGTTGTTTATATTAAAGTTTCTAGTGATCAATCTACCAGATTTATTAAAGATTATTACCTTAGTTTTGTTAAATGTTAATTTTAATGCACCATTTTAATGCAATATTTGCACAAGATATTTAATCTATCTTGAAGGCCCTGTTCAGAGTCTGATATCAGAATTAAATCGTCTGCATAGAGCAGACAGGAAATTTTCTTGTCTTGTAAGTATACAGAGTCGTTAGAGTTTTCAATTATATCTGAGAAGTCATTCAGAAAGAGCTTAAAAATGTTTGGACTTAGAACATCCCCTTGACGGACTCCTAAACTTGAGGAGAAGGGTTCAGTTACTAAGTAGTTTGTCCCTGATCTTGATGGACACTGTACATGTTGCATATTATCTTATAGAATAATCCATTGATACCATTTCTAATGAGTTTATATCTAATGCCGGGATGAATAACAGTATCAAATGCTTTATGGAAGTCCACAAAGCACACAAATAACTTTTTTGTATCGGTTTTTAGATACTTTTCTATAATACATTTTAATACAAAAATGTGGTCAGAAGTTCTGGACTTTTTTGGAAATCCTATTTGGTTTTCATGAATAATATTATTTTCAATTAAAAATTTATCTAGTCTATTATTTAAAATCGAATTGAATACCTTTCCAATGCTATTACATATAATAATTCCTCTGTAATTTGGAGGAAGTTTAGGATTTTCTGACTTAAATATTGGAGTAATGTACCCCTCAGACCAGATCTGAGGATAAATGCCAGATGTAAAAACTGCATTGAATAGTTTAACCAGACATGGATTTAAATAAGTTTGTGCAGTTTTTAACAATTCATTTCCAATCATATCCAACCCTGGGCTCTTCCCATTTTTTAAATTGCAAATAGCCTTAGGGGAACGACCATTTAACTTGAAGGGGGGGGGTTATGTTTTTTTTTCTAAAAAAATATTCTGATTCCCAATGTTGCTGAAAAAAATATTCTGATTTTGGTGGAGGAAAAAAAAATAATCTGATTCAGAGTTTTTGTCATATAATCTAATGTTAAATTATGGAAAAAAATAAATATTCTAACTCTCGTGTTGTCTGAACGAAACAAAAAACCATAACCCCCCCCCCCTTCAAGTCAACTGGTCGGTCCCTTACTAAGCTCGGAGGCTGATATATGCGAAAATCGAGACAGGAAAATGATTTAAATTCTGGTTTTTGTTCTAATTCCTTTACTTTTTTGTTTAGCGCCTCAATTTTTTTGTCAAATTTAGGAGGAACTGTAGATAACTCTGAAAAATATGTTAACCATATTTCATCATCAATACTTTTTTCTGGGTTGTATCTCTTAGATTCACGAAAAGAGTTTTCTAAGTTCCAATATTTTTTTGGATTATTCGATTGAAAAGTATCTAGTTTGTCTATTATTTGTTGCCTAATTTGTTTCTTTCTGACTATATACAAGTGTAATGTTTAGATGTTGAAGTGTTGTTCGAGAACAGATATTTGGATCTCTGGTGTAGTGCATTGTACTGCAGCTACAGGTAGGAGGTTCCACTGTGCTATTGTTCTTGGAAAAAAGAATACTTGTAAAAATCTATAGCTGTTTGTTCCAATTACTTACAGCAATTTGAAAATGTCCCTTAGACACTACAGAAAGAAAATTAATTCTAACTTTTTGAAAGTATTTAGAGGTTACTTTGTAATAAGAATTAAAGGGAGGGAACAAGAGATATCAAGCTTTGGAAACCCAAATGCACTAGATTTACAAAATATAAATTTGAAGTTATACCACAGGGACTTGTTACGAATTATTTTTATCCCTCGACGGTTCAACTGAACTTGGCGACCACAATACTTTTTTAGGGGTTGGGGTTAGGGTTAGGGTTATTGTGGTCGCTACTGACCACTCTAAAAAAAACATGTGGATTTTTAGAGCTGTCAGTCGAGGGATAACAATAATTTGAAAAACAAGCCCCTGTGGTTATACCATGTTAATATAAATTAATTTTGAAAATATAATTTCCATTTTGCATAACATTTTGGACTATGTTTTTGTCTTTGGTTAAAATTCTAAAATCAAACGAAAAATATAAAACATCATTTTTTTTTTTAACGAAACGCGAGGAAGATAGTGGGGGTGTAAATTAGTGATTCTCAGAGATTGTGTCAGACGTGACAGGCCTGGGGAACTTGTTTGTCAAAGTTCAGAAAAGATGAAAGGGTCAGCTGACTAAAAAAATGTGTGTGTTCATGTGTAGTGTGTGGTTATGCCACAGTCACTTGAAGTTTCAAAAATAGGGGGGAATATAACAAATTTTTTTCGCAATTTTTTCCCCTTATTTTTGAAACTTCCAAGTGACTGGCCATGTGGTTATGCCAACATATGGCGAATGGGAGATAACTCCATTTATTTTTTCTACAAAAATTCTAAAGTTGGAGAGATCTGTTGGTTTTATATTGATTATTTGTCATCGCATCAATACTAAATATAGTCAATATTTACATAGAATGTATACAAAGATAATGCATCTAAACTATATGATATATACTAACACGTTTAACTGCTAATCTGTAAATCTCTTTTCTGTCTTAAGTTGTTGTCTATTTTTTCGGTATTCATTCAGACCACATATCTACGATAGTCGTATTCAAAAGAATTATAAATCAAATTAAATATGAGCAAAAGAAGAATATTTTCCTTTTTTTTAAATTTATTTCTGTTAAATAGAAGTACTGAAATATATATCAATGACACATCAGTCAAGTCGTAATCGACCATTTCCGGTTGAATGGGAATTTAGCGCCAAATTTTGTAAATAAAGAAAATGCCAGTAGAAGAAAATACACACGATTACGATGCAGCTTCACTGCCGGATTTGCTTCCTATCTACTATAAAAGATTATTTCCATATGGACCATATTTCAAATGGCTTAATTACGGTGGTGGTGCGTTTTGAATGTATCGTAAGATAATAACAGGCACCTGATGAAATGTCGGACCCTCCCCATTTTTGTATTTTTTTGCCACAACTTTTTGAATTTTTTTTCATTTGCTGGACATTCGGTCAACCACTCCATCACTTTTTGGTGGACCTGCTGAATTTCTCCTTATATTGATTTGTCGACGCTTAAGTTAATAACAAACAACACAATGTTTTCACTTTCACTGATTCCGGCTTGACTGGTTTGTCATTGATATATATATATATTTGGTACCGGGTCGATTCGCCCCACTTAATCGCTAATATGAGACAGGCAACCTGTTTGAAGGACGAAGTCCTAAAATTTCAATAATACGATGATCCGTACACGTTAGCCTCACCGCCACCGGACGCAATTACGAATAATTTCGATGATATTGACCGTGGCATTTGATAATAATTTATAAATTTGACCAAATTGATGAAGCTAACATGTTCCTATTTCAGATTAAACACCAATATTCCTTTTGAATCATAGCCCATATATTATTCAATGCATTGTTACAGGTTTTAACTTGGAACAGATTTTCATGACCCCGTTCTAGTCACTGTGACCTAGATCCGGACACAATTTCGAACGACATCATAATAACCTTTCTAGTGTAAATTATTTAATAACAACTGTTAAAATTGAAAGAGCATTCATTCATTTACGTTCACATATCTATTTGTATATAATACACATGACATAAAAACCTTTCCTTTATTCATACCATAAATGTGTGCCAGTTTGCATTCGGAATTCCTTGGACTCTTCAATGAATAAGGTACATCACGGATTTTGACATTTTGGGATAGATCAAGGTAAGGAAAATGTATTATATTGACTGTTTTTGTTTTAATTTCAATGTGTTCTACATATGCATAGAACCAGGAGATCATATTCTTTCCAATCACAAGCATAAGATAACAAAATATGCGAACCTCAATGAATTTTAGCGATAGATTCCAAGTGCAATTGTCGATCGTTTTCTGTTTACAAATATGAAAACCCGTCGTCGGCAACATTCAACAACTGCGCATGAATAATTTTCTCCCAAAACACGAGTAATTTAGCGGGTATCTATTTATAAAAGCATTTTTTTAATTCATGTTTTGAAGGAACAATTAGGGGACATACTTTTTATTTCGTTCGTAATTGCGTCCGGTGAGGCTATTATCTTTTATTTTGAATGAATTGTGTAGCCGATTTGTTATGGCGTTCATTTTACCTACGCCGCTCTTCCATCGGTAAACTGACGAGTTCTGTCCCCTGGCTCGTACCTCGGCTAGATTGAGACAGATTGAGTCAGTCTATTCCATCGGGAGTTTCGTAGAAAGAAATTTTTTTATTAGAATTTTATTAAAAGTTTATTTCGATTTTGCATAGAGTAAATAATCAAAGAATTGGGAATTTTTCATTGAAATAGATTTCTTTTGCATTTCTAAATTATCAATTGATCTATTTTTTAAACTTCCGGTGAGCAGATTTTTAGCTATCAATATAGAAGGAAGAATCGGACAGCTTACCGTTAGAAGGACTTCGTCCTTTATTATATAATATGAGGCAGGTGCAACCTGAAACGCTCCCGAAGAACAGTAATTTTTCTTCCTGTTTACAAAATATCAAGCTTAAAAATAATACCACCTAAAACTCCAAACTCAGGACAGTTTTCGTATCCGCTACCGAACATGTTTCATTTTTATTTCGACTAGAGTTCCGGTTTAGGTCACGTGATTTTTCTTTTAATTTATTTCCGGTTTGGCAGCCATGTTATTGAAGAATTTGAAGTGCCTTAGTAGTACATATTCATACTTCTACCATTAACGCTCCCGAAATTCGGGAGCGTAATAATAGATGAAGTATTTTTCGAAAAAAAATTGGTAATTATTTATAGTGGTGCACCGATCATCGGAAACATCGACTAATCAATCGGAAGTCATCATCCGATCCAATGATCGATTCTTAAAGCCTGTGGTCGATTCTGATTCTATAGTGTCTAAAATATATATGCTTAACTTTGTTCTTTGGTTGTTTTTTTGGGCTCCATACTGACAAAAATATTGCAGTTTTATCCCAGCTGGATTTTTTTTTGCCCTCATACCATACCTGTTAACCCTCCCCCTTTGTGCGGGAGTCTCCCACATGGACTGGGTCTCCTGCATGGGAGACATTAATCTCCCGCACACACCTTTTCCTCCCGCACGATCTCCCCCCAACAAAAAAATCAAGTACAATAAAATCTTGACCTACATTTTGGGAACTCCCGCGCTGATGAAAAACGTCGAGAGATATGAATGGTAAAGGTGTTTAAATGATATCTGGTTATTGATCTGTCTGACACCTTTACAGGTAAATTGGGTCATGGAGATTAATTAAGGTGTTGATGATTATGCAACAATTATCCACTGATTGACAGTTAATTGGGGATAAGGAAGTGGGTTTGTGGCACACGCTTAGATGATTAGAAGTGTGATAGCAGCAATTAAAAATATTTATAAACCGTTGTGCAAACAGAAGTCGGACAACCTTTGATGTCGAGGAAAACTTCTTATTTCGATCAAACGTGCAATGAATTCATCTCGGATTGAGTTGTTATGGCTTGTTTGGGACCAAAGCCGATCAAAGTATTATTTAAGGACTAAGTTCCAGAATGGAATTGATAAACCACAAAAATGCCGAAACGTATGCTATCACCCAACGCACCAGCAGCAAAGTGACTTTAATTTTAGTGCTCTATGACTTTATTGTTCAGAGCATTTTGTCTTTATTGTTATTGCTTTGTTATAACCTTATGATTATGAATAAATTATAATTACAGTTTTTATCCTTCATTCATCATATGAAACACTACTAATAAGACAGAAATGTAAACAATATATATTGAAATGGGATGCAGTTTGTTCAATACTGAAACAAACAAAAGGAAAACATCAATAAACAATAAAAACATGCATCAAATACGTCGATAAAAAATCTCCAGTTATGAGATCATCAATCTTGAAAATGTTACCGATTCTCATCACTAATTATTTATTTATTAGTTGTATACTAAAAAAATAATAACAAAAATAAAATAAAAATAATAAAAATATACAGTACACACCGTGTACAGTACAGAAAGGGACATACCGTGATCAATCACCGTGATAATGGTCATGTCTAGGAGAGTGATTACAAATTTTAATTAATGTTGATGATCAGGGGGCAATAAAACACCAGGTGTTAATCTTGTAATCAAGTGTGTCGTTTTACAGGTAAAGTAGTCGGATAAGATGTACAGGTGAAATTACGTTTTTATATCGCCTATTTTTTGTTTCAGGTACTGTCTCAGATTCCCCTCAGAATTAGAATTAAGAAAAAAACGTTTTTATTTCTTTCCTCAAAACGTAAAACATCCTTGAACGTAATCCTGGGAATGAAATCCCGAGATCGAGGAAATAGCACGAGAACGGAGAGTTCGTTTGAATTGATGAATAAAATGTAAATAATAAATGATTATTCAACTTCAATTCAGTGAAATCATGGGTTGTGCAAATTTGTTTCAAAGATTTTTAACCTTGGCTGTGTATTGCGTATCTACACGCGTACACGTGACCTGGCTTGTGCACAAATGAAGTTTCATAAACACATGCGCGATATGCGTGATTTGTTACGTTTTAAAACGTATTTCCAGTTCAATATTACATTTTAGTTCACTAATATTTTTTATACGTTCAGTAATTTTTTTTTTATTTTAATCTTCGTAGAAAACCCAGTTAAAACCCTTTTCGTTGTAGAAATACGTACTAAATAATTTGTATACGGTCATTGAAGAATTTGATTAAAAATTAACGAAACAAATATTTATAAACAGATCGTTCAAAGAAGTACTACATGTCCAAAAGTCACTAAATTTACGGATATATTTTGGAAATTAGCGGCTAATCTGCAGAAAGTTTAGAAACGTGAAAGGAAATAAGGAATTAACCTTTATCATGATTTTACCCCTACAAATGTTTGACATTACACAGTATCTGACCAAAATCAAATGTCACCAGTTTATTTATTTATTCAAATTCAAATCTTAATTGGCTTTCAACCCAATAGATTTGTGACAAAATACAGCCAAAAAAAAAAAAAAAAAAGTTTATGAAACAAATTAAAAGCATGCTCTTCGTTTTCCACTTTTTGTTCATTTTGTAGCCATTAGGCTACGTAAATTTGGATTGTTATAGGTTTTTGTTTGCAATTTTAAAGAAAATTGTTTTCATCTATAACGGAATTACGTAACAAGCCAAGTGTGTAAAACAGTTTACTTGAATTGTTAGTTTTTTTCAATACGAAAGGTAAAAGTCCAAAACACAAAATAAACCAATAATCAATTTTAAATCTGCTCTTTACCAACTAAACACTACAAAACCTGCGCTTGCAAAGTCCGTGCTTCAAAACCTCGCGCTTGCGGTATAACATATAAACAAAAAATACATTTATGAAGTAGCCCGTATTTACGAATAATTCAATACATACTGAATTCGACCCAACAGAAGAAAAAAATGAGAAATTAAAATTAAACAAGATAAAGTTCAGTTGCGGTTTCAACAAAATTCTTAATATAGAACTTGAGGTCATAAAGTAGAACTTTCTAAAACAAACGAAAACGGTAACAAGACAGACATTCTTTGGCAATGAAAAGCAACAAACAGTCAAATATTAACAGCAAGAGGATACAAAATTAATTGTCAAAAATACATCCTTCAGTAGCAATAATTACGGCTTACGATATTAAAAGTCAACAGGTAGAACAGGTAACGCTAATCTCTTAATTGGCGGTAAAATATCAATCGGCGCACAGGTGACCGAGAGCAATAAAATTTAATCCCCACCACCTTGTTTTATGGTCCTTTTTAGGTCTATCACAGTGGGTTTATGTCCGTGATGATATGTCTAAAGGATTAAAAATTATGTCTCGGAGTGATCAATCACGGTATGTCCCTTTCTGTACTGTATCAATGCTCATACTCTCAGCTCGGACATATACCTCCCAAAATGTCCGACTCACTACAGAGAAATGTCTGATAAATTTGAGTCAACACCCTCTAACTCTTGAGTATTTGGTCGGACGTGGATATTTAAAGATTTTTTTTTACATTTCTCGAGGTGAACATGTCAAACATTTTGTGATCGATGTGTATTTGTAAGCGTACTTTCTTTCCAGTGTGTAGAATGTCAAGGTACGTAAATACCCTAGTGTATTTCTACCTTGCACCATATTTGCGCCAGGAAAGGTAGCTCAAAGGTCAATATTTGTCACGCTCGGTCACAACAGACGTTCGATGCATAGGAGCACCTCATAATCAAAGAATTGTACAAACAATTTCGAGTTACACCGTTTGTGTTTCTTTAATCTGATTAATTTTAATAGATCTATCTACATTTGTATATATAGCTAGTACATTTAAATTTTACGATTACATGGAAATAACAGGGGTTGCTCTGGCTCCAAAAAAATCGCCAATCTTAATTTTTTCTCGCCAATTCTCCAATATTGAAGCCAAATTATGGTTTCACTTTTTATCGAGTCGATTTCTTAGTCATTTTTGCAAGTATACATCGTAATAAGTTAGGAAACGTCACACGCATGGACTAGGTGACCAAAAATGAGCATAAAATGAACTATCGTACGAGACGAACTATGTCAAACATTGGAACAAATAAAAATAATTGTCATTTAAGCAATATACAATTTGCATATATATATAACAAAAAATCGTCATCTTCCATGTATAAACAAGCAAAACCAACTAAGAGTACCCTGTTCTTTTAATGAAAAACAAAAATAGGATCGCTAGTTTGCCGGTATCGGTAATATTTGTAAAGTTGAGATCACGAATAGGTACATTTGCATACACGATGCCCGAAAAATTCTAACTGTCAAAAATCAAATAAAAATTAGATCAATAAAACATACAATGTAATATATTCGTCAATCTTCTAAAACGATCGGGTTATTTGCGGTCAAAGAAAGTTAAAAATAGGTACATTTCCGGGAAACTACTGTGACCCAATTTTCGAGAACTGACCAGCGGATTTGCATAATTTGCATCTAACGTTAAACATAGGGGCTTAAAAGCGTTGTGTTCATAATAAAAGCAATACTCATCTAAAATGATAATTATTGTTTTCAAATGTTTTATTATAATTTGATGTCAATTTGATGGTAAATGTTCTACTAATCAAAAATCTTATTTTTTTACTTCTATTTTTTCAGTACCAAAGAATTACTTTGCAAATAGAGAATTTTCGTTTACATTGAAAGATGATATATACATACGTTACCAGTCATTTAGTGATCAACAAGAACTGGAGAAAGAAATACAGAAAAGATGTCCATACAAGATTGATATTGGTGCTGTTTTTTCACACAAGGTACAAAAATGTACTTTTTTATTTGTATATACAGTACAGACAGAGACAGAGCATGATAAATCACTGTGATAGATGTATCACTCATCTTAGTGATTTGGATATATCTTTTGTTCTATTAAACATGTCTTCAAAATTTCATTTACATTTAGAGTGTTACATAATATCACCCAAAAGGCATATAAGAATAAGTAAATAGGTGAAACAGACCAAAAGATATATCAGTATCACTAAGAAGAGTGATACGTCTATCACAGTGATTTATCACACTATGTCCAGTGTTTTCACTACACATTTTGATAGGGGGAGATTTTAGAATTATAGACGGAGAGAAAATTCGGCCGCGAGTCAGAAGACCCCCAGTGGGTTCAGTGTAAAGCCCTGGTAGGGGGTGGAGGTGGAAGCACCCAAGCCGATTTTTGATTTGATGAATTTTGACTTGCTTTTGAAGGGGTTTCCTAGCTTTAAAATTGTTTCTTTTTGCTTCATTTTACACTGACTAACTTTGAGAAAAAGAAAAACGTAATAAACCTTTTTTCAGACAGGCATACAGGATTTTCAGGATCTTGACCATTGAACAATTTTTCATTGAGAATGATTTCTCAAGATTAACAACCATCAGTCATTTTCCATTGTTATTTCTGAGAAAGATGTCACATGGTTCTGCCATTTTTCAGGTTAAAAATAAATGTACAAGTTTGGTAGGTAGTTAGTAGAAATAAACTTGATCATTCAGAAAAGAAATATGGACTTCCCCTATGATTATGTATCATTGAAAATAAAGATTTGATAATATTGGTGTTTGTTTCATTTCCTTGACATAGCATAGATGCCAACCATTATGATTTTTCCATAATTTTTACGAATTTCGGGCCAAAATTACGGTGTTACGGTCAACAGTCTACTTGTTACGGATTTCCGATTATTGCCGGCCCGGAACCGTTCCCCATTTAAATATCATTGTGATCATTTAGACACTTCATTGTCTGTTAAAATTGCATAAAGATAAGCGCTCGAGGGATTTCGATTATTGAATACTTTTGAGTTTCTCGGAACTATTTATAGTAGAAAACGATCTATCCATTTCTTGTTTGATCCCGAGCAGTTAATGAACACAGCACATTTTTGTCAATTTCACGATGTCTGAGGGAACAAGTGAAGCTTCTGCAGCAAAGAAAAGGAAACTGGGACAACGAATATTGTATTGAGTTCCCTTGTCTTATGAAATCGACACGGGAACATTATGGCCTATTGCAAACAAGACTTTTCCATTCAGCACGGTGGTCGGGATGATCGTTGGCGCCACAATGTAGTACGATTATGGTAAAATTTTATGAAAAATTATGATTACTGAAAAAAATCACAATTTACTGACATCTCAAATTTTTTTTACTGATTGCACCAAAAAGGGGTTGGCATCTATGGACATAGTATGAAGTTATATCAACATTCAGATTCTTTGCAGTTTTTGAATAATTAAAATAGCATCATAGCTTATATTATTATATTAAATGCACATTTAAAGAATGTTAATTTGCTAGCCTTTTACTGTAATTTCTCTCTTAAGATTTTGAAATAAATTATGCATTTAACTTTTTTTAATAACAGAAAAGAACTTTCAAAGGTAAGTAATATTCAAGAATCTGATTGTTAATTATGTAATCAATACAAAATGAAGAATAAAAGTTGTCAAAGACTTGTACATTTCAATAAACTTTTATTTTGTTGAAAATATACAATCACAAATGACCAAACCCCCATAAAATATTTTAAGGGATAACTCAAGCATGTGCTTCAGAAGGGGATCGACAGTTCCTTATATTCATAGTCATAAGACATCTGCATATAGTCTATAGTTTGACAGACTAGATACTTTTTCATGTTGATGCATATACATGAATATCCCATGTCCTCCAAACAGAAAATCAAAATGACTAGAGACATCGAATATTTGCAATATCATTCGCGATATTCGAGTTAGAACTTTAAAAGAAACGTGGCATCTTACACCCCAACTGGCACAGTCACCAAAATGAACATTTGAATTTACTAATCCGAATCAAATTCCTGCGATTTATTATACCCCCCGCAAACAAAGTTTGGGGAGGTACATTGTATATAGGAATCACCCTGTCCGTCTGTCCGTCCATGTACCTTGTAAGCGCAACTCCTACTAAACTGCTTATTGAATTTTTATGAAACTTTACACAACCTGCAAATGTGCATGAAGGAATACCGTTGCTGTCTTAAATTTAGAAGGGGAGATAATTCAACTTATACTTTTACGAAAAGGGGGGTCGTGTATCTTGTAAGCGCAACTCCTCCTAAGTGGCTTATTGGAGTTTTGTGAAGCTTTACACAGTTGTAATACACAACCTGCAGATGTGCATGAAGGAATATGGTTGCTGTCCAAAATTTAAAAGGGGAGATAATTCAACTTGTACTTTCACGAAAAGGGGGGCATGTACCTTGGAAGTGCAACTCCTACTATTGCAAGCGGGGGGTATCACCCAGTGAGGTCACTCACACTTCTAGTTCTAGTTGGTCCTAAAGTTTTCAGCTTTGTGGTAAAGGGGGTCAAAGTCATATTTTGAGGGGTTCAAAGGGGTGGGGGTTACTATAGAATCCTATGGGAAAGTTGAAATTTCGTACATTAATGTTGATAACTTCTAAATGGATAATGATAGAGACATAAAATGTGACTTAGTGATAGGTCACCATTAGAGGAGCAATTCTACGTTTTCAAAATTTTCGAGATGTCTGCCATTTTCAAAATGGGCGGTAAAAATTCAACATTGTCCGATATCATCAACATTTTATATGTGGGTAGATAATGATGTCCCGACATTGAAAAATTTCTACCGGTTGCCATTTTCAAAATGGCGCCACAATACCGCAAAAATTCAACATTGTCCGATATCATCGCCATTTCATATGTGGGTAGATTATGATGTCCTGAATTGATTCCTGACATCGAAAAATTTCTACCGGTCGCCATTTTCAAAATGGCCACCACAATACCGCACAAATTCAACATTGTCCGATTTCAACGACATTTCATATGTGGGTAGATTATGATGTCCCAAATTGATTCCTGACATTGAAATTTTTTTTTAAATGGCCACCACAATACCACACACAAATTCAACATTTTTCAATTTCAACATCCTGAATTGACTCCCGAAATCGAAAAATTTCTACGGGTCTCCATTTTCAAAATGGCTGCCACAATACCGCAAAAATTCAACATTGTTCGATTTCAAAGGTAGCGTTTGATTTGTTTTTTAAACCTGTTGTCAGTGGCCAGTTTGGGAGACTTCATAGTCGTTAGATTATAATCATATCTTGTTAGTATTGTATTTAAGCGTAAAAACGGGTTCCATCCCTGGTTGGGTCAAACTAAAGACTATGAAATTGGTACTTGTTGCTTCTTCACTAAACAGGCAGAATAAAGGAGTAACAACAAAGACTAGTTGGTTCAGAATACGGATATGTGTCTTAATGGAAGGATATGTCTACCAGTGAATTGTTGTTTCAGTGAGCTAGCGCTGTGAGCAATTCAACATGGCGTGTTGGTCTAGTACAATTTAAAGCAGACGTTCATCATCATCTCATTGAAATTTATCTTGTTCTTACCATGATATAGAAGTAAATTTGTTAACTTGACGTTAAGCAGCAATCACGCACTCATCTCAAACGTTTTGGAAACAGAAACCAAAGTAACAACAGAAAGCAATGAACGGGAATCTAAAGTTAAAAATTTAGGTGGTACAAATGTCTGCTCTCGTTATTTTGATATTTGTATACTACTGTCGAATGTGTAAATTAATTTATGTTTTTGACAGCCTAAAGACCACAAAACTGTTAAAGCAGCAGCTTTTCAAGCTCAAGAGAAAGAACTTGTTTTTGATATTGACATGACAGATTATGATGACGTACGTTATTGTTGTTCGTAAGTAATTTTATCTTAGGAAAAACCAAACTGCATCAATGGTGTAATTGTTAATTTGCTCACCTCGAATATGGTAGATCATGGGTTCGAGTCCTGGTTGAGTCAAACCAGAGACTATAGAATTAGTATTTGTTATACCCTCGCTCCACTGGAGGGGGGTACAGTACAGCTGACAGCATACACTGATAAATGCTGAGCATTTAAAAGGCTCAGCATTCAATGCGGAGGTTTTATTGGGGGTCTTAAATCATGGGCTGATGATCAGTTTTATTACCCTCACCTGTACAGATGGTCAGCAATTGAATAAACAATATGATCATAATGATTTCCAGGTAGATGTACCTGATTCAATAGGTGTTAGTAAAATTAACCTGAGCATGTATGTGTTGATTTGTTACACTTTTTATTTAGTGGATATATTTACATAATAAATTTTCTATTTTACAATGTAGTAATGTTTTGATAATTCTAAAATTGAATTAAAATTTCTGTTTTTCAATTGATTTGTTTTGTTAAAATTACAATCATTATCTGTATTTTAAAATTTAAAAGTAAATTATTTGAAAATATTTACATGTACCGGGGTTATACAATAGATATGTATCTATTCTTTTTTTAACCATTTGTTTGTTGTCTTTTTTTTTTTTTTTTTTGTGTTTGTACTAACAAAAACAGTAAATTATTTAAAAAAAGTTTAATTCAAAATTCATGAATATTTATGAAAAAGAAATTTATAGTTATTTAATTTTAACCATTGAACATTTCACATTTTATAAAAAAAAATATAAGTATTTAATTTAGGAATCTAGTTGAATATGTGTGTGTGTGTTTTTTTCTTTTTCATTAGCCTAGACAGTATGTCTCTTTAAGGTCAATTTATGACATGAGAGTGAATAAGTGGCAAATTACAAGTGTCCATAAATCCTTCATTGATTGAGATTTTCTATGTTTACCATATCTGTGTGTTAATATACAAAAAATACTTAATTTGTCATTTTTTTATATTGAAAAGAATGTATTTATAATCAACTGGCAAAAAAATCGAAAAAATCGAAACATAGTAACAAGTATATTTTTGAAATTGGATTACATTTATTTTATTAAATTGATAAAGCAAATTAAATATATCATTCCTCTGCAAAAACAGATAAAATTAATCACAATTTTTTTTTTTTTTTAATTTCAAATACATTTATCGTAAAAGAACAACTATAACATTTTTGTCAATGTTGAAAAAAAAACCTCTTAAATACATGACTAACATGTACACACATGCACATTACATAGAAAGAAAATACTTAAAATGTTAAATCTAATCGTAATTAATTAATCTATTGATCACAATTAATCTTGTTCTTCTTTGCCATATTTTCAGTTAAAAATTCTTATATATCCAACACAAAATTATGATTTCATTTCAATTATTTGTTTAAATTATTAATGTTAGCTGATGCTAATATCACAAAATATTAAATTTTGAAAATATTATTTTATTGACAAATTTTCAAGGTACAGTTAAATGTCCTTTTTCTACACATCAAAATCACTGAAATCCAAATATTCCCATTTCCTGTTATGTAACACAAACAGGTGTATATATTTACCTGTAGATCACCTGTGAAATCAACAAGACACTACTGACCAGGTATTTTATGGCCCTGTTTATTACCTTGGGGTTAATTAGCAGACCATCAGCGAAAATGCTGAGCCTGGCTCAGCATTTATCAGTGTATGCTGTCAGCTGTACTGTATACTGTTTTACCTCTGTCCGTCCTTCCGTCTGTCCTTCCATCTGTCCCAAGATATTTTTCGTCGCATTTTTCTCAGCAACTATTGATGGCAGAAATCTGATATTTGGTCACAAGCTTCATATAGGTATGCCATATTGTGGGAAGCGTTTTTGGACCCGTCAGATTCCTACTTCCTGTTTGCCGACTTAGTTGGTTTTTATACACATTGAACATATATGCGGGGGTATCATAAGTGAGCATTAGCTCACAGTTCATCTTGTTTCTACTTCACTGAGCATGCAGCAGTAAGGAGAAAGAGCAAAGACTGGTTGGCTCGGAATTAGGATAATGTGTACGAGTGGAGTGACATATCTACCCATGGACTGATTGTTGTTTTATTGAGCTAGCACTATAAAAATCCAACTAAGCGTATTAGTCTAGTACAAAGGCCATTATTATCATCTCATTGAATACAGAATGTATCTTGTTCTTGTCAAGATATATCTAAGAAATTTTTCATTTTGCGTTTAGCAACAATCACTCATTCGCTCTAAAGCTAAATTTAGTTTAAACTGGATGATTAAAACAAACTTGGCCTAAAATACCTATTGATACAATCAATACCTTTACTTTCTCAGAGACAATGCAGCATTTATTGGCAGAAGTAAAGAGTACTACTCAACTACAGGCTAGGGGCCCATTCAACTACAGGCTAGGGCCCACTAATCTATAGGCTAGGGGCCCACTAAACTAGACTAGGGGCCCACTAAACTATAGGCTAGAGCCCACTAAACTATAGGCTAGGGACCCACTAAAATATAGGCTAGGGACCCACTAAAATATAGGCTAGGTGCCCACTAAACTATAGGCTAGGGGCCCACTAAACTATAGACTAGGGCCCACTAAGCTATAGGCTAGGGGGCCACTAGACTATAGGCTAGGGGCCCACTAAGCTATAGGCATGGGGCCCACAAAACTAGGTTAGGGGCCCATCTTCATTCTTCTTTTATTTTTTTGCATGAATTTAAAACCATTGGTTTATTTTTACAACAGGGGTGCAGATATATGCTGTAAATGCTGGCCGTTGATGCAGATTGCTATAAAAATTGTAGACAGAGCCTTACGAGGTGAGATTTAATAGGCCAGAGTTTTCTTTAAAAGAGTGATTGGGGGCATGCCTTCACTTTGCAACAGACCTTTCAATAAGGGGCAGTACCAGGTACTTTTACCCACCTAAGCTGATCTATGGTACCTCCTGATTTTAAAGAGTGTTAAATAAGATTCATGAAAATTATTTGATAAAAAGTATCGCCTTTAAATAGCGAAGAACTGGTAGACTTTAAAAATATTGAAAGCCCTGCTGAAATAATAATTTGAATTAAAATCCTGCATTCAAGACATATTACAATTCTACAAAAGAAATAGTTTTTTTTATCAAGAGCAACATTTCTTTTCCACAACCATTCCAAATGGATATTTTCAAATTGTTAAAGAATATTCAATATTATAGTCTTTGTCCTAAATTTTTTCACCTACTTGTCCTAAGGCCAAATTAAGAAATATTTTCTATTTATTCAAACAAATTCTTTCATAATTTTCACTTGTTCGAATCCAGTTTTAATTGTCCAGGGCTTTGGGCAAGTGGGTTAGCGCGAAGACTGCAATGAAGATGATGTATAACTTAAAGCATTTACCAATATGAAGATTGTGGTACTATTTCCAATTCACTTTCATTTCTTAAAAGGATCGGAATACATTTGGTTGTTTAGTTTCAATATGATACTTAGATGAATTCCACATGTAAAAATTAGTTTCATGATTTTGGATGCATGCACATTAAGAAGCATTTGATGTTGTAAACACATTGAAATCTGTATTGATAAAATTTATTAAAACAATTTAATTGGAAATATTTAATTAACGGTACATGATTATAATATGGTGGACCAAATTTATTGATCAACAAACTATAAAATACATTTAATAAATAAAGAATATGATGCTTGCTCTCTATTTAGGTTTGAGAATGGACAAAGTGATCTTGCTGAGAACACACTGCTTTGGATCGCATAAAATTTCAGCAGGATGTGGGCCTGCAGTGCAGCGTATTTTTCAAACACTGGTCATGTATATATTCATCACTTGTTCTTTTATAACATTGACATTTATAAAATTTTGAATTTTAATTAGTGCAATTTTATTGCAGAGGATTTTGGATTTCAACATTTGTTTTGGGTATATTCTGGTCGTCGTGGCATCCATTGTTGGGTTTGTGATGAAACAGCTCGTAAATTATCTCAGACAGGAAGATCTGCCATTGCTGAATATCTCAGTGTTGTCAAGGTAACAGTACAATAAAAATGAAGAACATCACCCATTTATTTGAATAGTAGGAAGGCTAGTGCTTTCTGCCAGTTTCACAGTTCTACTCGTAGCTGTTTACTTTTTTCGTTTTTTGGCCAAAGAATTAGGTTCTACATTTTGGAAAATCACATCTTTGATGTAATGGTTAGCATGTTAGCATCCAGTTCGGAGAAAGACCCTACTGCGACTGAAATGTAGAATAGTAATTAAGAAAAACCAATCGTTTATTTTAATTTGTTTGTAAGTGTAAAAAGGGTCCGTCGTGGCCGTAATCGTATGGTAGTTGATTTAGAACTACCTATGCAATCAGTCCCTATCACAACTAACATTGTGAGATCGAACCCCGCTCAGACGAGGTATGTTCGATACAACATTATGTGATAAAGTTTTTCAGTGACTTGTGATAGGTTGGTGGTTTTCTCCGGTTTCCTCCACCAATAAAACAGACTGCCATGATATAACTGAAATATTTTTGAAAGTGGTGTTAAACACCATAAAACCAAACCATGTAAGTGTAAAATTGGATAGTTTTCCACGTTCATTTACCCGGCCATATCCTTTCTTACTAATTAGTAATGACTTCACAGTACTACATATATATTGTAGCATTTAATTTAGAAACTTTTTAAAATATGTCTAATAGAATTAATGTTAAATTTCAGGGTGGAGAAAACCAGAATAAAAAGGTTGTATTGGAAAGTCCTGTTCACCCTTCGATTAAGTAAGCACTTGTACTAATTAGCCAATGAAAAAAACGTATTTGATCATAACAGTATAATCTGACTCCAACTATCATCACTTCAGGAAAATAAATACCAGTCCTCATGACGAGCACCTGTCCTCCGGCCCAAGACCAGTAAAACTATGTTCGGATCAGTAAATTTTGCAGTTTTTATTTAGAACTATACGTATTAAAATAAATTCAAGAATTTGATTCGGACCATTAAATTCAAATTTTCATTTCGAGGACTGAGATACAAGGAATAATTCACTCCACTTGTCAAATTGGATTTATTTTGGGTTTTTTTATACTACATTAGAACTACATCGATGCTGTAATGGTTAGCGTACTAAGCAGTAGATCGTGGGTTCGAACCGCAGTCGAGTCAAACCTAAGACTATAAAATTGGTATTTGTTGCTTCTTCTCTTAAGCACAGAGCATTAAGGAGAAAGAACAAAGACTGGTTGGCTCAGAATCAGGATAATGTGTCAGAGTGAAAAGACATATCTACCTGCAGACTTTGTGTTTCAGTGCTCTAGCACTATTAAGATCCAATGAAGCGTGATGGTCTAATACAAAGTGGACATCATCATTTCTTTGAATGTATTTGTTCTCTCCATGATATACCGGTAGCTGAAAACATGTTCATTTAGCGTCAAAATAACACTCACTCACTCATACTCCAAGTACTGCAGACTTCGTCCACCAATTAATTTAACCTCCACGATATACTTGAAATATTGTGTGGGGCCGTCATTGCCGTGATCGTATGGTAGTTGGATTTAGAACTACCTATGCAATCAGTACCTATCACCACTAACGTTTTGAGTTCGAACTGAGTTCATGGCCAGGTGTACTTGATACAACATTATGTGATAAAGTTTGTCAGTGACCTGCGACAGGTTGGTGTTTTTTTCCCGGATACTCAGGTTTCCTCCACCAATAAAACTGACAGCCAAGATATAACTGAAATATTGTTGAAAGGAGCGTTAAACACCATAAACCAAACCCCCCAAAAAAAAAAAACATCCTAAAAATAGCTAACTAGCTAACTCTCTTGTTTGTTTACAGGAAGGCTATTGATATAATTGATGAGAGATTTGTGAGTTATGCTGTAGACAAGCAAGACTTTCTAGGTGATGAAGATAAACAGAAAAAAGTGATGGGACATGTTACTGACGAAAATATCCTTGTACATATCAAAGAGTATCTTCCCTCATTCGAGTTATTGGGTCAAATGTCCTTGTACATATAAAGAGAATTTTTGTGTATCACATCTTGTTAGAGTTATTGGGTCATTCTATATTTAGTATCCCGTCAATTTTGGATGCCCACAGAAACGCGGTTGAGTGTGTTCCTTCCTATTTACAAAATAGGATGCATTCCGTCTTTTTACAGGAGAATGAATTAGCCCTTTTAAGGCATTAGCCAATAGGGTCCCTCTCTATAAGTTGAAAAATCTGGTAACCAAAGATTTAATCAAGGGGCCTAATTTCTGTGTCATTTGAGAACATCTAGCCATTAACCAATAGGGCTCATGTAAGTTGAAAAATCTGGTAACCAAAGATTTAATCAAGGGGCCTAATTTCTGTGTCATTTGAGAACATAAAGCCATTAACCAATAGGGCTCATGTAAGTTGAAAAATCTGGTAACCAAAGATTTAATCAAGGGGCCTAATTTCTGTGTCATTTGAGAACATCAAGCCATTAACCAATAGGGCTCATGTAAGTTGAAAAATCTGGTAACCCTGATGCACTGTGATATCAAAGTACGACTAA
Source organism: Bathymodiolus septemdierum (assembly GCA_963383655.1). Lineage (NCBI taxonomy): Eukaryota > Metazoa > Mollusca > Bivalvia > Mytilida > Modiolidae > Bathymodiolus > Bathymodiolus septemdierum. The sequence continues at coordinate 36,779,595 of OY726531.1, forward strand.
ATTGTCCTCTTTAAAAGACTCTCTCATTGGAGAGGTGATGGGCTCATAAGAGGACTGCTGTTGAACCAATTTTTCATTAATAAGTGGACTTGGACTACTCAATAACTGCCTGCTGTGAATGCATTCAAATTCATGGATGCTAATTTCTGTATTTTGAGGAAAACTTGTATTTCCATGGATACATTAATTTGTGGATTCCCTGCTATTTTCAGTTCATGTGTATATGGTGAAAAATATTTGTTGAGTTTTTAATTTCGTGGTTTTAACAGTAGATTAAAGGGACATTATCTGCCAAAATCGTAAATTTTTGTTACCCATAAAAACTATCAGATATGATTGAGGCCTTAATAAAACATGTTTCTGTAACTTATAAATGTTATGAAATGTACGCGCATCGGGGGGAAAAGGTGCAACTGCTCGTGTTTTGAGATTGATCAAGAAATGGACGCCATCTTATTCATTATCGGCATTGTTTACGGGGTTTGCCGAATCGTCATTAAATCAGTACAACAATGCACTTATTTCTTATTTTCTGTGCATCTGCTTTTAGTCGGCGTTAATTACGGACAAAGAACCATGCAAGTTTGCAGTTAATAAGAGACAAAATACAAATTATTCGTTTTTACCTGTCACTAAGTAAGGTCAGTTGCATACGGAGAAAGTGAGGTCAAATTATTTGCTTGCAAGGAAATAATAAATCAATGGTAATTTTCGTTCTCAAAAGGCGAAAATTGGTATGATAAGCTGTTTAATGTGAAATATTTACCTTTATTTCATCATTTTAAAGCTATTTACCAATTTCCAAAACATAATGTTTTTGGTCAAAATCGTAGCTAATGCCTCTTTAACTGATTTCAGCTATTTTCCTCCAAAATTTGTTTTCCGAAAGTTGCTGAATACGGTCAGAACAGATCGAAAATGACCAGTTTGAAAGGGGAAGTTGAGGATTTCAGTTATTTTTCATTGATTTCAATTATTTTATTTTCTAACCACGATCATCCCTGGTAATAGACGACTATTGGTTATTTTTGTTTTTTCCTTAATATGCTACATCTGAAAGACGAATGGGAAAAGAAAGATGTCTTCAGTAGGTTTGAGACATCAAAAAAAAGATGGGAAGCATTGTACAAAAAGGTATATAGTTTACATTCATTTATAAGAAGAAAGTTTAAACAGTGATGAAGGGTTGATCTTGTTTGTATGGTAGGTGTATAATATAAACATGATTAAACAAATTTTAATATATAAATTCATGAGTTGTGACATTACCAGACTTGCCTACCCTTACGATTTTGGCATAAGGTTCACGATTTTTTGGGCTATCTTATGCCCTTACGATTCGGCAAATTTGCAATATTTCCGGATAGTTTTCGGTTCCGGTCCGTCATTTCATTGCGTATATTATAGATCGTATCGACATTTCTGGTTATTAAAACGATGTCAAAACGTCAAAATTTTGATAATAAACCCAAAATCGATTTAAAATGTTAACATTATGTGGTTATATCATGTGCCATTTACAATATGTGTAGTTTCTGTGCTTAAAATTGCATTTTGTGATAAAAAAAAAAAAAAAAAAAAAAGCCTTACTATTTTTTATCTCAACTTACTATTTTTTTTCAAGCAACTTATGATTTTTAACAAAAAGGGGTAGGCAAGTCTGCATTACACACAAAACATTGCTAGATTATTAACAATTTACAAAGGCATAAAAAACATTTTATTAAATTTTTTAAATGCCAAAACTATCTGTTATTATTTGACGATTTCTTCTTAGATTAAAATACACTTCATTGAAAAATTAAAAAATTTGAATAAAAATCAAAGACATCAATTCTGTATTTTCAGATATTTTTGTTTAATTTTAAATTGAAATTTATAAATATGGAAAAATGAGGCAGGGCCAGGAAAATGTCTAGAATGCAGAATTTTGCACCATTTTTCGTCAGGGCTGAAAATATTTCGATCCACTGCGCTCTCAGCAGTAGCCACATATTTCTAAATGTTACACTTAATATAAAATGTCTTGAAAGCATTGTATTTGTATTACTGTTTTTCATTTATTTTCGTTGGTATCAATTTTTGTGGATAGACGGAAAGTTTGTTTACATTATCAGGGATTTCAATAAGGGCCAGCGATATGTCGCCGCTTCAAACGAGTGAAATCACCGGTTCGAATGTTAGAAACTAAAATATTTTTTCATTGAATAAAAGAAATATACAATATTTATTCACTCTTTCATCTTACAGATTTTTTAAATCCACAATTATACAAAAAACTGCATTTCAGGATCGATAGCAATGCATTTGTCACGGGTTATCTAATACTAGGGGAATGAAACAAATTTATCCGAATTTATCATTGATCGGTGTCAATTCTACACTTAAATTATTATCATTTGATGTTCGATTAAACGTTTAAATGATAGAGATATTTCAATTGAAAAATCTAGAGACACATCGAAAAGATAATTATGTTATCGATGGATAACTCATGAGATACGCAAATGGAAAAGTTTGAAGCGCCATTATCAAGTAATTAACACTTTTATTATTATTTTATTTTATTTATTTACATTTATAACCTATATGACTAATTGGGATATCTAGACCCTTTCACAGCAACTGCTTGCCCCGCTACCCCCCTTTTATCATGTAGCTGCTTCAAATTTCAATTTAGCCTGTTCAATACAATCTTATTGAATACCCTGATTATAATTCGTGATCTTGATACTTATTATAATTTCTGTTTGTTACATATGGCTTTTGTCAAACACTAAATTTCTTGGTTTAATGATGCCAACAAAAATCACAAAAATTGGTATTTGATGTCAATAAAAATAAATTCACCATGCATGCCAGTGTACTAAACAAGTTTGTAGGTGGTTTTTTTTAAAGTTGATCACAGCCATGAAAGCCCATTGAATGTACTTTTCAGACAGAAGAATCTCAGAAATTTTTCAAGGAAGAAGTTATGTTGCAGTATTGTTATCCACGATTAGATGTTAACGTCAGCAAAGGAGTCAACCATTTACTGAAAAGTCCATTTTGTGTTCATCCTAAAACAGGTTTGTATTTTTGTATCTCCCGCATAGCATCCAACACATAAAAATAACTATCTGCCTCGTTCGCATTGTCGTCACTCTTTCCTTCATCCTCAACTCTTCCACACCGTGGCCGGGATCGTATGGTAGTTGAATTTACAGCTACCTATGAAATTGGTGCCTATCACCACTAATGTTGTTGGTTCGAATCCCGTTCAGGGCGAGGTGTACAACATTATGTGATAAAGTTTGTTAGTGACTTGTGACAGGTCGGTGTTTTTCTCCTGGTACTCCGGTTTCCTCCACCAATAAAACTGACCACCACAAAATAAACTGACATATTTTTGAAAGTGGAGTTAAACATCAGAACCCAAACCAGTTATTCTTGCTGGGTTGGGTTCTAGTAAAAGTTCTCAGGGTTGCTCAGTTCGTACCCAGATGGTGGTTAGGAGGTACCCTCATGATGGGGGAGGTTGTCAGATTATAATAATGAAAGCCTGACAGTGGACCATAACTTTGAGAGGGGGACATTTCATGTATGTTAAAGAACTTTTTGTAAGATTTCGTAAAAGAGTAGGCACATTGTAGTTGCTATAAGGCCCAGAAAAAAAAAATATGTGTGTTTATGGTCACCCGACCTACCCTAATTTTTGCTAGCGACCCTATGAATTTTTACACAGAATTTGGATAATCATTTTTGTTGTTTAACCAGCAGCAATGTTTTATTTATTCAATTGCTAGCTTTTTGTCGAAATTGAGAACAAAGAAGGTAGAAAAACTGCATAATTCGTCATTTTACCGGAAATATCGGATTCCGGAACGGAACAACTATTTCCAGTTTTGTCGATAATAAAAAAAAAAAATAATAATCCTGACCGACCGACCCTAGATTTTTTTTGACATGTAACAGTAAACACACATATATTTTTTTTTGGCCTAAAGACTACATTTTTTTCATCCCTACCCAACTCGCCATACTTTTACAATGGCTGTCAAAATTCTATATAGTTATTATATATTGTTGCACTTGTTATTGTCCTGAATAAAGCAGAAATACTGCTTGCTGGACATTAAGCAATAATAAGTTGCTTTTATTTCTCTTGAATTACATCTGTTATTGTTGATTTCAGGACGTGTATGTGTACCCATAGACCCTGACAATATTGACAGTTTTGATCCTTTCACAGTGCCAACGATTAGGTGAGAGTTGTAATGTATTGGTTATATGATGTCAATAGGTGTGTTACAGATCATTTTTATTTATTTACGAAGTGATATCAGTAATTTTTAATGTAAATTATGTCTTTTTTTAGCTCACCTGACCCAAAGGGTCATGTGAGGTATTGCCATCACTTGGCGTCTGTCTTCCGTCCGTTAACTTTTTCATATTTTAATCTTCTCCTCTGAAACAACTTGGCCAAATGGAACCAAACTTGGCAGTAAGCATCTATGTAAGGTCCTCTATAAAGTTACTACTTAAGTATAATGAGAGGAGCTACGTCGAGGCGTGAGAGATCTGAGGAAACACGGTAACGGGTCACATGTACCTGCCAATAAAAATGGTGATTGCAAAAATATGAAAATGTTATTGAACTGCTTTGGCCGAAACACGTATTTATCATATCATTATATATTCATGACATTAAGGTCACTCGCATGTGACCTGATCTCATGCTGCAAGATATCATTAAAGGGGACCAAGTCAGAAATGTGATTTTAGTCAGATTCAGACCTGTTTTTCGTCCACTTTAAAGCGGAATTCCGCTTTTTTTATTCCGGATTTTACCGATACAATTCCTTTTTTATAGTATATTCAATACTTCCGATTGCCAATTTCCGTTTTTTTGTTGTCCTCGTAAAATCAGGTCTGTAGATTGTATAAATAATGGAGTAAATAAATCATTCTGTAAAGCTTATCTTGAACATTACATGTCAGTACACTAAAACATTTACTTACGTGTCTTTGCAAAGCAAACCACAAGTGATTCATAGACAAACTTCTCTTTATAGTACAATTATAGAAGAATTGAATACAACAGAATCTAAAGATGAAGACAGTAAAAAGATCAAAGGTTTGTTACTCTCATTATTTGAAATTACTATTACAGGCCCCTTTCAGCCTCTTATTTCGATAGAGGAAAGCGAAGAAAACCACTGATCTACTACAAAATACTGACAAACATTTGGGTTAGAGGTTATGGTGTTTAATGCCACTTTCAACAATCTTTCAGATATATCGTGGCGGCCCGTTTTATTGGTGGAGGAAATTGGAGTACCCTGCGAAAACCACCGACCTGCCGTAAGTCACTGACAAACTTTATCACATAATGTTGTATTGAGTACACCTCGCCATGAGCAGGATTCAAACTCATAACTCACTTTAGTGGCGATAGCTACTGATTGCACAGGTAGTTGTAAATCCAACTACCATATGATCACGACCACAATGATCCCATAAAAGAAGATGGGATACTAATGTTTAGCTTTAAGGATGTGAGATTTTTCTGTATTTGTCTAATTTCAGATTATAAAAAGACTTCTTTGAACACCAGTATGGTAATTTTTGAAAAATTTCTGAAATCTCTTGAAAATACATGGAAAGGAAAGAAAATAGAAGAAAGTGGTAAGTTTTAAATAAATGACAAAAATAATTTTTGAAAAATTTAGATTATTCTTTAATAAGAAATTAATCTGCATCGTAGGTGTTATAGTAAGCATGCTCAGCTAGATCCTGGTTCGAGCGATGGTCAGGTCAAACAAAAGTATGCAGCACTAAAGAGTAAGAAAAAAGCTCGGAATCATAATAATGTGGATCAACATGTCTACAGGCAGGCTATTGCTTCAGTGAGATAGCACTAAAAAAATCCAACAAAGCGAACATCGTCATCATCTCATAGAAATGCAACTCGTTCTCACCCTAAATAGATATAGCTGAAAAATTACTCATTTGGCATTAAACAACAATCACTCACTCACATGAAGATGTGCATTTTTGAAAATTATATTTTTTTCTTATTTTACTCAGGTTTTAAAAATAAAGCAGTAATGGTTGACAATATAACTAACCACAAAAATACAAATGATGGAAGCTGATTGGTCCTAGTTAGGAACAGGCATCTACATGTGGCAGTATTAAATCAAGAACATCACTTAGATACTATTCAGTTCATCATTATGTTGAAATTTTTTTTTTATTATTTATTTCAGATCAAAAAATGGAATTCTAAAAATAAAGATAGAAGTTAAAAGATCACAGAGACCAGTCATACGAACTTTAATTTTTGTATTGCAATTAATAAATTATTCAATAAGTAATGTGGTTGTATGTCTGAACTACAAACTATGATCATAAAATAGGGTTAGGAATTAGGGTAAGGGTGTCCAATGCCACTTTCAACAATATTTCAGTTTTATTGGTGGAGGAAACCGGAGTACTCCGAGAAAATCACTGACCTGCCGCAAGTCATTGACAAAGTTTATCACATAATGTCATGTATAGAGTATACCTCGCCATGAACAGGGTTCGAACTCACAACTTTAGTGGTGATAGGCAATGATTGCATAGGTAGTTGTAAATCATAGGACAACGACATCCCCTGATAATAAAATGAACAAAAAGTACCATAACGGCCATGAAATTCGAGAACCATCAATCTACTAACATTGTTGGAAAATCAGTGAGGAACAATTCCAAGTGCTTTAATCAAGGATGATTATTTTCAGTTATTTAACTAATTTCAGCTATTTTCCTCTAAAAAATAAATTCCTGATGTTGCAGGACATGGTCAGAACAAGTCAAAAATGGAGGTTTTGATGAGGGGGTGTAGATGGTTTCAGCTATTATTCTTTGATTTTCGGTTATTTAATTTTCTTAGCAGAATTGTCCCTGTTTAGTAAACCACCTATCAAAATCCAGCTATACTCTTTTTTTTGTAAAACACTGATTGATTGAAATTTTCCAGAAGTCACTTTAGTGGGTGTAACAAGCATTGAGAACATCAAATTTGCTCTCATACAGCGTCAATAAGTCGACGGTGCTCTCTCCCTATTTTACAAAAGCTAGTACTGGTGTCTACAATGTACTCGTGCAAATACAGTAGAGTACGTTTATAACGAACAGGCTTATAACGAAATCAGGCTTATAGCGAAGTAAAGATAAATCCCCGGCCCCATCGCTATTTAAACAATGAATTTGTGAAGGCCTATTACAAATTTTTTATAACGAAATCAGGCTTATAACAAAGAGAATTTTAAACCCAAACAACGGTTTTATTACTCAAAATTGACATGATATAACAAAGAAAATTGCTGAACAAACAAATCGTTTACCTGTCTTCCGTTATGCATGGACGATCACATATTAGAATGGTCAATTGCACTTGACACTTCCGTTATTGATAATTGAAAAATCAATAATCCCACCTTTGATGTTGTTAATGATGTCAATCAAGACTTTTCTTTAAAATATTCAAACAATAAAATGGATATTAATGATGTGATTAACAAGTTGTCAATTAATAACACACACGCTAAATTATTGCATTAAAAATTAATAAAGCGTAATCTAAATTTTAATGAATGGATGAACAAGCTAAAGAAATTAAAAACAAACTCATGTGTGAGATTAATTCATTCGCTATTGTTTATTTTTTCTTTGATGATAGACTCTTTAATTAAACAACAAACTGCATGGTCTCAAGGTTCATCTCAATACCAAAAACAAAAGAAATGTACTCGTTCTGAAATTTCGATCAAACTGAGTTTTTATGTGTATATAATACCAAAAAGAAACAATTATTCTTCAAATTATCAGCATTATACCGATATCGATACAAGTGTTAATACCCGACCTCATATTTCCTGTTTATAAAATAGATCTGAACAAAGTTGAAAAAATGTTTCTAAGGAACATTTGAAGATACCAAAGAGGTATTCAGAAGCTGTAGTCTTTGAGAACTGTCTAAAGGATTAAATATTTTTTTACGATAAAGGCCCACTTCATAGCATAATGAAACTGCCCGTGTCAGAACCAGATTTTTTTCTCTCTAAAATTACGCGACCTCGGTGGCTCGAACTACCGATAGCTAGAACAGATTTTGACAGTCCCTTCGAGTTCGAGCCAGCGAAGTTCTACTGTACGATTTTCAAAAGTGGAGGTAATTCTACATTGTTTCTCTTATAGCGAACGATGCCTATAACGAACTAAGATCAACTAAGATCGAGAGTCCCCTGGACTTCGTTATAAACGAACTCTACTGTACTATGCTGTCAGAACATTGTTTAAATCTAGCCATGGAAAATCATAGATAAAGAAGCAGAGATTGATACACCTAGCACATCTATATATGACCACTCGTTCTTCTGTCTTGGTACAGGTACTGAAATATAATGTGGCAAGAAATATGATTCTTTATGAGATGTCTGTACATATCACATACTGTACTTGGATTGGCATAACACACACAAACCTTCCTAAGGCCCGGGTGGCTCAGTGAGTAAGGTAGTTGGGTTACCTAACAACTCATACAAGCCTATCACCAATACGGCTTGGGTTCGTGCCCAGCTTTGTAAATTACAAAAAAGGGTGCATTAGACTCGCAGCCGCAAGTGATAAAGTTTACCAGCTGCTTGCCCATGGTCAGTGGTTCTCTCCGGGTACTGCGGCTTCCTCCACCGCTAAAACTGGAATCCATGATATAGCTGAAATATTGCTGAAAGTGGTGTTAAATGTCAAAAATCAATCAATCACAAACCTTCCTCATTCATGATATAGCATGAGTAACATGACATGTCAGTATATAAGCAGGAACTGCTTGCCCTTCCTGAAAAACCAGTTCTCCACCACCAGGAGGTTTGTGTTGCTGGGAAATGCAATAGCTAAAAGAAAATTAGGGAGAGACAAACAATGAGCGACACAAAAATCCACACATGACTAAATATTGAGTAACAGGAACCCCATTTAAAACGGAGCGAACTCTGGTGCTCTGGAAGGGTAGGCAGTTTTTCAGCTCCACAAGTAACACCCATTGTGATACTGTTGAATGAGGCGAATATCATCGTGTTGGAAGCCAGCATGTGTAAGTAAATATTCATAACAAGACTAAAGGATGAACCAATTACAAAACTAATGAGAGTAAACACAAACCGAACATCTTTTCATGCAGAAATTCTAGTCCACTTCACAATAGTAACTTAAATTTTATTAATAAAACTAAAGGTCTCATTTGGGCTTAACCTTCTTTGCAACTATGCTTTTTGAATATCAAAGAAGGGGACATAACTTGTACAATATGGCCAAGTATACAAGGGTAAATCCCCATAGTGATACAAAAAAAACGGGGACAATTAAATGGAAGGGTCAACTGACGAAACCTTTTAACAAAAAACAGGGAGGGACACAAGCTGAATAAAAATGTGGTTGTTTTAGCGTGGAGAGTATTAATAGAAACGGACTATAGATTGTTTTGTAAATCAAGAAATCGGATATAAATTAAATACATTTTTGTACATCAAGCTTAAGTCACTCCACTTGTCATGCAAATTGGTTTTTTTTTTTTTCATAGTGCGTACATTAGAACATGTACAGCTTCCGTGGTAGAGTGGTTAGCGTGCTCGTCTTGACAGAGGTAGAACGTGGATTCGAGCCGGCCAAGCAAAGACTAAGATGGTATGTGTTGCTTCTTCGCTAAGCATGCAGTTATAAGGAGTAAGAGCAAAGACTGGTTGTCTCGGAATCGGGAGAATCTGTCCGAGTAGAGCGATATGTCTACCTGCGAACTAGCACTATAACAATACAATTTTGTGTGTTGGTCTAGTACAAATCATTATCTCATTGAAATGTAACTTGTTCTTGTCATGATATAGCTGAAAAATTGTTTACTCGGCGCTGAACAACGATCACAATCACATATAATATTAGAAATAAAAACGTACATATCAAATTTATTGCACACTGCGCGTTTCAGGAATAACCAAGAAGACGAGCAAGGCTAATGTTGCTATACAAGATCAGCAACAACCTAGTTAAAACAGACCCAACAAGCAAGCTTATACCACCCAAGCACTTTTCTAGGAACATGCATGATAGATCTTTCCAAATTCCAGCAAGCTCAACAACCTTGAGGAGAGAATCTTTTTATCCGAGGACTATACGGGAATGGAATTCACTACCAGCCAACGTTACCACTGCATGGAGCCTTGAAACCTTCAAGGTCCTCATCAGCCAGCTGGAATAAGTGATACAGTCTGTTTTCACTTGCACCTGTAAATATTATAGCACTTCAAAAATTTCAAAATTTGTATTTATCTTTGTCCTGCGCACATCCAAAGTAGTAGAATCATCAACACCTATTGATGGCGACTACCTAGAGGCAGAAGCAGAAACCTTCATCAGAATTGTTTGAATTTTTGTGTTTAACGCCATTTTCAGCAATAATTCAGCTATATCATGGCGACCAGTTTTAGTGTTGGAGGAAGCCGGAGTACCCGGAGAGAACCACCGACCCTGGGCAAGCAACTGGTAAACTTTATCACTTGCGGCTGCGAGTCGAGTGCACCCTTTTTGTAATTTTCAAAGCTGGATGCGAACTCACGCCGTATTGGTGATAGACTTGTATGAGCTGTCAGATCCAACGACATAACTCATTGAGCCACCCGGGCCCCAACCTTCATCAGGTATATAACTATATATAATAGCTGTATAACTATTTTTGAAATGTGGAGTCTATTAGCTAAACTTGTACTTAGTTTTTGATGGGAAATGTAGGTATCTGCATAGCCAGATGAACGTTATTGCAGAAACGTGTCGTGTGCAGTAAATTATATAGTGATATACATGTAGATATGCGTTTGTATTACTATTATCTTCTCCCTCGTTTCACTTCTCCGAAATGATTTTTTTCTTAAAGTAATATGAAAGGCAAATATCGTGGAATTTTTGGATTAAATATTTTCACTTAATATATCACTTAATTTTAGCTAAAATCAACTGCATAACATTAAAATTCCGCTCAAAAGCAGATTTTAAGAGCAAATCGCAAAATATTTGACAGCAGATAATTCTGTTTTCCAGTACAGTAATGCAAATGATATGCGCGTGACACAAGATTTGAACTCTTTCGGTGAGATTATCGCTCATGCGCAATGTTCAGTTGATGAAGAAAAATATATATATATATTCCGTGTGTACCACATAAGAATAATTGCAAAAAAAAAAAATGGTTCACACTACATGAAACAGACAGATTCCTCAATAATCATTGTCAGGAATGTGTACGTGCTTACCTCAGCATCCATGCTTGTTTATTTTTTCTTCACGAGGTCATGATCGGCAATCATCGGACCAAACCTTTTCTTCACAAGGTTATGATCGGCAATCATCGGAACAAAACAACCGAAAGTTAATCAGTCTCCACAATAATGGCGAGGACGATAAACATGCACACGGATTTGCAGATTTCTAGTTGTTGGGAACATATTTCGACTCGAAACATGCATGAATAGCTTAGTAAAGGTACCGCCGTATTCCAAATTGAATTTTCAGGGGAACATTTTCTTCACCCAAAACTGGTGTTATTTTACTTTAACTAAAATAACGTAAACTAAATAAAACAGGCTAAGCACAGTGTAGGGTTGTGCGTTCGTTTTTTCAAGATCGCACTTTCCAAGTCCGAATCGGACATATCAATATGATGGCTATGACATACAGAGCACGAACTTTTGTCGTATACACTAGTAACAAACGTCGCATTAACCGAGCACACCTAAAATTTTCTTAATATACCATCAGTCAAAATCGTCCGTACGGAAAGGAATTCAATAATTACAACATTTGCTAATTTTCATATCTATAACGTTCATGTAAAACATTATAATGTGAAGAAATTGAATTACTGTGTACATATCTCTGTTGGTAGACTGACTATTAGTGACGATTCTAATATTGAGTAAGGGGCCGTCGTGGCCGTGATCGTATGGTAGTTGGATTTACAACTTCCTATGCAATCAGTGTCTATCATCACTGATGTGGTGAGTTCGAATCCCAACCAGGTCGAGGTGTACAACATTATGTGATAAAGTTTGCCAGTGACTTGCGACAGGTCGGTAGTTTTCTCCACCAATAAAACTGACCGCCACGATATAACTGAAATAGGTGTTGAAAGTGTCGTAAAACACCATAATCCTACTAACCCATTTAGCTGTTGATGGACTATTGGTGACGATTCTAAAATGAGTATGTGCGGAATATAAGGAGGACAAACTGAAAATGATCTTTTAATTTTAATTTTATTTTCCTAATACTTCTATAAATACAACAACACAATGTTGTGTTGGTATTATGTTATGGTACTGTCGTTTCCGTTCTAAGTTCTGAATTTTAAACACGACAATTGGCACTGAATAAAGGTCGGTATTGATTTGGGATATGATAACCGTGTCCTTTCCAAACTAGAGGTCATAAAGTGCAATAGAAAGGTGGATTTTTTTGATATTTTTTTTAACTTAATTTTTCATCCAGTTTTAATGATGTTTTTCGAAAAATGATCATCGTGATGGACCATTGAAAAAAAATGGTTTTTATTTCTGAACAGGGACAACAATTCCTAAATTTTGCATCCGGTTTTTAATGCGTCTTTTTTTTCTTTAGATTTATGAGCTAAGATGTTCATGAAAAGTGTCGATGGGATTCGTCTATCTCTTACGGTTTCCGAGAACTCGACTGAATGGGGTCAACGTGGGCCAAATGCCAAAATTTGAAATGATATTTTTTTCATTCATAACTTTTTTTCCAGAATGATCATCTCTGTTTTGATTGGTGGGCCACTGAAATGTTATTTTATATCGAAAAAGGGGTCTAAATTCCGAAATTTCGCATAGATGTAAGGTATTCCATATATGAAAAACAAAATTTCCCAAGCCCCGCCAATACTAGGCCTCCAGATTACTCATGAGCGCGAAGTTGGTGTGAAATAAGTCTATATCATTATATTCTGTTAGTTTTCGGAGGGTTTCTTCACTTGGTGGGGGGGGGGGGGGGGGGGGGGGGGGGTTTGTGTGCATGGGACATTTTTTGGTTTTATTTGTTTTGTTTATTTGTTTCAGCATATGTGTAGATACAATCACGCGACTCTTTATAGGTTATTTACTAGTTTCCTCGGTCCTTACTGGTAATGCCATTTGTAGTCAGATGTAATTTTAATACTCAAAATATGTCTATGCAGGAGAGAGAATCTTTTTAGGGGGGGGGGGGGGGGGGGGGGGGGGGGGTAAGCTATTAATATAGTATATTAATATACATAGCTTGACTCCAAAATGTATTATCTTGGGAAATACATGTATACAGTTTGAAAGTAATCTACCTATTCCGAATTGTATTTGTAATTGAATCTATACATTACACGTTTATTGCTTTTTCAAAAATAAACAAATTACAAAAAATATACATAATCAGTGCTAATGTTAGAACTATAATGTTGGATATTCTTGAGTTCTCCGTAGTTTAAAACTTAGGGACCGACCATTTAACTTGAAGGGGGGTTATGGTTTTTTGTTTCGTTCAGAAATTTTTTTTTTGGACAACACGAGAGTTAGAATTTTTTTCCAGGATTTAGCATTAGGTTATATGACAAAAACTCTGAATCAGATTATTTTTTTTTCCTCCACCAAAATCAGAATATTTTTTTCAGCAACATTGGGAATCAGAATAATTTTTTATTGAGTGATGCGTGCTGACAAAGTAAATGTTGTTTAATTTTATGTTTGTTTAAATTATTTACTATTATTTAATCTAGATTCATTCGTTGATGTTCAATAACATTTTTTTGTATATTTTTTTTTTTACAAATATGGAAACCCAACAGTTAGAAATATGGATTTCACACGAGCTATGTTTATCGTCCAATTACTGTACGTAATAACAAAAATCGCAACTATCGAACGTAACGATTAATTAGCCAATCAAAATAATAAAAACATTCTTCAATGTAGTCCTACCAATGCGGGTATGAATTATTATGGTAGCATATGATATATAACTATTATACATGTACAAAGGGTTTGGATCACGAATGTAAAATAATAAAAGCAATATTCAATGTATTCCTACCAATGCGGCCGGAATGGTATTATTATTATGGTAGTATATCGTCTATACATGTAACTATTATACATGTACGAAGGGTTTGGATCACGAATATAAGTAATTTCATAACCAATTTGTCGTAAATAAAACATAAATATGCTAAAATCGTGTCTTTCTTTTAACATACATGCAGATAATTTAATTAGGTGCAAAGGCATTTGTCCAATACAAGACGATCTTATACAACATTTCAATGCAATACATATAATAAATGCCATCACCGTTATTTGTATTATGTTATTATTCTATCACATCTCCGTATATATGAGGTAAAGATATTCAGCGTTATCCCATCAATCGATCACCACAAGTTAAAGATGAAAAACAAGTAAATAACAGATGACAGATATGGTAACCCTGTCTTAACGCTTTGTCTATCGTAAATGGACGTTAACTGGTGTGGCTAATGGGACTTACGTCACTCCTCTTTTGACCATTAGGATACGAACTTGACATTCATATAGTCTCGCCTATGCGATATAGTTAGGATGTACTATGCATGAAGGTAAGCATATTTAACTTCTGTATAAAGTTTTATAAAATGTATGTTTCATCAGGATATATCTATATATTATTATGAGCAGTGAAAATACTAGTAAAAGAATGAATTGTCCGTTGGACTTCAATTAACTTTTTTTACATTTATCATTATATACATTTTATATATAGATATCTATAAAACTACTATTTAATCCGTGACCCGATAATAAAATACAAGAAAAACGGTGACTTGAGGCAGGTCGATGGTTTTCTCCGGGTACTCCGGTTTCCTCCGACAATAAAACTGACCGCCACGATACATGTATAACTGAAATATTGTTGAAAGTGGCGCTAAACATCATTACCCTAACCCTGTATATAACTGAGTGAAATATTGTACATATATCTCTGTTAACGAGGTTGATATATGTGGGAACAAAAACAAGTGTAAAAGATTGGTAAGGATTTATGATATAACAATGTGATTTATGTGTCAAGGGAGGCCAGGATGTCAGAAATTATATAATACGACATGTAACTTGTGTTATCTCGTTGAAAGGTGCATTTGAAAGACATTAATTGTGTGATATGATATATTAAAGGATTACTTTATTATTAACATACATGTATCTTTAGATAATAAATCATAATACATGTGTATGTACATGTATATTAATATAATTAACAGAACACATAAATCACAACTGGTTTTGTTAAAAAATAAATAGATAGCCATTGATAATATAAGAAGAGTTTGAAGATACCAAAGGAGTAATCAGAATCCGTAAATCGAAGGACAAACAACACAATGGCCATTAATTTAGGAATTATCTTATTATGTTAAATTTTAAGTTTTTTTAATTAAAATATTAACTATATCTTGATCATTAGCAATGGGGATTTATTTGATATTAAATTATTCGATTTGTAATTATTTTTTTCATTAATATTTGTCTTGTTTGTTCTCTTTTTGTGTACCATATGTTGCCAGTTTTCTCTGGATTGTCCATTTTGATTGCCCCTTAGCCCGGCCTTATGTATTCTCTAATGTTTATTTCAGTTATTTATTTACAAATTCCGACAAATCGCGATATTAGTAGTGACGGTGGGTTCTCTATACGATATTTACGGGGAACAGGACAAAAGCCTCCATGACAACCCCCTCCCCCCCCCCCCCCCCCCCCCCTCACGGACAAAAGCTGATCTAGGGCCCAAGAAAAAAAAGAAAAAAAAAAAGGTTTCCTCCCCCAATAAAACGGACCACCACGATATAACTGAAATATTACTGCAACCCCCTCCCCCTCCTCCCCGAGTGTGGTATTTTTGTTTTTCTTTTTACTGCGGGAATGTCGTGACCGAACGCAATCATATAGTAGTCTTGCAAACAAAGTCCGGCTTCGAGTAATATTCTTTTTTTTATATGCTTGTAATTATCTATTAATTAGAGAAAACAATCTTGAATGCTGCTCCCATCATGAAAATGACTGCATTTATTCATATCTTTATGAGAGGAGTTTCTTTTTGCTTCACGAGCCTTCACGTCGACGGTTTTTTTCAAACACACAATGCTTTTCAATATAGTATATTTGATTTAATCAATCTATGTTTTGTTCCTATAATGCGTAAATTGTCATTATATAATAGTTTCTTATTTGATGGCTCATGGTGCTTAACGCCACTTTCAACAATATTTCAGTTATATCGAGACAGTCAGTTTTATTGGTGGAGAAAACTGGAGTACGTTGCTTATTTTGAGGGCATTATCAAGATTTATTTGACTGGTCAATAGGCCAGGATACTGAATGAACTTTTGAAATGAACCGAGCTGAACCGCTTTTTAATATCATATTTTCCGTACGATACGATATATATGCTTGTATATCATAATATATATGTTTTCAACCAATCAAAAACACCTAATTTAATATAAAAATATAAATAAGCATGTTGGTATAGTACAAAGCGGACCTCTTCATCATCTCATTGAGGTGCCACCGTGGCCGTGATCGTATGGTAGTTGGATTTACAACTACCTATGTATTCAGTGCCTACCACCACTGATGTTGTGAGTTCGAATCTCGATCAGGGAGAGGTGCACAACATTATGTGATAAAGTTTGTCAGTGACTTGCGCCAAGTCGGTGGTTTTCTCCGGGTCCTCCGGTGTCCTCCACCAATAAAACTGAAATATTGTTGAAAGTGGCGCTAAACACCATCAAGCAAACATATATAATAGTTACCTATCTTGAGGGAAATATTAAAAAAATATATTGAATGCCCAATAGTGAGGATACTGAATAAAATTTTGATATGGGCTTAAAGAGCCAAACCGCTTTTTATATCATATTTTCGTAAAATGCGATAAATATGCCTGCATATCATAACATATATGTTTTCAGCCAATCAAAACACCTAATTTAATATAAAAAGAATTCAACTAAGCATGTTGGTCTAATACAAAGCGGACCTCTTCATCATCTCATTGAAAATTAACTTGTTCTCGCGATGACATAGATGAAAAATTGCTGAGTTGACCGTAAACAACAATCAATAACTCACTTTTAATTTATTATTCAGAACACCAAAACTACATCTCTGTAATATACTGCAAACCTAAAAATAAAATCAACCAGACAAAACTGACAGTAACATTAGATATAATAACGTGTTGTCTCCCCACGTTATTAATAGACAATACTAAGGTCAGAGTGGACAATGTCACGATGTCATCCCTAACAAATGAGTTAATGATCATTGTTGAACGTCAACTGAGCATATTGTCAGATACATGTATACAGTGGCAAAAAAACAAGCTCATTTTATGGTTTGTTTGTTTGTTTGATGGTGCTTAACGCCACTTTCAACAATATTTCAGTTATTTGTCGTTTGCCTGATCTCTTATTAGGACTCGCATTGCTTGAGATTTTAAACTGAATCGGTTGTGTAATGGTAAACGTGCTCGCCTCGAGAGTAGCAGATCGTGGGTTCGAGTCCTGATCGCATCAAATAAAAGACTCACTCGTCGCAACTTCGGCTGATTCCGTATCTTCATCAAACCTCGTCCGTATTACGATAGCTCCCATTGGAACTACTTTCGGAAATCTTCAATGAAGAAGGTATTGAAATAATTTCACTTTCGAATATTCGTCCAATAATAATATATTTTCATTCGTCGCAATGTCGGCAGAATCCGTACCTTCATCAAAGACCAATATTTTTCAAAGCAAACTCTATACACACATCTATTGTCGCCATTTTAGAACTTATTCGCGGTGCGCAATGTTTGATTGGAGTGATACAGTCTTCGGGCGAAGAGATGTGACGCGTAGACGCATATCAAATACCGTATTACAGCCGAGATATTGAGGAAGCGAAGCGGACTCAACCGAGGTTTGTCGATTGATAAAAGACTATGACATTGGTAGTTGTTGCTTCTCCGCTTAGCACGCAGCATTAAGGAGAAAGACCAAAGATTGGTTGGATTGGAATCAGGAAAATGTGTCCGAGTGAAGTGACATGTCTACCCGCAGAATATTGTTTCATTGAGATAGAACTATGAACAATCCAACTAAGCGGACATGATTATCATCTCATCTAATGTAGCGTGTTCTCGCCATGATATGGCTGTAATATTTCTCATCTGGTGCTAAGCAATAATCACACATTCACTCACTTGACATATTGCAACACTGATTAATTTGTTCGTCCTATTGTTATTATATAATTTATTTTTTCCACCATCTTTGATTTGAAATGCCAACACGAGTAAACGACATATCATAATGGAATTTAACGTGGCATGTGGATCAGTCATGATCTTTCTGTCGTTGACACATGTAGTCGTATTTTTATTTGGTAACACACGTGTTATTGTTTGGTTTGATTTATGGTGCTTTACGGCAATTTCAAAAATATTTCAGTTATATCATGGCGGAGAAAACTTCGAGAAAACCACCGACTTAGCGCAAGTCACTGATAAACTTTATCATATACTATTGTATAGAGTACACCTCGCTATGAACGGTGGTTCGAACTCACAGCTTTAGTGATGATAGACACTGATTGCACAGGCAGTTGTAAATCCAACTACCACATGATCACGGCCACGACGTCCCCTCACAAGTGTTATGACAAGAGTTGTCCGAATTGTAAATTACGAAGATCAATTTCGTATAAAGCTTTATTTTATTGATAATTTCTATAGTCTTCTTGCCTCTATCACCGACAAGACTTTAATCGGACTTGATTATCTGAGGAACACGGCGAATGTCTTATAAGCAACAGGAAGTGCTTACCATCGGCAGGCATCTGGACTCTTCTCCGTTTTTTTGTGGATTCCGTGTTGCACATCTTTTTAGATTTCTGTGTACTGTTATGCTTCTTCGTTCGTTATAGTGTGCTCCTTGTGCCATCTCATTGAAAATTAACTTGTTATCGCCATGATATAGCTGAACAATTGCTGAGTTGGCGTTAAACAATAATCACTCACTCAATCATTCAATGTTGCCAGTGTCTCTGGATTGTATATTCATTATTGCTCACCTTCCGTTTTCTCTAAAATTTATCTAATACCTTAATAATTATGTGTTTCAGCCTCTTGAAGAGTAAGGAAATTCTTACTATTAAGATGGCGGTATCCATTTTGAAACATAGCTCAACTTCATCGACCTCCTCATCTAAGGTTCAATCGATTACAGCTGCTAATAACATTACTCCTAATGAAATTAACACTGCGGATTCGCATGGACGTACAGTTTTGTTCTACGCAGCAAAATTCGGAAAGGTTAATGCTGTAAAGAACTTGCTAAAAGCTGGAGGTGATCCGAATGTAACGGATGTAGATGGCAGTTCTCCATTACATGAAGCAGTAGAAAGATGTCATCATAATATTGTTAAATTATTACTAAGGCAAAGTAAGTTTATATTCTTTATACGCCAGCTAGGTACAACATGTAAGAAAGTTTGACGATATTTAAAGGGGTAATCAGAAGCTGTTTTCAGTGTCTTCTCAAATATATGATCATCTGTGCGTTTGAAAATTCCCCCTCAATTACAAGCTTCTTGGTGACAAAGATTGTTTACATTGGATATGGCCAGTTAAAAAAATGACTCCTTTTCCTTTTACCTTTCCATAGCTGTGCTCCTTGCAGGGCTCACCAAACCAGGCGAAGTGGGCGAAATTCTCGCTCTAAGCGAAATTAAAGTCAGGAATACCAAAGAGAGGAGAACCTTTATTTTAATAATAATTACATTATTGAGAAACTATAAATTTCAATAATAAATACATGTAATAGTGTACCAGCAGAGGTATCGAGCCAGTTGTAGTAATAAAAAACGTAGATATCCAATTTTGTGTGCACGATGTGTTTCTGGAATAACCTTCACCAGGTACGCTCAAATTCAAAATATTATTTCACTGTGTGGTTGAAGGTAAAATCTCGAGACATAGGTCAACAGCAATACTTTCTAAAAATAAAGAGAGAATGAAGCTTGGTTCCTACGCTTTTGTGTCATATAAATGAACTTTACAGTTGTTTGATATAAAAGGTATAAATTAGGAATTACATTTTCATACCATTTTAGGTCATATAGAGGTGGATACAAAGAATAAACATGGACAAACACCTTTAATGAAAGCTGTAATATTTGATGATGTGGAA
This sequence comes from Bathymodiolus septemdierum, assembly GCA_963383655.1. Lineage (NCBI taxonomy): Eukaryota > Metazoa > Mollusca > Bivalvia > Mytilida > Modiolidae > Bathymodiolus > Bathymodiolus septemdierum. Next base: position 36,799,918 of record OY726531.1, read on the forward strand.
GTAGTCAAACTACTTCACAAATCTGGTAAGATCTATTTTTAGAGCGTACACGATTTCTGTATCAGAGGAAGTTGTCATTTATAAGTAACACAACAGGTGCCCCTTGTGAAGCATCTTAGTTCACCTCGTTATTTTGTGGGGTTTGTGTTGCTCAATCTTTAGTTCTCTGTGTTTTGTTTGAAGAAAGAGACAAAATCGATACTCCTAACACACAAATACACGACCTCTGACTTTCATGGCTTAGTACAGACACTTCAATAAAAAGTGGCGGAATTAGACTAGTTTTATGGGCCCAAACCTCAAAAGATTTAGAGCATTTAGCTTATTGACTATTTTTCCAACCGACATATCCCATGTTTTGTATCACCTTTTCACTTATATTGTTATTGGTTCCGCAGTATTATTAAATATACAATCATATCACCACTTAAGTTGTGAGTTCGAATCCCGCTCATGGCGAGGTGTACTCGATACAACATTATGTGATAAAGTTTGTAAGTGACTTCCGACAGGTCGGTGGGTTTCTCCTGGTACTTCGGTTTCCTCCTCTAATAAAACTGACTGCCACGATATAGCTGAAATGTTGTTGAAAGTGGCCTTAAGCACCATAACCTAACACGGAAAATTAGAATTCACTGGTAGAACATTTAGAAACAGGAAATAGAGCATCAAAATAAATTTCATTTCTACCGACAATGTATGCACATTGTGTTTATCATGCAATGGGAAAAAATCTAAATCAATTGTCAAATACTACTGAAAAGAACAGAAGCAGTGGTAATTCAAGGGTGTCCTCTATCACGTTTGTTGTTATTCAAGGGTGTCCTCTATCACGTTTGTTGTTATTCAAGGGTGTCCTCTATCACGTTTGTTGTTATTCAAGGGTGTTCTCTATCACGTTTGTTGTTATTCAAGGGTGTCCTCTATCACGTTTGTTGTTATTCAAGGGTGTCCTCTATCACGTTTGTTGTTATTCAAGGGTGTCCTCTATCACGTTTGTTGTTATTCAAGGGTGTTCTCTATCACGTTTGTTGTTATTCAAGGGTGTCCTCTATCACGTTTGTTGTTATTCAAGGGTGTCCTCTATCACGTTTGTTGTTATTCAAGGGTGTCCTCTATCACGTTTGTTGTTATTCAAGGGTGTTCTCTATCACGTTTGTTGTTATTCAAGGGTGTTCTCTATCACGTTTGTTGTTATTCAAGGGTGTTCTTTATCACGTTTGTTGTTATTCAAGGGTGTTCTCTATCACGTTTGTTGTTATTCAAGGGTGTTCTCTATCACGTTTGTTATTATTCAAGGGTGTCCTCTATCACGTTTGTTGTTATTCAAGGGTGTTCTCTATCACGTTTGTTGTTATTCAAGGGTGTCCTCTATCACGTTTGTTGTTATTCAAGGGTGTTCTCTATCACGTTTGTTATTATTCAAGGGTGTCCTCTATCACGTTTGTTGTTATTCAAGGGTGTTCTCTATCACGTTTGTTGTTATTCAAGGGTGTTCTCTATCACGTTTGTTATTATTCAAGGGTGTCCTCTATCACGTTTGTTGTTATTCAAGGGTGTCCTCTATCACGTTTGTTGTTATTCAAGGGTGTTCTCTATCACGTTTGTTGTTATTCAAGGGTGTCCTCTATCACGTTTGTTGTTATTCAAGGGTGTTCTCTATCACGTTTGTTGTTATTCAAGGGTGTTCTTTATCACGTTTGTTGTTATTCAAGGGTTTCCTCTATCACGTTTGTTGTTATTCAAGGGTGTCCTCTATCACGTTTGTTGTTATTCAAGGGTGTTCTCTATCACGTTTGTTATTATTCAAGGGTGTCCTCTATCACGTTTGTTGTTATTCAAGGGTGTTCTCTATCACGTTTGTTGTTATTCAAGGGTGTTCTCTATCACGTTTGTTATTATTCAAGGGTGTCCTCTATCACGTTTGTTGTTATTCAAGGGTGTCCTCTATCACGTTTGTTGTTATTCAAGGGTGTTCTCTATCACGTTTGTTGTTATTCAAGGGTGTCCTCTATCACGTTTGTTGTTATTCAAGGGTGTTCTCTATCACGTTTGTTATTATTCAAGGGTGTCCTCTATCACGTTTGTTGTTATTCAAGGGTGTTCTCTATCACGTTTGTTGTTATTCAAGGGTGTTCTCTATCACGTTTGTTATTATTCAAGGGTGTCCTCTATCACGTTTGTTGTTATTCAAGGGTGTTCTCTATCACGTTTGTTGTTATTCAAGGGTGTTCTTTATCACGTTTGTTGTTATTCAAGGGTGTTCTCTATCACGTTTGTTGTTATTCAAGGGTGTCCTCTATCACGTTTGTTGTTATTCAAGGGTGTTCTTTATCACGTTTGTTGTTATTCAAGGGTGTTCTCTATCACGTTTGTTATTATTCAAGGGTGTCCTCTATCACGTTTGTTGTTATTCAAGGGTGTCCTCTATCACGTTTGTTGTTATTCAAGGGTGTTCTCTATCACGTTTGTTGTTATTCAAGGGTGTTCTCTATCACGTTTGTTGTTATTCAAGGGTTTCCTCTATCACGTTTGTTGTTATACTGTTATTGCACCATATGAATCAGGTACCAAAAAGGCTTGATTAGGTTGATGACTAAATAAATCCGAAGTTTATTTGACCCCTTTATTAGTACTCACACTATTGCAGGATATACTTTTTTTTCAACATTCTGCAATGCAATACCACAATTTAAATTGAAAAAATGCGGACATTGTTTAACATTCTCAATAAATATAATAAAAGTTATATTTTATTTTCTAATTTTGGACATTTCTATCGAAAAATATTTGTGGTGTGGGAGAAGTATGGAGAATCTACTGAAAATAGGTCGGACACAACCGCTTATCGCTTTCTATTTTCAACTCTTACTTGACGAACTTCACAAAAAGAGTTGGCAAAAATGCGGAAAAGACAATCTTATGATCTTTGACCTTAGACGATTTTGGATATCCTGTCTAGGCCATTTGGTTTTTATTGCTTCCACTTTTAAATTAATTGACTTTCCAATACTTCGATATTGAGGGTACCTGATGAAGGTTATTCCCATAAAAGCGCCGTGCGTACTAAATTTGATATCTCCGTTTTCATTTTTAATATTGCGATTTGATATATAATTGATGTGCTATCGCTTAAATTGTTTTTGTATTATTAACACACAATATTAGTTAAAAGCTAAAATATTAACTTAGATACCAAAGGCACAAAATATCAGATAAAAATGGCATTGGTTAATAACACAAAAATAAATGTTTTGAGACCAAAGATGCAGTTTCTCAAACTAAATTGTAGTCTGTCCTATGTAAATTAGGGACCGACCATTTAACTTGCAAAGGGGGGGGTTATGGTTTTTGGTTTCGTTCAGAATTTTTTTCCCGGACAACACGAAAGCTAAATTATTTTTTTTTTGTCGCGCAAAGCGCGAATTTTTTTTCTCCAAAATTCAACATTACGTTATATGACAAACACTCTGAATCAGATTTTTTTTTCCTCCACCAAAATCAGAATTTTTTTTAGAAAAAAACCATACCCCCCCCCTTTCAAGTTAAATGGTCGTTCCCTTATTGGTTATTGGTATGACGAATCTTGAACCAATGTTAATATATGCATAGCGTAACTTTACCCAGTACATAAGCTATTATTTTCTTATACACAAGCTAGTACTATCTAATACATAAAACAAATATTTTCTTAATAATGTTATACCAAAGACAATAAGTGAAAGTCATGCTTACGATATAAAAAAGACGTGGTAAACAAGTCCATTATACAGACGAGGCTTTGGCAGGTGTCCCTGGCGAATACCCTAATAATAATGGTCTATTTATTGGTGACAAGCGTGATTGATACACAATTATTTGAAGGCTTTTTTGGACATTATATTCGAAAATTGACTTATCGATCTGACTTACAAATAATAGTCAGTAACAGGCCCTATGAGATGGGGTTCAGCCGATACATCGGTCCGGGGTCCATAGCCATAGACGTTAAATTTTTCTTTTTCTTTTTTCCGTGGTATTTTCAGCTATTTTTAGTTTATTTAGAAAAATAATTATGTAAAATTCACTTAGACTTCTGAATTATTATTGTCACTTTTTGTATAAAGTATATATTATCTGAACATTCTGCTGCATAGGAAATAAAGCATTTACCAGTGGTTCTATTGGACGTCAAATCCTCAATTGTTAGAGAAGTCTCCGGGGCCCCAAAGTAATCTGGTTAAAAAGGAAAGCAATTTCAATAACATATTTTTCAATATATTACATTTTTAAAGAAAAATGTTTTTAAAAAAACTATTTGCATTAACTTTAAAAGAATGAATATAATATTTATTTGATAAATATTCACAAATGTAAATTTTGCAAAGTTTTTTGTTTTTATTAAAAAAATGTGGTGATTTTTTTTTCTTTAAGACATATAAATTAAAATAATTTCTTTTTTCCGGTGTTTTTGGCTCAAGATTCATCCAATGAATTTACCACGAAAACTTTAGGCAACACGACCATTTAACTTGAAGGGGGGGGGGGGGGGTATGTTTTTTTTCTAAAAAAATATTCTGATTCCCAATGTTGCTGAAAAAAATATTCTGATTTTGGTGGAGAAAAAAAAATAATCTGATTCAGAGTTTTTGTCATATAACCTAATGTTAAAACAAATATTCTAACTCTTGTGTTGTCCGAAAAAAAAATTCTGAACGAAACAAAAAAACCATAACACCGCCCCCCCCCTTCAAGTTAAATGGTCGGTCCCTTATACCATATTATAATTTTATCAACATTAGGTCGTCTATAGAAAATTCAAAAATACTTGACAACGATTTGTTCGAATCTTTATCCATCTTCAAACATCTTTGTATGAGGGGCATATTATATAAAAAAAATAATCTAAATTTGAGTTGTTTGTAAACAAAGTTATTACAGTTTTATTGTCGTTGGGTTGATGAGAACCGCAACCCAAAATCATGACATAAAGAGACAGTACCCTTACAGTACAATAACATTGAAATGTGGGCGATCCGTGGGCGCGATCGTATTGTAGATATATTTACATCTACTTATGTATAAGTGTTTATTACCATTGAAGTTTGTGAGTTATGTCATAAAGTTTGACACTGACTAAGGGACCGACCATTTAACTTGAAGGGGGGGGGGGGGGGGGGGAGGGGGGGGGGGGGGAGGGTTATGGTTTTTTGTTTTGTTCAGAATTTTTTTTTCGGACAACACAAGAGATCGAATATTTATTTTTTTCCATAATTCAACATTAGGTTATATGACAAAAACTCTGAATCAGATTATTTTTTTTTCCTCCACCAAAATCAGAATATTTTTTTCAGCAACATTTGGAATCAGAATATTTTTTTAGAACCCCCCCCCCCCTCAAGTTAAATGGTCGTTCCATTATGTATAAGTCTTTATTACCATTGAAGTTTGTGAGTTCGACGGCCGCTCGAGACTTAGATACAACATTATGTCATAAAGTTTGACACTGACTAATAGAAAGATGTTCCTTTTCTTCAGATTGTTTCGGGTTTTCTCCACCAATAAAACTGACCGTCACGATGTAGCTGGAATAATGTAGACAATAATTGTGTAAAAAAACAATAATACAATGAAATAATAATAATCAAATACAAACAAGAACGGTAACTCCTAGCATTATTAAAAAAACCCATTATGATTTATTATTTCTTCATTATAACGACCGATTCGTCATTCTCGGATGAATAACTCATGTTTTTTGTCTTCCGTAATGGACGATAATTATAGTCAATAAATATGTCTGTTTATTCTGATGACCAGTCAAAAAATAACAGCAAATATGTATTGTGTTTTGATGTCCACAATTAGTAGCAGGTCGTGATCTTTGTGTAATCATGACAACAACGCCCAAATAGAGCGACATAATAAAATGTTGTTTCAATGTCTAGATATGCTTAATGAATATCTTAATTACAAGGAAAACAAATTAAAGAATACACCAATGTGTATAAAACATTTTGTAAATATGACTGATAAGATTGTTGAACTAAATGGTTTAGTTTGGTTTTATTGTGTTTTAACGCCACTTTCAACAATATTTCAGTTATTTCATGGCGGTCAGTTTTATTGGTGGAGGAAACCGGAGTACCCGGAGAAAACCACCGATCTGTCGCAAGTCACTGACAAACTTTATCACATAATGTTATACACCTTGCCCTGATCGAGATTCGAACTCACAACATCAGTGGTGATAGGCACCGATTGCATAAGTAATTGTAAATCCAACTACTGTTTTGAAACATAAAAAAAGTATTATTTTGAGAAATGTAATATATGATTACCATATTGAAGAAAATGTCATTTTATTGATACTTTTCGATAGTGTATTCAAAGTATGAAAAGAAAAAAAGAGAAAGAACTGATATCAGTTGAAAATCCTTACAAATGACTGTGTCACGAAGATTGAATATACATTTTATTTTGTATTAAGTATACATTTCAAGATTCGAGCGTTCCTTATCAAAATACTGCTCACCGAGTTATATGTGAGGATTGGCCTGCTCACCGAGTTATATGTGAGGATTGGCCTGCTCACCGAGTTATATGTGAGGATTGGCCTGCTCACCGAGTTATATGTGAGGATTGGCCTGCTCACCGAGTTATATGTGAGGATTGGCCTGCTCACCGAGTTATATGTGAGGATTGGCCTGCTCACCGAGATATATGTGAGGATTGGCCTACTCACCGAGTTATATGTGAGGATTGGCCTGCTCACCGAGTTATATGTGAGGATTGGCCTGCTCACCGAGTTATATGTGAGGATTGGCCTGCTCACCGAGTTATATGTGAGGATTGGCCTGCTCACCGAGTTATATGTGAGGATTGGCCTGCTCACCGAGTTATATGTGAGGATTGGCCTGCTCACCGAGTTATATGTGAGGATTGGCCTGCTCACCGAGTTATATGTGAGGATTGGCCTGCTCACCGAGTTATATGTGAGGATTGGCCTGCTCACCGAGTTATATGTGAGGATTGGCCTGCTCACCGAGTTATATGTGAGGATTGGCCTACTCACCGAGTTATATGTGAGGATTGGCCTGCTCACCGAGTTATATGTGAGGATTGGCCTGCTCACCGAGTTATATGTGAGGATTGGCCTGCTCACCGAGTTATATGTGAGGATTGGCCTACTCACCGAGTTATATGTGAGGATTGGCCTGCTCACCGAGTTATATGTGAGGATTGGCCTGCTCACCGAGCTATATGTGAGGATTGGCCTGCTCACCGAGTTATATGTGAGGATTGGCCTGCTCACCGAGTTATATGTGAGGATTGGCCTGCTCACCGAGTTATATGTGAGGATTGGCCTGCTCACCGAGTTATATGTGAGGATTGGCATTTTACTCACATGTGGAAGACACTTATATCATAGCATCATTTGCTGCAGATTCTGCAGATGTGGGCTCATAAAACAAGCTTAACCTCGCCACTTTTTTCTATTGTAACGCTTGACAAGAAAGTGAGTTGTTATGAATGTGTATATTTGTTATTAGCTATGAGTTCAAAAACAATAGTGTGCCATCAAACATATACGATGACATCATCAAATGTAATATTTGAATAACTATCACATCTAAGGATCTTTCATCGCCGCCCAATGACCTATCCGTACAGGAACTATATTAAATCTAGCAAGGAAAAACACAAACAATTAATGGGTTATTTTTTCGTTCAGAATTTTTTTTTCGGACAACACGCGAGTTAGAATGTTTATTTTTTTTGTCGCGCTAACCATGAATTTTTTTTCCAGAATTTAACATCAGGTTATATGACATAAACTCTGAATCAGATTTTTTTTCCACCACCAAAATCAGAATATTTTTTCAGCAGCATTGGGAATCAATATATTTTTTTAGAAAAAAACCCATGGAAGTTAAATGGTCCGTCCCTTAATATCAGACGCGTCTTCATACAACGTGGATTGGATTCATGATACTTTGGCGACAATTTAAACTGGTTCTATGATCCGCAACCCCAGCATTATCAGTTATTTAGCTGATAGGCAACCAGTCTCTCGTGTCGAGTCTTTAAACTATCAATGAAAAACAAAGCTCGTGGCTTGTTTTGTAATTTTTCTTTCTAATCTATTAAAAAAATGGATAGATGAATGTGGGAATATAATAATACTTTACTATCTAGTGTAAATCAATTGTTCTATTGATGTCTAACGGAATCATAGCTGTTTCTGTAAATACATTAATCTGGACTTGATACATTTTTCCTTTTTTATTTTTACTTTTATTTTTTTTTTCCTAATTAAAAATATCCTTTTTAAAGCTAAAAGAATTTTTTTTTCAATTTAATATTTACATGTATTTCATTTATTAAAGAAAAACCCCAACATCACTGTCCTTTGGCTGTTTACAGACTCATAATTATGTAAGGGGTTAGGTAAAAAAGATGAAGTCATCACTGCGAACGTTTTACGGTCGCCATTATGACTTGTTTACGGCTATGGTGAATCGGTGACCCTGGTAACTACAAACAAGTTTCCTTTTTTTCGTAGTCACAACAATTCCTTCCGTTCCTTGTCCATGACTTGTGACAGGGATTTAGATATGAGTAACAGGACTGGTTCCAAAACTGAAACAGAAACTGATTAGTCTTAGAGTGGTTCGTTGACCATTGTTTGTTATCTCGTTCTATTTCTTCACTTTATGGCTTTTGATTCCCATTCGGTATACCCAAACAGTTCTTAAAACATTTTTGAATTGGAATTTTTTTTTTGTTTAAACTGCAATTTGTTTTGATGAGGTAATACTTTAGGATAGTTCATAATTTCAATTCTCTGAAATCACATTAATAAATTACCCTTTTCTTAATCTAGGTGCTGATTTGGACGCTGCAGATTCCACAGGTAAAACAGCTTTTTTAATCGGAATGAGCGAGGGAAGAGAAAAAACAACAGAATATCTGATGAAAGTAGGATGTAACATAAATAAAATAGACCACCTAGGACAGACAGCACTTTACCTTGGGGTGATATCACCGAATAGTGCGAGACGAAATTCTGAAATTATAAAGAAAATGTTAAAATCAGGTATTATTCATATAATAGTGTAACTATGGCTTTATGTCCCACGACTTCACATACAAATCTTGTTATTGTCAAACAAACCAAGGTTGAAACAAATGAAGTTTATTACTCTTCGACCACAAATCGATGTTTGGTTCCTTAATTGTCCAGTGACAAATATATCATGCATATTCATGAGTCTAGACGACACTAGGTTCAAGATTATGAAAGAAGTATTCAGAAATGAGAGAAGGATTTGAAAAGTAGGTCAACGACATTTGACTCCCACTGGAAAAGTATGGAGAGTTAGCTTGGGACAAAAACAATTCATCCCCATCAGCGGCTACAATGCGCCAGCTCTTTTTCGAATCTTCAAAAACGTTCTTTAACGGGCAGTGAACGTGACAGCCACTATGGTCCACTGATAGGATTTGTATTCTAACCTTACAACCATCCATCGAGGTGGGCATCCCCTATCCGCAAGCTGGGGACATGCTGGATAGCTCTGTTGTTTGAAAAATGCACACAGTCATTTTCATCGCCATTTTCATGCTTCTGATATGACCCCAGGCATTAGGGAACGACCATTTAACTTGAAGGGGGGGGGGGGGGGAGGTTATGTTTTTTTTCTAAAAAAATATTCTAATTCTCAATGTTGCTGAAAAAAATATTCTGGTTTAGTGTAGGAAAAAAAATTAATCTGATTCAGAGTTTTTGTCATATAACCTAATGTTAAATACTGGAAAAAAACATTCTAACTCTTGTGTTGTCCGAAAAAAAATTTCTGAACGAAACAAAAAAACATAACCCCCCCCCTCCCCCCTGCAAGTTAAATGGTCGGTCCCTTATTATATCAACGTTTTACTTTATATTGATTTTATTGTCAATATCTGTACAATTGGACTGGGAACAAGTTTTTACAACTTACTGGTCCCTCTCCATATAAATACATTAATAACATAAATCAACGAGTCGAGCATGACAATTCCACACCCCTGATTATGATTGGGTATATTGATTTACTTATTTTCAGGATATACTCTGGACAAGGATAGATATTGGTTAGAAAAAGCAGGAGTGGACGTCGAATCATTTCATCAGATGAATTTCTTTCAAAAGCTGGCATCGAGGTTCATGAGGACGACTCAACGACGCCGATTTAGTGAAGGTATTGCTGAACGTCATAGGTCTGCTACCGTTGTCCAGAAAGAGGAGCATGACAAAAGATTCGGTACCAGGAGTAAATCATTAAATCTGTGACTTTGAAATTTCCATTATATATTTACATGATTTTAATATGAAAAGTTCTTTGTAAAGAATAATACGTAAATATGTCGCAAACATGTAAATATAACAACAACAAACAAAAAAAGAACAAAAACAAACAACAAAATAAAATAAATGAGATATATATATGGTTTATATGACAGATTATATGTAATGTATAATAAGTAAATGTATCCGTAAACAATAACACAACAACAATAACAACAACAAGACAAAATAAATGAGATATATATATGGTTTATATGACAGATTATATGTAATGTATAATAAGTAAATGTATCGTAAACAACAACAACAAGACAAAACACACAGTTCCAAAGAAGATTAAATGATATTGATGTTCACAAAATGGGTTCCAGTTATATAAAAGTACTAGCAGGGTCTTAATCCTGTTTTGACCCTTTGGTTTTCTTGTCATCAAAGACTTTAAAATGTCTTTTGACTATGGTCGTACCCGATGAAGAATGTTCCAGAAGCGTGTCGGAGGCAATAAACTAGATATATATGTTTTTCAAGTTTATCTGGCATTTGCTCTATAAATTAATCTTCAAATTAACAGGTAATCACTATTGCCAGAAACACTTTGTTTTGAATTTTTGGCAAACATCTTTAATATGGTTAAAAATTACGAATTAAATACGCATCCTTAACATTTTCCCACTTTTGTCTCAGAAATAAAGGTTTTTGCCAGTTTTTTTGGTCTTTTATACAATATTTTGTTGCCATAAAGAGGCTACCATTCGTATGACGTCACACGTTTCAAATACTAATTAGCATATACAATGTTATCGTCTTTTTTTATATCTTTTTTGAAAATAGCAAGTTAGTTACATGTATCAGTAGATCATGTTAAAAAATTCACTATTTCATGTATATATCACATAATGTATATCCCGCGTGACGTTTTTATCACGTGTTCATATCTTTAGCTTAGCCCTTGCATGTTTGTTCCATAAACTAAAAGGTATGTTTAATATCAAAAGCCCAACGCAAAACACACAAAAACATGAACAAAGGGAACAACACAATTGGTCCGTGCTCGAACCCACGGTTTACCACACTTGAAGCAAACACGCCGCTAACCGTTACACCACAGATGCTGTTTCAAAGAGTAGACATACCACTCCACTCATATATATTATTTTCATTCCAGCATTTCCTTGATTTCCCCCCCTTAGTACTCAGGTTAAAGGTTAGCGAAGAAGTAGCAAACACCAAGTGTATAGTTGTTAGTCTGACTCGACCTGAGGTCATACGATACATACGACCTTCGTCACTACTATACAGCATGTTCTAAGATCTAATATACAATTTGCACATTTCCAACTTGATTCTAAAATTATACGTTTTTACATGAGTTATTTCCTTTAGTGTGGACAGAAATAGTCTAATTCATTGCATGCAAATTTCAACGAAAATAACATATATTTTCCCCGTAATCTGCACGTAATTTTAAGGGTGTAACAACTTGTGAATTTTCTATTAGTTATTAAATTATCCTCAGATATTTTACAAGGTTCAAATATCTACAAATCATTAGAAAATTATACTCAAATTATTTGTCATTTTCTTGCAAGACCGAATACCATTTTGCCCGTCGCAAGGGAAATAACCCATATAAAAAAAACGAGTAGAGCGTATCATCAAAATATCAAATCGGGAATGTACAAAATGCCTATTGGTTAATACTTCATGACATAATTGTATGGAAACTATCATTGTACATTTTTAATTCAATTAAGTATTTACATGATATATTTTATTTATATAATAGATGAAATCCCAAACTGTATGTTTTGAAATAAAAATTGTTATTACATAATGATTTTATTTAAACAATTTTATTGGCAATCATGCTGTCACCTGACATTCCGTAACATTTGATATTGTTTGATTTTTTAAAACTTGTATTGACTTGGCTTCACTTTCGTTTTCCATTGCATTATGTATGACGTCATAATGAAGTGATTAATTTCATATTGACTTGGTTTCTCTTTCACTTTTCATTTTAATGTAATTAAACAATTAGTCTTTTGTATCGGTCAATACGAGTTTTTATGGACCTTAGAAATCAATATTCACCTCAGCCTAAAGGCTTCGGTGAATATCGTTTTTAAGGTCCATAAAAACTCGTATTGACCTCAACAAAAAGACTATACTTGTATATTATAATTGTGTATTGTTCTTTTTATTCGATGTTCCGTACAATTTGTTGCAAGCTTAAGAGAGCACACCAGTATATATTCCACCATTTACTTACATTGAAAATAAAAAATCATAAAAATTCCAAATGAATTTTCTGGATAACAAGACAACTACATGTATTTCCTATTATTTTGGTCCAAGGTCCACATTCTGATCCACTTTGAAAGAAACATTGTATGTCAAATAAGAAAATAATCAGCTGTTTTCAATATCCGGTCAAAACAACAGTATTTACAGTATCCAGGAAATCCTTCCACACAGGTGTAGTAATTTGACATCCATGTTTTTATATGTGGTTATATTTCAACAAATGACGTATTTTTTTACAGTTCAAACCTCACCAAATATGATAGGATTAACTGTAAAAAATATCATAATCAAGAAACAACTGAGTTTTTTTTTTAAAGTTCCTGGTGTTCAAAATAGTACTACCTTCTAGGCATATTCTAGAGCTTGTGGATTCATATATTGATTTCCTTGATACATGCATCAATCACACACCGGTATCTCACGTTGTGACGTAAAAATTCCATGTGATGTGAGATGAATCTCACATCACATGATCATTTGACGTCACAATGTGAAAACGTCGCAAGAATAAACCACTTGTCGAAATTCTTTCATAAACTTTAAAACATGTGATCACTGCAATCTCTAAATTACTGTATTAATATTATATAGTATAAAAACAAAACGCATTCCGTAATCTCGATTTTTTTCATTTAACCGCGTAGCTTAGAAGACAACAATTCCAATGGCGGCCACCTGATTCAGTCTGAATAGTGTGAGAAAAATAATCAATGACTGTCAACATTGTTAGATGAGACAATTTGAACCTCGGTTTCAAATTTTCTTTCATCAGATTCTCGGCAAGTCTCGTTTCTGACTGTAAAATGTGAAAAAGGCTCCAGTAGACTTGTATCATCTCACATTTAAGACCATGACTGATTATTATATTGGTAAACACTAGGTTCAGGCAATTCATCCCCTAATGATACATGTATAACAGAATGACAAAATAACCCATTGAATTAAAATGAAAAGTCAATAACAAAATGCTGCCTTTATCTCTCTGCTCAAAAGATCTGCACTTACAGATTTAATATGTTGAGTGCAAAATGTCACAGATCTGGAATCAATTTTGTTTTTAAGAGCCATTTGGGATGATATTCAGTGATAAAGAACATAATGGATTTGCAATGATAAAGTGGAAATCAGACTGAAAATTAATGGATACACTTCAATAAGATTTCCGCCATATTGGTTTCGTTGTTGCGCGTATACTACATCTATGAGTGAAATTCATATCTATACCACAACTGGTCTATTCTTGGAGATATACCGACTGGTCTGAAGATTAATATTTCACCAACAGTGAGAAATAATATTCCCTTCCTATATCATGGCTATCTTTCTCTTGTGCTTTTTCGCGTGTTTTATTTTACGCGTAAGTAATGTGTGCAATGCGGCTGTCTTCAGTGATGCCGTAAATCTTGAAAACAGTCTGAAAAATATTTCCCGGACAATTAAGCCACGATTAAACCAGGCTGATCAAGTGAATGTGACTATTTTTATGGCGCTTAATTCTATACAAGATTATGACGAAGTTTCCGGAACATTGCGTCTTGTTGTTTCATACGTCATGAACTGGTCAGACGAAATTAGAATATGGGATCCCGTGAATCATGGTAATTTGACTTCTATAAAGATTCCCATTCTTGACACATGGATTCCTAAAGTTTCAATTAGAAATATGATAAGCAGAGCTACGATTCTATCTTTTGACAATGACGTGGACATCAAAACATCTTTTGTAAGATATTTATACACAGGAGAAGCCATGATGATCATGGCCAGTTTACAAGATTTTTCGTGCAATTCTGATGTAACATATTTCCCGTTTGATGATAATGCATGCGAAATTCGGTTGTTGACAATGGAGTATGATTCTGACGTCATCCTCCTTGCAACTCCTGTCGGAGTATTTATGGAGTATATGCTACCAAATACAGAATGGGAAATCAGCTATGATTTAGTTGAGGCATATCCTTTAGAACAAAATATGCAACTTATTTTCCATTTTACATTGAGAAGAAATCCCTATTTCTTGTTCCTCAACCTCGTTGTGCCGATCATTTTTTTAAGCTTTGTAAATCTTTTAGTATTTTGCATACCTGTAAATTCAGGAGAACGTGCTTCGTTAGCTTTCACAGTTCTCCTCACGTTTGTTGTTTTCATAACCATGGTAACGGCTATTCTTCCGGCTAGTAACAACATATCTTTCTATAATATTTTTCTACTCATACAACTTTTGTGCAGTGTTTTGATCACATTTTTAGCAGTATGGAGTATCTCTCTTTTTCACAGATGTGAGGAAAATGACACAGACGACTTGTGGCCAAATCTATCAGTAAATATTTTAAAAAACAAAAGGAAACTATGCTTCACAGTGGACAAAGATTGCCGACGAAGAAACATCACGAATATTACAGAAAATGGCACCAACGTGATAGAAGGATTGACGAAGCGTCAAAACAAAGATGCCGAACAATCAAATACTGGACCGGAAGTAGATGACAGCAAACTATCTAAAAAAGATAACTTCCGGTATAGTTTAAAACGTTTAGATAACATCTGCTTTAATTTTTTTTTTATTTTTCTACTATTTCAACTGATAATATATGGCATTATCATTAATTATAGGCGACTTCCGTGATTTATGATAAGCTAAGCGTTATTAGATGCACATTTTGTATCTTTAATGCACATATTTTCAGTTAACGTGTAAAAATAAAGATTTTTTTTATATTAATAATGCGTGCTTAACACTGCTTTCATCAATATTGTTGTTTTGTGATTTTTTATTTGTTTTATTTTCGTGGAGAAAATTACAGTATCCAGTAAAAACAGCAGAATTGATTATATAAGTCTGTATCGAGTATTAACCGCATCGGTGATGTAATGGTTAGTACGTTCGCCTCGAGTTCGGTAGATCGTAGTTTCGAGCCCGGTCAAGTCAAACAATACATTATAAAATTGGTAACACATTATTAAGGTGAAAGAGCAAAGAACGGTTAGCTCGGTATCAGGATAATCTATCCGAGTGGGGCGACATATCTATCCACTGGCTGTTGTTTCAGTGAGCTAGGACTATACAAATCCAACTAAGAGTATTGGTCTAGTTTACCGGGAAACTCATCATCATCATCATCATCATCATCATCGTCGTCATCATCATCATCATCATCATCATCATGGCGTCTCTGAAATGTAATAAAAATGTAGATATCTAATTAGTTTGTTCTAGACATATTTCATGCGTAAAATTTAGTTTGTTCTAGACATATTTCATGCTGTAAAATTTCCTTCACCAATAAAAACCGATCGCCACGATATAGCTGAAAAAATATTGAAAGGGGTGATAACCACATGTTGCACAATGTCTGTTCTACAATGAATGTACCTCGTGGTGTAATAGTTACTGTGCTCGACTCGAGTGCTATAAATCGTGGGTTCGAGCCCTGGTAGCATCAAACCAACGACTATAAAATTGGTATTTGTTGCGACTCCGCATATCACACAGCCTTTTCTGGTTGGCTTGGAATCAGAATAATGTGTCCGAGTAGAACGACATGTCTACACGCGTACTTGTTGTAGTGGGATAACACTATAAAATTCCTACTAATTATATGAGTACCGGTACGTGTTGGTCTAGTACAACACGGATATACTAATAGTGTCATCGAATGCAACTTGTTCTTGCCATTGTATTTCTGAAATATTGCGCTAAAGAGCAAGTACTGTTCCATTCACTCTACAACGAATGGCTTCCTATTTTTTTAAATATTAAAGCAAAGAGAATAGATCTTGTTTAAATCCATTTATATACTAGTAATCAATATTAGATAACATGTCTAATTATTTACTGACAACGCGTGATCTTCATTCTATTTAGTTTATTGTCTGGTTAAAGTGGTTAAAAGCAATTAATCTCTTAAGTCGTACAGACAGCATAACCAACTTAAAACATATAAAAATTATCAATAACGCACCAGTCATGTTTAAAAGTTAAATATGTTTTGATTAAAACAACGGAAGTCACGCAATCCATCCTTACTTTGGAGCGATTGTTCAAACACATCTAATGTAAATTCATGTCTGATATGCTGTATAGCTGCATTTTGTAATAAATTCTAAACATCAAGCTCAATATTGAAAAGCAAACAAAAGATTTTAATGATAATAGAATAATAATAGCAATACCGTGGTGACATAATTATTCGTTTTCTACCTATTTTCGTGGGTCGTATGCAATCACGAAATTAAAAAATCAGCAAATATTTGTCATTACTCTAGCTGGAGAGCCACAAATTTGGGAGCAAAGCATAAAGATGTTCTAATGTGATGTACTTTCTGAAAGCAAAACAAAACATGCTAAAATACATAGAAAAATGTGATGATACCAAAGTGGTCGTGACCGTATGGTAGTTGGATTTACGACTACCTGTGCAATCAGTGCATATAACCACCATCGCTGTGAGTTCGAATACCGCTCATGCCGATGTGTACTCGATACAATATTATGTGAGAATATTTGTCAGTGATTTGTGGCAGGGCGGTGGCTTTCTCTGTGTACTCCGGTTTCCTCCCACAATAAAACTGACGGTCACATTTTAATTGAAATATTGTTGAAGGTGGCATTAACCACAATAACCCTAACCATAATCCCTTTAAATGGTAATCAAAAACCACAATAACCCTAACTATGATCCCTTCAAATGGTAATCAAAAACCACAATAACCCTAACTATAATCCCTTCAAATGGTAATCAAAAACCACAATAACCCTAACTATAATCCCTTCAAATGGTAATCAAAAACCACAATAACCCTAACTATGATCCCTTCAAATGGTAATCAAAAACCACAATAACCCTAACTATAATTCCTTCAAATGGTAATCAAAAACCACAATAACCCTAACTATAATCCCTTCAAATGGTAATCAAAAACCGCAATAACCCTAACTATAATCCTTTCAAATGGTAATCAAAAACCACAATAACCCTAACTATAATCCTTTCAAATGGTAATCAAAAACCACAATAACCCTAACTATAATCCCTTCAAATGGTAATCAAAAACCACAATAACCCTAACTATGATCCCTTCAAATGGTAATCAAAAACCACAGTAACCCTAACTATAATCCCTTCAAATGGTAATCAAAAACCAAAATAACCCTAACTATAATCCCTTCAAATGGTAATCAAAAACCACAATAACCCTAACTATGATCCCTTCAAATGGTAATCAAAAACCACAATAACCCTAACTATAATCCCTTCAAATAGTAATCAAAAACCACAATAACCCTAACTATAATCCCTTCAAATGGTAATCAAAAACCACAATAACCCTAACTATAATCCCTTCAAATGGTAATCAAAAACCAGAATTCGCAAGACAGACAATACAATGCACAAAACAACAAGACGAACGATAGTCGACAAATCTCTATAAAATAATCTACAGATTGAGCAACACGAATCATATTAAAATCCCAGGGCGAAATCAGGGAGGAAAGTAGAACGGGATCAAACACAAAACAGTCAACTACGTAGATCTTAGTCTTGAAAATGAAATTATTTTAATTTTAGCTTAGAAATGACGGTGCATGCATATTGTTTGTCTATGTGGTAAAAAGAAGATATTTTTTTATATTTGCATAGAGACATTGCTTAGGCTCGAACACTGTTATGTTGTCAATGTGTTTTTAAGAAATTAAGCTGAGCCTTTAATGTATTTTTACAATAAAGGTAATAACAAAATTACCGAACTCCGAACAATCTTACAAAGGGAAAGTCAAAACTCATAATTATATAAACAGACAAAATCAGTCAACAACCGGAAAACTGTGAAAACCGTAATGACCCTGACTTGGTACAGGCATTTCTAAAGAAATGGTGGGTTGAATCAGATTTTAAGGCGCCAAACCTCCCGCTCTCATTACGGTTCAAAGGTTCCGGCTGTCACTGTAACAGTATTTAAATACAGGAACAAAATAGGTAAAATAGTAGTCAAAGCAGTACCATATTCGGTGACGTTAAAGTCAAAAATATTTTTACGTCACACATTGACAAAAAAAATTCTTGACATTTTTGACTTCTTTATCTTTATACATTTTCACTATATGAAAATGCATCGCTTATAATTTTTTCTGCAGAGACGGAATATATTTCGACAAGATATTGGTATCGGAATATAAACTTTTTAAGAGATCGAATAAGGCGAATCTTTTTATAGCCCTGGTCCAGTAGCCTGTTTCTCAGATGAAGATGACGTTTCAGGAAATCAGAATAATTGCTACTGGCCCTTGCATAGCGAATCAATTGCGAGATGTAAACACCATATGCAGGAGAAGCTGGTATATTGCTGCACATGTTTGGAAAATTTATGATTTTAAAATGTTTTATTTAAAAAAATATGACCATTAGATCTCAGCATTAATAACATAAATTCGATAACTTAAAGGCTTTACTCCGATCAGTATAATGGCCAGGCGTGCTGACATTATAAGAATAATAGTATATAGCTGCCTCTTTTAACTATAAATTATAATTGCGAAATAAGTTATCAACTGCAAAGACAACACAAAAAAGAAAAGGTAGAAGCAGACAGAATCTAAAAATTCCATTGAAAGCTTTGAGATAGTCTGTGTTTCAAAACTTTCTCTCAGGTCTTGATTCTCTGAATTGTTATTGTCACACATTCTATGTTCGTTCGTTTTAGTTGTATTGTTCTCCTTTTGCTTTCTGGTATTTGTACATGCACACGTCATTTTGTATTTTGTGTAAATGTTTACAAGCAACCGAATAGACCAACCTTTCTCATTCCCATCAGCATGCTTGTGATAAAGAGAAATACTCCATATTGCACAGAATAAAATGAGCACGCTGCATGACAATTGAGTCAACAGAAAAATGTTAAAAATAGATATGACGTCATTTGCAGGCAACATGGTTGCCACCAAAGTCATAAAAACTACGAAGGTTAATAAAATAGTGAAGGCCAATGAGGCGCGTTCTCCAGACGTGACTGGAATGCAAAACACCAGTAAATTCACAATGCTTAAGAGTATAATTGGCAATACAAGATTAAGAAATATGAAATTTGAATGTCTTTTCAAAGTAAGTTTATAATTCAATTGTTCTAATCCTTGTCCATTAGGAAATATCTCTGCAGATGTCGCAATAATCGACCACTGCGAATTAGTCGCTGTGAACTGTAGATCGACACCGTCACTCAATGATTGAAATGTCACGTGACTGTCGAAATCCTCTGCCATTAACTGAAATTCACATTCTTGGGAGTCAAAAGGAAACAATAGAATGTCCGCACTGCACGACATCGTAATGACGGGAGTAGAGATTAATCTGGCACTTCCGTTGTTAGAGTATTTAACATAAGTTGTTTTCATATCTATATCATTATCATAATAGAAATATGTTTTTTGTATAACCATATTCCTTATTATAATTTTTGGAATCCACGTGTTTTGTACCGGAAGCTTTATAAAATCGAGGCCATTATAATCCGTGGTATTCCATATTCGTATTTCGTCATTCCAATATAGCATTATATATGCAGATATTTTTAATATTCCGGTAACTTCATCGTAATCCTGTAAAGAATTCAAAGCCATATAAATTCGTATCTCAACCTTTTCAGTTTGGTTTTTTCTAGGTGTAATATCACCTGGAATATTTTTAAGTTCACTGGAAAGTTTTCTCACATTTTCAAACATTTCAGCTGAACAAAAAGGCACTGCAATACAATTTATAGTCAACAGACACAAGCATTCAACTTTCAACAACATAGTTATTGTTAAGTTTCCCTCTTTTTAAGCTATGTTGTTAGTAATTCTGATATCTCAATAATATATAGCAGAACGTTTTTATTTGTTGTAGAACGCATTTAATTACTTTATTATCATGCATTATTGCGCCAGCAAATAGTTCATAATGAAATTCATACATTGATTTTTTCATAACCATAGGCACCATTTGTTCTTTGCTTAAATAAACAGTTTTATTAATGTTTTTTTATATTAACAATCAAGGATCTTTTTTTACATATTGACTTTTCATTTAACGTTTTTGGAACATTTGAATAGAATGCATTACCACAAAACTAGACTGAGTGATTGATACAGAGATTATTAATTATTACTATTAAGTGCAATCTTTCGTTGCTCAAACAAAATGTTTACTGTATTAATGGATGGTCTGTCAACTCTAAATTCTATCCTGCTGATGGAGATGGCTATGCTCCATTTTATTTGTCACAAATTATACCTCATATAGGGCTTCGGTATGCTTTTCCACAACGGTTCCTGATCCTTTTTTATTTGAGAGTATAGGATTCTTATTTATTTACTATTGTAGTGTTAGGAGATGTTTTTACCTTACATTTATTGTCATAATTATCTTTGCTTTGTTTCTGATTGGTTGATTTATTTTTCACGTGAGCAGTATCTAGCTATGAAGCTATGCTAAGAAAGCATAACGCTCACATTAGCTTGGCTGGTCGAGTGGTTAAGATTGTTTTACATTAGCTTAGCTTGTGGAGTGGTTAAGATTGTTTCACGGGAGTTTGGCTGACCGAGTGGTTAAGATTGTTTCTCGGGATGTTGGCTCACCGAGTGGTTAAGATTGTTTCACAGTAGCTTGGCTGGTGGAGTGGTAAAGATTGATTCACGGGAGTTTGGCTGACTGAGTGATTAAGATTGTTACACAGTAGCTTGACTGGTGGGGTGGTTAAGATCATCTCACGGGTAGTTGGCCGGCCGAGTGGCTAAGATTGCTTCACGGGAGCTTGGCTGGGCGAGTGGCTAAAATCGAATAACGGTAGATTGGCTGGTCGAGTGGATAAGATGGAATAACGGGAGCTTGGCTGGTCGAGTGGTTCAGATCGTCTCACGAGAGGTTGGCAGGCCGAGTAGTTATGTTTTGAGGGATCTTGATTTGCCGAGTGGCTACGATCGTTTCACGGGAGCTTGGTTTGCCGAGTTGCTCAGATCGTTTCAAGGTAACTTGGCTGGCCGAGTGGCTAAGATCATTTCACGTTAGCTTAGTTGATCGAGTGGTTAATATAATTTTATGGGAGCTGTGCTGGTCGAGTGGTTAAGATCGTCTCACTGTTGTTTAGCTTGTCGCGTGGTTAAGATTGTTTCACTGTGGGTTGGCTTGTCGCGTGGTTAAGATTGTTGCACTGTAGCTTGACCGGTCGAGTAGTAAGGATCAGGACTCTTTCGAACATTCTCGTCTCATTCTTTCTGTATAGGATAGTTCGTCTTGTATTAAATTTTGTGACGAGGTGTAATCGAAACAATGTTATGATATAAAGTTAGTCAGTTGCGTGCAGCATGACTTGGAGACATAACGCGTGCGAGTACGACTTTATAAAGTATCCATACTTGACAAATATCCGATGAGAACGTCCTATCTAGCCATATGATATCAACTAAATGGAGGATTGAAATTATCATATGCCGTCGGTATGGGTGAATGGAATGTGATTCGATCACATCTTTAATAGAGTAACACGGCGAGTGCCACTAGTGGCGCAGGAATAACATACTCTTCCGTAGTAGCACCAGCGTTCAACCCCAGCTTAAATGGGGTTTGTTTTGCTCAATCTTCGGTTTTCTGTATGGTATTATGCAGATCAATGTTCGTCTTTTTGGCCTTTTCTTATTGCCATTCTGTTAACTGACTTTCCGTAGTTTACGGCTTAGTTCGAGTTGCCTCTTTGGTATTTTAAAACTTTTCATATCAGGAGAGTTTGAGGATATCAAAGAGGTAACAAAAATCCGTAAATAGAAAAAGGACAAAAAACACAATGGCCAAAAGAAAAAGGACAAAAGGACACATACAAATAAAGATAAAGCATAACCAATTTAAAACATATAAAAACTATCAATAACGCACCAGTCATGTTTAAAAGTTATATATGTTTTGATTAAAACAACGGAAGTCACGCAATCCATCCTTACTTTGGAGCGATTGTTCAAACACATCTAATGTAAAGTCATGTCTGATATGCTGTATAGCTGCATGTTGTAATAAATTCTAAACATCAAACTCAATATTGAACAAACAAGCAAAAGATTTTAATGATAATAGAATAATAATAGCAATACCGTGGTGACATAATTATTCGTTTTCTACCTATTTTCGTGGGTCGTATGAAATCACGAAATTAAGAAATCAGCAAATATTTGTCATTACTCTAGCTGGAGAGCCACAAATTTGGGAACAAAGCATAAAGATGTTCTAATGTGATGTACTTTCTGAAAGCAAAACAAAACATGCTAAAATACATAGAAAAATGTGATGATACCAAAGTGGTCGTGATCGTATGGTAGTTGGATTTACGACTACCTGTGCAATCAGTGCATATAACCACCATCGTTGTGAATTCGAATACCGCTCATGCCGATGTGTACTCGATACAATATTATGTGATAATATTTGTCAGTGATTTGTGGCAGGGCGGTGGCTTTCTCTGTGTACTCCGGTTTCCTCCCGCAATAAAACTGACGGTCACATTCTAATTGAAATATTGTTGAAGGTGGCATTAACCACCATAACCCTAACTATAATCCTTTCAAATGGTAATCAAAAACCCCAATAACCCTAACTATGATCCCTTCAAATGGTAATCAAAAACCACAATAACCCTAACTATAATTCCTTCAAATGGTAATCAAAAACCACAATAACCCTAATTATAATCCCTTCAAATGGTAATCAAAAACCACAATAACCCTAATTATAATCCCTTCAAATGGTAATCAAAAACCACAATAACCCTAATTATAATCCCTTCAAATGGTAATCAAAAACCACAATAACCCTAACTATAATCCCTTCAAATGGTAATCAAAAACCACAATAACCCTAACTATAATCCCTTCAAATGGTAATCAAAAACCACAATAACCCTAACTATAATCCCTTCAAATGGTAATCAAAAACCACAATAACCCTAACTATAATCCCTTCAAATGGTAATCAAAAACCACAATAACCCTAACTATGATCCCTTCAAATGGTAATCAAAAACCACAATAACCCTAACTATAATCCCTTCAAATGGTAATAAAAAACCACAATAACCCTAATTATAATCCCTTCAAATGGTAATCAAAAACCACAATAACCCTAATTATAATCCCTTCAAATGGTAATCAAAAACCACAATAACCCTAATTATAATCCCTTCAAATGGTAATCAAAAACCACAATAACCCTAACTATAATCCCTTCAAATGGTAATCAAAAACCACAGTAACCCTAACTATAATCCCTTCAAATGGTAATCAAAAACCACAATAACCCTAACTATAATCCCTTCAAATGGTAATCAAAAACCACAATAACCCTAACTATAATCCCTTCAAATGGTAATCAAAAACCACAATAACCCTAACTATAATCCCTTCAAATGGTAATCAAAAACCACAATAACCCTAACTATAATCCCTTCAAATGGTAATCAAAAACCACAATAACCCTAACTATAATTCCTTCAAATGGTAATCAAAAACCACAATAACCCTAACTATAATCCCTTCAAATGGTAATCAAAAACCACAATAACCCTAACTATAATCCCTTCAAATGGTAATCAAAAACCACAATAACCCTAACAATAATCCCTTCAAATGGTAATCAAAAACCACAATAACCCTAACTATAATCCCTTCAAATGGTAATCAAAAACCACAATAACCCTAACTATAATCCCTTCAAATGGTAATCAAAAACCACAATAACCCTAACTATAATCCCTTCAAATGGTAATCAAAAACCACAATAACCCTAACTATAATCCCTTCAAATGGTAATCAAAAACCACAATAACCCTAACTATAATCCCTTCAAATGGTAATCAAAAACCACAATAACCCTAACTATAATCCCTTCAAATGGTAATCAAAAACCACAATAACCCTAACTATAATCCCTTCAAATGGTAATCAAAAACCACAATAACCCTAACTATAATCCCTTCAAATGGTAATCAAAAACCACAATAACCCTAACTATAATCCCTTCAAATGGTAATCAAAAACCACAATAACCCTAACAATAATCCCTTCAAATGGTAATCAAAAACCACAATAACCCTAACTATAATCCCTTCAAATGGTAATCAAAAACCACAATAACCCTAACTATAATCCCTTCAAATGGTAATCAAAAACCAGAATAACCCTAACTATAATCCCTTCAAATGGTAATCAAAAACCGCAAGTCGCAAGACAGACAATACAATGCACAAACAACAAGACGAACGATAGTCGACAAATCTCTATAAAATAATCTACAGATTGAGCAACACGAATCATATTAAAATCCCAGGGCGAAATCAGGGAGGAAAGTAGAACGGGATCAAACACAAAACAGTCAACTACGTAGATCTTAGTCTTGAAAATGAAATTATGTTAATTTTAGCTTAGAAATGACGGTGCATGCATATTGTTTGTCTATGTGCTAATAAGAAGATATTTTTAATATTTGCATAGAGACATTGCTTAGGCTCGAACACTGTTATGTTGTCAATGTGTTCTTAAGAAATTAAGCTGAGCCTTTAATGTATTTTTACAATTTATTTTTTTAAAAATATGACCAATTAGATCTCAGCATTAATAACATAAATTCGATAACTTAAAGGCCTTACTCCGATCAGTATAATGGCCAGGCGTGCCAACATGGTAATCGAAAACCGCTAGTCGTAAGACACACAATACAATGGACAAAACAATGACAAACCATAGTTGACAAATCACTACACAGTAAACTAACGATTAAGCAACACGAATCATATTAAAATCTCTTCGTTAAATCAGATTTTCCGAAGGGTATCTTAGTTCCTGTTCTATTAGTTATTACTATTAATAACATAAATTCGATAACCTAAAGGCTTTACTCCGATCAGTATAATGGCCAGGCGTGCTGAAATTATCAGAATAATAGTATATAGCTGCCTCTTTTAACTATAAATTATTATTGCGAAATAAGTTATCAACTGCAAAAACAACACAAAAAAGAAAATGTAGAAGCAGACAGAATCTAAAAATTCCATTGAAAGCTTTGAGATAGTCTGTATTTCAAAATTTTCTCTCGGGTCTTGATTCTCTGAATTGTTATCGTCAGACATTCTATGTTCGTTCGTTTTAGTTGTATTGTTCTCCTTTTGCTTTCTGGTATTTGTACATGCACACGTCATTTTGTATTTTGTGTAAATGTTTACAAGCAACCGAATAGATCAACCTTTCTCATTCCCATCAGCATGGTTGTTAAAAAGTGAAATACCCCATATTGCACACAATAAAATGAGCACGCTGCATGACAATTGAGTAAAGAGAAAAATGTTTAAAATAGATATGACGTCATTTGCAGGCAGCATGGTCGCTACCATTGTCATGAAAACTACGAATGTCAATAAAATAGTGAAAGCCAATGTTGCGCGTTCTCCAGACATAACTGGAATGCAAAACACCAGTAAATTCACAAAGCTTAAGAGTATAATTGGCACTACAAGATTAAGAAATATAAACTTTGAATGTCTTTTCAAAGTAAGTTTATAATTCAATTGTTCTAATCCTGGTCGATTAGTAAATATCTCTGCAGATGTCGCAATAATCTCCCACTCCGAATTAGTCTCTGCGAACCGTAGATCGACACCGTCACTCAATGTTTGAAATGTCACGTGACCGTCGGAATCTTCTGCCATTAACTGAACTTCACATTCTTGGGAGTCAAAAGGAAACAATATAATGTCCGCACTGCACGACATCGTAATGACGGAAGTTGCAATTAATCTGGCACTTCCGGTGTTAGAATATTGAACATACGTTGTCTTTATATCTATATCATTATCATAATAGTAAAATGTTTTTTCAATCACCATATTCCTTATTATAATTTTTGGAATCCACGTATTTTGTATCGGAAGTTGTATCGAATCGAGGCCATTATATTCCGTGGTATTCTAGTTTCGTATTTCATCACTCCAATATAAAGTAAAAGAGGCGGACATTTTTAATATTCCGGAGACCTCATCATAATCCTGCATAGAATTTCAAGCCATATAAATTCCAATCTCAATTTTTTCAGTTTGATTCTGTCTAGGTTTAATATCACCGGGAGTATTTTTAAGTACACTGGAAAGTTTTCGTACATTTTCAAACATTTCAGTTGAACAAAAAGGCACCACAATAAAATACATAGTCAACAGACACAAGTATTTAACGCTTAACAACATTATTATTAAGTATTCCTCTTTTTAGTCTGTAAAGCAATTAATTCTAATATCTCAAAAATTTACAGCAGAACTTGTTGGTTTGTTGTAGAATACACCTGTTTTTTTCATTTATCGTGCATTATTACGCCAGCAAATAGTTCATGATGAAATTCATCTTTTGATTTTTCTTCATATCCATTGGGAACATTTATTCTTTGATTAAAACAATAGTTTTATACATTTTTTATATTTATAATCAAGGATCCTGTTTTCATATTGACTTTTCATATCGTATTATTTGACTATTTGAATAGAATGCATTACCACACAACCATTAAAAATGGAATCAGTTCCATTGCGGGATCTACTCGATACTACATTATGAGATAAAGTTTTGTCAGTGACTTGCGGCAGTTCGGTGGGTTTTCCAGTTACTGCGGTTTCCTCCACCAATAAAAGTGACCGCCAAAATATAATTGAAATATTGTTATAAGTGGTGTCAAAAACCATAAGTCTAACCCTACCATCTCTCCAACATGGTAATCGAAAACCGCTAGTCGTAAGACACACAATACAATGAACAAAACAATGACAAACCATAGTTGACAAATCACTACACAGTAAACTAACGATTAAGCAACACGAATCATATTAAAATCTCTTCGTTAAATCAGGTTTTCCGGAAGGGTATCTTAGTTCCTGTTCTATTAGTTACACCCGTCGTACAACTCTTGTTTAAACTCCAGTACTAAATCATGAAAGAGGAGACGATGACGGGATCAGACAAAAAGCATTCAGCTACGTAGCACGTAGTCGTGAAAATGAAACTATTATAATTTTGATTTACAAATGACGGTGCCTACATATTGTTTGTCTATGTTGTAATAAGGAGAAAGGAGATATTACAATGTGTTTTAATCTGTACATCGCTCTGCTTAAGATTGAACACTGTTTTGTTGTTAATGTGTTTTAAGAAATTAATATTAGCATTTAATGTATTTTTGCAATTTGTATTTTTCTTTAAATACAAATGTATGACCAATTAGATCTCTACAATTTTAAATGACATCACTAAACAGTGTTATTACTATTAATAACATAAATTCGATAACCTAAAGGCTTTACTCCGATCAGTATAATGGCCAGGCGTGCTGAAATTATCAGATTAATAGTATATAGCTGCCTCTTTCAACTATAAATTATTATTGCGAAGTAAGTTATCAACTGCAAAGACAACACAAAAAAGAAAATGTAGAAGCAGAGAAGAATCTAAAAGTTTCCATTGAAAACTTTGAGATAGTCTGTATTTCAAAAATTCCTCTCAGGTCTTCATTCTCTGAGTTGTTATCGTCAGACATTCTATGTTCGTTCGTTGTAGTTGTATTGTTCTCCTTTGGCTTTCTGGTATTTGTACATGCACACGTCATTTTGTATTTTGTGTAAATGTTTACAAGCAACCGAATAGATCAACCTTTCTCATTCCCATCAGCATGGTTGTTAAAAAGTGAAATACTCCATATTGCACAGAATAAAATGAGCACGCTGCATGACAATTGAGTCAACAGAAAAATGCTAGAAATATATATGACGTCATTTGCAGGCAGCATGGTCGCTACCATTGACATGAACACTACGAAGGTCAATAAAATAGTGAAGGTCAATGATGTGCGTTCTCCAGACATAACTGGAATGCAAAACACCAGTAAATTCACAAAGCTTAAGAGTATAATTGGCACTACAAGATTAAGAAATATGAACTTTGAATGTCTTTTCAAAGCAAGTTTGTAAGTAAATTTTTCTAATCCTTGTTGATTATTAAATATCCTGGCAGATGTCGCAATAATCGATCACTCCGAATTAGTCTCTGCGTACCGTAGATCGACACCGTCACTCAATGTTTGAAATGTCACGTGACCGTCGAAATCTTCTGCCATTAACTTAACTTTACATTCTTGGGAGTCAAACGGAAACAATAGAATGTCCACACCGCACGACATCGCAATGACGGAAGTTGCATTTAATATGGCACTTCCGGTGTTAGAATATTGAACATACGTTGTCTTTATATCTATATCATTATCATAATAGTAAAATGTTTTTTCAATCACCATATTCCTTCTTATAATTTTTGGAATCCACGTATTTTGCATCGGAAGTTGTATCGAATCGAGGCCATTATATTCCGTGGTATTCCAGTTTCGTATTTCGTCAATCCAATATAGAATAAAAGAGGCGGACATTTTTAATATTCCGGAGACCTCATCATAATCCTGCATAGAATTTAAAGCCATATAAATTCCTATCTCAACTTTTTCAGTTTGATTCTGTCTAGGTTTAATATCACCTGGAATATATTTAAGCACACTGGAAAGTTTTCGTACATTTTTAAACATTTCAGCTAAACAAAAAGACACCACAATAAAATTTATAGTCAACAGATACAAATATTTAACTTTCAACAACATAGTTATTATTAAAATTTCCTCTTTTTAATGTGTACAACTATTAATTCTAATATGTCAATAATTTACAGCAGAACTTGTTTGTTTTTGTAGAACACGTCTGTTTACTCATTTATCGTGTATTATCACGCCAGCAAATAATTCATAATAAATTAATTTTCATCTATTGATTTTTCTCCATATCCATAGGGAACATTTATTCTTTGCTTAAATAAATAGTTTTATATATTTTTTAAATTAATAATCAAGTATCCTTTTTTACATATTGACTTTTCGCTTAACGTTTTATTTGATTTTTTGAACAGAATGCATTACCACAAAAGCATAAAAATCGAACCCCGTTGATGCCGCGGTGTACTCTAAACTGCATCAGGTCCATATCAGATGAGCTCGAAAAACGAATCTGATATGGACCTGATAATCCTTGTCTTGGGAAAAAAAATACTAATATTTTTTTTATCGGTAAATTCACAATTTTAACACAGTTTTGTGAATTTTTTTGTTGTGTTTTGACCTTTTTATTTCTAATACTAATAATTTTTTTATCGGTAATTTCACAATTTTAACACCGATTTGTGATTTTTTTGTTGTGTTTTGAACTTTTTTTGAATGAAAGGTTTAGTGACGTCACGTTAGACTGCGCATGACAAATGACCAACAGCTGATAATTTCTAGAATCACGAGTCGGTGGTCAACTGAACGTTGTTACTAAATTTAACGGGTAGTACAGATCAAAGGAAACTAACAAATTACCAATAAGAAGTTTTATCGGTGACTTGCGGCAGTTCGATGGTTTTCTCCGGTTTCCTCCACCAATAAAACTGATCGCTACAATATAGTTGAAATATTGTTAAAAGTAGGGTTAAGCACCATAATCCTAACCCAACAACCCCCCAAATAGTAATCAAAAACAACAAGTCGTAAGACAGACAATACAATGGACAAAACAACAAGACAGACCATAGTCGACTATTCACTATACAGCAAACTAAAGATTGAGCAACACAAATCATATTAAAATCCCAAAATGAAATAAGGTTTTCGGAAGGGTCACCCAGTTCCTCTATTATTAGTTGCACCCGTCGTACAACTCTTGTTTAAACTCCAGCGCTAAGTCATGAGAGAGGAAAGGAGGACGGGATCAGACAAAAAACATTCAACTACGTAAATCGTAGTCGTGAAAATAAGAATTATTTTAATTTTGAATTAGAAAGACGTTGCATACATATTGTTTGTAAATGTTGTAATAGGAGTTAATGATTTAATTTGTATATCGATCTTGCTTAAGATATAAAACTGCTAACTTTATGTTGTTAATGTGTTTTAAGAAATTAATATTAGCATTTAATGTATTTCTAAAATCTTTATTTTAAAACAGCATGAAACATTTCAATCTCTATATTTTTAACTGGCATCACTTAACAGTGTTATGACTATTGATAACATAAATTCGACAAATAAAAGGCTTTACTCCGATCAGTATAACGGCAAGGCCTGCTTGAGAGGCTTTAATCCGATCAGTATAATGGCCAGGCCTGCTGAAATTATAAGAATAACACAACTTAGTTGCCTCTTTAAGCTATAAATTG
This sequence comes from Bathymodiolus septemdierum, assembly GCA_963383655.1. Lineage (NCBI taxonomy): Eukaryota > Metazoa > Mollusca > Bivalvia > Mytilida > Modiolidae > Bathymodiolus > Bathymodiolus septemdierum. Next base: position 36,830,832 of record OY726531.1, read on the forward strand.
TTCCTATATTGTATTATTGCGCAATATGTTGTTAGCTGCAAAGACAACACAACTAAGAAAAAATAGTAGCAGACAGAATCTAAAAATTCCATTGAAAGCTTTGAAATATTCTGTGTTTCAGTATTGTCACCCATTTTTCGATACGATTCATTTGTATCGTCAATCATATGTTCGTCGGTTTTATGCTTGTTTTCGCTTTGCAACTGACTGACTTGATTTCTGGTATTTGTACATGCACAGGCCATTTTGTATTTTGTGTAAATGTTTACAAGCAACCGAATGGACCAACCGTTCTCATTTCCATCAGCATGCTTGTGATAAAGAGAAATACTCCATATTGCACAGAATAAAATGAGCACGCTGCATGACAATTGAGTCAACAGAAAAATGTTAAAAATAGATATGACGTCATTTGCAGGCAACATGGTTGCCACCAATGTCATAAAAACTACGAAGGTTAATAAAATAGTGAAGGCCAATGAGGCGCGTTCTCCAGACGTGACTGGAATGCAAAACACCAGTAAATTCACAAAGCTTAAGAGTATAATTGGCAATACAAGATTAAGAAATATGAAATTTGAATGTCTTTTCAAAGTAAGTTTATAATTCAATTGTTCTAATCCTGGTCCATTAGTAAATATCTCTGCAGATGTCGCAATAATCGACCACTGCGAATTAGTCGCTGTGAACTGTAGATCGACACCGTCACTCAATGATTGAAATGTCACGTGACTGTCGAAATCCTCTGCCATTAACTGAAATTCACATTCTTGGGATTCAAAAGGAAACAATAGAATGTCCGCACTGCACGACATCGTAATGACGGAAGCTGCAATTAATCTGGCACTTCCGTTGTTAGAGTATTTAACATAAGTTGTTTTCATATCTATATCATTATCATAATAGAAAAATGTTTTTTGTATCACCATATTCCTTATTATAATTTTTGGAATCCACGTGTTTTGTACCGGAAGCTGTATCAAATCGAGGCCATTATAATCCGTGGTATTCCATATTCGTATTTCGTCATTCCAATATAGCATTATATATGCAGATATTTTTAATATTCCGGTAACTTCATCGTAATCCTGTAAAGAATTCAAAGCCATATAAATTCGTATCTCAACCTTTTCAGTTTGGTTTTGTCTAGGTGTAATATCACCTGGAATATTTTTAAGTTCACTGGAAAGTTTTCTCACATTTTCAAACATTTCAGCTGAACAAAAAGGCACTGCAATACAATTTATAGTCAACAGACACAAGCATTCAACTTTCAACAACATAGTTATTGTTAAGTTTCCCTCTTTTTAAGCTATGTTGTTAGTAATTCTGATATCTCAATAATATATAGCAGAACGTTTTTATTTGTTGTAGAACGTATCTAATTACTTTATTATCATGCATTATTGCGCCAGCAAATAGTTCATAATGAAATTCATACATTGATTTTTTCATAACCATAGGCACCATTTGTTCTTTGTTTAAATAAACAGTTTTATTAATGTTTTTTATATTAACAATCAAGGATCTTTTTTTACATATTGACTTTTCATTTAACGTTTTTGGAACATTTGAATAGAATGCATTACCACAAAACTAGACTGAGTGATTGATACAGAGATTATTAATTATTACTATTAAGTGCAATCTTTCGTTGCTCAAACAAAATGTTTACTGTATTAATGGATGGTCTGTCAACTCTAAATTATATCCTGCTGATGGAGATGACTATTCTCCATTTTATTTGTCACAAATTATACCTCGTTTAGGGCTTCGGCTTGTTTTTCCACAACGGTTCCTGATCCTTTTTTATTTGAGAGTATAGGATTCTTATTTATTTACTATTGTAGTGTCAGGAGATGTTTTTACCTTACATTTATTGTCATAATTATCTTTGCTTTGTTTCTGATTGGTTGATTTCTTTTTCACGTGAGCAGTATCTAGCTATGAAGCTATGTTAAGAAAGCATAACGCTCACATTAGCTTGTCTGGTGGAGTGGTTAAGATTGTTTCACATTAGCTTAGCTTGTGGAGTGGTTAAGATTGTTTCACGGGAGTTTGGCTGACCGAGTGGTTAAGATTGTTTCACGGAAGGTTGGCTCACCCAGTGGTTAAGATTGTTTCACAGTAGCTTGGCTGGTGGAGTGGTAAAGATTGATTCACGGGAGATTGGCTGACTGAGTGATTAAGATTGTTACACAGTAGCTTGACTGGTGGGGTGATTAAGATCATCTCGCGGGTAGTTGGCCGGCCGAGTGGCTAAGATTGCTTCACGGGAGCTTGGCTGGGCGAGTGGCTAAGATCGAATAACGGGAGCTTGGCTGGCCGAGTGGTTAAGATCACTTCACGTTAGCTTAGCTGATCGAGTGGTTAATATAATTTTATGGGAGCTGTGCTGGTCGAGTGTTTAAGATCGTCTCACTGTTGGTTGGTTTGTCGCGTGGTTAAGATTGTTTCACTGTGGGTTGGCTTGTCGCGTGGTTAAGATTGTTTCACTGTAGCTTGACCGGTCGAGTAGTAAGGATCAGGACTCTTTCGAACATTCTCGTCTTATTCTTTCTGTATAGGATAGTTCGTCTTGTATTAAATTTTGTGACGAGGTGTAATCGAAACAATGTTATGATATAAAGTTAGCCAGTTGCGTGCAGCATGACTTGGAGACATAACACGTGCGAGTACGACTTTAAAAAGTACCCATACTCGACAAATATCCGATGAGAACGTCCTATCTAGCCATATGACATCAACTAAATGGAGGATTAAAATTATCATATGCCGTCGGTATGGGTGAATGGAATGTGATTCGATCACATCTTTAATAGAGTAACACGGCAGGAATAACCTACTCTTCCGTAGTAGCACCAGCGTTCAACCCCAGCTTAAATGGGGTTTGTTTTGCTCAATCTTCGGTTTTCTGTATGGTATTATGCAGATCAATGTTCGTCTTTTTGGCCTTTTCTTATTGCCATTCTGTTGACTGACTTTCCGTAGTTTACGGCTTAGTTCGAGTTGCCTCTTTGGTATTTTAAAACTTTTCATATCAGGAGAGTTTGAGGATATCAAAGAGGTAACAAAAATCCGTAAATAGAAAAAGGACAGAAAACACAATGGCCAAAAGAAAAAGGACAAAAGGACACATAAAATTAAAGATAAAGCATAACCAATTTAAAACATATAAAAACTATCAATAACGCACCAGTCATGTTTAAAAGTTAAATATGTTTTGATTAAAACAACGGAAGTCACGCAATCCATCCTTACTTTGGAGCGATTGTTCAAACACATCTAATGTAAATTCATGTCTGATATGCTGTATAGCTGCATTTTGTAATAAATTCTAAACATCAAATTCAATAATGAACAAACAAACAAAAGATTTTAATGATAATAGAATAATAATAGCAATACCGTGGTGACATAATTATTCGTTTTCTACCTATTTTCGTGGGTCGTATGAAATCACGAAATTAAGAAATCAGCAAATATTTTTCATTACTCTAGCTGGAGAGCCACAAATTTGGGAACAAAGCATAAAGATGTTCTAATGTGATGTACTTTCTGAAAGCAAAACAAAACATGCTAAAATACATAGAAAAATGTGATGATACTAAAGTGGTCGTGATCGTATGGTAGTTGGATTTACGACTACCTGTGCAATCAGTGCATATAACCACCATCGTTGTGAATTCGAATACCGCTCATGCCGATGTGTACTCGATACACTATTATGTGATAATATTTGTCAGTGATTTGTGGCAGGGCGGTGGCTTTCTTTGTATACTCCGGTTTCCTCCCGCAATAAAACTAACGGTCACATTTTAATTGGAATATTGTTGAAGGTGGCATTAACCACCATAACCCTAACTATAATCCCTTCAAATGGTAATCAAAAACCACAATAACCCTAACTATGATCCCTTCAAATGGTAATCAAAAACCACAATAACCCTAACTATAATCCCTTCAAATGGTAATCAAAAACCACAATAACCCTAACAATAATACCTTCAAATGGTAACCAAAAACCACAATAACCCTAACTATAATCCCTTCAAATGGTAATCAAAAACCACAATAACCCTAACTATAATCCCTTCAAATGGTAATCAAAAACCACAATAACCCTAACTATGATCCCTTCAAATGGTAATCAAAAACCACAATAACCCTAACTATAATCCCTTCAAATGGTAATCAAAAACCACAATAACCCTAACAATAATCCCTTCAAATGGTAATCAAAAACCACAATAACCCTAACTATAATCCCTTCAAATGGTAATCAAAAACCACAATAACCCTAACTATAATCCCTTCAAATGGTAATCAAAAACCACAATAACCCTAACTATAATCCCTTCAAATGGTAATCAAAAACCACAATAACCCTAACTATAATCCCTTCAAAAGGTAATCAAAAACCACAATAACCCTAACTATAATCCCTTCAAATGGTAATCAAAAACCACAATAACCCTAACAATAATCCCTTCAAATGGTAATCAAAAACCACAATAACCCTAACTATAATCCCTTCAAATGGTAATCAAAAACCACAATAACCCTAACTATAATCCCTTCAAATGGTAATCAAAAACCACAATAACCCTAACTATAATCCCTTCAAATGGTAATCAAAAACCACAATAACCCTAACCATAATCCCTTCAAATGGTAATCAAAAACCACAATAACCCTAACTATAATCCCTTCAAATTGTAATCAAAAACCACAATAACCCTAACAATAATCCCTTCAAATGGTAATCAAAAACCACACTAACCCTAACTATAACCCCTTCAAATGGTAATCAAAACCACAATAACCCTAACTATAATCCCTTCAAATGGTAATCAAAGACCACAATAACCCTAACTATAATCCCTTCAAATGGTAATCAAAAACCACAATAACCCTAATTATAATCCCTTCAAATGGTAATCAAAAACCACAAGTCGCAAGACAGACAATGCAATGCACAAAACAACAAGACGAAAGATAGTAGAAAAATCTCTATGAAATAATCTACAGATTGAGCAACACGAATCATATTAAAATCCCATGGCGAAATCAGGGAGGAAAGTAGAACGGGATCAAACACAAAACAGTCAACTACGTAGATCTTAGTCTTGAAAATGAAATTATTTTAATGTTAGCTTAGAAATGACGGTGCATGCATATTGTTTGTCTATGTGCTAATAAGAAGATATTTTTTATATTTGCATAGAGACATTGCTTAGGCTCGAACACTGTTATGTTGTGAATGTGTTCTTAAGAAATTAAGCTGAGTCTTTAATGTATTTTTACAATTTTTTATTTAAAACATATCACCAATTAGATCTCAGCATTAATAACATAAATTCGATAACCTAAAGGCCTTACTCCGATCAGTATAATGGCCAGGCGTGCTGACATTATAAGAATAATAGTATATAGCTGCCTCTTTTAACTATAAACTATAATTGCGAAATAAGTTATTAATTGCAAAGACAACACAAAAAAGAAAATGTAGAAGCAGACAGAATCTAAAAATTCCATTGAAAGCTTTGAGATAATCTGTGTTTCAAAACTTTCTCTCAGGTCTTGATTCTCTGAATTGTTGTCGTCACACATTCTATGTTCGTTCGTTTTAGTTGTATTGTTCTCCTTTTGCTTTCTGGTATCTGTACATGCACACGTCATTTTGTATTTTGTGTAAATGTTTACAAGCAACCGAATAGACCAACCTTTGTCATTCCCATCAGCATGGTTGTTAAAAAGTGAAATACCCCATATTGCACAGAATAAAATGAGCACGCTGCATGACAATTGAGTCAAGAGAAAAATGTTAAAAATAGATATGACGTCATCTGTAGGCAGCATGGTCGCTACCATTGTCATGAAAACTACGAAGGTCAATAAAATAGTGAAGGCCAATGACGCGCGTTCTCCAGACGTAACTGGAATGCAAAACACCAGTAAATTCACAAAGCTTAAGAGTATAATTGGCACTACAAGATTAAGAAATATGAACTTTGAATGTCTTTTCAAAGTAAGTTTATAATTCAATTGTTCTAATCCTAGTCCATTAGTAAATATCTCTGCAGATGTCGCAATAATCTCCCACTCCGAATTAGTCTCTGCGAACCGTAGATCGACACCGTCACTCAATGTTTGAAATGTCACGTGACCGTCGGAATCTTCTGCCATTAACTGAACTTCACATTCTTGGGAGTCAAAAGGAAACAATAGAATGTTCGCACTGCACGACATCGAAATGACGGAAGTTGCAATTAACTTGGCACTTCCGGTGTTAGAATATTTAACATACGTTGTCTTTATATCTATATCATTATCATAATAGTAAAATGTTTTTTCAATCACCATATTCCTTATTATAATTTTTGGAATCCACGTATTTTGTATTGGAAGTTGTATCGAATCGAGGCCATTATATTCCGTGGTATTCCAGTTTCGTATTTCGTCACTCCAATATAAAATAAAAGAGGCGGACATTTTTAATATTCCGGAGACCTCATCATAATCCTGCATAGAATGTAAAGCCATATAAATTCCAATCTCAATTTTTTCAGTTTGATTCTGTCTAGGTTTAATATCACCGGGAATATTTTTAAGCACACTGGAAAGTTTTCGTACATGTTCAAACATTTCAGTTGAACAAAAAGGCACCACAATAAAATACATAGTCAACAGACACAAGTATTTAACGCTTAACAACATTATTATTAAGTATTCCTCTTTTTAATCTGTAAAGCAATTAATTCTAATATCTCAATAATTTACAGCAGAACTTGTTGGTTTGTTGTAGAATACACCTGTTTTCTCATTTATCGTGTATTATTACGCCAGCAAAGAGTTCATGATGAAATTCATCTTTTGATTTTTCTTCATATCCATTGGGAACATTTATTCTTTGATTAGAACAATAGTTTTATACATTTTTTATATTTATAATCAAGGATCCTTTTCTTCATATTGACTTTTCATCTCGTATTATTTGACTATTTGAATAGAATGCATTACCACAAAATCATTAAAAATGGAATCAGTTCCATTGCGGGATGTACTCGATACTACATTATGAGATACAGTTTTGTCAGTGACTTGCGGCAGTTCGGTAAGTTTTCCAGTTACTGCGGTTTCCTCCACCAATAAAAGTGACCGCCAAAATATAATTGAAATATTGTTATAAGTGGTGTCAAAAACCATAAGCATAACCCTACCATCTCTCCAACATGGTAACCGAAAACCGCTAGTCGTAAGACACAAAATACAATGAACAAAACAATGACAAACCATAGTTGACAAATCACTACACAGTAAACTAACGATTAAGCAACACGAATCATATTAAAATCTCTTCGTTAAATCAGGTTTTCCGGAAGGGTTTCTTAGTTCCTGTTCTATTAATTACACCCGTCACACAACTCTTGTTTAAACTCCAGTACTAAGTCATGAAAGAGGAGACGATGACGGGATCAGACAAAAAACATTCAGCTACGTAGCTCGTAGTCGTGAAAATGAAACTATTATAATTTTGACTTAGAAATGACGGTGCCTACATATTGTTTGTCTATGTTGTAATAAGGAGAAAGGAGATATTACAATGTGTTTTAATCTGTACATCGCTCTGCTTAAGATTGAACACTGTTATGTTGTTAATGTGTTTTAAGAAATTAATATTAGCATTTAATGTATTTTTGCAATTTGTATTTTTCTTTAAATACAAATGTATGACCAATTAGATCTCTACCATTTTAATTGACATCACTAAACAGTGTTATTACTATTAATAACATAAATTCGATAACCTAAAGGCTTTACTCCGATCAGTATAATGGCCAGGCGTGCTGAAATTATCAGAATAATAGTATATAGCTGCCTCTTTTAACAATAAATTATTATTGCGAAATAAGTTATCAACTGAAAAGATAACACAAAAAAGAAAATGTAGAAGCAGACAGAATCTAAAAATTCCATTGAAAACTTTGAGATAGTCTGTGTTTCAAAATTTTTTCTCGGGTCTTGATTCTCTGAATTGTTATCGTCAGACATTCTATGTTCGTTCGCTTAAGTTGTATTGTTCTCCTTTTGCTTTCTGGTATTTGTACATGCACACGTCATTTTGTATTTTGTGTAAATGTTTACATGCAACCGAATAGATCAACCTTTCTCATTCCCATCAGCATGGTTGTTAAAAAGTGAAATACTCCATATTGCACAGAATAAAATGAGCCCGCTGCATGACAATTGAGTCAAGAGAAATTTTTTAAAAATAGATATGACGTCATTTGCAGGCAGCATGGTCGCTACCATTGTCATGAAAACTACGAATGTCAATAAAATAGTGAAAGCCAATGTTGCGCGTTCTCCAGACATAACTGGAATGCAAAACACCAGTAAATTCACAAAGCTTAAGAGTATAATTGGCACTACAAGATTAAGAAATATAAACTCTGAATGTCTTTTCAAAGTAAGTTTATAATTCAATTGTTCTAATCCTGGTCGATTAGTAAATATCTCAGCAGATGTCGCAATAATCTCCCACTCCGAATTAGTCTCTGCGAACCGTAGATCGACACCGTCACTCAATGTTTGAAATGTCACGTGACCGTCGGAATCTTCTGCCATTAACTTAACTTCACATTCTTGGGAGTCAAAAGGAAACAATAGAATGTCCGCACTGCACGACATCGTAATGACGGACGTTGCAATTAATCTGGCACTTCCGGTGTTAGAATATTTAACATACGTTGTCTTTATATCTATATCATTATCATAATAGTAAAATGTTTTTTCAATCACCATATTCCTTATTATAATTTTTGGAATCCACGTATTTTGTATCGGAGGTTGTATCGAATCGAGGCCATTATATTCCGTGGTATTCTAGTTTCGTATTTGATCACTCCAATATAAAGTAAAAGAGGCGGACATTTTTAATATTCCGGAGACCTCATCATAATCCTGCATAGAATTTCAAGCCATATAAATTCCAATCTCAACTTTTTCAGTTTGATTCTGTCTAGGTTTAATATCACCGGGAATATTTTTAAGCACACTGGAAAGTTTTCGTACATTTTGAAACATTTCAGTTAAACAAAAAGGCACCACAATAAAATACATAGTCAACAGACACAAGTATTTAACGCTTAACAACATTATTATTAAGTATTCCTCTTTTTTGTCTGTAAAGCAATTAATTCTAATATCTCAAAAATTTACAGCAGAACTTGTTGGTTTGTTGTAGAATACACCTATTTCCTTATTTATCGTGCATTATTACGCCAGCAAATAGTTCATGATGAAATTCATCTTTTGATTTTTCTTCATATTCATTGGGAACATTTATTCTTTGATTAAAACAATAGTTTTATACATTTTTTATATTTATAATCAAGGATCCTTTTTTCATATTGACTTTTCATTTCGTATTATTTGACTATTTGAATAGAATGCATTACCACAAAACCATTAAAAATGGAATCAGGTCCATTGCGGGATGTATACTCGATACTATATTATGAGATAAAGTTTTGTCAGTGACTTGCGGCAGTTCGGTGGGTTTTCCGGTTACTGCGATTTCCTCCACCAATAAAAGTGACCGCCAAAATATAATTGAAATATTGTTATAAGTGGTGTCAAAAACCATAAGTCTAACCCTACCATCTCCCCAACATGGTAATCGAAAACCGCTAGTCGTAAGACACACAATACAATGAACAAAACAATGACAAACCATAGTTGACAAATCACTACACAGTAAACTAACGATTAAGCAACACGAATCATATTAAAATCTCTTCGTTAAATCAGGTTTTCCGAAGGGTAACTTAGTTCCTGTTCTATTAATTACATCCGTCGTACAACTCTTGTTTAAACTCCAGTACTAAATCATGAAAGAGGAGACGATGACGGGATCAGACAAAAAATATTCAGCTACGTAGCACGTAGTCGTGAAAATGAAACTATTATAATTTTGATTTAGAAATGACGGTGCCTACATATTGTTTGTCTATGTTGTAATAAGGAGATATTACAATGTATTTTAATCTGTACATCGCTCTGCTTAAGATCGAACACTGCTATGTTGTTAATGTGTTTTAAGAAATTAATATTAGCATTCAATGTATTTTTTCAATTTTTATTTTTATTTAAATACAAATGTATGACCAATTAGATGTCTACCTTTTTAACTGACATCACTAAACAGTGTTATTACTATTAATAACATAAATTCGATAACCAAAAGGCCTTACTCCGATCAGTATGATGGCCTTGCGTGCTGAAATTATCAGAATAATAGTATATAGCTGCCTCTTTTAACTATAGATTATTATTGCGAAATAAGTTATCAATTGCAAAGACAACACAAAAAAGAAAATGTAGAAACAGACAAAATCTAAAAATTCCATTGAAAGCTTTGAGATAGTCTGTGTTTCAAAAATTTCTCTCAGCTCTTCATTCTCTGAATTGTTATCGTCAGACATTCTATGTTCGTTCGTTTTAGTTGTATTGTTCTCCTTTTGCTTTCTGGTATCTGTACATGCACACGTCATTTTGTATTTTGTGTAAATGTTTACAAGCAACCGAATAGACCAACCTTTCTCATTCCCATCAGCATGGTTGTTAAAAAGTGAAATACTCCATATTGCACACAATAAAATGAGCCCGCTGCATGACAATTGAGTCAAGAGAAAAATGTTAAAAATAGATATGACGTCATTTGGAGGCAGCATGGTCGCTACCATTGTCATGAAAACTACGAATGTCAATAAAATAGTGAAAGCCAATGATGCGCGTTCTCCAGACGTAACTGGAATGCAAAACACCAGTAAATTCACAAAGCTTAAGAGTATAATTGGCAATACAAGATTAAGAAATATGAACTTTGAATGTCTTTTCAAAGTAAGTTTATAATTCAATTGTTCTAATCCTGGTCGAGTAGTAAATATCTCAGCAGATGTCGCAATAATCTCCCACTCCGAATTAGTCTCTGCGAACCGTAGATCGACACCGTCACTCAATGTTTGAAATGTCACGAGACCGTCGGAATCTTCTGCCATTAACTTAACTTCACATTCTTGGGAGTCAAAAGGAAACAATAGAATGTCAGCACTGCACGACATCGAAATGACGGTAGTTGCAATTAATTTGGCACTTCCGGTGTTAGAATATTTAACATACGTTGTCTTTATATCTATATCATTATCATAATAGTAAAGTGTTTTTTCAATCACCATATTCCTTATTATAATTTTTGGAATCCACGTATTTTGTATCGGAAGTTGTATCGAATTCAGGCCATTATATTCCGTGGTATTCCAGTTTCGTATTTCGTCACTCCAATATAAAATAAAAGAGGCGGACATTTTTAATATTCCGGCGACCTCATCATAATCCTGCATAGAATGTAAAGCCATATAAATTCCAATCTCAATTTTTTCAGTTTGATTCTGTCTAGGTTTAATATCACCGGGAATATTTTTAAGCACACTGGAAAGCTTTCGTACATTTTCAAACATTTCAGTTGAACAAAAAGGCACCACAATAAAATACATAGTCAACAGACACAAGTATTTAACGCTTAACAACATTATTATTAAGTTTTCCTCTTTTTAGTCTGTAAAGCAAATAATTTGAATATCTCAATAATTTAGAGCAGAACTTGTCTGTTTGTTGTAGAATACACCTGTTTCCTCATTTATCGTGCATTATTACGCCAGCAAATAGTTCATGATGAAATTCATCTTTTGATTTTTCTTCATATCCATAGGGAACATTTATTCTTTGCTTAATAAAATAGTTTTATACATTTTTTATATTTATAATCAAGGATCTTTTTTCTCATATTGACTTTTCATTTCGTATTATTTGACTATTTGAATAGAATGCATTACCACAAAACCATTAAAAATGGAATCTGGTACATTGCGGGATGTACTCGAAACTACATTATGAGATAAAGTTTTGTCAGTGACTTGCGGCAGTTCAGTGGGTTTTCCGGTTATTGCGGTTTCCTCCACCAATAAAAGTGACCGCCAAAATATAATTGAAATATGGCGTCAAAAACCATAAGCCTGACCCTACCATCTCTCCAACATGGTAATCGAAAACGCTAGTCGCGAGACACACAATACAATGGACAAAACAATGACAAACCATAGTTGACAAATCACTACACAGTAAACTAACGATTAAGCAACACGAATCATATTAAAATCTCTTCGTTAAATCAGGTTTTCCGGAAGGGTAACTTAATTCCTGTTCTATTAGTTACATCCGTCGTACAACTCTTGTTTAAACTCCAGTACTAAATCATGAAAGAGGAGAGGATGACGGGATGAGACAAAAAATATTCAGCTACGTAGCTCGTAGTCGTGAAAATGAAACTATTATAATTTTGATTTACAAATGACGATGCCTACATATTGCTTGTCTATGTTGTAATAAGGAGAAAGGAGATATTACAATGTGTTTTAATCTGTACATTGCTCTGCTTAAGATCGAACACTGTTGTGTTGTTAATGTGTTTTAAGAAATTAATATTAGCATTTAATGTATTTTTGCAATTTGTATTTTTCTTTAAATACAAATGTATGACCAATTAGATCTCTACAATTTTAAATGACATCACTAAACAGTGTTATTACTATTAATAACATAAATTCGATAACCTAAAGGTTTTACTCCGATCAGTATAATGGCCAGGCGTGCTGAAATTATCAGAATAATAGTATATAGCTGCCTCTTTTAACAATAAATTATTATTACGAAATAAGTTATCAACTGCAAAGACAACACAAAAAAGAAAATGTAGAAGCAGAGAAGAATCTAAAAGTTTCCATTGAAAACTTTGAGATAGTCTGTGTTTCAAAAATTTCTCTCAGGTCTTCATTCTCTGAGTTGTTATCGTCAGACATTCTATGTTCGTTCGGTTTAGTTGTATTGTTCTCCTTTGGCTTTCTGGTATTTGTACATCCACACGTCATTTTGTATTTTGTGTAAATGTTTACAAGCAATCGAACAGAACAACCTTTCTCATTCCCATCAGCATGGTTGTTAAAAAGTGAAATACTCCATATTGCACAGAATAAAATGAGCACGCTGCATGACAATTGAGTCAACAGAAAAATGCTAGAAATATATATGACGTCATTTGGAGGCAGCATGGTCGCTACCATTGTCATGAAAACTACGAATGTCAATAAAATAGTGAAGGCCAATGATGCGCGTTCTCCAGACATAACTGGAATGCAAAACACCAGTAAATTCACAAAGCTTAAGAGTATAATTGGCAATACAAGATTAAGAAATATGAACTTTGAATGTCTTTTCAAAGCAAGTTGATAAGTAAATTGTTCTAATCCTTGTTGATTAGTAAATATCCTGGCAGATGTCGCAATAATCTCCCACTCCGAATTAGTCTCTGCGTACCGTAGATCGACACCGTCACTCAATGTTTGAAATATCACGAGACCGTCGAAATCTTCTGCCATTAACTGAACTTCACATTCTTGGGAGTCAAAAGGAAACAATAGAATGTCCACACTGCACGACATCGTAATGACGGAAGTTGCAATTATTCTGGCACTTCCGGTGTTAGAATGTTGAACTTACGTTGTCTTTATATCTATGTCATTATCATAATAATAAAATGTTTTTTCAATCACCATATTCCTTATTATAATTTTTGGAATGCACGTCTTTTGTATTGGAAGTTGTATCGAATCGAGGCCATTTATTCCGTGGTATTCCAGTTTCGTATTTCGTCAATCCAATGTAAAATAAAAGAGGCGGACATTTTTAATATTCCGAAGAACTCATCATAATCCTGCATAGAATTTCAAGCCATATAAATTCCTATCTCAACTTTTTCAGTTTGATTCTGTCTAGGTTTATTATCACCTGGAATATTTTTAAGCACACTGGAAAGTTTTCGTACATTTTCAAACATTTCAGCTAAACAAAAAGACACCACAATAAAATTGATAGTCAACAGATACAAATATTTAACTTTCAACAACATAGTTATTATTAAAATTTCCTCTTTTTAATGTGTACAACTATTAATTCTAATATGTCAATAATTTACAGCAGAACTTGTTTGTTTTTGTAGAATACGTCTGTTTACTCATTTATCGTGTATTATCACGTCAGCAAATAGTTCATAATAAATTAATTTTCATCTATTAATTTTTCTCCATATCCATAGGGAACATTTATTCTTTGCTTAAATAAATAGTTTTATGCATTTTTTAAATTAATAATCAAGTATCCCTTTTTACATATTGACTTTTCGCTTAACGTTTTATTTGACTTTTTGAACAGAATGCATTACCACAAAAGCATAAAAATTGAACCCCGTTGATGCCGCGGTGTACTCGATACTACATTATGTGATATGTTAATTATTAGTATTTTTTTTCGCAAGACAAGAATTATCAGGCCCATATCAGATGAGCTCGAAAAAGGAATCTGATATGGACCTGATAATCCTTGTCTTGCGAAAAAAAATACTAATATTTTTTTTATCGGTAATTTCACAATTTTAACACAGTTTTGTGATTTTTTTGTTGTGTTTTGACCTTTTTATTTCTAATACTAATAATTTTTTTATCGGTAATTTCACAATTTTAACACCGCTTTGTGATTTTTTTGTTGTGTTTTGAACTTTTTTTGAATGAAAGGTTTAGTGACTTCACGTTAGACTGCGCATGACAAATGACCAGCAGCTGATAATTTCTAGTATCACGAGTCGGTGGTCAACTGAACGTTGTTACTAAATTTAACGGGTAGTAAAGATCAAAGGAAACTGTAACAAATTACCGATAAGAAGTTTTATCAGTGACTTATCAGTTCGATGGTTTTCTCCGGTTTCCTCCACCAATAAAACTGATCGCTACAATATAGTTGAAATATTGTTAAAAGTAGGGTTAAGCACCATAATCCTAACCCAACAACCCCCCAAATAGTAATCAAAAACAACAAGTCACAAGACAGACAATACAATGGACAAAACAACAAGACAGACCATAGTCGACTAATCACTATACAGCAAACTAAAGATTGAGCAACACAAATCATATTAAAATCCCAAAATGAAATAAGGTTTTCCGGAAGGGTCACCCAGTTCCTGTTTAATTAGTTGCACCCGTCGTACAACTCTTGTTTAAACTCCAGCGCTAAGTCATGACAGAGGAAAGGAGGACGGGATCAGACAAAAAACATTCAACTACGTAAATCGTAGTCGTGAAAATAAGAATTATTTTAATTTTGAATTAGAAAGACGTTGCATACATATTGTTTGTAAATGTTGTAATAGGAGTTAATGATTTAATTTATATATCGATCTTGCTTAGGATATAAAACTGCTAACTTTATGTTGTTAATGTGTTTTAAGAAATTAATATTAGCATTTAATGTATTTGTAAAATCTTTATTTTAAAACAACATGAACCATTTCAATCTCTATATTTTTAACTGGCATCACTTAACAGTGTTATGACTATTGATAACATAAATTCGACAAATAAAAGGCTTTACTCCGATCAGTATAACGGCCAGACCTGCTTGAGAGGCTTTAATCCGATCAGTATAATGGCCAGGCCTGCTGAAATTATAAGAATAACACAACTTAGTTGCCTCTTTAAGCTATAAATTGTTCCTATAATGTATTATTGCGCAATATGTTGTTAGCTGCAAAGACAACACAACAAAGAAAAAGTAGTAGCAGACAGAATCTAAAAAATCCATTGAAAGCTTTGAAATAGTCTGTGTTTCAGTATTGTCACCCATTTTTCGATACGATTCATTTGTATCGTCAATCATATGTTTGTCGGTTTTATGCTTGTTTTCGCTTTGCAACTGACTGACTTGATTTCTGGTATTTGTACATGCACAGGCCATTTTGTATTTTGTGTAAATGTTTACAAGCAACCGAATGGACCAATCGTTCTCATTTCCACCAGCATGCTTGTGATAAAGAGAAATACTCCATATTGCACAGAATAAAATGAGCACGCTGCATGACAATTGAGTCAACAGAAAAATGTTAAAAATAGATATGACGTCATTTGCAGGCAACATGGTTGCCACCAATGTCATACAAACTACGAAGGTTAATAAAATAGTGAAGGCCAATGAGGCGCGTTCTCCAGACGTGACTGGAATGCAAAACACCAGTAAATTCACAATGCTTAAGAGTATAATTGGCAATACAAGATTAAGAAATATGAAATTTGAATGTCTTTTCAAAGTAATTTTATAATTCAATTGTTCTAATCCTGGTCCATTAGTAAATATCTCGGAAGATGTCGCAATAATCGACCACTGCGAATTAGTCGCTGTGAACTGTAGATCGACACCGTCACTCAATGATTGAAATGTCACGTGACTGTCGAAATCCTCTGCCATTAACTGAAATTCACATTCTTGGGAGTCAAAAGGAAACAATAGAATGTCCGCACTGCACGACATCGTAATGACGGGAGTAGAGATTAATCTGGCACTTCCGTTGTTAGAGTATTTAACATACGTTGTTTTCATATCTATATCATTATCATAATAGAAAAATGCTTTTTGTATAACCATATTCCTTATTATAATTTTTGGAATCCACGTGTTTTGTACCGGAAGCTGTATCAAATCGAGGCCATTATAATCCATGGTATTCCATATTCGTATTTCGTCATTCCAATGTAGAATTATATATGCAGATATTTTTAATATTCCGGTAACTTCGTCGTAATCCTGTAAAGAATTCAAAGCCATATAAATTCGTATCTCAACCTTTTCAGTTTGGTTTTGTCTAGGTGTAATATCACCTGGAATATTTTTTAGTTCACTGGAAAGTTTTCTCACATTTTCAAACATTTCAGCTGAACAAAAAGGCACGGCAATAAAATTTATAGTCAACAGACACAAGCATTCAACTTTCAACAACATAGTTATTGTTAAGTTTCCCTCTTTTTAAGCTATGTTGTTAGTAATTCTGATATCTCAATAATATATAGCAGAACGTTTTTATTTGTTGTAGAACGCATCTAATTACTTTATTATCATGCATTATTGCGCCAGCAAATAGTTCATAATGAAATTCATACATTGATTTTTTCATAACCATAGGCACCATTTGTTCTTTGCTTAAATAAACAGTTTTATTAATGTTTTTTTATATTAACAATCAAGGATCCTTTTTGACATATTGACTTTTCATTTAACGTTTTTGGAACATTTGAATAGAATGCATTACCACAAAACTAGACTGAGTGATTGATACAGAGATTATTAATTATTACTATTAAGTGCAATCTTTCGTTGCTCAAACAAAATGTTTACTGTATTAATGGATGATCTGTCAACTCTAAATTCTATCCTGCTGATGGAGATGGCTATGCTCCATTTTATTTGTCACAAATTATACCTCATTTAGGGCTTCGGTTTGCTTTTCCACAACGGTTCCTGATCCTTTTTTATTTGAGAGTATAGGATTCTTATTTATTTACTATTGTAGTGTTAGGAGATGTTTTTACCTTACATTTATTGTCATAATTATCTTTGCTTTGTTTATGATTTGTTGATTTATTTTTCACGTGAGCAGTATCTAGCTATGCAGCTATGCTAAGAAAGCATAACGCTCACATTAGCTTGGCTGGTCGAGTGGTTAAGATTGTTTTACATTAGCTTAGCTTGTGGAGTGGTTAAGATTGTTTCACGGGAGTTTGGCTGACCGAGTGGTTAAGATTGTTTCTCGGGATGTTGGCTCACCGAGTGGTTAAGATTGTTTCACAGTAGCTTGGCTGGTGGAGTGGTAAAGATTGATTCACGGGAGTTTGGCTGACTGAGTGATTAAGATTGTTGCACAGTAGCTTGACTGGTGGGGTGGTTAAGATCATCTCGCGGGTAGTTGGCCGGCCGAGTGGCTAAGATTGCTTCACGGGAGCTTGGCTGGGCGAGTGGCTAAAATCGAATAACGGGAGATTGGCTGGTCGAGTGGATAAGATGGAATAACGGGAGCTTGGCTGGTCGAGTGGTTCAGATCGTCTCACGAGAGGTTGGCAGGCCGAGTAGTTATGTTTTGAGGGAGCTTGATTTGCCGAGTGGCTACGATCGTTTCACGGGAGCTTGGTTTGCCGAGTTGCTCAGATCGTTTCAAGGTAACTTGGCTGGCCGAGTGGCTAAGATCACTTCACGTTAGCTTAGTTGATCGAGTGGTTAATATAATTTTATGGGAGCTGTGCTTGACCGGTCGAGTAGTAAGGATCAGGACTCTTTCGAACATTCTCGTCTCATTCTTTCTGTATAGGATAGTTCGTCTTGTATTAAATTTTGTGACGAGGTGTAATCGAAACAATGTTATGATATAAAGTTAGCCAGTTGCGTGCAGCATGATTTGGAGACATAACACGTGCGAGTACGACTTTATAAAGTACCCATACTCGACAAATATCCGATGAGAACGTCCTATCTAGCCATATGATATCAACTAAATGGAGGATTACAATTATCATATGCCGTCGGTATGGGTGAATGGAATGTGATTCGATCACATCGTTAATAGAGTAACACGGCGAGTGTCACTAGTGCCGCAGGAATAACCTACTCTTCCGTAGTAGCACCAGCGTTCAACCCCAGCTTAAATGGGGTTTGTTTTGCTCAATCTTCGGTTTTCTGTATGGTATTATGCAGATCAATGTTCGTCTTTTTGGCCTTTTCTTATTGCCATTCTGTTGACTGACTTTCCGTAGTTTACGGCTTAGTTCGAGTTGCCTCTTTGGTATTTTAAAACTTTTCATATCAGGAGAGTTTGAAGATATCAAAGAGGTAACAAAAATCCGTAAATAGAAAAAGGACAGAAAACACAATGGCCAAAAGAAAAAGGACAAAAGGACACATAAAAATAAAGATAAAGCATAACCAATTTAAAACATATAAAAACTATCAATAACGCACCAGTCATGTTTAAAAGTTAAATATGTTTTGATTAAAACAACGGAAGTCACGCAATCCATCCTTACTTTGGAGCGATTGTTCAAACACATCTAATGTAAATTCATGTCTGATATGCTGTATAGCTGCATTTTGTAATAAATTCTAAACATCAAACTCAATATTGAACAAACAAACAAAAGATTTTAATGATAATAGAATAATAATAGCAATACCGTGGTGACATAATTATTCGTTTTCTACCTATTTTCGTGGGTTGTATGAAATCACGAAATTAAGAAATCAGCAAATATTTGTCATTACTCTAGCTGGAGAGCCACAAATTTGGGAACAAAGCATAAAGATGTTCTAATGTGATGTACTTTCTGAAAGCAAAACAAAACATGCTAAAATACATAGAAAAATGTGATGATACCAAAGTGGTCGTGATCGTATGGTAGTTAGATTTACGACTACCTGTGCAATCAGTGCATATAACCACCATCGTTGTGAATTCGAATACCGCTCATGCCGATGTGTACTCGATACAATATTATGTGATAATATTTGTCAGTGATTTGTGGCAGGGCGGTGGCTTTCTCTGTGTACTCCGGTTTCCTCCCGCAATAAAACTGACGGTCACATTTTAATTGGAATATTGTTGAAGGTGGCATTAACCACCATAACCCTAACTATAATCCCTTCAAATGGTAATCAAAAACCACAATAACCCTAACTATAATCCCTTCAAATGGTAATCAAAAACCACAATAACCCTAACTATAATCCCTTCAAATAGTAATCAAAAACCACAATAACCCTAACTATTATCCCTTCAAATGGTAATCAAAAAAAAAAATAATAACCCTAACTATAATCCCTTCAAATAGTAATCAAAAACCACAATAACCCTAACTATAATCCCTTCAAATGGTAATCAAAAACCACAATAACCCTAACTATAATCCCTTCAAATGGTAATCAAAAACCACAATAACCCTAACTATAATCCCTTCAAATGGTAATCAAAAACCACAATAACCCTAACTATAATCCCTTCAAATGGTAATCAAAAACCACAATAACCCTAACTATAATCCCTTCAAATGGTAATCAAAAACCACAATAACCCTAACTATAATCCCTTCAAATGGTAATCAAAAACCACAATAACCCTAACTATAATCCCTTCAAATGGTAATCAAAAACCACAATAACCCTAACTATAATCCCTTCAAATGGTAATCAAAAACCACAATAACCCTAACTATAATCCCTTCAAATGGTAATCAAAAACCACAATAACCCTAGCTATAATCCCTTCAAATGGCTATCAAAAACCACAATAACCCTAACTATAATCCCTTCAAATGGTAATCAAAAACCACAATAACCCTAACTATAATCCCTTCAAATGGTAATCAAAAACCACAATAACCCTAACTATAATCCCTTCAAATGGCAATCAAAAACCACAACAACCCTAACTCTAATCCCTTCAAATGGTAATCAAAAACCACAATAACCCTAACTATAATCCCTTCAAATGGTAATCAAAAACCACAATAACCCTACCTATAATCCCTTCAAATAGTAATTAAAAACCACAATAACCCTAACTATAATCCCTTCAAATGGTAATCAAAAACCACAATAACCCTAACTAAAATCCCTTCAAATGGTAATCAAAAACCACAATAACCCTAACTATAATCCCTTCAAATGGTAATCAAAAACCACAAGACGCAAGACAGACAATACAATGCACAAAACAACAAGACGAACGATAATCGACAAATCTCTATAAAATAATCTACAGATTGAGCAACACGAATCATATTAAAATCCCAGGGCGAAATCAGGGAGGAAAGTAGAACGGGATCAAACACAAAACAGTCAACTACGTAGATCGTAGTCTTGAAAATGAAATTATTTTAATTTTAGCTTAGAAATGACGGTGCATGCATATTGTTTGTCTATGTGCTAATAAGAAGATATTTTTTATATTTGCATAGAGACATTGCTTAGGCTCGAACACTGTTATGTTGTGAATGTGTTCTTAAGAAATTAAGCTGAGCCTTTAATGTATTTTTACAATTTTTTATTTAAAAAAACATGACCAATTAGATCTCAGCATTAATAACATAAATTCGATAACTTAAAGGCCTTACTCCGATCAGTATAATGACCAGGCGTGCTGACATTATCAGAATAATAGTATATAGCTGCCTCTTTTAACTATAAATTATTATTGCGAAATAAGTTATCAACTGCAAAAACAACACAAAAAAGAAAATGTAGAAACAGACAGAATCTAAAAATTCCATTGAAAGCTTTGAGATAGTCTGTGTTTCAAAACTTTCTCTCAGGTCTTGATTCTCTGAATTGTTATCGTCAGACATTCTATGTTCGTTCGTTGTAGTTGTATTGTTCTCCTTTTGCTTTCTGGTATTTGTACATGCACACGTCATTTTGTATTTTGTGTAAATGTTTACAAGCAACCGAATAGACCAACCTTTCTCATTCCCATCAGCATCTTTGTTAAAAAGTGAAATACTCCATATTGCACAGAATAAAATGAGCACGCTGCATGACAATTGAGTCTACGAATTTTCATCTATTGATTTTTCTTCATATCCATAGGAAGCATTTATTCTTTGCTTAAATAAATAGTTTTATTCATTTTTTAAATTAATAATCAAGTATCCTTTTTTACATATTGACTTTTCGCTTAACGTTTTATTTGACTTTTTGAACAGAATGCATTACCACAAAAGCATAAAAATCGAACCCCGTTGATGCCGCGGTGTACTCGATACTACATTATGTGATATGTTAATTATTAGTATTTTTATTCGCAAGACAAGGATTATCAGGTCCATATCAGATGAGCTCGAAAAACGAATCTGATATGGACCTGATAATCCTTGTCTTGCGAAAAATAATACTAATAATTTTTTTATCGGTACTTTCACAATTTTAACACCTCTTTGTGATTTTGTTGTGTTTTGAACTTTTCTTGAATGAAAGGTTTAGTGACGTCACGTTAGACTGCGCATGACAAATGACCAACAGCTGATAATTTCTAGTATCACGAGTCGGTGGTCAACTGAACGTTGTTACTAAATTTAACGGGTAGTAAAGATCAAAGGAAACTGTAACAAATTACCGATAAGAAGTTTTATCAATGACTTGCGGCAGTTCGATGGTTTTCTCCAGTTTCCTCCACCAATAAAACTGATCGCTACAATATAGTTGACATATTGTTAAAAGTAGGGTTAAGCACCATAATCCTAACCCAACAACCCCCCAAATAGTAATCAAAAACAACAAGTCGTAAGACAGACAATACAATGGACAAAACAACAAGACAGACCATAGTCGACTAATCACTATACAGCAAACTAAAGATTGAGCAACACAAATCATATTAAAATCCAAAAATGAAATAAGGTTTTCCGGAAGGGTCACCCAGTTCCTGTTTTATTAGTTGCACCCGTCGTACAACTCTTGCTTAAACTCCAGCGCTAAGTCATGACAGTGGAAAGGAGGACGGGATCAGACAAAAAACATTCAACTACGTAAATCGTAGTCGTGAAAATAAGAATTATTTTAATTTTGAATTAGAAAGACGTTGCATACATATTGTTTGTAAATGTTGTAATAGGAGTTAATGATTTAATTTGTATATCGATCTTGCTTAGGATATGAAACTGCTAATTTTATGTTGTTAATGTGTTTTAAGAAATTAATATTAGCATTTAATGTATTTCTAAAACAACATGAACCATTTCAATCTCTATATTTTTAACTGGCATCACTTAACAGTGTTATGACTATTGATAACATAAATTCGACAAATAAAAGGCTTTACTCCGATCAGTATAACGGCCAGGCCTGCTTGAGAGGCTTTACTTCGATCAGTATAATGGCCAGGCCTGCTGAAATTATAAGAATAACACAACTTAGGTGCCTCTTTAAGCTATAAATTGTTCCTATAATGTATTATTGCGCAATATGTTATTAGCTGCAAAGACAACACAACTAAGAAAAAGTAGTAGCAGACAGAATCTAAAAATTCCATTGAAAGCTTTGAAATAGTCTGTGTTTCAGTATTGTCACCCATTTTTCGATACGATTCATTTGTATCGTCAATCATATGTTCGTCGGTTTTATGCTTGTTTTCGCTTTGCAACTGACTGACTTGATTTCTGGTATTTATACATGCACAGGCCATTTTGTATTTTGTGTAAATGTTTACAAGCAACCGAATGGACCAACCGTTCTCATTTCCATCAGCATGCTTGTGATAAAGAGAAATACTCCATATTGCACAGAATAAAATGAGAACGCTGCATGACAATTGAGTCAACAGAAAAATGTTAAAAATAGATATGACGTCATCTGTAGGCAGCATGGTCGCTACCATTGTCATGAAAACTACGAAGGTCAATAAAATAGTGAAGGCCAATGACGCGCGTTCTCCAGACGTAACTGGAATGCAAAACACCAGTAAATTCACAAAGCTTAAGAGTATAATTGGCAATACAAGATTAAGAAATATGAACTTTGAATGTCTTTTCAAAGTAAGTTTATAATTCAATTGTTCTAATCCTTGTCCATTAGTAAATATCTCTGCAGATGTCGCAATTATCTCCCACTCCGAATTAGTCTCTGCGTACCGTAGATCGACACCGTCACTCAATGTTTGAAATGTCACGTGACCGTCGGAATCTTCTGCCATTAACTGAACTTCACATTCTTGGGAGTCAAAAGGAAACAATAGAATGTCCGCACTGCACGACATCGTAATGACGGAAGCTGCAGTTAATCTGGCACTTCCGTTGTTAGAGTATTTAACATACGTTGTTTTCATATCTATATCATTATCATAATAGAAAAATGTTTTTTGTATAACCATATTCCTTATCATAATTTTTGGAATCCACGTGTTTTGTACCGGAAGCTGTATCAAATGGAGGCCATTATAATCCGTGGTATTCCATATTCGTATTTCGTCATTCCAATATATCATTATATATGCAGATATTTTTAATATTCCGGTAACTTCATCGTAATCCTGTAAAGAATTCAAAGCCATATAAATTCGTATCTCAACCTTTTCAGTTTGGTTTTGTCTAGGTGTAATATCACCTGGAATAGTTTTAAGTTCACTGGAAAGTTTTCTCACATTTTCAAACATTTCAGCTGAACAAAAAGGCACTGCAATACAATTTATAGTCAACAGACACAAGCATTCAACTTTCAACAACATAGTTATTGTTAAGTTTCCCTCTTTTTAAGCTATGCTGTTAGTAATTCTGATATCTCAATAATATATAGCAGAACGTTTTTATTTGTTGTAGAACGCATCTAATTACTTTATTATCATGCATTATTGCGCCAGCAAATAGTTCATAATGAAATTCATACATTGATTTTTTCATAACCATAGGCACCATTTATTCTTTGCTTAAATAAACAGTTTTATTAATGTTTTCTATATTAACAATCAAGGATCCTTATTTACATATTGACTTTTCATTTAACGTTTTTGGAACATTTGAATAGAATGCATTACCACAGAACTAGACTGAGTGATTGATACAGAAATTATTAAGTGCAATCTTTCGTTGCCCAAACAAAATGTTTACTGTATTAATGGATGGTCTGTCAACTCTAAATTATATCCTGCTGATGGAGATGGCTATGCTCCATTTTATTTGTCACAAATTATACCTCATTTAGGGCTTCGGTTTGCTTTTCCACAACGGTTCCTGATCCTTTTTTATTTGAGAGTATAGGATTCTTATTTATTTACTATTGTAGTGTCAGGAGATGTTTTTACCTTACATTTATTGTCATAATTATCTTTGCTTTGCTTATGATTGGTTGATTTATTTTTCACGTGAGCAGTATCTAGCTATGAAGCTATGCTAAGAAAGCATAACGCTCACATTAGCTTGGCTGGTCGAGTGGTTAAGATTGTTTCACATTAGCTTAGCTTGTGGAGTGGTTTAGATTGTTTTACGGGAGTTTGGCTGACCGAGTGGTTAAGATTGTTTCACGGGAGGTTAGCTCACCGAGTGGTTAAGATTGTTTCACAGTAGCTTGGCTGGTGGAGTGGTAAAGATTGATTCACGGGAGTTTGGCTGACTGAGTGATTAAGATTGTTGCACAGTAGCTTGACTGGTGGGGTGGTTAAGATCATCTCACGGGTAGTTGGCCGGCCGAGTGGCTAAGATTGCTTCACGGGAGCTTGGCTGGGCGAGTTGCTAAGATCGAATAACGGGAGATTGGCTGGTCGAGTGGTTAAGATCGAATAACGGGAGCTTGGCTGGTCGAGTGGTTCAGATCGTCTCACGAGAGGTTGGCAGGCCGAGTAGCTTTGTTTTGAGGGAGCTTGAATTGCCGAGTGGCTACGATCGTTTCACGGGAGCTTGGTTTGTCGAGTTGCTCAGATCGTTTCAAGGTAACTTGGCTGGCCGAGTGGCTAAGATCACTTCACGTTAGCTTAGCTGATCGAGTAGTTAATATAATTTTATGGGAGCTGTGCTGGTCGAGTGGTTAAGATCGTCTCACTGTTGGTTGGTTTGTCGCGTGGTTAAGATTGTTTCACTGTGGTTTGGCTTGTCGCGTGGTTAAGATTGTTTCACTGTAGCTTGACCGGTCGAGTAGTAAGGATCAGGACTCTTTCGAACATTCTCGTCTCATTCTTTCTGTATAGGATAGTTCGTCTTGTATTAAATTTTGTGACGAGGTGTAATCGAAACAATGTTATGATATAAAGTTAGCCAGTTGCGTGCAGCATGATTTGGAGACATAACACGTGCGAGTACGACTTTATAAAGTACCCATACTCGACAAATATCCGATGAGAACGTCCTATCTAGCCATATGATATCAACTAAATGGAGGATTAAAATTATCATATGCCGTCGGTATGGGTGAATGGAATGTGATTCGAACACATCTTTAATAGAGAAACACCCCGAGTGCCACTAGTGGCGCAGGAATAACCTACTCTTCCATAGTAACACCAGAGTTCAACCCCAGCTTAAATGGGGTTTGTTTTGCTCAATCTTCGGTTTTCTGTATGGTATTATGCAGATCAATGTTCGTCTTTTTTGCCTTTTCTTATTGCCATTCTGTTGACTGACTTTCCGTAGTTTACGGCTTAGTTCGAGTTGTCTCTTTGGTATTTTAAAACTTTTCATATCAGGAGAGTTTGAAGATATCAAAGAGGTAACACAAATCCGTAAATAGAAAAAGGACAGAAAACACAGTGGCCAAAAGAAAAAGGACAAAAGAACACATAAAAATAAAGATAAAGCATAACCAATTTAAAACATATAAAAACTATCAATAACGCACCAGTCATGTTTAAAAGTTAAATATGTTTTGATTAAAACAACGGAAGTCACGCAATCCATCCTTACTTTGGAGCGATTGTTCAAACACATTTAATGTAAATTCATGTCTGATATGCTGTATAGCTGCATTTTGTAATAAATTCTAAACATCAAATTCAATATTGGACAAACAAACAAAAGATTTTAATGATAATAGAATAATAATAGCAATACCGTGGTGACATAATTATTCGTTTTCTACCTATTTTCGTGGGTCGTATGAAATCACGAAATTAAGAAATCAGCAAATATTTGTCATTACTCTAGCTGGAGAGCCACAAATTTGGGAACAAAGCATAAAGATGTTCTAATGTGATGTACTTTCTGAAAGCAAAACAAAACATGCTAAAATACATAGAAACATGTGATGATACCAAAGTGGTCGTGATCGTATGGTAGTTGGATTTACGACTACCTGTGCAATCAGTGCATATAACCACCATCGTTGTGAATTCGAATACCGCTCATGCCGATGTGTACTCGATACAATATTATGTGATAATATTTGTCAGTGATTTGTGGCAGGGCGGTGGCTTTCTCTGTGTACTCCGGTTTCCTCCCGCAATAAAACAGACGGTCACATTTTAATTGAAATATTGTTGAAGGTGGCATTGACCACCATAACCCTAACTATAATCCTTTCAAATGGTAATCAAAAACCACAATAACCCTAACTATGATCCCTTCAAATGGTAATCAAAAACCACAATAACCCTAACTATGATCCGTTCAAATGGTAATCAAAAACCACAATAACCCTAACTATAATCCCTTCAAATGGTAATCAAAAACCACAATAACCCTAACTATAATCCCTTCAAATGGTAATCAAAAACCACAATAACCCTAACTATAATCCCTTCAAATGGTAATCAAAAACCACAATAACCCTAACTATAATCCCTTCAAATGGTAATCAAAAACCACAATAACCCTAACTATAATCCCTTCAAATGGTAATCAAAAACCACAATAACCCTAACTATAATCCCTTCAAATGGTAATCAAAAACCACAATAACCCTAACTATAATCCCTTCAAATGGTAATCAAAAACCACAATAACCCTAACTATAATCCCTTCAAATGGTAATCAAAAACCACAATAACCCTAACTATAATCCCTTCAAATGGTAATAAAAAACCACAATAACCCTAGCTATAATCCCTTCAAATGGTAATCAAAAACCACAATAACCCTAACTATAATCCCTTCAAATGGTAATCAAAAACCACAATAACCCTAACTATAATCCCTTCAAATGGTAATCAAAAACCACCATAACCCTAACTATAATCCCTTCAAATGGTAATCAAAAACCACCATAACCCTAACTATAATCCCTTCAAATGGTAATCAAAAACCACAATAACCCTAACTATAATTCCGTCAAATGGTAATCAAAAACCACCATAACCCTACCTATAATCCCTTCAAATGGTAATCAAAAACCACAATAACCCTAACTATAATCCCTTCAAATGGTAATCAAAAACCACAATAACCCTAACTATAATCCCTTCAAATGGTAATCAAAAACCACAATAACCCTAACTATAATCCCTTCAAATGGTAATCAAAAACCACAAGTCGCAAGACAGACAATACAATGCACAAAACAACAAGACGAACGATAGTAGAAAAATCTCTATAAAATAATCTACAGATTGAGCAACACGAATCATATTAAAATCCCAGGGCGAAATCAGGGAGGAAAGTAGAACGGGATCAAACACAAAACAGTCAACTACGTAGATCTTAGTCTTGAATATGAAATTATTTTAATTTTAGCTTAGAAATGACGATGCATGCATATGGTTTGTCTATGTGCTAATAAGAAGATATTTTTTATATTTGCTTAGAGACATTGCTTAGGCTCGAACACTGTTATGTTGTGTATGTGTTCTTAAGAAATTAAGCTGAGCCTTTAATGTATTTTTACAATTTTTTATTTAAAAAAATATGACCAATTAGATCTCAGCATTAATAACATAAACTCGATAACTTAAAGGCCTTACTCCGATCAGTATAATGGTCAGTCGTGCTGACATTATAAGAATAATAGTATATAGCTTCCTCTTTTAACTATACATTATAATTGCGAAATAAGTTATCAACTGCAAAAACAACACAAAAAAGAAAATGTAGAAGCAGACAGAATCTAAATATTCCATTGAAAGCTTTGAGATAGTCTGTGTTTCAAAACTTTCTCTCAGGTCTTGATTCTCTGAATTGTTATCGTCACACATTCTATGTTCGTTCGTTTTAGTTGTATTGTTCTCCTTTTGCTTTCTGGTATTTGTACATGCACACGTCATTTTGTATTTTGTGTAAATGTTTACAAGCAACCGAATAGACCAACCTTTCTCATTCCCATCAGCATCTTTGTTAAAAAGTGAAATACTCCATATTGCACACAATAAAATGAGCACGCTGCATGACAATTGAGTCAAGAGAAAAATGTTAAAAATAGATATGACGTCATCTGTAGGCAGCATGGTCGCTACCATTGTCATGAAAACTACGAAGGTCAATAAAATAGTGAAGGCCAATGACGCGCGTTCTCCAGACGTAACTGGAATGCAAAATACAAGTAAATTCACAAAGCTTAAGAGTATAATTGGCACTACAAAATTAAGAAATATGAACTTTGAATGTCTTTTCAAAGTAAGTTTATAATTCAATTGTTCTAATCCTGGTCCATTAGTAAATATCTCTGCAGATGTCGCTATAATCTTCCACTCCGAATTAGTCTCTGCGAACCGTAGATCGACACCGTCACTCAATGTTTGAAATGTCACGTGACCGTCGGAATCTTCTGCCATTAACTGAACTTCACATTCTTGGGAGTCAAAAGGAAACAATTGAATGTTCGCACTGCACGACATCGTAATGACGGAAGTTGCAATTAATTTGGCACTTCCGGTGTTAGAATATTAAACATACGTTGTCTTTATATCTATATCATTATCATAATAGTAAAATGTTTTTTCAATATTAAGTATTCCTCTTTTTAGTCTGTAAAGCAATTAATTCTAACATCTGAAAAATTTACAGCAGAACTTGTTGGTTTGTTGTAGAATACACCTGTTTTCTCATTTATCGTGCATTATTACGCCCGCAAATAGTTCATGATGAAATTCATCTTTTGATTTTTCTTCATATCCATAGGGAACATTTATTCTTTGATTAAAACAATAGTTTTATACATTTTTTATATTTATAATCAAGGATCCTTTTTCATATTGACTTTTCATTTCGTATTATTTGACTATTTGAATAGAATGCATTACCACACAATCATTAAAAATGGAATCAGTTCCATTGCGGGATCTCCTCGATACTACATTATGAGATAAAGTTTTGTCAGTGACTTGCGACAGTTCGGTGGGTTTTCCAGTTACTGTGGTTTCCTCCACCAATAAAAGTGACCGCCAAAATATAATTGAAATATTGTTATAAGTGGTGTCAAAAACCATAAACATAACCCTACCATCTCTCCAACATGGTAATCGAAAACCGCTAGTCGTAAGACACACAATACAATGGACAAAACAATGACAAACCATAGTTGACAAATCACTACACAGTAAACTAAAGATTAAGCAACACGAATCATATTACAATCTCTTCGCTAAATCAGGTTTTCCGGAAGGGTATCTTAGTTCCTGTTCTATTAGTTACACCCGTCGTACAACTCTTGTTTAAACTCCAGTACTAAATCATGAAAGAGGAGACGATGACGGGATCAGACAAAAAACATTCAGCTACGTAGCTCGTAGTCGTGAAAATGAAACTATTATAATTTTGATTTACAAATGACGTGCCTACATATTGTTTGTCTATGTTGTAATAAGGAGAAAGGAGATATTACAATGTATTTTAATCTGTACATCGCTCTGCTTAAGATTGAACACTGTTATGTTGTTAATGTGTTTTAAGAAATTAATATTAGCATTCAATGCATTTTTGCAATTTGTATTTTTTTTTAAATACAAATGTATGACCAATTAGATCTCTACAATTTTAAATGACATCACTAAACAGTGTTATTACTATTAATAACATAAATTCGATAACCTAAAGGCTTTACTCCGATCAGTATAATGGCCAGGCGTGCTGACATTATAAGAATAATAGTATATAGCTTCCTCTTTTAACTATAAATTATAATTGCGAAATAAGTTATCCAACTGCAAAGACAACACAAAAAAGAAAATGTAGAAGCAGACAGAATCTAAAAATTCCATTGAAAGCTTTGAGATAGTCTGTGTTTCAAAATTTTCTCTCGGGTCTTGATTCTCTGAATTGTTATCGTCACACATTCTATGTTCGCTCGTTTTAGTTGTATTGTTCTCCTTTTGCTTTCTGGTATTTGTACATGCACACGTCATTTTGTATTTTGTGTAAATGTTTACAAGCAACCGAATAGACCAACCTTTCTCATTCCCATCAGCATCTTTGTTAAAAAGTGAAATACTCCATATTGCATAGAATAAAATGAGCACGCTGCATGACAATTGAGTCAAGAGAAAAATGTTAAAAATAGATATGACGTCATTTGGAGGCAGCATGGTCGCTACCATTGTCATGAAAACTACGAAGGTCAATAAAATAGTGAAGGCCAATGACGCGCGTTCTCCAGACGTAACTGGAATGCAAAACACCAGTAAATTCACAAAGCTTAAGAGTATAATTGGCACTACAAGATTAAGAAATATGAACTTTGAATGTCTTTTCAAAGCAAGTTTGTAAGTAAATTTTTCTAATCCTTGTTGATTAGTAAATATCCTGGCAGATGTCGCAATAATCGACCACTCCGAATTAGTCTCTGCATACCGTAGATCGACACCGTCACTCAATGTTTGAAATGTCACGTGACCGTCGAAATCTTCTGCCATTAACTGAACTTTACATTCTTGGGAGTCAAACGGAAACAATGGAATGTCCACACCGCACGACATCGCAATGACGGAAGTTGCATTTAATCTGGCACTTCCGGTGTTAGAATATTGAACATACGTTGTCTTTATATCTATATCATTATCATAATAGTAAAATGTTTTTTCAATCACCATATTCCTTATTATAATTTTTGGAATCCACGTATTTTGCATCGGAAGTTGCATCGAATCGAGGCCATTATATTCCGTGGTATTCCAGTTTCGTATTTCGTCAATCCAATATAGAATAAAAGAGGCGGACATTTTTAATATTCCGGAGATCTCATCATAATCCTGCATAGAATTTAAAGCCATATAAATTCCTATCTCAACTTTTTCAGTTTGATTCTGTCTAGGTTTAATATCACCGGGAATATTTTTAAGCACACTGGAAAGTTTTCGTACATTTTCAAACATTTCAGCTAAACAAAAAGACACCACAATAAAATTGATAGTCAACAGATACAAATATTTAACTCTCAACAACATTATTATTATTAAAATTTCCTCTTTTTAATGTATACAACTATTAATTCTAATATGTCAATAATTTACAGCAGAACTTGTTTGTTTTTGTAGAACACGTCTGTTTACTCATTTATCGTGTATTATCACGCCAGCAAATAGTTCATAATAAATTAATTTTCATCTATTGATTTTTCTCCATATCCATAGGGAGCATTTATTCTTTGCTTAAATAAATAGTTTTATTCATTTTTTAAATTAATAATCAAGTATCCTTTTCTACATATTGACTTTTCGCTTAACGTTTTATTTGATTTTTTGAACAGAATGCATTACCACAAAAGCATAAAAATCGAACCCCGTTGATGCCGCGGTGTACTCGATACTACATTATGTGATTTTTTCATTATTAGGATTTTTATTCGCAAGACAAGGATTATCAGGTCCATATCAGATGAGCGCGAAAAACGAATCTGATATGGACCTGATAATCCTTGTCTTGCGAAAAAAAATACTAATAATTTTACAATTTGAACACAGCTTTGTGATTTTTTTGTTGTGTTTTGACCTTTTTATTTCTAATACTAATAATTTTTTTATCAGTAATTTCACAATTTTAACACCGCTTTGTGATTTTTTTGTTGTGTTTTGAACTTTTTTTGAATGAAAGGTTTAGTGACGTCACGTTAGACTGCGCATGACAAATGACCAACAGCTGATAATTTCTAGTATCACGAGTCGGTGGTCAACTGAACATTGCTACTAAATTTAACGGGTAGTAAAGATCAAAGGAAACTGTAACAAATTACCAATAAGAAGTTTTATCAGTGACTTGCGGCAGTTCGATGGTTTTCTCCGGTTTCCTCCACCAATAAAACTGATCGCTACAATATAGTTGAAATATTGTTAAAAGTAGGGTTAAGCACCATAATCCTAACCCAACAACCCCCCAAATAGTAATCAAAAACAACAAGTCGTAAGACAGACAATACAATGGACAAAACAACAAGACAGACCATAGTCGACTAATCACTATACAGCAAACTAAAGATTGAGCAACACAAATCATATTAAAATCCCAAAATGAAATAAGGTTTCCCGGAAGGGTCACCCAGTTCCTGTTTTATTAGTTGCACCCGTCGTACAACTCTTGCTTAAACTCCAGCGCTAAGTCATGACAGTGGAAAGGAGGACGGGATCAGACAAAAAACATTCAACTACGTAAATCGTAGTCGTGAAAATAAGAATTATTTTAATTTTGAATTAGAAAGACGTTGCATACATATTGTTTGTAAATGTTGTAATAGGAGTTAATGATTTAATTTGTATATCGATCTTGCTTAGGATATAAAACTGCTAACTTTATGTTGTTAATGTGTTTTAAGAAATTAATATTAGCATTTAATGTATTTCTAAAACAACACAAACCATTTCAATCTCTATATTTTTAACTGGCATCACTTAACAGTGTTATGACTATTGATAACATAAATTCGACAAATAAAAGGCTTTACTCTGATCAGCATAACGGCCAGGCCTGCTTGAGAGGCTTTACTCCGATCAGTATAATGGCCTGGCCTGCTGAAATTATAAGAATAACACAGCTTAGGTGCCTCTTTAAGCTATAAATTGTTCCTATAATGTATTATTGCGCAATATGTTATTAGCTGCAAAGACAACACAACTAAGAAAAAGTAGTAGCAGACAGAATCTAAAAATTCCATTGAAAGCTTTGAAATAGTCTGTGTTTCAGTATTGTCACCCATTTTTCGATACGATTCATTTGTATCGTCAATCATATGTTCGTCGGTTTTGTGCTTGTTTTCGCTTTGCAACTGACTGACTTGATTTCTGGTATTTGTACATGCACAGGCCATTTTGTATTTTGTGTAAATGTTTACAAGCAACCGAATGGACCAACCGTTCTCATTTCCATCAGCATGCTTGTGATAAAGAGAAATACTCCATATTGCACAGAATAAAATGAGCACGCTGCATGACAATTGAGTCAACAGAAAAATGTTAAAAATAGATATGACGTCATTTGCAGGCAACATGGTTGCCACCAATGTCATAAAAACTACGAAGGTTAATAAAATAGTGAAGGCCAATGAGGCGCGTTCTCCAGACGTGACTGGAATGCAAAACACCAGTAAATTCACAAAGCTTAAGAGTATAATTGGCACTACAAGATTAAGAAATATGAACTTTGAATGTCTTTTCAAAGTAAGTTTATAATTCAATTGTTCTAATCCTGGTCCATTTGTAAATATCTCTGCAGATGTCGGAATAATCTCCCACTCCGAATTAGTCTCTGCGAACCGTAGATCGACACCGTCACTCAATGTTTGAAATGTCACGTGACCGTCGGAATCTTCTGCCATTAACTGAACTTCACATTCTTGGGAGTCAAAAGGAAA
This sequence comes from Bathymodiolus septemdierum, assembly GCA_963383655.1. Lineage (NCBI taxonomy): Eukaryota > Metazoa > Mollusca > Bivalvia > Mytilida > Modiolidae > Bathymodiolus > Bathymodiolus septemdierum. The sequence continues at coordinate 36,865,002 of OY726531.1, forward strand.
CAATAGAATGTCCGCACTGCACGACATCGTAATGACGGAAGCTGCAGTTAATCATATCTATATCATTATCATAATAGAAAAATGTTTTTTGTATAACCATATTCCTTATCATAATTTTTGGAATCCACGTGTTTTGTACCGGAAGCTGTATCAAATCGAGGCCATTATAATCCGTGGTATTCTATATTCGTATTTCGTCATTCCAATATAGGATTATATATGCAGATATTTTTAATATTCCGGTAACTTCATCGTAATCCTGTAAAGAATTCAAAGCCATATAAATACGTATCTCAACCTTTTCAGTTTGGTTTTATCTAGGTGTAATATCACCTGGAATATTTTTAAGTTCACTGGAAAGTTTTCTCACATCTTCAAACATTTCAGCTGAACAAAAAGGCACTGCAATACAATTTATAGTCAACAGACACAAGCATTCAACTTTCAACAACATAGTTATTGTTAAGTTTCCCTCTTTTTAAGCTATGCTGTTAGTAATTCTGATATCTCAATAATATATAGCAGAACGTTTTTATTTGTTGTAGAGCGCATCTAATTACTTTATTATCATGCATTATTGCTCCAGCAAATAGTTCATAATGAAATTCATACATTGATTTTTTTCATAACCATAGGCACCATTTGTTCTTTGCTTAAATAAACAGTTTTATTAATGTTTTTTATATTAACAATCAAGGATCCTTTTTAACATATTGACTTTCATTTAACGTTTTTGGAACATTTGAATAGAATGCATTACCACAGAACTAGACTGAGTGATTGATACAGAGATTATTAATTATTACTATTAAGTGCAATCTTTCGTTGCTCAAACAAAATGTTTACTGTATTAATGGATGGTCTGTCAACTCTAAATTCTATCCTGCTGATGGAAATGACTATACACCATTTTATTTGTCACAAATTATACCTCATTTAGGGCTTCGGTTTGCTTTTCCACAACGGTTCCTGATCCTTTTTCATTTGAGAGTATAGGATTCTTATTTATTTACTATTGTAGTGTCAGGAGATGTTTTTACCTTACATTTATTGTCATAATTATCTTTGCTTTGTTTATGATTGGTTGATTTATTTTTCATGTGAGCAGTATCTAGCTATGAAGCTATGTTAAGAAAACATAGCGCTCACATTAGCTTGGCTGGTCGAGTGGTTAAGATTGTTTCACATTAGCTTAGCTTGTGGAGTGGTTAAGATTGTTTCACGGGAGTTTGGCTGACCGAGTGGTTAAGATTGTTTCACGGAAGGTTGGCTCACCCAGTGGTTAAGATTGTTTCACAGTAGCTTGGCTGGTGGAGTGGTAAAGATTGATTCACGGGAGTTTGGCTGACTGAGTGATTAAGATTGTTACACAGTAGCTTGACTGGTGGGGTGGTTAAAATCATCTCACGGGTAGTTGGCCGGCCGAGTGGCTAAGATCGAATAACGGGAGATTGGCTGGTCGAGTGGTTAAGATCGAATAACGGGAGCTTGGCTGGTCGAGTGGTTCAGATCGTCTCACGAGAGGTTGGCAGGCCGAGTAGTTATGTTTTGAGGGAGTTGATTTGCCGAGTGGCTACGATCGTTTCACGGGAGCTTGGTTTGCCGAGTTGCTCAGACCGTTTCAAGGTAACTTGGCTGGACGAGTGGCTAAGATCACTTCACGTTAGCTTAGCTGATCGAGTGGTTAATATAATTTTATGGGAGCTGTGCTGGTCGAGTGGTTAAGATCGTCTCACTGTTGGTTGGCTTGTCGCGTGGTTAAGATTGTTTCACTGTGGGTTGGCTTGTCGCGTGGTAAAGATTGTTGCACTGTAGCTTGACCGGTCGAGTAGTAAGGATCAGGAATCTTTCGAACATTCTCGTCTCATTCTTTCTGTATAGGATAGTTCGTCTTGTATTAAATTTTGTGACGAGGTGTAATCGAAACAATGTTATGATATAAAGTTAGCCAGTTGCGTGCAGCATGATTTGGAGACATAACACGTGCGAGTACGACTTTATAAAGTACCCATACTCGACAAATATCCGATGAGAACGTCCTATCTAGCCATATGATATCAACTAAATGGAGGATTAAAATTATCATATGCCGTCGGTATGGGTGAATGGAATGTGATTCGATCACATCTTTAATAGAGTAACACGGCGAGTGCCACTAGTGGCGCATGAATAACCTACTCTTCCGTAGTAGCACCAGCGTTCAACCCCAGCTTAAATGGGGTTTGTTTTGCTCAATCTTCGGTTTTCTGTATGGTATTATGCAGATCAATGTTTATCTTTTTGGCCTTTTCTTATTGCCATTCTGTTGACTGACTTTCCGTAGTTTACGGCTTAATTCGAGTTGCCTCTTTGGTATTTTAAAACTTTTCATATCAGGAGAGTTTGAAGATATCAAAGAGGTAACAAAAATCCGTAAATAGAAAAAGGACAGAAAACACAATGGCCAAAAGAAAAAGGACAAAAGGACACATAAAATTAAAGATAAAGCATAACCAATTTAAAACATATAAAAACTATCAATAACGCACCAGTCATGTTTAAAAGTTAAATATGTTTTGATTAAAACAACGGAAGTCACGCAATCCATCCTTACTTTGGAGCGATTGTTCAAACACATCTAATGTAAATTCATGTCTGATATGCTGTATAGCTGCATTTTGTAATAAATTCTAAACATCAAACTCAATATTGAACAAACAAACAAAAGATTTTAATGATAATAGAATAATAATAGCAATACCGTGGTGACATAATTATATGTTTTCTACCTATTTTCGTGGGTCGTATGAAATCACGAAATTAAGAAATCAGCAAATATTTGTCATTACTCTAGCTGGAGAGCCACAAATTTGGGAACAAAGCATAAAGATGTTCTAATGTGATGTACTTTCTGAAAGCAAAACAAAACATGCTAAAATACATAGAAAAATGTGATGATACCAAAGTGGTCGTGATCGTATGGTAGTTGGATTTACGACTACCTGTGCAATCAGTGCATATAACCACCATCGTTGTGAATTCGAATACCGCTCATGCCGATGTGTACTCGATACAATATTATGTGATAATATTTGTCAGTGATTTGTGGCAGGGCGGTGGCTTTCTCTGTGTACTCCGGTTTCCTCCCGCAATAAAACTGACGGTCACATTTTAATTGAAATATTGTTGAAGGTGGCATTAACCACCATAACCCTAACTATAATCCCTTCAAATGGTAATCAAAAACCACAATAACCCTAACTATGATCCCTTCAAATGGTAATCAAAAACCACAATAACCCTAACTATAATCCCTTCAAATGGTAATCAAAAACCACACTAACCCTAACTATAATCCCTTCAAATGGTAATCAAAAACCACAATAACCCTAACTATAATCCCTTCAAATGGTAATCAAAAACCACAATAACCCTAACTATAATCCCTTCAAATGGTAATCAAAAACCACAATAACCCTAACTATAATCCCTTCAAATAGTAATCAAAAACCACAATAACCCTAACTATAATCCCTTCAAATGGTAATCAAAAACCACAATAGCCCTAACCATAATCCCTTCAAATGGTAATAAAAAACCACAATAACCCTAACTATAATCCCTTCAAATGGTAATCAAAAACCACAATAACCCTAACAATAATCCCTTCAAATGGTAATCAAAAACCACAATAACCCTAACTATAATCCCTTCAAATGGTAATCAAAAACCACAATAACCCTAACTATAATCCCTTCAAATGGTAATCAAAAACCACAATAACCCTAACAATAATCCCTTCAAATGGTAATCAAAAACCACAATAACCCTAACTATAATCCCTTCAAATGGTAATCAAAAACCACAATAACCCTAACTATAATCCCTTCAAATGGTAATCAAAAACCACAATAACCCTAAATATAATCCCTTCAAATGGTAATCAAAAACCACAATAACCCTAACTATAATCCCTTCAAATGGTAATCAAAAACCACAATAACCCTAACCATAATCCCTTCAAATGGTAATCAAAAACCACAATAACCCTAACTATAATCCCTTCAAATGGTAATCAAAAACCACAATAACCCTAAATATAATCCCTTCAAATGGTAATCAAAAACCACAATAACCCTAACTATAATCCCTTCAAATGGTAATCAAAAACCACAATAACCCTAACCATAATCCCTTCAAATGGTAATCAAAAACCACAATAACCCTAACTATAATCCCTTCAAATGGTAATCAAAAACCACAATAACCCTAACAATAATCCCTTCAAATGGTAATCAAAAACCACAAGTCGCAAGACAGACAATGCAATGCACAAAACAACAAGACGAAAGATAGTAGAAAAATCTCTATGAAATAATCTACAGATTGAGCAACACGAATCATATTAAAATCCCATGGCGAAATCAGGGAGGAAAGTAGAACGGGATCAAACACAAAACAGTCAACTACGTAGATCTTAGTCTTGAAAATGAAATTATTTTAATGTTAGCTTAGAAATGACGGTGCATGCATATTGTTTGTCTATGTGCTAATAAGAAGATATTTTTTATATTTGCATAGAGACATTGCTTAGGCTCGAACACTGTTATGTTGTGAATGTGTTCTTAAGAAATTAAGCTGAGCCTTTAATGTATTTTTACAATTTTTTATTTAAAACATATCACCAATTAGATCTCAGCATTAATAACATAAATTCGATAACCTAAAGGCCTTACTCCGATCAGTATAATGGCCAGGCGTGCTGACATTATAAGAATAATAGTATATAGCTGCCTCTTTTAACTATAAACTATAATTGCGAAATAAGTTATTAACTGCAAAGACAACACAAAAAAGAAAATGTAGAAGCAGACAGAATCTAAAAATTCCATTGAAAGCTTTGAGATAATCTGTGTTTCAAAACTTTCTCTCAGGTCTTGATTCTCTGAATTGTTGTCGTCACACATTCTATGTTCGTTCGTTTTAGTTGTATTGTTCTCCTTTTGCTTTCTGGTATCTGTACATGCACACGTCATTTTGTATTTTGTGTAAATGTTTACAAGCAACCGAATAGACCAACCTTTGTCATTCCCATCAGCATGGTTGTTAAAAAGTGAAATACTCCATATTGCACAGAATAAAATGAGCACGCTGCATGACAATTGAGTCAAGAGAAAAATGTTAAAAATAGATATGACGTCATCTGTAGGCAGCATGGTCGCTACCATTGTCATGAAAACTACGAAGGTCAATAGAATAGTGAAGGCCAATGACGCGCGTTCTCCAGACGTAACTGGAATGCAAAACACCAGTAAATTCACAAAGCTTAAGAGTATAATTGGCACTACAAGATTAAGAAATATGAACTTTGAATGTCTTTTCAAAGTAAGTTTATAATTCAATTGTTCTAATCCTAGTCCATTAGTAAATATCTCTGCAGATGTCGCAATAATCTCCCACTCCGAATTAGTCTCTGCGAACCGTAGATCGACACCGTCACTCATTGTTTGAAATGTCACGTGACCGTCGGAATCTTCTGCCATTAACTGAACTTCACATTCTTGGGAGTCAAAAGGAAACAATAGAATGTTCGCACTGCACGACATCGAAATGACGGAAGTTGCAATTAACTTGGCACTTCCGGTGTTAGAATATTTAACATACGTTGTCTTTATATCTATATCATTATCATAATAGTAAAATGTTTTTTCAATCACCATATTCCTTATTATAATTTTTGGAATCCACGTATTTTGTATTGGAAGTTGTATCGAATCGAGGCCATTATATTCCGTGGTATTCCAGTTTCGTATTTCGTCACTCCAATATAAAATAAAAGAGGCGGACATTTTTAATATTCCGGAGACCTCATCATAATCCTGCATAGAATGTAAAGCCATATAAATTCCAATCTCAATTTTTTCAGTTTGATTCTGTCTAGGTTTAATATCACCGGGAATATTTTTAAGCACACTGGAAAGTTTTCGTACATGTTCAAACATTTCAGTTGAACAAAAAGGCACCACAATAAAATACATAGTCAACAGACACAAGTATTTAACGCTTAACAACATTATTATTAAGTATTCCTCTTTTTAGTCTGTAAAGCAATTAATTCTAATATCTCAATAATTTACAGCAGAACTTGTTGGTTTGTTGTAGAATACACCTGTTTTCTCATTTATCGTGTATTATTACGCCAGCAAATAGTTCATGATGAAATTCATCTTTTGATTTTTCTTCATATCCATTGGGAACATTTATTCTTTGATTAGAACAATAGTTTTATACATTTTTTATATTTATAATCAAGGATCCTTTTCTTCATATTGACTTTTCATTTCGTATTATTTGACTATTTGAATAGAATGCATTACCACAAAATCATTAAAAATGGAATCAGTTCCATTGCGGGATCTACTCGATACTACATTATGAGATAAAGTTTTGTCAGTGACTTGCGGCAGTTCGGTAAGTTTTCCAGTTACTGCGGTTTCCTCCACCAATAAAAGTGACCGCCAAAATATAATTGAAATATTGTTATAAGTGGTGTCAAAAACCATAAGCATAACCCTACCATCTCTCCAACATGGTAACCGAAAACCGCTAGTCGTAAGACACACAATACAATGAACAAAACAATGACAAACCATAGTTGACAAATCACTACACAGTAAACTAACGATTAAGCAACACGAATCATATTAAAATCTCTTCGTTAAATCAGGTTTTCCGGAAGGGTATCTTAGTTCCTGTTCTATTAGTTACACCCGTCACACAACTCTTGTTTAAACTCCAGTACTAAGTCATGAAAGAGGAGACGATGACGGGATCAGACAAAAAACATTCAGCTACGTAGCTCGTAGTCGTGAAAATGAAACTATTATAATTTTGATTTAGAAATGACGGTGCCTACATATTGTTTGTCTATGTTGTAATAAGGAGAAAGGAGATATTACAATGTGTTTTAATCTGTGCATCGCTCTGCTTAAGATTGAACACTGTTATGTTGTTAATGTGTTTTAAGAAATTAATATTAGCATTTAATGTATTTTTGCAATTTGTATTTTTCTTTAAATACAAATGTATGACCAATTAGATCTCTACCATTTTAATTGACATCACTAAACAGTGTTATTACTATTAATAACATAAATTCGATAACCTAAAGGCTTTACTCCGATCAGTATAATGGCCAGGCGTGCTGAAATTATCAGAATAATAGTATATAGCTGCCTCTTTTAACAATAAATTATTATTGCGAAATAAGTTATCAACTGAAAAGATAACACAAAAAAGAAAATGTAGAAGCAGACAGAATCTAAAAATTCCATTGAAAACTTTGAGATAGTCTGTGTTTCAAAATTTTTCCTCGGGTCTTGATTCTCTGAATTGTTATCGTCAGACATTCTATGTTCGTTCGCTTAAGTTGTATTGTTCTCCTTTTGCTTTCTGGTATTTGTACATGCACACGTCATTTTGTATTTTGTGTAAATGTTCACATGCAACCGAATAGATCAACCTTTCTCATTCCCATCAGCATGGTTGTTAGAAAGTGAAATACTCCATATTGCACAGAATAAAATGAGCCCGCTGCATGACAATTGAGTCAAGAGAATTTTTTTTAAAATAGATATGACGTCATTTGCAGGCAGCATGGTCGCTACCATTGACATGAAAACTACGAATGTCAATAAAATAGTGAAAGCCAATGTTGCGCGTTCTCCAGACATAACTGGAATGCAAAACACCAGTAAATTCACAAAGCTTAAGAGTATAATTGGCACTACAAGATTAAGAAATATAAACTCTGAATGTCTTTTCAAAGTAAGTTTATAATTCAATTGTTCTAATCCTGGTCGATTAGTAAATATCTCAGCAGATGTCGCAATAATCTCCCACTCCGAATTAGTCTCTGCGAACCGTAGATCGACACCGTCACTCAATGTTTGAAATGTCACGTGACCGTCGGAATCTTCTGCCATTAACTGAACTTCACATTCTTGGGAGTCAAAAGGAAACAATATAATGTCCGCACTGCACGACATCGTAATGACGGACGTTGCAATTAATCTGGCACTTCCGGTGTTAGAATATTTAACATACGTTGTCTTTATATCTATATCATTATCATAATAGTAAAATGTTTTTTCAATCACCATATTCCTTATTATAATTTTTGGAATCCACGTATTTTGTATCGGAAGTTGTATCGAATCGAGGCCATTATATTCCGTGGTATTCTAGTTTCGTATTTGATCACTCCAATATAAAGTAAAAGAGGCGGACATTTTTAATATTCCGGAGACCTCATCATAATCCTGCATAGAATTTCAAGCCATATAAATTCCAATCTCAATTTTTTCAGTTTGATTCTGTCTAGGTTTAATATCACCGGGAATATTTTTAAGCACACTGGAAAGTTTTCGTACATTTTGAAACATTTCAGTTAAACAAAAAGGCACCACAATAAAATACATAGTCAACAGACACAAGTATTTAACGCTTAACAACATTATTATTAAGTATTCCTCTTTTTTGTCTGTAAAGCAATTAATTCTAATATCTCAAAAATTTACAGCAGAACTTGTTGGTTTGTTGTAGAATACACCTATTTCCTCATTTATCGTGCATTATTACGCCAGCAAATAGTTCATGATGAAATTCATCTTTTGATTTTTCTTCATATTCATTGGGAACATTTATTCTTTGATTAAAACAATAGTTTTATACATTTTTTATATTTATAATCAAGGATCCTTTTTTCATATTGACTTTTCATTTCGTATTATTTGACTATTTGAATAGAATGCATTACCACAAAACCATTAAAAATGGAATCAGGTCCATTGCGGGATGTATACTCGATACTATATTATGAGATAAAGTTTTGTCAGTGACTTGCGGCAGTTCGGTGGGTTTTCCGGTTACTGCGATTTCCTCCACCAATAAAAGTGACCGCCAAAATATAATTGAAATATTGTTATAAGTGGTGTCAAAAACCATAAGTCTAACCCTACCATCTCCCCAACATGGTAATCGAAAACCGCTAGTCGTAAGACACAAAATACAATGAACAAAACAATGACAAACCATAGTTGACAAATCACTACACAGTAAACTAACGATTAAGCAACACGAATCATATTAAAATCTCTTCGTTAAATCAGGTTTTCCGAAGGGTAACTTAGTTCCTGTTCTATTAATTACATCCGTCGTACAACTCTTGTTTAAACTCCAGTACTAAATCATGAAAGAGGAGACGATGACGGGATCAGACAAAAAATATTCAGCTACGTAGCACGTAGTCGTGAAAATGAAACTATTATAATTTTGATTTAGAAATGACGGTGCCTACATATTGTTTGTCTATGTTGTAATAAGGAGATATTACAATGTATTTTAATCTGTACATCGCTCTGCTTAAGATCGAACACTGCTATGTTGTTAATGTGTTTTAAGAAATTAATATTAGCATTCAATGTATTTTTACAATTTTTATTTTTATTTAAATACAAATGTATGACCAATTAGATGTCTACCTTTTTAACTGACATCACTAAACAGTGTTATTACTATTAATAACATAAATTCGATAACCAAAAGGCCTTACTCCGATCAGTATGATGGCCTTGCGTGCTGAAATTATCAGAATAATAGTATATAGCTGCCTCTTTTAACTATAGATTATTATTGCGAAATAAGTTATCAATTGCAAAGACAACACAAAAAAGAAAATGTAGAAACAGACAAAATCTAAAAATTCCATTGAAAGCTTTGAGATAGTCTGTGTTTCAAAAATTTCTCTCAGGTCTTCATTCTCTGAATTGTTATCGTCAGACATTCTATGTTCGTTCGTTTTAGTTGTATTGTTCTCCTTTTGCTTTCTGGTATCTGTACATGCACACGTCATTTTGTATTTTGTGTAAATGTTTACAAGCAACCGAATAGACCAACCTTTCTCATTCCCATCAGCATGGTTGTTAAAAAGTGAAATACTCCATATTGCACACAATAAAATGAGCCCGCTGCATGACAATTGAGTCAAGAGAAAAATGTTAAAAATAGATATGACGTCATTTGGAGGCAGCATGGTCGCTACCATTGTCATGAAAACTACGAATGTCAATAAAATAGTGAAAGCCAATGATGCGCGTTCTCCAGACGTAACTGGAATGCAAAACACCAGTAAATTCACAAAGCTTAAGAGTATAATTGGCACTACAAGATTAAGAAATATGAACTTGGAATGTCTTTTCAAAGTAAGTTTATAATTCAATTGTTCTAATCCTGGTCGAATAGTAAATATCTCAGCAGATGTCGCAATAATCTCCCACTCCGAATTAGTCTCTGCGAACCGTAGATCGACACCGTCACTCAATGTTTGAAATGTCACGAGACCGTCGGAATCTTCTGCCATTAACTTAACTTCACATTCTTGGGAGTCAAAAGGAAACAATAGAATGTCAGCACTGCACGACATCGAAATGACGGTAGTTGCAATTAATTTGGCACTTCCGGTGTTAGAATATTTAACATACGTTGTCTTTATATCTATATCATTATCATAATAGTAAAGTGTTTTTTCAATCACCATATTCCTTATTATAATTTTTGGAATCCACGTATTTTGTATCGGAAGTTGTATCGAATTCAGGCCATTATATTCCGTGGTATTCCAGTTTCGTATTTCGTCACTCCAATATAAAATAAAAGAGGCGGACATTTTTAATATTCCGGAGACCTCATCATAATCCTGCATAGAATGTAAAGCCATATATATTCCAATCTCAATTTTTTCAGTTTGATTCTGTCTAGGTTTAATATCACCGGGAATATTTTTAAGCACACTGGAAAGCTTTCTTACATTTTCAAACATTTCAGTTGAACAAAAAGGCTCCACAATAAAATACATAGTCAACAGACACAAGTATTTAACGCTTAACAACATTATTATTAAGTTTTCCTCTTTTTAGTCTGTAAAGCAAATAATTTTAATATCTCAATAATTTAGAGCAGAACTTGTCTGTTTGTTGTAGAATACACCTGTTTCCTCATTTATCGTGCATTATTACGCCAGCAAATAGTTCATGATGAAATTCATCTTTTGATTTTTCTTCTTATCCATAGGGAACATTTATTCTTTGCTTAATAAAATAGTTTTATACATTTTTTATATTTATAATCAAGGATCTTTTTTCTCATATTGACTTTTCATTTCGTATTATTTGACTATTTGAATAGAATGCATTACCACAAAACCATTAAAAATGGAATCTGGTACATTGCGGGATGTACTCGAAACTACATTATGAGATAAAGTTTTGTCAGTGACTTGCGGCAGTTCAGTGGGTTTTCGGTTATTGCGGTTTCCTCCACCAATAAAAGTGACCGCCAAAATATAATTGAAATATGGCGTCAAAATCCATAAGCCTGACCCTACCATCTCTCCAACATGGTAATCGAAAACGCTAGTCGCAAGACACACAATACAATGGACAAAACAATGACAAACCATAGTTGACAAATCACTACACAGTAAACTAACGATTAAGCAACACGAATCATATTAAAATCTCTTCGTTAAATCAGGTTTTCCGGAAGGGTAACTTAATTCCTGTTCTATTAGTTACATCCGTCGTACAACTCTTGTTTAAACTCCAGTACTAAATCATGAAAGAGGAGAGGATGACGGGATGAGACAAAAAATATTCAGCTACGTAGCTCGTAGTCGTGAAAATGAAACTATTATAATTTTGATTTACAAATGACGATGCCTACATATTGTTTGTTTATGTTGTAATAAGGAGAAAGGAGATATTACAATGTGTTTTAATCTGTACATTGCTCTGCTTAAAATCGAACACTGTTATGTTGTTAATGTGTTTTAAGAAATTAATATTAGCATTTAATGTATTTTTGCAATTTGTATTTTTCTTTAAATACAAATGTATGACCAATTAGATCTCTACAATTTTAAATGACATCACTAAACAGTGTTATTACTATTAATAACATAAATTCGATAACCTAAAGGTTTTACTCCGATCAGTATAATGGCCAGGCGTGCTGAAATTATCAGAATAATAGTATATAGCTGCCTCTTTTAACAATAAATTATTATTACGAAATAAGTTATCAACTGCAAAGACAACACAAAAAAGAAAATGTAGAAGCAGAGAAGAATCTAAAAGTTTCCATTGAAAACTTTGAGATAGTCTGTGTTTCAAAAATTTCTCTCAGGTCTTCATTCTCTGAGTTGTTATCGTCAGACATTCTATGTTCGTTCGGTTTAGTTGTATTGTTCTCCTTTGGCTTTCTGGTATTTGTACATCCACACGTCATTTTGTATTTTGTGTAAATGTTTACAAGCAATCGAACAGAACAACCTTTCTCATTCCCATCAGCATGGTTGTTAAAAAGTGAAATACTCCATATTGCACAGAATAAAATGAGCACGCTGCATGACAATTGAGTCAACAGAAAAATGCTAGAAATATATATGACGTCATTTGGAGGCAGCATGGTCGCTATCATTGTCACGAAAACTACGAAGGTCAATAAAATAGTGAAGGCCAATAATGCGCGTTCTCCAGACGTAACTGGAATGCAAAACACCAGTAAATTCACAAAGCTTAAGAGTATAATTGGCACTACAAGATTAAGAAATATGAACTTTGAATGTCTTTTCAAAGCAAGTTTATAAGTAAATTGTTCTAATCCTTGTTGATTAGTAAATATCCTGGCAGATGTCGCAATAATCTACCACTCCGAATTAGTCTCTGCGTACCGTAGATCGACACCGTCACTCAATGTTTGAAATGTCACGTGACCGTCGAAATCTTCTGCCATTAACTGAACTTTACATTCTTGGGAGTCAAAAGGAAACAATAGAATGTCCACACTGCACGACATCGTAATGACGGAAGTTGCAATTAATCTGGCACTTCCGGTGTTAGAATATTGAACTTACGTTGTCTTTATATCTATATCATTATCATAATAGTAAAATGTTTTTTCAATCACCATATTCCTTATTATAATTTTTGGAATCCACGTATTTTGTATTGGAAGTTATATCGAATCGAGGCCATTTATTTCGTGGTATTCCAGTTTCGTATTTCGTCAATCCAATATAGAATAAAAGAGGCGGACATTTTTAATATTCCGGAGACCTCATCATAATCCTGCATAGAATTTCAAGCCATATAAATTCCTATCTCAACTTTTTCAGTTTGATTCTGTCTAGGTTTAATATCACCTGGAATATGTTTAAGCACACTGGAAAGTTTTCGTACATTTTCAAACATTTCAGCTAAACAAAAAGACACCACAATAAAATTTATAGTCAACAGATACAAATATTTAACTTTCAACAACATAGTTATTATTAAAATTTCCTCTTTTTAATGTGTACAACTATTAATTCTAATATGTCAATAATTTACAGCAGAACTTGTTTGTTTTTGTAGAACATGTCTGTTTACTCATTTATCGTGTATTATCACGCCAGCAAATAGTTCATAATAAATTAATTTTCGTCTATTGATTTTTCTCCAATATCCATAGGGAACATTTATTCTTTGCTTAAATAAATAGTCTTATGCATTTTTTAAATTAATTTTACATATTGACTTTTCGCTTAACGTTTTATTTGACTTTTTGAACAGAATGCATTACCACAAAAGCATAAAAATTGAACCCCGTTGATGCCGCCGTGTACTCGATACTACATTATGTGATATGTTAATTATTAGTATTTTTATTCGCAAGACAAGGATTATCAGGTCCATATCAGATGAGCTCGAAAAACGAATCTGATATGAACATGATAATCCTTGTCTTACGAAAAAAAAATACTAATAATTTTTTTATCGGTAATTTCACAATTTTAAAACAGCTTTGGGATTTTTTTGTTGTGCTTTGACTTTTTTTATTTCTAATACTAATAATTTTTTTATCGGTAATTTCACAATTTTAACACCGATTTGTGATTTTTTTGTTGTGTTTTGAACTTTTTTTTGAATGACAGGTTTAGTGACGTCACGTTAGACTGCGCATGACAAATGACCAACAGCTGATAATTTCTAGTATCACGAGTAGGTGGTCAACTGAACGTTGTTACTAAATTTAACGGGTAGTAAAGATCAAAGGAAACTGTAAGAAATTACCGATAAGAAGTTTTATCAGTGACTTGTGGCAGTTCGATGGTTTTCTCCGGTTTCCTCCACCAATAAAACTGATCGCTACAATATAGTTGAAATATTGTTAAAAGTAGGGTTAAGCACCATAATCCTAACCCAACAACCCCCCAAATAGTAATCAAAAACAACAAGTCGTAAGACAGACAATACAATGGACAAAACAACAAGACAGACCATAGTCGACTAATCACTATACAGCAAACTAAAGATTGAGCAACACAAATCATATTAAAATCCCAAAATGAAATAAGGTTTTCCGGAAGGGTCACCCAGTTCCTGTTTTATTAGTTGCACCCGTCGTACAACTCTTGTTTAATCTCCAGCGCTAAGTCATGACAGAGGAAAGGAGGACGGAATCAGACAAAACACATTCAACTACGTAAATCGTAGTCGTGAAAATAAGAATTATTTTAATTTTGAATTAGAAAGACGTTGCATACATATTGTTTGTAAATGTTGTAATAGGAGTTAATGATTTAATTTGTATATAGATCTTGCTTAGGATATAAAACTGCTAACTTTATGTTGTTAATGTGTTTTAAGAAATTAATATTAGCATTTAATGTATTTCTAAAATCTTTATTTTAAAACAACATGAAACATTTCAATCTCTATACTTTTAACTGGCATCACTTAACAGTGTTATAACTATTGATAGCATAAATTCGACAAATAAAAGGCTTTACCCTGATCAGTATAACGGCCAGGCCTGCTTGAAAGGCTTTAATCCGATCAGTATAATGGCCAGGCCTGCTGAAATTATAAGAATAACACAACTTAGTTGCCTCTTTAAGCTATAAATTGTTCCTATAATGTATTATTGCGCAATATGTTGCTAGCTGCAAAGACAACGAAACTAAGAAAAAGTAGTAGCAGACAGAATCCAAAAATTCCATTGAAAGTTTTGAAATAGTCTGTGTTTCAGTATTGTCACCCATTTTTCGATACGATTCATTTGTATCGTCAATCATATGTTCGTCGGTTTTATGCTTGTTTTCGCTTTGCAACTGACTGACTTGATTTCTGGTATTTGTACATGCACAGGCCATTTTGTATTTTGTGTAAATGTTTACAAGCAACCGAATGGACCAACCTTCCACATTCCCATCAGAATGCTTGTGATAAAGAGAAATACTCCATATTGCACAGAATAAAATGAGCACGCTGCATGACAATTGAGTCAACAGAAAAATGTTAAAAATAGATATGACGTCATTTGCAGGCAACATGGTTGCCACCAATGTCATAAAAACTACGAAGGTTAATAAAATAGTGAAGGCCAATGAGGCGCGTTCTCCAGACGTGACTGGAATGCAAAACACCAGTAAATTCACAAAGCTTAAGAGTATAATTGGCACTACAAGATTAAGAAATATGAACTTTGAATGTCTTTTCAAAGTAAGTTTATAATTCAATTGTTCTAATCCTGGTCGATTAGTAAATATCTCGGTAGATGTCGCAATAATCGACCACTGCGAATTAGTCGCTGCGAACTGTAGATCGACACCGTCACTCAATGTTTGTAATGTCACGTGACTGTCGAAATCCTCTGCCATTAACTGAAATTCACATTCTTGGGAGTCAAAAGGAAACAATAGAATGTCCGCACTGCACGACATCGTAATGACGGAAGCTGCAATTAATCTGGCACTTCCGTTGTTAGAGTATTTAACATACGTTGTTTTTATATCTATATCATTATCATAATAGAAAAATGTTTTTTGTATAACCATATTCCTTATTATAATTTTTGGAATCCACGTGTTTTGTACCGGAAGCTGTATCAAATCGAGGCCATTATAATCCGTGGTATTCCATATTCGTATTTCGTCATTCCAATATATCATTATATATGCAGATATTTTTAATATTCCGGTAACTTCATCGTAATCCTGTAAAGAATTCAAAGCCATATAAATTCGTATCTCAACCTTTTCAGTTTGGTTTTGTCTGGGTGTAATATCACCTGGAATATTTTTAAGTTCACTGGAAAGTTTTCTCACATTTTCAAACATTTCAGCTGAACAAAAAGGCACTGCAAGAAAATTTATAGTCAACAGACACAAGCATTTAACTTTCAACAACATAGTTATTGTTAAGCTTCCCTCTTTTTAAGCTATGTTGTTAGTAATTCTGATATCTCAATAATATATAGCAGAACGTTTTTATTTGTTGTAGAACGCATCTAATTACTTTATTATCATGCATTATTGCGCCAGAAAATAGTTCATAATGGAATTCATACATTGATTTTTTCATAACCATAGGCACCATTTGTTCTTTGCTTAAATAAACAGTTTTATTAATGTTTTTTATATTAACAATCAAGGATCCTTTTTTACATATTGACTTTTCATTTAACGTTTTTGGAACATTTGAATAGAATGCATTACCACAGAACTAGACTGAGTGATTGATACATAGATTATTAATTATTACTATTAAGTGCAATCTTTCGTTGCTCAAGCAAAATGTTTACTGTATTAATGGATGGTCTGTCAACTCTAAATTCTATCCTGCTGATGGAGATGACTATGCTCCATTTTATTTGTCACAAATTATACCTCATTTAGGGTTTCGGTTTGCTTTTCCACAACGGTTCCTGATCCTTTTTTATTTGAGAGTATAGGATTCTTATTTATTTACTATTGTAGTGTCAGGAGATGTTTTTACCTTACATTTATTGTCATAATTATCTTTGCTTTGTTTCTGATTGGTTGATTTATTTTTCACGTGAGCAGTATCTAGCTATGAAGCTATGCTAAGAAAGCATAACGCTCACATTAGCTTGGCTGGTCGAGTAGTTAAGATAGTTTCACATTAGCTTAGCTTGTGGAGTGGTTAAGATTGTTTCACGGGAGTTTGGCTGACCGAGTGGTTAAGATTGTTTCACGGAAGGTTGGCTCACCCAGTGGTTAAAATTGTTTCACAGTAGCTTGGCTGGTGGAGTGGTAAAGATTGATTCACGGGAGTTTGGCTGACTGAGTGATTAAGATTGTTACACAGTAGCTTGACTGGTGGGGTGGTTAAGATCATCTCACGGTAATTGGCCGGTCGAGTGGCTAAGATTGTTTCACGGGAGCTTGGTTGGGCGAGTGGCTAAGATCGAATAACGGGAGCTTGGCTGGTCGAGTGGTGAAGATCGAATAACGGGAGCTTGGCTGGTCGAGTGGTTCAGATCGTCTCACGAGAGGTTGGCAGGCCTAGTTATGTTTTGAGGGAGCTTGAATTGCCGAGTGGCTACGATCGTTTCACGGGAGCTTGGTTTGCTGAGTTGCTCAGATCGCTTCAAGGTAACTTGGCTGGCCGAGTGGCTAAGATCACTTCACGTTAGCTTAGCTGATCGAGTGGTTAATATAATTTTATGGGAGCTGTGCTGGTCGAGTGGTTAAGATCGTCTCACTGTTGGTTGGCTTGTCGCGTGGTTAAGATTGTTTCACTGTGGGTTGGCTTGTCGCGTGGTTAAGATTGTTTCACTGTAGCTTGACCGGTCGAGTAGTAAGGATCAGGACTCTCGAACATTCTCGTCTCATTCTTTCTGTATAGGATAGTTCGTCTTGTATTAAAATGTGTGACGAGGTGTAATCGAAACAATGTTATGATATAAAGTTAGCCAGTTGCGTGCAGCATAATTTGGAGACATAACACGTGCGAGTACGACTTTATAAAGTACCCATACTCGACAAATATCCGATGAGAACGTCCTATCTAGCCATATGATATCAACTAAATGGAGGATTAAAATCATCATATGCCGTCGGTATGGGTGAATGGAATGTGATTCGATCACATCTTTAATAGAGTAACACGGCGAGTGCCACTAGTGGCGCAGGAATAACCTACTCTTCCGTAGTAGCACCAGCGTTCAACCCCAGCTTAAATGGGGCTTGTTTTGCTCAATCTTCGGTTTTTATGGTATTATGCAGATCAATGTTCGTCTTTTTGGCCTTTTCTTATTGCCATTCTGTTGACTGACTTTCCGTAGTTTACGGCTTAGTTCGAGTTGCCTCTTTGGTATTTTAAAACTTTTCATATCAGGAGAGTTTGAGGATATCAAAGAGGTAAAAAAAATCCGTAAATAGAAAAAGGACAGAAAACACAATGGCCAAAAGAAAAAGGACAAAAGGACACATAAAATTAAAGATAAAGCATAACAAATTTAAAACATATAAAAACTATCAATAACGCACCAGTCATGTTTAAAAGTTAAATATGTTTTGATTAAAACAACGGAAGTCACGCAATCCATCCTTACTTTGGAGCGATTGTTCAAACACATTTAATGTAAATTCATGTCTGATATGCTGTATAGCTGCATTTTGTAATAAATTCTAAACATCAAATTCAATATTGGACAAACAAACAAAAGATTTTAATGATAATAGAATAATAATAGCAATACCGTGGTGACATAATTATTCGTTTTCTACCTATTTTCGTGGGTCGTATGAAATCACGAAATTAAGAAATCAGCAAATATTTGTCATTACTCTAGCTGGAGAGCCACAAATTTGGGAACAAAGCATAAAGATGTTCTAATGTGATGTACTTTCTGAAAGCAAAACAAAACATGCTAAAATACATAGAAAAATGTGATGATACTAAAGTGGTCGTGATCGTATGGTAGTTGGATTTACGACTACCTGTGCAATCAGTGCATATAACCACCATCGTTGTGAATTCGAATACCGCTCATGCCGATGTGTACTCGATACACTATTATGTGATAATATTTGTCAGTGATTTGTGGCAGGGCGGTGGCTTTCTCTGTATACTCCGGTTTCCTCCCGCAATAAAACTAACGGTCACATTTTAATTGAAATATTGTTGAAGGTGGCATTAACCACCATAACCCTAACTATAATCCCTTCAAATGGTAATCAAAAACCACAATAACCCTAACAATAATCCCTTCAAATGGTAATCAAAAACCACAATAACCCTAACTATAATCCCTTCAAATGGTAATCAAAAACCACAATAACCCTAACTATAATCCCTTCAAATGGTAATCAAAAACCACAATAACCCTAACTATAATCCCTTCAAATGGTAATCAAAAACCACAATAACCCTAACTATAATCCCTTCAAATGGTAATCAAAAACCACAATAACCCTAACAATAATCCCTTCAAATGGTAATCAAAAACCACAATAACCCTAACTATAATCCCTTCAAATGGTAATCAAAAACCACAATAACCCTAACTATAATCCCTTCAAATGGTAATGAAAAACCACAATAACCCTAACTATAATCCCTTCAAATGGTAATCAAAAACCACAATAACCCTAACTATAATCCCTTCAAATGGTAATCAAAAACCACAATAACCCTAACTATAATCCCTTCAAATGGTAATCAAAAACCACAATAACCCTGACTATAATCCCTTCAAATGGTAATAAAAAACCACAATAACCCTAACTATAATCCCTTCAAATGGTAATCAAAAACCACAATAACCCTAACTATAATCCCTTCAAATGGTAATCAAAAACCACAATAACCCTAACTATAATCCCTTCAAATGGTAATCAAAAACCACAATAACCCTAACTATAATCCCTTCAAATGGTAATAAAAAACCACAATAACCCTAACTATAATCCCTTCAAATGGTAATCAAAAACCACAATAATCCTAACTATAATCCCTTCAAATGGTAATCAAAAACCACAATAACCCTAACTATAATCCCTTCAAATGGTAATCAAAAACCACAATAATCCTAACTATAATCCCTTCAAATGGTAATCAAAAACCACAATAACCCTAACTATAATCCCTTCAAATGGTAATCAAAAACCACAATAACCCTAACTATAATCCCTTCAAATGGTAATCAAAAACCACAATAACCCTAACTATAATCCCTTCAAATGGTAATCAAAAACCACAATAACCCTAACTATAATCCCTTCAAATGGTAATCAAAAACCACAATAACCCTAGCTATAATCCCTTCAAATGGCTATCAAAAACCACAATAACCCTAACTATAATCCCTTCAAATGGTAATCAAAAACCACAATAACCCTAACTATAATCCCTTCAAATGGTAATCAAAAACCACAATAACCCTAACTCTAATCCCTTCAAATGGTAATCAAAAACCACAATAACCCTAACTATAATCCCTTCAAATGGCAATCAAAAACCACAATAACCCTAACTCTAATCCCTTCAAATGGTAATCAAAAACCACAATAACCCTAACTATAATCCCTTCATATGGTAATCAAAAACCACAATAACCCTAACTATAATCCCTTCAAATAGTAATCAAAAACCACAATAACCCTAACTATAATCCCTTCAAATGGTAATCAAAAACCACAATAACCCTAACTCTAATCCCTTCAAATGGTAATCAAAAACCACAATAACCCTAACTATAATCCCTTCAAATGGCAATCAAAAACCACAATAACCCTACCTATAATCCCTTCAAATAGTAATCAAAAACCACAATAACCCTAACTATAATCCCTTCAAATGGTAATCAAAAACCACAATAACCCTAACTATAATCCCTTCAAATGGTAATCAAAAACCACAATAACCCTAGCTATAATCCCTTCAAATGGCTATCAAAAACCACAATAACCCTAACTATAATCCCTTCAAATGGTAATCAAAAACCACAATAACCCTAACTATAATCCCTTCAAATGGCAATCAAAAACCACAATAACCCTACCTATAATCCCTTCAAATAGTAATCAAAAACCACAATAACCCTAACTATAATCCCTTCAAATGGTAATCAAAAACCACAATAACCCTAATTATAATCCCTTCAAATGGTAATCAAAAACCACAATAACCCTAACTATAATCCCTTCAAATGGTAATCAAAAACCACAAGTCGCAAGACAGACAATACAATGCACAAAACAACAAGACGAACGATAGTCGACAAATCTCTATAAAATAATCTACAGATTGAGCAACACGAATCATATTAAAATCCCAGGGCGAAATCAGGGAGGAAAGTAGAACGGGATCAAACACAAAACAGTCAACTACGTAGATCTTAGTCTTGAAAATGAAATTATTTTAATGTTAGCTTAGAAATGACGTGCATGCATATTGTTTGTCTATGTGCTAATAAGAAGATATTTTTTATATTTGCATAGAGACATTGCTTAGGCTCGAACACTGTTATGTTGTCAATGTGTTCCTAAGAAATTAAGCTGAGCCTTTAATGTATTTTTACAATTTTTTATTTAAAAAAAATATGACCAATTAGATCTCAGCATTAATAACATAAATTCGATAACTTAAAGGCCTTACTCCGATCAGTATAATGGCCAGGCGTGCTGACATTATCAGAATAATAGTACATAGCTGCCTCTTTTAACTATAAATTATTATTGCGAAATAAGTTATCAACTGCAAAGAAAACACAAAAAAGAAAATGTAGAAACAGACAGAATCTAAAAATTCCATTGAAAGCTTTGAGATAGTCTGTGTTTCAAAACTTTCTCTCAGGTCTTGATTCTCTGAATTGTTATCGTCAGACATTCTATGTTCGTTCGTTGTAGTTGTATTGTTCTCCTTTTGCTTTCTGGTATTTGTACATGCACACGTCATTTTGTATTTTGTGTAAATGTTTACAAGCAACCGAATAGACCAACCTTTCTCATTCCCATCAGCATCTTTGTTAAAAAGTGAAATACTCCATATTGCACAGAATAAAATGAGCACGCTGCATGACAATTGAGTCTACGAATTTTCATCTATTGATTTTTCTTCATATTCACGTTAGACTGCGCATGACAAATGACCAACAGCTGATAATTTCTAGTATCACGAGTCGGTGGTCAACTGAACGTTGTTACTAAATTTAACGGGTAGTAAAGATCAAAGGAAACTGTAACAAATTACCGATAAGAAGTTTTATCGATGACTTGCGGCAGTTCGATGGTTTTCTCCAGTTTCCTCCACCAATAAAACTGATCGCTACAATATAGTTGAAGTATTGTTAAAAGTAGGGTTAAGCACCATAATCCTAACCCAACAACCCCCCAAATAGTAATCAAAAACAACAAGTCGTAAGATAGACAATACAATGGACAAAACAACAAGACAGACCATAGTCGACTAATCACTATACAGCAAACTAAAGATTGAGCAAAGCAAATCATATTAAAATCCCAAAATGAAATAAGGTTTTCCGGAAGGGTCACCCAGTTCCTGTTTTATTAGTTGCACCCGTCGTACAACTCTTGCTTAAACTCCAGCGCTAAGTCATGACAGTAGAAAGGAGGACGGGATCAGACAAAAAACATTCAACTACGTAAATCGTAGTCGTGAAAATAAGAATTATTTTAATTTTGAATTAGAAAGACGTTGCATACATATTGTTTGTAAATGTTGTAATAGGAGTTAATGATTTAATTTGTATATCGATCTTGCTTAGGATATAAAACTGCTAATTTTATGTTGTTAATGTGTTTTAAGAAATTAATATTAGCATTTAATGTATTTCTAAAACAACATGAACCATTTCAATCTCTATATTTTTAACTGGCATCACTTAACAGTGTTATGACTATTGATAACATAAATTCGACAAATAAAAGGCTTTACTCCGATCAGTATAACGGCCAGGCCTGCTTGAGAGGCTTTACTCCGATCAGTATAATGGCCAGGCCTGCTGAAATTATAAGAATAACACAACTTAGGTGCCTCTTTAAGCTATAAATTGTTCCTATAATGTATTGTTGCGCAATATGTTATTAGCTGCAAAGACAACACAACTAAGAAAAAGTAGTAGCAGACAGAATCTAAAAATTCCATTGAAAGCTTTGAAATAGTCTGTGTTTCAGTATTGTCACCCATTTTTCGATACGATTCATTTGTATCGTCAATCATATGTTCGTCGGTTTTATGCTTGTTTTCGCTTTGCAACTGACTGACTTGATTTCTGGTATTTGTACATGCACAGGCCATTTTGTATTTTGTGTAAATGTTTACAAGCAACCGAATGGACCAACCGTTCTCATTTCCATCAGCATGCTTGTGATAAAGAGAAATACTCCATATTGCACAGAATAAAATGAGCACGCTGCATGACAATTGAGTCAACAGAAAAATGTTAAAAATAGATATGACGTCATCTGTAGGCAGCATGGTTGCTACCATTGTCATGAAAACTACGAAGGTCAATAAAATAGTGAAGGCCAATGACGCGCGTTCTCCAGACGTAACTGGAATGCAAAACACCAGTAAATTCACAAAGCTTAAGAGTATAATTGGCAATACAAGACTAAGAAATATGAACTTTGAATGTCTTTTCAAAGTAAGTTTATAATTCAATTGTTCTAATCCTTGTCCATTAGTAAATATCTCTGTAGATGTCGCAATTATCTCCCACTCCGAATTAGTCTCTGCGTACCGTAGATCGACACCGTCACTCAATGTTTGAAATGTCACGTGACCGTCGGAATCTTCTGCCATTAACTGAACTTCACATTCTTGGGAGTCAAAAGGAAACAATAGAATGTCCGCACTGCACGACATCGTAATGACGGAAGCTGCAGTTAATCTGGCACTTCCGTTGTTAGAGTATTTAACATACGTTGTTTTCATATCTATATCATTATCATAATAGAAAAATGTTTTTTGTATAACCATATTCCTTATCATAATTTTTGGAATCCACGTGTTTTGTACCGGAAGCTGTATCAAATCGAGGCCATTATAATCCGTGGTATTCCATATTCGTATTTCGTCATTCCAATATATCATTATATATGCAGATATTTTTAATATTCCGGTAACTTCATCGTAATCCTGTAAAGAATTCAAAGCCATATAAATTCGTATCTCAACCTTTTCAGTTTGGTTTTGTCTAGGTGTAATATCACCTGGAATAGTTTTAAGTTCACTGGAAAGTTTTCTCACATTTTCAAACATTTCAGCTGAACAAAAAGGCACTGCAATACAATTTATAGTCAACAGACACAAGCATTTAACTTTCAACAACATAGTTATTGTTAAGTTTCCCTCTTTTTAAGCTATGTTGTTAGTAATTCTGATATCTCAATAATATATAGCAGAACGTTTTTATTTGTTGTAGAACGCATCTAATTACTTTATTATCATGCATTATTGCGCCAGCAAATAGTTCATAATGAAATTCATACATTGATTTTTTCATAACCATAGGCACCATTTATTCTTTGCTTAAATAAACAGTTTTATTAATGTTTTCTATATTAACAATAAAGGATCCTTATTTACATATTGACTTTTCATTTAACGTTTTTGGAACATTTGAATAGAATGCATTACCACAGAACTAGACTGAGTGATTGATACAGAAATTATTAAGTGCAATCTTTCGTTGCTCAAACAAAATGTTTACTGTATTAATGGATGGTCTGTCAACTCTAAATTCTATCCTGCTGATGGAGATGGCTATGCTCCATTTTATTTGTCACAAATTATACCTCATTTAGGGCTTCGGTTTGCTTTTCCACAACGGTTCCTGATCCTTTTTTATTTGAGAGTATAGGATTCTTATTTATTTACTATTGTAGTGTCAGGAGATGTTTTTACCTTACATTTATTGTCATAATTATCTTTGCTTTGTTTCTGATTGGTTGATTTATTTTTCACGTGAGCAGTATCTAGCTATGAAGCTATGTAAAGAAAGCATAACGCTCACATTAGCTTGGCTGGTCGAGTGGTTAAGATTGTTTCACATTAGCTTAGCTTGTGGAGTGGTTTAGATTGTTTCACGGGAGTTTGGCTGACCGAGTGGTTAAGATTGTTTCACGGGAGGTTGGCTCACCGAGTGGTTAAGATTGTTTCACAGTAGCTTGGCTGGTGGAGTGGTAAAGATTGATTCACGGGAGTTTGGCTGACTGAGTGATTAAGATTGTTGCACAGTAGCTTGACTGGTGGGGTGGTTAAGATCATCTCACGGGTAGTTGGCCGGCCGAGTGGCTAAGATTGCTTCACGGGAGCTTGGCTGGGCGAGTTGCTAAGATCGAATAACGGGAGATTGGCTGGTCGAGTGGTTAAGATCGAATAACGGGAGCTTGGCTGGTCGAGTGGTTCAGATCGTCTCACGAGAGGTTGGCAGGCCGAGTAGCTTTGTTTTGAGGGAGCTTGAATTGCCGAGTGGTTACGATCGTTTCACGGGAGCTTGGCTTGCCGAGTTGCTCAGATCGTTTCAAGGTAACTTGGTTGGCCGAGTGGCTAAGATCACTTCACGTTAGCTTAGCTGATCGAGTAGTTAATATAATTTTATGGGAGCTGTGCTGGTCGAGTGGTTAAGATCGTCTCACTGTTGGTTGGCTTGTCGCGTGGTTAAGATTGTTTCACTGTGGGTTGGCTTGTCGCGTGGTTAAGATTGTTTCACTGTAGCTTGACCGGTCGAGTAGTAAGGATCAGGACTCTCGAACATTCTCGTCTCATTCTTTCTGTATAGGATAGTTCGTCTTGTATTAAATTTTGCGACGAGGTGTAATCGAAACAATGTTATGATATAAAGTTAGCCAGTTGCGTGCAGCATGATTTGGAGACATAACACGTGCGAGTACGACTTTATAAAGTACCCATACTCGACAAATATTCGATGAGAACGTCCTACCTAGCCATATGATATCAACTAAATGGAGGATTAAAATTTTCATATGCCGTCGGTATGGGTGAATGGAATGTGTTTCGATCACATCTTTAATAGAGTAACACGGCGAGTGCCACTAGTGCCGCAGGAATAACCTACTGTTCCGTAGTAGCACAAGCGTTCAACCCCAGCTTAAATGGGGTTTGTTTTGCTCAATCTTCGGTTTTCTGTATGGTATTATGCAGATCAATGTTCGTCTTTTTGGCCTTTTCTTATTGCCATTCTGTTGACTGACTTTCGTAGTTTACGGCTTAATTCGAGTTGCCTCTTTGGTATTTTAAAACTTTTCTTATCAGGAGAGTTTGAAGATATCAAAGAGGTAACCAAGATCCGTAAATCGAAAAAGGACAGAAAACACAATGGCCAAAAGAAAAAGGACAAAAGGACACATAAAAATAAAGATAAAGTAACACGATCTCCATTAAAAACCGGGAGTGAACTCAGGTGCTCCGGAAGGTGAAGCAGTTATTTAAGTTTATCGTCACTTTCAGTATCATGACAGTTATATCGTGGATAACAAGTTTTTTGGGAGAGGAAATCATGTACAGGTATGATGAACTGATCAGTGAAATACATGTGTTTGAACAACTTAACAGTTGAGGTAGGTATCGGGAGGTGAATATCCCGGACAGGTATAACGAACAGACAAGTGACATTACTATATTTAGTAGGGATTTTTGGGCTTATGGTATTTAACGCTGCTTTCAACAATATTTCAGTTTTGCCGTGGTGGTCACTTTTATTGGTGGAGGAAACCGGAGTACCCAGAGAAATCCACCGACCTCTCGCAAGTCACTGAAAAACTTTATCACATATTGTTGTATCGAGCATACTTTGCCATGAACGGGGTTTGAACTCACAACTTTAGTTTTGATAGGCACTGATTGTTCAGGTAGTTGTAAATCCAACTACCATACGATCACGACCACGACGGCCCCAGATTTTGGTAGGTGTATGGCAACCTTGACATTTGAGATAAGTATCGGGGAGTGAAATCATGTTAAACTTGATGTCAGAGGTCTACGATATTAACGATAGCTTACAGTATTTTATAATGATCAACCGATTGTAAAGAGTAGTCGTTGGTGGCCCGATGCAACGCAAACTTTCCCCACGGAATCTATCATGTCTTGTGGCATTTAGTTTAAGCTATTTTATTTGCAAATGAAATAGACAAAATTGATTAGACACAACTTAAGCAAACTTATGAAGTCTTCTTTATTGTACAAGTTAAATACATTACTATTGAAACAAAGAAGCGGTCCGTGTTGGATATACTGTAACGGGTTTCTTTGTCAAAATTCCGACTCGGGTGAAGGCAGAACCTACGCGGAAGCAACCCTTTCATATCCGATTTATTTGTTTCAATAGTACTGTATATATAACTTAGATTTTCTCACCCCCTCTTTTTTTATATCTTTATCGGCTGTCACAAGGGGTCACGTTCAGATGACCTTTTATAAAATTAGAGCTGACCAATCGAATGGTGCCTTTCTTCAAAAATAAAATGTACATTCCTACATTTTAAAATGTCAGACAGTTTTTATTATTTATAAAATAAAGATTGAAATCGCAAAGTATTATTTATCACTGCCATTACAATCTTGTCACTCATTGAATTGTTGAATATCGAAGAAATAGTTTCGCTTAAGGAGTTACTATCATTCAGTTCCATGCATGGTAAAACTGTAATCATTGAGCGGTAAGTATGTATAAATGAGATGTCTGGATTAGAGTTATGGTGTTTAATGCCACTTTCTACAATATTTCAGTTATATCTTGGCAGTCAGTGTTATTGGTGGAAGAAACAGGAGGACCCGGAGAAGACCACCGACTGTCGCAACTCACTGACAAACTTTATCACATCATGTTGTATCGATTACACTTCACCATGAGCGGGATTCGAACTCACAACTTTAGTGATGATAGACACTGATTGCACAGGTAGTTTTAAATCCAACTACCATACGATTACGACCACGACTGGCCCTTCATTATTCGTAGAATATACATTATTTAATTAATTAATGAAAATAATTAAATTTCTACGTGTATTAAGTAAAAAACTAAAAACAAGGCTTTTTCAATGAATTTTCATGAGACCTCCAAGCTTAACGTCACTGCGATCGCCCTAAAAGTGAATTGGCCTGTCCCTCAGCTTAATTTTATTTGTGCTTATTGAGATTACAATACAACCACCCACTTGTAGGAGAATACACAAACTCCTTTGTTGAAATAACGATAAAATATCAATTGAAGAGATTAGTTCACAAATCAGAATCCAGATATATCTAGTATTTATTCGGACTTACGAACTGAGGTTTAAATATATATACAATGTAAGTGTATTTTGATCAAATTTATAAATAATATAATCTGTTAATCTGTATATCAACGGCAGGTTTATTCAAGTGATTTTTCTATCAATATTTCAAATCGCTTGATACAATGAGGTCCACATACAGGGGTTATATTACACATGGTCAAAAATAAATATTTATGGCGAGCCATCAATCTCATTATGGCTAGCCAGAAACTACAACAGCCAACCAATGGTTGCAATTGTAAGAACAGATCATTGATGATTGATATAGAATAAAGAAAAGTTGAAAAATTACAAAGGGGCAATCAAAAGTCTCAAGTCGAAGAACAGAAAATACAATTTCCAAGAGAGAAAAAAACAAAAGCTACAAAACAATAAACAGAAAACTAAAAATTGAGCTATGCAAACCCCACAAAAAAAAATCCGGGAGTGAATGAACTTACGTGTTCCGGGAGGGATTAGCATTTCCTGCTCCACTAGTGACACCTGTCGTGTGACTGTTAATCGACACGAACATCATCTGATATGGAAATCGTGTATTCATATACAGGGCCAGATTTAGATGAAGAGGGACCCTAGGCTATTCCAATTGTGAGGCCCCTCACAATCCCCACCCTTGCGACTAGAGGAAGATAGAAGATTATTTTAAACAATATTCAGTGAAACGAGGATGATGGCAAATGTTCTAAATTCCGCAGTTAACAATTCCTTCTCTAAAGGACATTTGCCACGACCTCTAAACAAATGTGATGTCTGACAACACCTTGTGTTTTCAACTTATCTGTCCCACTGTTTTTCTAGAAGGACAAAATCAATACAGAAATCAATGCTAATGTCGAGATATTGACTTAAGACAGTATTATTCTAAATGGAAAGCAAGGAAAATTACAGAGGGGCTGTTTAGAGACTACAGTGCGTTATGGCAGAGTGTGTAAGAAAGGTCTATATGACAATGTCAAAATAGTATACACCTTGGCTGGAAGCTTCAGCCTGCCAAGCCCAAAAAAGTATAGGTAAATACGGTACTGTTCATATATAATTATGGCTAGCCTCAATTCGAATTATGATGGTTAGTTGTATTTATTATTGACCCACATACCGCGCGTCATACACCAAACATTCTAGCAAATGTTCTCAATAAAATGGAGGCAAATGGTATATTCGAATACATTATTTAATTCAAACCAAAAGGCCAAGTCTATAAGTAGGGGTGCTTTATTCTCAGCGATCACGTTCCATGTACAAATTGCCTTGGTTTCACAAACACTCTGTTCCATTTGTTTTTTTTTCAAACATAATAGCATATTTTATATATAATATTTTCAGGAACGAAATATAGAAAAAAAAAACATTTTATTTCGTCGTGTATGTAAATAAGGAATATACCCAATGAGATATTATATATATATATATATACATTAGTTAGAATGGAATATCAAAAACAAAATACAGAACCCAATCACACACTGATTCCGCACCCACCAGGTTCATACGGGAGGGAGTAGGGGTCGTGGAATTTAAACAGCAATTGCCTTCTGTCTTCCCCCTAAATATTCTATATAAATTTTGAGGAGAAAAAAATATATGTTGACACATAGACGAAACTAAAAATATGTTCCTCTCCCCGATGTGAAAATAGATGGTCCCATAATACTTTCTTAGATTCGTATATCTCTCTGTTAATTAACGTTTAATCATATTTTATAAACATTTTGCACAGATAATATAGAGGCGAGGTATACAACATTATGTGATAAAGGTTGTCAATGACTTGCGACAGGTCGGTTGTTTTCTCCGGGTCCTGAGGTTTCCTCCGCCAATAAAACTGACCGCCACGATACAACTGAAATATTATTGAAAGTGGCGTTAAACACCATCAAACAAACATTCTTAGATCCGTACATCTCTCTGTTAATTAATGCTTAATCATATTTTATAACATTTGTGCACAGATAATATAAAATATCCGAAGTTATATCAAACAAACAATCCTTAAAATGTATATTATATTGATAAGATAAATTTATTAGTACATGTATTCCAATCTAATCAAAGCATTGTTTGACCTTTGATTTGACCTGTAAATATAGCAAGGTTCAAGTTTATTTCATTATATATCTATATTAAATAAGAATTATTTGTCCTGTCTAAAATGTAACGGTTTTCGGTCCGTAGGTGGCCGAAAACACGGGCCTACCGTTTGTTTTATTTTCCCATTTGTCTTACCATATTTCTCAGGATCAATATACATTACATGTGAGTATGCTTTTTTCAAGATAGTATTGGTTTTATGCATGTATCAGTTACTGAATTTCGATGATTATAATTTTAATATATGTTTATACGATTTCGTTTCATTAATTAAGGCGATTTGCTATTACCATTTCGTTAAAATTAATATTAAAAAAAGAAAGAAAAACGCCCTCAAAATCCGTGGATCCGACACCAAAAACGTAAACCGCGTACAGTTTTAGACCAAAAGGGAACGACCATTTAACTTTTAGGGGAAAGAGTGGCTATGTTTTTTCTTAAAATCAAATTGACCTGAAATATGCAAAAACATATAATAATAATTTTACCCTGCAGTGTCCAAAGACAAAGCTTGGTTGCTACCTATCGCGCCTTTGGTTGTTACAAATCACTAGTTGCTACCAATCGCTAGTTCGATTCTATATCTCCGAGAAAAAAATCTGATTTTTGATTCGTGTGGACAATTTCAGTTTCGAGATTTTCGCATAGCCTCTCCCTTTATAAGTTAAATGGTCGGTCCCTAAAGTCTGGTATACTTTTAAAAATTACATGAAAAACAAACTTTCTAAATGACTATACGTATAAATAATGACGTGATAAGTATACTTCGCACAAAGTGAGGCGTATTGTCGGACGAATTGTGGACATATATATGTGAATGATTGTTGTTTAATGACAGATAAATAATTTTCAACTCTATCACGGCGAGAACAAGTTACATTAGATGAGATGATAATGATGCCCGCTTTGTACTAGACCAATATGTTGGAATTTTATAGCTTTAGCTCACTGAAACAAAATTCCACCGGAGGAACAGCCGCTTCACTCGGACATATTATCCTGATTCCGAGCCGACCAGTCCTTGCTCTTTCTCCTTAATGTAACTTGGCTAGAGTAGAACCTGCAAATGTTAATACAATTCAATTCAATTCAAATAATTTATTGAATAAATGCATAAATACAATATCCAATGGGATTGCACATCAGGCATAGCCTATGTAAGTGCTCTCCCTCAATAACTAAGGACATCAAGTATAATGATAAGAATAATTAATTAATTTACATTGTAATTAGTGTACAAAAAATGTTTACTTAGAAATTCAAAATTTTGTAGTAATTATAAAACTGTCCATTTATTCAAATTGTTAATATTATAGTCTTTGGTTTGACCTGCCTGGGACTCTAACCCACGATCTATCCGTATTGGAGGCCAGCACTCTAACCCATTACACCACCGATGCTGTTCTGGGCATATCAAACCATAATGATTTCATGTATTGATTGGATACAGAAACGTGGTTCATATATTCATATAATAAAAACATAGATATCGAATTCACTGTGCACGACGCGTTTCTGAAATAACATACATCAGGCACTCTCATAGTCTATAAAAGTGCCCCTAAAATGTGTATGTCGTTTCCATACAACAGGACAAGAAGAGGTGACCTTTATATACAAGTAATTGTTTAATAGAGATGACGACATAGGCAGGCTTGACTGTAGTCATTTTATACAAGTAATTGTTTAATAGAGATGACGACATAGGCAGGCTTGACTGTAGTCATTTTATACAAGTAATTGTTTAATAGAGATGACGACATAGGCAGGCTTGACTGTAGTCATTTTATACAAGTAATTGTTTAATAGAGATGACGACATAGGCAGGCTTGACTGTAGTCATTTTATACAAGTAATTGTTTAATAGAGATGACGACATAGGCAGGCTTGACTGTAGTCATTTTATACAAGTAATTGTTTAATAGAGATGACGACATAGGCAGGCTTGACTGTAGTCATTTTATACAAGTAATTGTTTAATAGAGATGACGACATAGGCAGGCTTGACTGTAGTCATTTTATACAAGTAATTGTTTAATAGAGATGACGACATAGGCAGGCTTGACTGTAGTCATTTTATACAAGTAATTGTTTAATAGAGATGACGACATAGGCAGGCTTGACTGTAGTCATTTTATACAAGTAATTGTTTAATAGAGATGACGACATAGGCAGGCTTGACTGTAGTCATTTTATACAAGTAATTGTTTAATGGAGATGACCACATAGGCAGGCTTGACTGTAGTCATTTTCCGGAAAATATACTATGAATTCATCTTTATTCGTTCATTACTAATTTTCGTGGTTTTAGTTAGTTTGTATTTATCGTCACTTGCAGTAGCTATATCGTGACTACTTGATTTATCACCGGAAGAGAGACGACGTGTGCCACTAGGGGACCAGGAACTGATAACCCACCCGGAGCACCTGAATTCTCCCCTGGTTTTAGTGGGGTTCGTGTTACTCGATCTTTACTTTTATGTGGAATGTTTTGTAAATCATTATTTGTCCCCTTTCTTTTGATCTTTGTATTTGTCTATCCTTCTGTGATTTACGTCTTCTTATTATCCCTTTTGGTATCTCCAATGTTTTCTTATAAACGGTGGAAGAATGTTTAGACGGTTATATCAACCTGACCGTTAAAGCCACCGTTGATGGGCATGCGTCCGGACACCATAACACCTGAGGCCCGATCCCGTGTCAGTGTTGTAATACTTGCTATCAGATGTCAATGACCTTAAACCACATGGGAATCGTGGCTCCTTTCATCATTATATTAAAATTTCACGAACGTGATCATTTTATTCATAAATATTTTGGTTTTAAATTTAGGTATGTGGTATCAGTGAGAGGGTGTAGTCAGAGCCTCCATGTTATAATGAGTCTAAAATGACAACAGCATTTTAAAGAAATTGAGTAAGAAGGGGTATGTTATATTTTTATATTCGTCCACACAAACCTATAACCCATTTATTTGCGTCCAAAAAATTACTATTTACGGCTAGCCATAATTATTTTTTTAAGATACGCATAATTTATTGAGACTCGCCATATATCGAATTATATCTAGCCGTAATTATTTATGATTGGACGTTATGGCAGCCAGTCATCCAAATCAAATTTATTGTTCCAGTAGATATGAAAATGACAAGCAAATTTTTTTTAAATAGCAAAAGATGGTATTGATGGTCATGGTGTTTAACGACACTTTCAACATTATTTCAGTTATATCGTGGCGGTCAGTTTTATTGGTGGAGGAAACCGGAGGACCCGGAGAAAACCACCGACCTGTCGCAAGTCACTGACAAACTTTATCACATAATGTTGTATCGAGTACACATCGCTTGTGCGGGATTCGAACTTACAACTTTAGTGGTGATAGGTACTGATTGCATAGGTAGTTATAAATTTAACTACCATACGATCATGACCATGTCGGCCCCTAAATTTATTGTAGCATGGTGCGTTCCAGTAGTTGTGAAAATGACAAAGATATTTTTTTATACAGCAATAGATAGTATTAACAATTAGATTTTGGTTCAAAATTAACTATTGTGTCTTACACTGGCCTCGTTTACTGCTTAATATTGAGCCGAGACCATCGTTTCTCTTTATTAGATTTAATATTATAAGTAATTAAGGGTAATAACAAAATTACCGAACTCCGAACAATCTTACAAAGGGAAAGTCAAAACTCATAATTATATAAACAGAAAAAATCAGTCAAGAACCGGAAAACTGTGAAAATCGTAATGACCCTGACTTGGTACAGGCATTTCTAAAGAAATGGTGGGTTGAATCAGATTTTAAGGCGCCAAACCTCCCGCTCTCATTACGGTTCAAAGGTTCCGGCTGTCACTATAACAGTATTTAAATACAGGAACAAAATAGGTAAAATAGTTGTCAAAGCAGTACCATATTCGATGACGTAAATGTCAAAAATATTTTTACGTCACACATTGACAAAAAAAATATCCTTGACATTTTTTGACTTCTTTATCTTTATACATTTTCACTATATGAAAATGCATCGCTTATAATTATTTCGGCAGAGACGGAATATATTTCGACAAGATTTCGATACGAGTCACGAAGATTCAATATACCGGTATTATGTATAATGGTCAAGATTACAGCGTTCTTTACAATAACGCTGTTCGCTGAGTTAAATGAGAGAGTTGGCATTTTACTTTCAAGTGGAAAGCACTTGTATGACCGCATCATTTCAAACTAGCTTAACTCCGCCACTTTTTATTGAAGTGCTTGTACCAAGCCAGGAAATGTGTTTTTGTATTACAGGAGTATCGATTTTGCCTCTTTCTACGATTTTTTCAGCAATTCAGCAATTTTACAGCTTTATCATGGCGAGAAGAAGTTACATTTCAATGAGATGATGTTCGCTCTGTACTAGACCAACACTCTTAGACGGATTTTGATAGTGGAAGTTCACAACAATCCGTGGGTAGACATGTCGCTCCACTGGGACACATGATCCTGATTAGTTTTTATTCTCTGCTCTTACTACATAATGCTACTTGCTCAAGCGGAGAAGCAGGAAATATCAATTTTATTATCTTTGTTTTGACCCAACCGGGGCTCGAACCAAAGATCTACCGCACTTGAGGCGAACATGCTAACCATTACACCATCACAATTTTAAATTGATTGTATGTGACCATTTAGTTTGTGATTTCCATTACAGACGGGAAGAGATATATTTATGACAGAGAACGAACGGATATTGAAAAACAGCCACTATTGAAGCCTCGAAGCGTGTCTTTATAATTCCACTGAATCCCTGCAACACTTCTTTCTTGAATATCCGGCATACAAAAACAAACAGCCACTATTGAAATGACTGACAGGACGAGCTGTACCAAAGGAATGTCGGGATATATATATATATTGTGGAATAAGCATCGTTTGGACATATATAAACCAATTATCTGAGAAGGGGAGAATGATAAGTTTGCCTCAGATATATGTACAATCGAGTTCTGAGTAGGTCTATTGTGTGTATCAATTACAAAAGTATGTTTGACTCTTGAAGGTTATACATTTTTCGGTCCATTTCGTGTATCAACTACAAAAGTATGTTTGAAGGTCACACAGAAGTCAAAGTGTTTTTTTCTCGGTCCATTATGTATATCAATTACAAAAGTATGCTTGAATGTTATATAGATGTGAAAGATTTGTTTTGGTCCATTGCGTGCATCAATTACAAAAGTATGTTTATAAGGTTAAATAGATGTGAAAGATTTGTTTTGGTCCATTGCGTGCATCAATTACAAAAGTATGTTTATAAGGTTAAATAGATGTGAAAGATTTTTTTTGGTCCATTGCGTGCATCAATTACAAAAGTATGTTTATAAGGTTATAAAGATGTGAAAGTTTTTTTTAAATAAGCGAATCTATTTGAGATAACTGTGGAATGTGTGGATTTTGTGTAAATGTTTTTCGTAATATTCGTATGTGTGAATTCTTAAACTTTTAAAGTAGTTTAATGTAAATATATTTAGATATGCATGCAATAGTTGTACGAATGGCCATGTCTGAGGCTACACACGCATTCCCACGTTCCTCTTTAGGAAGGAGTTGGACTTTCAAATAATGTTCAAGGAAGCCTTTTTACTTGTACATACCACTTCAAAATGATGAACTGGTATTATGAAAAGAAAGTTTAAACAGTGATGGCCAACAATTCCACCAATATCATTATCAACAAAGCAAAAACATACAATCACCTCTCAATGTCAATTTTCATGGGTATATGGTTTTTAAATACCTATAGACGGATCCAGGGGGAGGGGATCTGGGGAGCACCCCCCCCCCCCCCCCCCCCCCCCCCCCTTGTTGAGCTAAGTTATATATTGGTAAAAACGTTGTTTAACAGAATATTTCTAATTTCGTAATTTTTCTTTTTACCATGTTTCGTAATTTTCGCTTTGAATTACACCTCGGTATCTTATAATATTTCTTAAAGCAAATTGTTTTGAAATCCTATTTGTTTCTTAAAAAATGTCTGGATCCGCCTCTGATACCAACCAGATGATGATTTTGGTAAAAATATGCACAAATTGGAAATTGCACTTTGCCGCAGCCTCAAAGTTGTGTGAATGTAGTATGTGAATGTAGTATTGTGCTTAAAAGAATGAAAACTATATATTTGAATGGTTGAAAAGATTAAATGAAATATCATAGTGTATGTATTATACGATATAGCTGTATTATAGTATGCTTTATCATATAAACATATTGTTGTCTGCTTAACGCAGATATTGTTCTTCTGGTCGGAAAATGTGCAATGTTTTAATATATTTATTATATAAGTGTAATATATATATGTCCTCCGTTATATGGAGTTATGTCGAAGCTCAATTGTGATAGTAGTAAACTCGTGCTTTTGCACCTAATATAAAAAAAATATAAGGGATCGTTCATTTAACTATTATGGGGGACTATATGTCTTCCCGCATCCGTTTTTTTCCACACCAAACAAAAATTAGATTGTTTTCTATTTGGGCGTGGGAAAAAAATCGATCGATATTTGTATTTGGATATATTACCAAAATTTGTTGTTTAAGATACAAGGTTAAATTAAAAAAAAATAGTTTGAATCTTACAAGGCATAAAATTTGACTACAGAAAAAAACGCCCCTCCCCCCCCCCCCCCCCCCCTAACAGTGAGATGGACATTCCCAAACAATTGCACTTGCTTTATGTAGCTAACTAGATATAGAAAGTTGTATTGCCTGTTTGGACTTGTACTTTGTGTAGTAGTTATAATATTGACACATTTATTGGTATTTTGCGCACGCTTTATACAGCATTTTAGATATATAAAAAAATACATTGGTAGCTTGCACTTGCCTTGTATATCTGTTTAGATCTAGAAAATGCATGGGTTTGGTAATTTGCACTTGCACTGTGTTGCTATTAAGATATATCAAATGCACTAGCTTAATGTAAAAAACAATGTGATTTTTTTTTTTTTTTTTTTTTTTTTGTGATTGGTAATTTGTACTTGGCCTTATGTAGCT
This sequence comes from Bathymodiolus septemdierum, assembly GCA_963383655.1. Lineage (NCBI taxonomy): Eukaryota > Metazoa > Mollusca > Bivalvia > Mytilida > Modiolidae > Bathymodiolus > Bathymodiolus septemdierum. The sequence goes on from OY726531.1 coordinate 36,902,289, forward strand.
GTTAATGTTTAGAAAGTATATTTAGTTATAAAATGTACATGTACGGACTAAGAATTACACATTTTTTTTTTGAAACAGAAAACAAAATATACCAATGTTCGTACATTTTTGTTTGTTGATATCAGTTTTTTTTTAACTTTCAGGTTAAAATTACCTTCGCATAGAAATTTTGGGCACTCCGATTGTCCTTTTCACTCGGGTATTTATATAAAAAAGACGTTGCAGATTTTTTTTTAACTTAAGACAACATTAAGCAAACTTTGGAAAAAGACAACTTGCTGTAAACATTAATAATCTGTTGAAAGTAATCTATACTTAGATATAGCCTTTTTGCACTTGCACTGAGCCAAAATCACATTGCTGTAAATATTCGCCTTTTTTATGTCAGGTCAGTATTTTTCTAGCTAGCATATTTGCTAGTTGAATAAAGCGACTGAAATTCCCTAGTGCCAACACTGTATATATATATTTTATGTTTTAGTGTATTTTATATATTCATTGTTTAAGTTATCTCCCTTTCCCCACATCAGAAAAAAACGAAGGGACAAAAGTATTTTATTATCTCCCATTGCTAACTTTACAAAGGGGGATAACTTATTTTACTGTTATGTATCATTGTACCAAGTACCTACAATACTCGTTTAAGTCCAAATACAAAATGGTGCCCATTTTCGGTTGCTTGTAAGATAAGAGAAGTTTAGTATGTAGGGATATTTCTAATTGCATTGTATGTTTTGTGCATCACATCAGGATTTATAAAACATGCGCAAGGTTTTGAACATCCCATATTAAAGACATCCGACAAAAATATAGAACATGTTTTATTTGTGGGTGAAACTGGGTTTTTCTGCAAAAACTGCCAACCGTCCTCTAGATATTACTAAAATTTATTACTTTAGAAAATTGGGAATAGTACACCAATTATCCTCCCTTTTTCCATGGTCTTTAATATTAAAAAAAATGGACTGGACATCATTGACATTTCTGGTATTCCTTTGCTTTAATTTGTGTCCAAGTGTAAATTTGGATAGTCTCTCGTGTTCAATTACACCCATATCCTTTCTTACTATTCCAAATCGGAAAAGCACACCATATTTGTATTTGGCTCATATGTAAATATTTTATTTTTTAAAGAATATTGTTTTCTAGGAAAACATTATTTTTTAATGATTTATGTCCCATGGTCAAACACTGTGTTTTGTAATTGATTTCATTGTTTTTCTCAGATTTGCTTTATTTTGAAATTATATGAAAATGAACAATGTGATAACTACCACTTGATTGTGGGTTATCCAGTGTGGATGTGATCAGTGCCGTCTTAGCGCATGGGTACGCTGGACCGTTTCCTGTGGGGGCCACGAGCTTAGTAGGACCCCATGCTAATTTATGTATGTTGTGTGCAGCATTTCTTTTAATGTTTTAACACTTATTTTGTTAGTACCAATGCAATACATACATGTTTGATTTTATCGATCATTTAAATTGTCATTCCTATCAGTGGTTGTGTATATAGGGGCTCCAGTGCAGTGCTTTGTCCGGGGGCCTATAATGCTGTTAAGACGGTCCTGCATGTGATGTTTCATGAACCATATATTACAGCATTGTATTTAAATCATTTTTATGCAGTTAATTATGTAGATTATTCAATTCGTTATTTTGATCGTTGAATATCAATTTTCGTGATTTTCGTTTGGAACTCACCGGTACCATTCGGAACCCCTCGAATAATACTCAACATTAACTTCGGAAGTACTACAATAGAGACCATTAACTTATTTTATATGCGCATTGATAACTATCAATTTTCGTGGTTTTCGTTTGGAACTCACCGATACCATTCGCAACTCTTCGAATGTTTCGGTACTCCACAATAATTTCGAAAGTACTACACCTTCTTTTATATGGGCATTGATAAACGAGTAAACCGTCTTCATGCGAATTGAAATGTTTCCGTTTGATATATATTCAGAGATCTATCACAGCCGATGTGATCATGAAAGAGTAACGGTACTGTCACAATAAATCTACTGAAATATTCCCTATGTAAATCGTGTAATGTGAGTGAGTCTAGTCAGATAAATTTGAATAATGTAACTCTAAAATATTAATCTATATAATTAAATGTCTAAATTAAAAGAATTATATATATATATATTACTTTTTATGTATGAATGTGGAACTTATTCACTTTATTTTTCAACGTTGTTATTTTTCATGACAATTTTTTTTCTGACGTTATCAGTATTTTGTCTTAAAAACATGAACTACATTTGCTTTCATACATATATCTGATAGCTTGATATTTAATTCCAAAATCATTAAATATTATAGTAATATGGAGTTTATTGTTGTTTTTTTCTTTCTAAGTGGATCCTAAGGCTAACATCTCTTTTCTGAACTGAGCTGTTGAATAGAGATGAAACAGCGTAGATTTGTTGTTGGATTTACATATACTTATGTAATCACTGCCTACCACTATACACGTCGTGAGTTCCGATTCCCATCCCATGGCGAGGTGTACTGGCTACGACTTGAAGAAGCTTGTCAGTGACTTGTAACAGGTTGCTGATTTTCTTCGGGTATTCTGGTTTCCTGCACTTATCAAACCGAAGAGGCAGTCGTGGTGGTTATCGTATGGTAGTTGGATTTACAATTACCTATGCAATCAGTGCCTATCACCACTGATGTTGTGGGTTCGACCTCCTCGGTAGGTAGTTGTAAATCCAACTACCATACGATCACGGCCACGACGGCCTCGCAAACGGTAATAAACGATAGGAGTATCAGCGCGGACGTGACAGAAGACAACGTTGAATCGATCAGATCAAGGCCTGTTTCTGCTTTTCCATATAAAATTTGGCAGTTGTTTGGACTTTTTGACATTACAGAATAAACACAACTCGTATACAAATATTGTCGGTAAATATATGATTTATTTGCACTGTTGGGAAAATAGCCAGAAAATCTCACCTGTTTTCAACAATATACATATACCATATATTTAATCTTTTTATAATCCCCGCAAAACATGCTGTTCGAAATAGAGCCTTTGCTTTATCGAATCTAAGCTATTCGTGGTTTAGAGAAATAGTATTTGAATATTGATCATATTTATTGGACTTAATAAATACACATTAAAGACCAAAAACATGCCTATTGAAATCAGTTTACTAATAACACAACAACATAAGTCGGTGTTTCGAAGTCTGTCTTCAAAGCGGATTTGTATCCCAGACAAGGATCAATGTTCAAAATACTTACTCACTCACCCATCCACTCTCCCGTGAAACGATCTTAGCAACTCGACAAACCAAGCTACCGTGAAAGGATCTTAACAACTCGATCAACCACTTTCCCGTGAAACGATCTTAACCACTCGACCACCCAAGCTCCCGTGAAGCAATCGTAACAACTCGACCAACCAAGCTCCCGTGAAGCGATCGTAACAATTCGACCAACCAAGTTCCCGTGAAGCGATCGTAACAACTCGATCAACCAAGCTCCCGTGAAGCGATCATAACAACTCGACCAACCAAGCTCTCGTGAAGCGATTGTAGCAACTCGACCAACCAAGCTCCCGTGAAGCGATCGTAACAACTCGATCAACCAAGCTCCCGTGAAGCGATTGTAACAACTCGATCAACCACTTTCCCGTGAAGCGATCATAACAACTCGATCAACCAAGCTTCCGTGAAGCGATCATAACAACTCGACCAACCAAGCTCCCGTGAAGCGATTGTAACAACTCGACCAACCACTTTCCCGTGAAGCGATCATAACAACTCGACCAACCAAGCTCCCGTGAAGCGATCATAACAACTCGACCAACCAAGTTCCCGTGAAGCGATCGTAACAACTCGACCAACCAAGCTCCCGTGAAGCGATCGTAACAACTCGATTAACCAAGCTCCCGTGAAGCGATCGTAACAACTCGACCAACCAAGCTCCCGTGAAGCGATCATAACAACTCGATCAACCAAGCTCCCGTGAAGCGATCGTAACAACTCGATCAACCAAGCTCCCGTGAAGCGATCGTAACAACTCGACCAACCAAGCTCCCGTGAAGCGATCGTAACAACTCGACCAACCAAGCTCCCGCGAAGCGATTGTAACAACTCGACCAACCAAGCTCCCGTGAAGCGATCGTAACAACTCGACCAACCAAGCTCCCGTGAAGCGATTGTAACAACTCGACCAACCAAGCTCCCGTGAAGCGATCGTAACAACTCGACCAACCAAGCTCCCGTGAAGCGATCGTAACAACTCGACCAACCAAGCTCCCGTGAAGCGATTGTAACAACTCGACCAACTAAGCTCCCGTGAAGCGATTGTAACAACTCGACCAACCAAGCTCCCGTGAAGCGATTGTAACAACTCGACCAACCAAGCTCCCGTGAAACGATTGTAACAACTCGACCAACCAAGCTCCCGTGAAGCGATCGTAACAACTCGACCAACCAAGCTCCCGTGAAGCGATCGTAACAACTCCACCAACCAAGCTCCCGTGAAGCGATTGTAACAACTCGACCAACCAAGCTCCCGTGAAGCGATCGTAACAACTCGATCAACCAAGCTCCCGTGACGCGATCATAGCAACTCGACCAACCAAGCTCCCGTGACGCGATTGTAACAACTCGACCAACCAAGCTCCCGTGAAGCGATCGTAACAACTCGACCAACCAAGCTCCCGTGAAGCGATCGTAACAACTCGACCAACCAAGCTCCCGTGAAGCGATTGTAACAACTCCACCAACCAAGCTCCCGTGAAACGATCTTAACAATTCGACCGACCACTTTACCGTGAAACGATCTTAACCACTCCACCATCCAAGCTCCCGTGAAACGATCTTAACAATTCGACCAACCAGGCTACCGTGCAACGATCTTAATTCGACTAACCAAGCTATCGTGAAACGATCTTAACCACTCGACCAACAAAGCTCTCATGAAACGATCTTAACCAATCGACTATCTAAACTCCCGTTTTCATATGCATTGGACTTAGTAAATATAGATTATTTCATGGCATTATTCATATCATACCCTTTATCAACACTAGGTCATGATATCAATTATAGCTATCTCCATTAGCAGGATAGAATTCAGTTGAGAGATTCATACATTGATAATTAAACATTAAAATGTGTGTATCAATCAATCAGTCTGGTTCTGTGGTAAGGTAGATTGATTGTTGAATTTTCCAGCTATATCATGGCGAGAACAAGTTAATTAGTAATGAGATGATGATGAGGTCCGCTTTATACTAGACCAACACGCTGAGTTGGATATTTATATTACTAGTTGAGTGAAACAACAGTCCGCTGGTAGACATGTCGCTCCACTCGGATTCATTATTCTGATTCCGAGCCAACCAGTCTTGGCTCTTTCTCCTTAATGCTGCGTACTTAGCAGAGAAGCAACACATACCAATTTTATAGTCTTTGGTTTGACCTGACCTGCGCTCAAACCCGCGATCTACCGCGGGATAGAATTCAGAGTTGAGACATTCATATATTAATAATTAAAATATAAGAATCTGTGTATCAATCAATTAGTCGGGTTCTGTGGTAATGCATTCTATTCAAATAGTCAAATAAAACGTTAAATGAAAAGTCAATATGTAAAAAAAGGATCCTTGATTATTAATATAATTTAATTTTTTTATTTTAAAACGTAGATATCAAATTTAGTGCGCACGACAATTTATTTAAACAAAGAATACATGTTTCCCTACAGAAATGAAGAAAAAAACAATGCATGAATTTCACTAAGAACTATTTGCTGGCGTAATAATTCATAATTAATGAGTAAATAGATGTGTTCTGCTGTAATGTATTGAGACATTAGAATTAATAGTTGCAGTGATTATAAGAGGAAAATTTAATAATAATTATGTTATTGAAAGTTAAATATTTGTATCTGTTGACTATATATTTAGTTAGTGTTCCTTTTTGTCCAGCTAAAATGTTTGAAAATGTGCGGGAACTTTCCAGTGTGCTTAAAAATATTCCAGGCGATATTAAGCCTAGACAGAATCAAACGGAAAAAGTTGAGGTGTACATTTATATGATGTTAAATTCTATTCAGGATTATGATGAAGTCTCCGGAATATTAAAAATGTCAGCCACTTTTATTTTATACTGGAATGACGAAATACGAGTATGGAATACTACGGAATATAATGGCCTCGATTCGATAAAACTTCCGATACAAAATACATGGATTCCAAAATTTATAATAAGGAATATGGTGATTGAAAAAACACTTTACTATTTTGATAATGTAATAGATATAAAGACAACGTATGTTAAATACTCTAACACCGGAAGTGCCAGATTAATCTCTACTCCCGTCATTACGATGTCGTGCAGTGCGGACATTCTATTGTTTCCGTTTGACTCCCAAGAATGTGAAGTTCAGTTAATGTCAGAGGATTTCGACGGTGATGTGACATTTCAAACATTGAGTGACGGCGTCGATTTACGGTACACAGCGACTAATTCGGAGTGGTCGATTATTGCGACATCTGCCGACAAATTTAATACTCAACCAGAAATAGAACAATTGAATTATAAACTTACTTTGAAAAGACATTCAAAGTTCATATTTCTTAATCTTGTAGTGCCTATTATACTCTTAAGCTTTGTGAATTTACTGGTGTTTTGCATTCCAGTAGCATCTGGCGAACGTGGTTCATTGGCCTTCACTATTTTATTGACCTTCGTAGTTTTCATGACCATGGTAACGACCATGCTGCCTGTTAATGACGTCATATCTATTTTCAACGTTTGTCTGTTGACTCAATTGTCATGCAGCATGCTCATTTTATTCTGTGCGATATGGAGTATTTCGCTTTATCACAAACAGTCTGATGGGAATAAGAAAGGCTGGTCTACTCGGTTGATTGTAAACATTTACACAAAATACAAAATGGCGTGTTTGTGTACAAATACCAGAAATCGTGTCAGTCAATTGCAAAATGAAAACAACAAGAGTAAAACCGACGGAGATATGATTGCCGATACAAATGAATCGATGGGGAAAATGGGAGAAAACATTGAAACACAGGCAACCTCAAAACTTTCAATGGAATTTTTAGATTCCGTCAGTTTCTACTTTTTCTTATTTGTGTTATCTTTGCAGGTAATAACATATTTCGCAATAATACAAAGTAGGAATGATTTGTAGTTTAAAGAGGCAGCTATCATAATTTCAGCACACGTGACCATTATACTGATCGGAGTAAAGCCTTTGAGTTGTCTATTTTATGCTATTAATAGGTATGACTCTGTTTAGTGATGATCAGTAGAGATCTAATTGGTCATATTGTTTTTGAATAAAAAATGTAAAAACACATTAAAAGCTGAAATCAATTTCTTAAAAAATAGAACACATTGACCACACAAGTTTTCTACTCTAAGCAAGATCGATATACAAATTAAAACAATATCTCCTTATTAAAACATAGACAAACAATATGTATGCACCGTCATTTCTAACTCAAAATTAAAATAATTCTTATTTTCACGACTATGATCTACGTAGTTGAATGTTTTTTGTCTGATCCCGTCCTCCTTTCCTCTGTCATGATTTAGCGCTGGCGTTTAATCAAGAGTTGTACGACGGGTGTAGCACATAGAACGGGGCTACCCTTCCGGAAAACCTGACTTCATCTTGGGATTTTAATATGATTCGTGTTGGTCAATCATTAGTTTACTGTGTAAAGAAATGTCGACCATTGTTTGTCTTGTTGATGTGTCCATTGCATGGTCTGTCTTAGGAGTTTTTTTTTATTACCATTGAGATGGTGTACGGTTATGGTTATGGTGTTTAACGCCACTTTCAACAATATTTCTATTATATTACGAATTTAGTTTGTTACACATATTTTCATTGGTTCTTCAACTCTGAATGTCGGCATATATTCGGGAAACAGACGGGGTATATATTTCAGTCCCCAAAAACGATTAAAACATGGACGACAAAACATTACGCTTCACTGAATCAATGGTATAATACGGAATAATAAATGTATTTTTACCAAATTAAATGCTGTTTTATACTCAAAACGGCTGCAGGAACAAAACAATATTACAACGGTTAATTCCGTCACAAATACCTGATCGATTCAGCAAACTCCTATGTTCCACAGCTGTACCATAACAAATAAACAAAACGTTGAGCCTTGAAAACTTTCGACGTCATGGGGCCACACCAAAGTTTTATTTACATGTTGTTAACATTTAAATTATTGAAACTGTTTCGCAAACCCGTTGTTTTGTTATGTGATATATTAATGTTATATTTATAAAGTTTATAAAATTTACTACATATGAAACTGTATTGATTTAGAAATTTAGTACAGTATTTTCCTTCATGGGACACCCCATACATGAAATATGACGCGACACATATTTTAACGTCATTGAAGAATGACGTCAAAGGTACGGAAACGGACATCTAGAGATACGAAATATGAAAATAAAAGAGGCAAATTTATTTAATACAGTTGGATGTTGTATTTAAAAAAAACAATGGTTAAATCCGTAATATATCTGTTATTCAACTATCAGACAGGGTATATATGTGACATTCCCGGCCTATGATATATATTCCCTTCGGCTGCGCCTCAGGGAATATAGATCATAAGCCGGGAATGTCACATTATATACCCTGTCTGATAGCTGAATAACATATATTATTAATTAACCTTGATTTATTAGCCTTAATATTGGCAAATCTGTCAATACAATATAACAACTTTCATTTGGCCAATACGACAAAAACCAGTCCTATGCGGATATTTCCCGTATTGGCCCGATTCCGGTCCGTCCAATAACAGCTATATCGGAATCCGCTAGACGTTTCGACAATCGCAAGGAAAAGTCCCTAGAGATGTCAGTCGTTTGCTGAAGTTGAAAATGGAGAGATGCAGACCAAACAGAGAGTTGAAAAACTCTGAAGATGTGCAGGATGCACTTATTGAAGATTATGTTAGATACAACGATCTGTCAAGAATGGAAGCAGATGATATATTAATGAATATATCTGAAATTGAAAGCCCAAATTACGAGTACGTTGAACTTGATCTGCTGAACTTACCCAGAGATTTGTCAACAAACCTGAACGAGGATTCCGACAATCAGAAAGAAAATGTCGTACCAAACAAAAGGTTTCGTATGGTAACAGATGAAGAAACTGGTGTTTTTTTAAGCGGAAAGTTTAAATAAAAACACTAAGACAAAGACAAAAAGTGACATGAAAGTGATCACAGATTTTTTCACTTCTATTGGTGATGAAAGAGCACCGGGACAGAGGGTACAGGACGTTTCGGCCATAGTACCAGTTCGGCCACACTTTATAAAGACGTTTCGGCCATGGTTTTATTTATGTTGTTTTATGTGTTATTTATAACAATATTATGCATTAATAATCATACTGAATACAAAAAGAAATGAAAAATTGAGAAACGATATATTTTAGCAAATATTATCACTATTCTTCTTTTCCCAATCGCGGCGATGTGCAGGTCCACATGAAGAGAAGAAAACAAAATCTACGTTTTACATAGTTTTAAGTTTTATAAATCTTGATTTAATAACCATTTTCAGTACTTTATTTAAATAAAAAAAATATTTAACAAATATTATCATTGTTCTTCTTTTCCCAATCGCTGCCATTTGCAGATCGACACGAAGAAAAGAAGTCATAATCTACGATTTACTTAGTTTTGACTTTATATATGTCCTTGGTTTTGAGTGTTACCTATAAGAAAATCTGGAATTAATCATCATTTTCTGTACTTTATTACAAAAAAATAAATATTTAAAACGATATATTTTAGCAAATATTATCATTGTTCTTCTTTTCTTTTCCCAATCGTAGCGATTGGCAGATCTGAAAATCGCGGCGATTGAGAGAAGAATAATAATGGGGCCCTGATTTGGTTAATAAACTTATTTCTATTTCTATATAATAATTTTTTTTATATTAATCATGAAATTTCGGAATTTTAATTTTTAAACCATGTTATTCCTCCAAGAATCCATACTGACTACGACACTCAGTTTCTTCATACAAAGGTACGAAAATAACCAAGTAAATAAATGGTCAGTCATCTAGACGCCAATATGATATGCGTATGTGTAATTACCACGATTACTATAAAAATAATTCCCCTAAGAATCGATACTAAAAAGTACAGACTACGACACTCGATTTTTTCATCCATACTTACGAAAATAACAAAGTAAATAAATGGTCAGTCATCTAGACGCCAATATGATATGCGTATGTGTAATTACCACGATTACTATAAAAATAATTCCCCTAAGAATCGATACTAAAAAGCACAGACTACGACACTCGATTTTTTCATCCATACTTACGAAAATAACAAAGTAAAGAAATGGTCAGTCATCTAGACGCCAATATGATATGCGTAAGTGTAATTACCACGATTACTATAAAAATAATTCCCCTAAGAATCGATACTAAAAAGTACAGACTACGACACTCGATTTTTTCATCCATACTTACGAAAATAACAAATTAAATAAATGGTCAGTCATCTAGACGCCAATATGATATGCGTATGTGTAATTACCACGATTACTATAAAAATAATTCCCCTAAGAATCGATACTAAAAAGTACAGACTACGACACTCGATTTGTTCATCCATACTTACGAAAATAACAAAGTAAATAAATGGTCAGTCATCTAGACGCCAATATGATATGCGTATGTGTAATTACCACGATTACTATAAAAATAATTCCCCTAAGAATCGATACTAAAAAGTACAGACTACGACACTCGATTTGTTCATCCATACTTACGAAAATAACAAAGTAAATAAATGGTCAGTCATCTCGACGCCAATCAATGAATATGTGATGTGTATTACCATGATTAATTAAAAAAAAATCCCCTAATAATCCATACTAAAAAACAGACTACGACACTCAGTTTCTTCATCTATACTTATTAAATATAAACTGTGGCCGAAATGACTATGGCCGAAATGGTTTATGGCCGAAACGTACTATGGCCGAACCGGAGTGTGGCCGAAACGTCTCGAAAGCGGGACAGATACCCCCCAAAGACCTTGATAGTATTATGGCTAGATTCTTTCTGGGTGTACTCAAAAAGGAAGGTACTGAATACGAACCAGATTCTCTGGCCCCATGTACAACAGCCTTGACAGACACTTGAGAGACATGAAATCTCCAATCAGGTATGTACTGACATTTTCGTCATTCAAAATAGTAAACATTCATCATAAATTTGCCTGATATTTATAGGATAATTAATTAGGCATTGTCAATATTGAAAATAATATCATGAGTGCCGAACAACACAGTGTGTTTCAGAACTTTATAATTAGGGCCCGCCAAGTTTTGGCGGATACCCGCCCTATAGTAATCCCTCTGTCCGTCCACACTTTCTGTCGTAGAATAACTCGTGATCCTATATTCTTTCAAAAAAATGTTTACAGATGCATTGTAATTCATCAATCAATCATATATCATTTTACTTGTGTTATCTTGAAACAGTTTATACTACATTGATAGTACCATTTGTAACATGTAAAAATGAAAAAGTAATTAACAAATATGAATATAGATAGTAAATTTATTTTTTATATTTCATTTTCAGACAACCCAGAAGCTTTAATTAATGCAGTCTTTCTAAACAATGGTGCATACTTTGGGTTAAGAGGAAGACAAGACCATGTAAATATGACATGAGGTGATATACAGCTGAAAAGTATTTCTGGAGGACAAACATGACAATCCATTGGCCCTCTTTTGTGGGGCAACTGTTTCGGGTGGTGTAATTACCATTAATGTATACTCTGGAGATAAAAAGAGCACAATTAACTGTAGTCAGTAACTGTAACGTGGACTCTTTAAGTCATTTCTAACAATATTTGACTCTTAATATTTCTAATTCAGATATTCTGCAGTTTGTTTGATTCAGTAATGTTGTTTTATTGCTTTTCTTGAATTTGCTTTGATTGAGTCATGCAATGCTTAAAAAACTTGTCATTTGATGGAAATCACATGTTTTCATATTGGCCTATATAGTTAACATCATATTGGACTGGTTAATTAATAAAGGTATCAATACGTGATGTTTTTCATATTGGCCTAGTTATAGGTCCTCGGTCTACTGTATTCGCCTTGGGCTGCGCCTCGGGCCAATACAGCAGGCCTCGGACCTATAACTAGGCCAATATGAAAACCATCACGTAATAATACTATAATATAGTGGCGATCAGTTTAATTGGAGAAGGAGCCCGGAGTACCCGGAGAAAACCTTCGACCTGTCCCAAATCACTGACAAACGTTATCACATGCTGTTGTATCGAGTACACCTCGCCATGAGAAAGATTTGAACTGACAACATTCGTGTTTATATGCACTGATTGCACAGGTAGTTGTACACCCAACTACCATACGATCACGACACTCTCTATTCCTTGGGTATCTTTAAACTTTTCTAATGTATTTTAACATGTCTTGTTTTACTTGCAGAAAGTACATCACAGTAGAACATCTTTATTCTTTATTTCGAAAATTCATGGATCCCCACTTAGAGCAATGACAAATATTTGGGGTAGAATCTACTTTGGCGGATCCCGGAATTCAGATATTGTAATAATTAACGCGCATGACCCATAGCCTTTCATTTCGTTACCATGCGGATATGACAACAAAAGGGTTAGCATTAGCGTTAGGTTTAGGGTTAGGATTAGGGTTAGGGTTAGGATTAGGTTGAGGGTTAGGGTTAGCGTTAGGCTTAGGGTTAGGGTTAGGGTTAGGGTCCGCTAAATTAGAAGTACTGACAACTATTAGCTGATTTCTTAATTTCGTGGTTTAATGCGACCCTAAACAATAATAAAACAACGATTAATTAATACTCCACAGTTTTGTGTTTACTATTCTATTATCACTGAAATCTTTTGTTTGTTTGTTCAATATTGAGTTTGATGTTTATAATTTATTACAAAATGCAGCTATATAACATACCAGACATTAATTTACATTAGATGTGTTTGAACAGTCGCTCCTAAAGTCAGCATGGATTGTCTGACTTCCGGTGTTTTAATCAAAATATATTTAGCTTTTAATCCTGACTAATGCTTTTTTGATATTTTTTAATAGTTTTAAATTGATTATGGTGTCTGTACGACTTAAGGGATTAATAGTTCATAAACCTTCTGGGTCGACTTGTATCGCTACAAAAGCATCCTAAAAAATTGCTATTAATATCAAACAAAAGTAGCTTTTGAACCACCTTAATCAGACAATAAACGAAATAGAAGGAAGGTCACAATTTATCAGTAAATAATTAGACATTTTAGATAATATTGATTTTATAAATGGATTTAAGCAAAATATATTCGCTTTGCATAAACATTTAGAAAATAATAGGAAATCATTCGTTGTAGAGTGAGTGAAAGAATAATTGATCCATAACGCAATATTTCAGACATACAATGACGAGAGCAAGTTACATTTGATTGGATTATTATGATGTCTGCCTTGTACCAGACCATTACGTACGATTATAATTAGTTTGATTTTTATAGCATTATCCCACTGGAACAAGTTCCCGGGTACTCGGACACATAATTCTGATTACAAGCTAATCAGGCAAAGCTGTGTACTTAGAAGCAACAAATACCAATTTTATAATCTTTGGTTTGACCTGACTGAGGTCTCTTTCAAATCCGCAAAACAGTGGAAAGGAATACCTAGTGATATATGAACTAGATTATGAACTTACTCTTGTAGAAACTATTCAGGTTTGCTTCGAGGATCTCGAACTGGAAACGGGTTCCGAAATGATACCAGAAGTGATAGTTCCAAATGAGTCTTGTCCAAACGCCAAGTTGCTGAACAATACGCGTTTATCAGATTCTGAATCGCACGAAGATGTGAGGAAGTTAATAGTAGAGGAGGATAGCAAAATTGCAAAGAAAGTACGACATGGACTTTTGGAGTGTGGGGAAAATAGCGTGGACAATGTTTTAACATGGAAAGACCAATACCGGAATTGCACAGTATGACTGGTTAGATTTATTATCCAGGCAGAGAAAACAAGCTTTATTATATAATGTACCTCGCGGTATGGTCGCGGTTCTGATTTTCTGAATGCAATGAAAATAGTTTTCCACTATTTTATTTTTTCAGCATCCAAAGAGTACAATATCGAAAGTTATTTTTACTGTAAATTTGCGACGGATGTTACCAGTGGAGCAGGAACTTTTAATCCTTGCGGAGTACATGCGATTCATGTTACGTAATCTTTAGTTTTCTTCGTACTGTTGCGTAGATCATTGTTTGTCCTTTTGTCTTTTGGCCATTGTCTACTCTTCTTCGATTTTCGGCTTCTGACTACCCCTTTGGTATCTTCAATCTTTTCTTTAGTAGTTAAAGCAGAGTAATTTGGTTTTAATTTGTTTCGTATATCCCCCACGTGACATTTTGCTGTGCTACCAATTTAATAGTCTTTGGTTTGACTTGATCGAGGCTCGAAGTCACGATCTACAGCACTCGAGGCGAGCGTACTAACCATTACAACACCGATGCGGTTAGTAGTCTATACAGACTTATATAATCAGTACTATTGGTTTTACTGGATACTCTAATATTCTCCATGAAAATAAAAAAAATAATCACAAAGCAAATATATTGATGAAAACAGCGCTAAGTACGCATTTATAATAACAATACAATTATATTTGTACACGTTAGCTGAACTATATTTGCACTAAAGATACAAAATACGATCCTTATCACAAATAGCGTATCATGTATCATGGAAGACATCTGTAATTAATTACAATGCCATATATTATCAGTTGAAACAGTAGCACAATAAAGAAAAAATTAAAACAAATGTTATCTAAGCGTTTTAAGCAATACCGGAAGTAATTTTTCTTGGTTATTTTGCCGCCATCTACTTTCGGTTCAGTATTTGATTGTTCGGCTTCTTTGTTTTGACGCTTCGTCAATCCTTCAATTACGTTGATGCCATTTTTTGCAATGTTTGAGATAGTTCTACGTCGGCAATCTTTGCCAGCAGCGAAGCATCTTCTCCTTTTGTTTTTCAAAATCATTACTAACACATTTGGCCAAAAGTCGTCTATGTCATTTTCCTCACATCTGTGAAAAAGAGAGATACTCCATACTGCTAAAAATGTGATCAAAACACTGCACAGAAGTTGTACGAGTAGAAAAATATTATAGATAGATATATTATTACTAGCCGGAAGTATAGCCGTTACCATGGTTATGAAAACAACAAACGTGAGGAGAACTGTGAAAGCTAACGAAGCACGCTCCCCTGAATTTACAGGTATACAAAATACTAAAAGATTTACAAAGCTTAAAAAAATGATCGGTACAACGAGGTTGAGGAACAAGAAATATGGATTTCTTCTCAATGTAAAATGGAAAATTAGTTGTGTATTATGTTCTAAAGGAGATGCCTCAACTAAATCATAACTGATTTTCCATTCTGTATTTGGTAGCACATACTCCATAAATACTCCGGTAGGAGTTGCCAAGAGGATGATATCAGAATAAAACTCCATTGTCAACAACCGAATTTCGCATGCGTGATTATCAAACGGGAAATATGTTACATCAGAATTGCACGAAAAATCTTGTAGACCGGCCACGATGATCGTGGCTTTTCCTGTGAAGAAATATCTTACAAAAGATGTTTTGATATCAACGTCATTGTCGAAAGATAGAATCGTCGTTCTACTTATCATATTTCTAATTGAAACTTTAGGAATCCATGTATTAAGAATGGGAATCTTTATAGAAGTCAGATTACCATGATCCACGGGATCCCATATTCTTATTTCGTCTGACCAGTTCATGACGTATGAAACAACAAGACGCAATGTTCCTGAAACTTCGTCATAATCTTGTATAGAATTAAGCGCCATAAAAATAGTCACATTCACTTGATCAGACTGGTTTAATCGTGGCTTAATTGTCCGGGAAATATTCTTCAGACTGTTTTCAAGATTTACGGCATCACTGAAGACAGCCGCATTGCACACATTACTTACGCGTAAAATAGAACACGCGAAAAAGCACAAGCGAAAGATAGCCATGATACAGGAAGAAAATATTATTTCTCACTGTTGGTAAAATATTAATCTTCAGACCAGTCAGTATATCTCCAAGAATAGACCAGCTGTGGTATAGATATGAATTTCACTCATAGATGTAGTATACGCGCAACAATGAAACCGATATGGCGGAAATCTTATTGAAATGTATCCATTAATTTTCAGTCTGATTTCCACTTTATCATTGCAAATCCATTATGTTCTTTATCATTGAATGTGATCCCAAAGTGCTCTATAAAGCAGAATTGTTTACACATCTATTAACATATTAAACCTGTACGTGCTGATCTTTTGAACAAAGAGATAAAAGCAGCATTGTGTTATTGACTTTTCAGTTGTAGTTCAATGGTGTTTTGTTTATTATATTCATGTATCATTATGGGATACATTGATTGAATTACTTAGTTTATACCAATATAATGATCAGACATGGTCTGAATTGTGAGATGATACAAGTGTACCGGAGGCTTCACATCTTACAGTCAGAAACGAGACTTGCCGAGATTCTGATGAAAGACAATTTGAAACCGAGGTTCACATTCTCTCATCTAACAATGTTGACAGTCACTGATTATTTTTCTCACACTATTTGTAATGAATCAGGTGGTCGTCATTGGATTTGTTTTAAAACTACGCGGTTTGACAGTTACTTGTGGCAAGTCGGTGCTTTTCACCGGATACTCCAGACATTATTTCAGACATACAATGACGAGAACAAGCTACATTCGATTGGATTATTATGATGTCTGCTTTGTACTAGACCATTACGTACGATTATAATTAGTTTGATATTTTTAGCCTTATCCAACTGGAAGAAGTTCCCGGGTACTCGGACTCATAATTCCGATTCCAAACTAATCAGGCAAAGCTGCAACAAATACCAATTTTATAGTCTTTGGTTTGACCTGACTGAGGTCTCTTTCTAATCCGTGAAACAATGGAAAGGAATACATAGTGATATATGAACTAGATTATGAACTTACTCTTGTAGAAACTATTCGGGTTTACTTCGAGGATCTCGAACTGGAAACGGGTTCCGAAATGAAACTAGAAGTAATAGTTCCAAATGAGTCTTGTCCAAACGCCAAGTTGCTGAACAATGCGCGTTTATCAGATCCTGAATCGCACGAAGATGTGAGGAAGTTAATAGTAGGGCAGAATAGCAAAAATACAAAGAATGTACGACATGGACTTTTGGAGTGTGAGGAAAATAGCGTGAACAATGTCTTAACATGGGAAGACCAATACCGGAATTGCACAGTATGACTGGTTAGATTTACTATCCAGGCAGAGAAAACAAACTAAAACTCTAGACCCACCCGTTTATTATATAATGTACCTCATTTAGGTATGGTCGCGGTTCTGATTTTCTGAATGCAATAACAATAGGTTTCCACTATTTTATTTTTTCAGCGTCTAAAGAGTACAATATCGAAAGTATTTTTACTATCAATTTGTGACGGATGTTACCAGTGGAGCAGGAACTGTTAATCCTTTCGGAGTACATGCGATTCATGTTGCGTAATCTTTAGTTTCCTGCGTACTGTTATGTAGCTCATTGTTTGTCCTTTTGTCTTTTGGCCATTGTCTACTCTTCTTCGATTTTCGGCTTCTGACTACCCCTTTGGTAACTTCAATCTTTTCTTTAGTAGTTAAAGCAGAGTAATATGGTTTTAATTTGTTTCGTATATTCCCCACGTGACTGGGCCGATATATTATTTTGTTCTAATTAGCAGCTTTATATACAATCAGTTGTCACAACCAGTATGACATCCTAGTTTGCTGTCCGTGTTTAGATGTACTCGATATACGGAGTTGGTGGGAGAGCAATTTTACAGCTACATCATGTCGAGAACAAGATAATTAGATATCTACGTTTTTATTACACTTCAATGAAGCTATGACGTCGATGATGATGACGACGATGATGATGCTGCTGCTGCTGTTTATGATGATGAGGTCCGCTGTGTACTAGACCAACACGATTAGTTGGATTTGTATAGTCCAAACATACTGAAACAACAGTCCTAATTCCGAGCCAACCAGTCTTTGCTCTTTCTCCTTTTTGCTGTGTTACCAATTTAATAGTCTTTGGCTTGACTTGACCGAGGCTCGAAGTGACGATCTACCGCACTCGAGGCGAGCGTACTAACCATTACAACACTGATGCGGTGAGTACTCTATACAGACTTATATAATCAGTACTATTGGTTTTACTGAATACTCTAATTTTGTTCGCAAAAAAAAAGAAAAAAGAAAAATAAAAGATCACAAAAACAAATATATTGATACAAACAGCGTTAAGTACGCATTTATGATAAAAATAAAATTATATTTGTACACGTTAATTGAAAATATTTGCATTAAAGATACAAAATGTGGATGTTATCACCCTGAGCTTATCATGTATCATGGGAGTCGCTTATAATGAATTATAATGCCATACATTATCAGTTGAAATAGCAGAACAATAAAGAAAAAAATGAAACAGATGTCATCTAAACGTCTTAAACTATACCGGAAGTTATTTTTCTTAGTAAGTTTGCCTTCATCTACTTCCGGTTCAGTCTTTGATTTTTCGGCTTCTTTGCTTTGGTTCGTCAATCCTTCAATTACGTTGGTGCCATTTCCTGCAATATTTATGATATTTCTTTGTCGGCAATCTTTATCAGCTGTGAAACATAGTTTCTTTTTGTTTTTCAAAATCTTTATTAATAAATTTGGCCAAAAGTCGTCTATATCATTTTCCTCACATCTGTGAAAAAGAGAGATACTCCATACTGCTAAAAATGTGATCAAAATACTGCACAGAAGTTGTATGAGTAGAAAAATATTATAGATAGATATACTGTTACTAGCTGGAAGGATAGCCGTTACCATGGTTATGAAAACAACAAACGTAAGGAGAACTGTAAAAGCTAGCGAAGCACGTTCCCCTGAATTTACAGGAATACAAAATACTAAAAGATTTACAAAACTTATGAAAATGATCGGCACAACGAGGTTTAGGAACAAGAAATATGGATTTCTTCTCAATGTAAGACGGAAAATAAGTTGTGTATTTTGTTCTAATGGCGATGCCTCAACTAAATCATAAAAGATTTTCCATTCTGCATTTGGTAGCATATACTCCATAAATACTCCGGTAGGAGTTGCCAAGAGGATGATATCAGAATAAAACTCCATTGTCAACAACCGAATTTCGCATGCGTGATTATCAAACGGGAAATATGTTACATCAGAATTGCACGAAAAATCTTGTAGCCCGGCCACGATCATCATAGCTCTTCCCGTGTAGAAATATCGGACAACAGATGTTTTGATGTCCACGTCATTGTCAAAAGATAGAATTGTCCTTTTACTTATCATATTTCTAATTGAAACTTTAGGAATCCATGTATCAAGAATGGGAATCTTTATTGAAGTTAGATTACCATGATCCACGGGATCCCATATTCTAATTTCGTCTGACCATTTCATGACGTCTGAAACAACAAGACGTAATGTTCCTGAAACTTCGTCATAATCTTGTATAGAATTAAGCACCATAAAAATAGTCACATTCACTTGATCAGACTGGTTTAATCGTGGCTTAATTGTCCGGGAAATATTCTTCAGACTGTTTTCAAGATTTACGGCATCACTGAAGACAGCCGCATTGCACACATTACTTACGCGTAAAATAGAACACGCGAAAAAACACAGGAGAAAGATAGCCATGATATAAGAAGAGAATATTATTCCTCACTGTTGGTAAAATATTAATCTTCAGACCAGTCAGTATATCTCCAAGAATAGACCAGTTGTGGTATAGATATGAATTTCACTCATAGATGTAATATACACGCAACAATGAAACCAATATGGCGGAAATCTTATTGAAGTGTATCCATTAATTTTCAGTCTGATTTCCACTTTATCATTGCAAATCCATTATGTTCTTTATCATTGAATGTGATCCCAAAGTGCTCTATAAAACAGAATTGTTTACACATCTATAACATATTAAACCTGTACGTGCAGATCTTTTGAGCAAAGATAAAAGCAGCATTTTGTTATTGACTTTTCAGTTTATTATGTTCATGTATCATTATTGGATAAATTGATTGAATTACTTAGTTTATGCCAATATAATGATCAGTCATGGTCTGGATTGTGAGATGATACAAGTCTACCAGAGGCTTCACATCTTATAGTCAGAAACGAGACTTGCCGAGATTCTGATACTCCGGATTTCCTCTACCAATAAAATTGACCTCCACAATAAAACTTAAATATTGTTGAAAGTGGCGTTAAACACTATAAACCAAATCAAAATATATTAAAGGTAATCAAATATATACCCATCAAGTCGACAGTCTTTGTTGTTAATTACTATAATTCAGTGTCGGATTTACCTATAGGCTGGATAGGCTGAAACCTAGGGCCTCAATATATAGGGGCCTCCGGAAAAGGTATATAATATTTTTAACCCTGTTATTGGACGTTCACACTTATGCTGTCATAGCGTACTGTACTTTCTAAACAACCCTTCAGTAACTTTCCGTACACAGTTGCACACCATTTCAGAATATTGAAGAATTTTAAACACCCCACATCATCTTCACCTTTATTGAAATTGAACACACTTCCATATTCCTCCATTCGTGAAGGTGGGTAATTGGGAGGGGCCTCAGTGGAATAGCCGAGGGCGTCACTTTATCTAAATCCGCCACTGCTATCGTTTATATAATACAGTAATTTATAAAGCATCTGATTACCGCTTTAATATCTTCAAACTTTTCCCAGAAAGAATTTCGTTGGAAAGAGTCAAATTGATTGTCGTTTAACCCTAAGTTATATTCATGACGAAAACAAGTTTACAAACAAACACATTACACGTGGAAATGTGTTACTGGGACGATCCTGTGGACGGATGTGGATGTTGAGATTGCCACAAGAAAAATGAGAGTTGATGGATGTCGTGAGAAAGGTTCCCAGGCAAATAAACACTATCGACCAATTGAAACAATCGGTTGACTATTATCAAATAGCGGGAGTTGTCTTGCACGTGCAGTGGTTAATGTCGTCGACTACTGATCATAAGTCTCACATGATTTCCCGTCTTGGTACTTACCTTGAGCAGCGGTTGATTGCATAATTATCTATTAAAACTAAGGTGTCACTAGTGGAGCAGAAACTGCCTACCCTTCCGGAGCACCTGAGTTCATCCCCGGTTTTTAGTGGAGTTCGTGTTTCTCGATCTTTAGTTTTATGTGTATGTTTTGTAGATCGTTGTTTGTCCTTTTGTACTTTTTCTTTTGGCCATTGTGTTTGTTCTTTTCCGATATACGGATTCTGATTATCCATTTGGTACCTTCAAACTCTTCTTCTCTTCCTTCAGGCATAGGTGACCTTATCTGATTTTGGCTATCCTGTGTAAACCGTTTGATTTACTTGCTCTCAAAGACCTTTAAATTATTTGGCTTCCAGTCTTTATTTAAGTTCAATCCAGAAGCGCGTCGTGGGCACTAATTTTGATGTCTACGTGTTATTAGGGTTTCTAGACACATACCGAAGGCTTGGCATGTCACTGATCAGTTCGTTTTACCTGTACGGGATTTCCTCCCCCAATAAACTTGGTATTCACGATGCTATAGGTGACGGCAAACTCTAATAACCTAAGCACATCCCATTGCATGAAAACGTCGTTTGCGTTCCTCGATATAAACAAGAGTTGTCTTTCCTGGATCATTAGATCCGGACTCTTTAGAACCATCTGGTCTCGTTCTTTGTAGATACGATAGTTTTTCTTGTATTATATTTTGTGGCGAGATGTAATCGATACAACGTACTCCTGCTCGACAAATATCTGAAGAGAATGTCTTGTCTAATGATTACAGCGTTCTGTTTATTGGACAATTTTTGGAGTACAAAACTCCGTTTTTAGTGGGGTTCGTGTTACTCAATCTTTTGTTTTCAGTGTAGTGTTTTGTAGATCGTTGTTTGATCTGTTGACCTTGTTGTTGTCCATGCTTCGATTTACGGCTGTGATATCCCATTTTGCATCGTTAATCTTTTTCAATGACGTGGGACAAGGTCGATGATCTTTTTCAGTGAAGTGGGGCAAGGTCGATGGTTTTGCTAGAAACTCAGGTTTCCCCGAACAATTAAACTGAGCGCCATGATATAGCTAAAATATTGTTGAAGGTGACGTTAAATACCATAATTAATGCACAATCCCTTCTTCTGTTGTTTCATTACTTTACTCATTAATGTGTATTTCCCTGGTGTGGTTTATCCATCTGTTGATAAAGTTCCCTCCACACATTAAAGTGAAAACTATAAAATTGTTCCCTGCACCTGTTCTATTTCAGCAGTCAAATTGCATTGACTGGACATATTTTTGCTATATACGGTGACTGATCAAAATATAGCTTTTCTGGTACTCCTTTAATGATTTACATAACGAGCTTTGGGGCACTAGTTGTAAATCAGTTGATGATTTCCCTGTTGAGAAAACATAGGAAAAAGGGGCAACCAAGGGATAATTATATTATTTCATTATTTAATTCAAATATCATCACCCAGGATAAACACAATATCAATGTAGTGTTTTACTTATAAAGTTTATGTGCATTCGATCTCAATCTGGGTAAAGTCTCGGTGGACCTCGCCTTTTGTTCCAGTTGTTAAGCCTCATACACATCAACTTTATATTTCTAGACACGCCACAAATATTGCATATTTATGATCATCCAATGAG
Source organism: Bathymodiolus septemdierum (assembly GCA_963383655.1). Classification (NCBI taxonomy): domain Eukaryota; kingdom Metazoa; phylum Mollusca; class Bivalvia; order Mytilida; family Modiolidae; genus Bathymodiolus; species Bathymodiolus septemdierum. The sequence goes on from OY726531.1 coordinate 36,925,196, forward strand.
AAAGGTTCACTAGCGGAATAAAACCATAACTCGAATTATAGCAAATATTTATTTTTCACAAAGCTCTTTGCTTCCATAAACGACATGCCTAGCTACAGATCCAATTGTAGTATTTAAATACCGTATATCATGAAAATTATGTCTTAATTTATAAAAACGAATATATAAATGTATTGCGTAGTTTTTCGACCAATCAAAATTCATTTTAAATAGTAACGGAAGCTGTGTATAATTAGGTCTCACAAATGTTTTATTTTCAACGTGGATTAAATCTGGGTACATTAGTGACAACCTATTCGGAACAATTGTAGAATGGTGTGCCCATTGTCCTTTAGTATACGTCTTGTATTCCGAAAGCCACAAATCTAAAAATGCAGCATTTCTTTCTGACAATATTAAACCATTACTGAGATTGTTGTCGACCGCATGGCTGAGTGTGAAAGGAAAAATCCTTAAAGGATCCAGAGATCTTAATATAACTTCATCAGTGTCCATATATATACCTCCAAACCCTAAAAAATAGACATACCAAGATTAATAATAGAAATAACATACATTTAACAAGCGTGATAACAACTATAAGAATAACTTAATTTCGTGGATCTCAATTTTTGTTGATTGCATTTTAAAGACATACATGTACATGCATTCGTGGGATCTTAAATCGTGGATTCTGACTTTCTAAAATAAAATTATTATAATACAGGAACCTCTTTTGTTGTTGTTGTACTGTTCCCGTTGTTGAAAGCGGAATATTATAATACATTAGATTCCTAACATCGTGGAGTGGCTGACCCACGAAAATTGGTTCTACACTAATAAAACAATGTTTTATTGCATGTAGCAAATTAAATGGATGGCAATTAATTGTTCGACCGGGCAAATCATGATAATCTGAAAATACGTTAACTACCCAAAACAAGGTCAATGATTATAGGATTAAAGGAAGGACTTTATGTAAAGTTTGTGAGTTTATGCCGGAGTTTATGCATACATAATTTCTTAAAAACACAGTGTTTAATTCTTATAATTCTTATTCTTGGACATCGCGTTTGCTTTCGACGCTAAATACTAATAATTCTTGGTGGATTATTTTTTCATATTCCTACGCCGTAACGCTACAAAAAAGTAGTCCGGCAAACGGAAATATTGATTTATAAATTCCTTTCGAATGACGTTATCCAATCGGATTACGAGTTATTGATAAATTCTTGTAAGAATAGAATGATATCAAGTTAATTCATTTTTTAAGTTTTCTGTATTGTATTTTTTGCTTTGTTTTTCTCTGTTCTGTGTCTTGTTGCCATAGTTTCCTGTGTCTGTGGATTGTCCATTCCATATGTTCTACAGTATTTAATGTTCTGTGTCTTGTTGCCAGTGTTGCCTGTGTCTGTGCATTGTCCATTCCATATGTTCTACAGTATTTAAAACGTAGATATCATATTTAGTGCACAAGTTGCGTTTTTGGAATTACCTACTCAATTTCAGAAGATCGGAAAGCCAAATAATTGGTGTGTAAGAAAACCAAAGAGTCTAAGCAGAACAGCAATAGATAGCTAAGGTCACCTATGCCTGAGGTTTCTGGAATAACCCGCTCAATGTCAAAGGATTTGAAAGCCTAATAATTTGGAAGTAAAAAACCGAAGGGTCTAAACAGAATAGAAAAAGATGTCTAAGGTCACCCATGCCTGAAGGAAGAGAAGTTTAATAAACAGTTACATAATTTAGGAACAGCAAATTTCAATAATAAATATATCCAATGAAGAATGTCAGTATCGAAGCACTGACTATTGTGCTGATGATACCGTCCATCAGCAGACGTATCGACCTAGTGATAGTAATAACAAATGTAATATCTAACTTGATGTGCACGACGAATTTCTATAATAACCTTCACCAGGTTCTCTAATGGTCAAAGTATTGGGAAACTAAATAATTGAAATGTCTTTGGGAATCACGAAAACCTATACCTATACAGGAATCACGAAAACCTATACCTATACAGGAATCACGAAAACCTATACATATATAGAAATCACGAAAACCTATGCCTATACAGGAATCACGAAACTCTATACCTATACAGGAATTACGAAAACCTATTCCTATACAGGAATCACGAAACTCTATACCTACACAGGAATCACGAAAACCTATACCTATACAGGAATCACGAAAACATATACCTATACGGGAATCACGAAAACCTGTACATATACGGGAATCACGAAAACCTATACCTATACAGGAATCACGAAAACCTATACCTATACAGGAATCACAAAAACCTATACATATACAGGAATCACGAAAACCTATACCTATACAGGAATCACGGAAACCTATTCCTATACAGGAATCACGAAAACCTATACATATACAGGAATCACGAAAACCTATATCAATACAGAAATCACGTAAACCTATACTTATACAGGAATCACGAAAACATATACCTATACAGGAAACACGAAACGCTATACCTATACAGGAATCACGAAAACATATACCTATACAGGAATCACGAAACCTTATACCTATACAGGAATCACGATAACTTATATATATACAGGAATCACGAAAACATATACCTATACAGGAATCACGAAAACCTATACCTATACAGGAATCACGAAACCCTATACCTATACAGGAATCACGATAACTTATACATATACAGGAATCACGAAAACCTATGCATATACAGGAATCACGAAAACCTATACCTATACAGGAATCACGAAACCCTATACCTATACAGGAATCACGAAAACCTATACATATACAGGAATCACGAAAACCTATATCAATACAGGAATCACGTAAACCTATACTTATACAGGAATCACGAAAACATATACCTATACAGGAAACACGAAACCCTATACCTATACAGGAATCACGAAAACATATACCTATACAGGAATCACGAAACTCTATACCTATACAGGAATCACGATAACTTATATATATACAGGAATCACGAAAACCTATACCTATACAGGAATCACGAAACCCTATACCTATACAGGAATCACGATAACTTATACATATACAGGAATCACGAAAACCTATGCATATACAGGAATCACGAAAACCTATACCTATACAGGAATCACGAAACTATATACCTATACAGGAATTACGAAAACCTATGCCTATACAGGAATCACGAAAACCTATACCTATACAGGAATCACGAAACCCTATACCTATACAGGAATCACGAAAACCTATACATATACAGGAATCACCAAAACCTATACATATACAGGAATCACGAAAACCTATACCTATACAGGAATCACCAAAACATATATCTATACAGGAATCACGAAAACCTATGCCTATACAGGAATCACGAAAACCTATACCTATACAGGAATCACGAAAACCTATACCTATACAGGAATCACAAAAACCTATGCTTATACAGGAATCACGAAAACCTATTCCTATACAGGAATCACGAAAACCTATACCTATACAGGAATCACAAAAACCTATGCCTATACAGGAATCACGAAAACCTATTCCTATACAGGAATCACGAAAACCTATTCCTATACAGGAATCACGAAAACCTATACATATACAGGAATCAGAAAAACCTATGCCTATACAAGAATCACATAAACCTATGCCTATACAGGAATCACGAAAACCTATACCTATACAGGAATCACAAAAACATATACCTATACAGGAATCACGAAAACCTATACCTATAGAGGAATCACGAAAACCTATACCTATACAGGAATCACGAAAACCTATACCTATACAGGAATCACGAAAACCTATACCTATACAGGAATCACGAAAACCTATACCTATACAGGAATCACGAAAACCTATACCTATACAGGAATGACGAAAACCTATACCTATACAGGAATAACGAAAACCTATGCCTATACTGGATAGCCAAAATTGGTTAAGACACCTCTGTGTGAGAGAGGAGAATATTAGTTTTAATATATAATTATTGATAAATTGTAAATTTAATAAATGTATCAAATGAACCGAAACACTGATTAATTGATTGCTCAGCCTCTAATGGCAAATATGGTATGCATATTCAAGAGGAGAACAAGTTCCTCAATGTATACAACTCAGAAAAGGGGGAGGGAATGTGACACTCGGATCACATAACCTACATTTAATTGCCACTCGAAAAGCAGAATATAGTTTTGGATACATACGTCATATTTAGTCACCTTTCTCTAATTCTTGTTCAATTTTCACACTTCTCAACCCGTGTGAGAAGAAATCGATAATCAACGTATGGATCACTTTGTTCTCAGTCGCTGATTGGTCAATTACGCAATTATGTCTCAACCCGTGGGTGAGATAAGAATTTCACGCTACTTTTCCCGTAAAAATGTTACGTTTCGCAAAATGTCATTGTATCAATAAAATCGTTTAATTAACCGTCACTAACCGTAATTAACCGTACCGTCATCAAGAACCCCTCATCTGGAATCTTGTCCCTTCTCCATAATTGCTTCAAAAACATTCCTTAACGGGTGTGAGGTCAATTGAAGTATACGTCAGTGACGTCATTGGACGTCGATTAGAGAAAGTGAAAAACGGCCATATATTAGAGAGAAAAAGAATTAAATAAATATTTTTTAGTCGTTCATTAGAGAAACAATCTCTAACATTATTTCCCGTTTATTACGATGATTTCTCAAATCTCGATAGTTAATTTTTCACATTTTAAAGTTCTCGGTAAACCTCGAACTTTAAAATGTGAAAATTTAACTATCTTGATTTGCGAAATTATCGTAATAAACTGGAAACAATGTTAGAGACTATATGTAGCGGATATAGTGCTCTTCATAGAACATCTTGAAGATACCAAAGGGGTAAGCAGAAGCCGTTAATAGAAGAAGGACGGATAACACAATGGCCAAGCGAAAAATGGAAAAAAGGACAATAACTTTTTTGATATACACAAAAGATGTCGTTAACGTTCAGGGTGCTTGAACTCTACAAACACCTTACCCACTACGATTCGTGGTCATGCTTTCTGTATTATTGTCTGACACCCACCCACCCCCATCGTGAGGCCAATCCCACCCCCTCGCCTGGGAACTTGTTGGGCAGCTTTCTTGGTGAAGGTCTGTGAACCATCACCAGCTCACAGTAAGCCAGTTTATACACATCTTGTACGTTGAGGGTAACTAAGATGAGTTTGGTGATACCAAAGGGAGATAATCATACTCCGTAAATCGAAGGACAGGCAACTCAATGGCCAAAAGAAAAAGGACAAAGGGACAAACAACGATCTACAAAACATTGTACATAAAACTTAAGATCGAGCACCACGAACCGGAGGGTGAAATCTGTAGAGTGGGAGTAAAAAATTGTTAAATCATTCTTGTAGGTCCAAGTAGGTTATTTAGTCCACTTTAGAATTGTCATTGTGACGGACAGACGATACTATGTACATGTTAGAGAGATCCGAAAAGGAAAATCCGAGAGACACAAGTAACATTTGGCATAAGACACAGAACAAAGACAAACAAAACAAAAACGCAACATAGAAAACTAAAGCGAGTATCAACACGAACCTAATGATAAAACTGGGGATGTACCCAGGCGCTCGTGAAGTGTAATAGGTTATAATCAATTCATTTGTTTTTCGCACAGATCATGGACCCTCTGCTCCATTAGTAAAATTGCTTCTGCTGCCCTTGTTCGCCCTTTCCTTATTCTGTTGATAAAATTGACCCATATTTAGGTCTAATACGTGATTGATATATATGTCAATATGTCAATAAAAATATATATATTGGTTTCCAGGTAACCTACATTTTCTTAAGAAAAAATTCTATTTACTGATCCACAAGAAGAAGACAGAAATTTAACAGCTACATGATGAAGACAAAAACAAAAATATTGTATGACACTTAAAAAAAAATATATACAAACTGAAATGGCTGAAAATAGAGAACAAAATTCTATTTTTGTAAACTAGAACGACACACAATTAATCACACAACACCATCGATTTACTACCTACTTTATGAAATATATCTTTATCTACAAAGACGACATTTAAATGACAGTTTTGACAAGCTTTCGTTCATGTCAGACAATAATCATTACTTCTTTAGGTCGTTTTTTGTTTTCCTATTATCACAAAACGCTGACTATGCTTTATTAAAGTACCAAATAGTGAGGTACTTGCACGCTATCATAAATCTAAAAATGCAAAATAACATCAGAACAGTAATACAATGAAAAATAAATCCTACACTGTCGCAACAGTTAAAAAAAATCAAATAGTAAGAGAGGCGAAATCGACACTCCTAACACACATATACATGACCGTTCACTTTTCTGGCTTGTGTTAGTGTTAGGGTTATGGTGCTTAACGCCACTTTCAACGAGAAAACCACCGACCGGCCGCAAGTCACTGACAAACTTTATCATATAATGTTGTATCGAGTACACCTCTCCTAAGCCGGATTCGAAATTACAACGTTCCCGGTTTGATGCAGACACTTCAATAAAAAGTGGCGGGGTTAAGCTAGTTTTATTGACCCAAAATAATATAGAATGAAAAAAGGGATTTAGAAATAAAAAAAATAATATTAAAATCAAATAGAGTATAAATATAAAAGTATATATTTTACTAAAAAAAATAACCAACATATTCTACCTTCTTAGCGAGCAGTAACTGAACTACGATCATCCACTGCACCTGTGATTGTATTGTCCATGTTTATGAATGTAGTTCATTTGTGTGGTAGTGTGTGGTCTTTTAGAGTGGCCGTATTATGGGAAAGCTTATTTTCATAGTTTATTTATATATATATCAGCATGGACGTTGGAGGTAAGATCATCAGCGGGTGATTGGGATTCCTAGAGCAAGTTTAACACCGCCACATTTTTGTGCCTCTCCAAAGATATGATATGGATTTCTGTCTGCATATGCTGTGGCCCTTTTATGTGTTTAACAATTCTAAGTGAGATGTAGCTGTTATTGTTGAATTGTTGACTATCACTGTTAATAAAAGCGTAGATATCGAATTTAGTGCGTACGACACATTTCTGGAATAACCTTCATTGGAAAAGATTGCTAAGCCAAATTATTTGAGAGTAGGAAAACCAAAGGTCCTAAGCAGGATAACCAAAATCGGATACGGTCACCTTTCTGAAAAGAGCAGAATCGTAGTTTTTATATTAGTTCAACCCGGGTTTTAATCGGTTTCGTGTTGCACAATCTTTAGTTTTTTTGTGCAGTGTTTTGTAGATCGTTGTTTGTTCTTTTAACATTTTACTTTCTTTTGACCACTCTGTTGTCTATTTTTCTTCAACTTACTGATTCTGATTACTCCCCTTTGGTAGCATCAAACTCTTCCTTTCAATAATGAATATATGTAATAAGTCATATCAGTGCCGAAGTGGTTGATATCCTCGGGGACTAATATTCCACCAGTAGAGGTATCTACCCAGTGATAATAGCGTATAAATCTAACTAAGTGCACACGACGCGTTTATAAATAGAATCGCATTGGTTATATGCATGTTGTTATTTGTCATTCTGGTATGACCTATACATCAGCATGTCAAAACTACCTGCTCTTAACGGCTTTTGATCATAGGAACAAAGAAATCCTGGTACGACCTCATGTCAAAACTACCTGATTTTTACGGCTTTTGATCATAGTGGGAAATGTCTACAATATACTAAATTCCATGTGATTTATTAAATTATTATCGTCTTACATGTTTATCCTGTCAAGGCTTAAAGATACATGTCACTATTTTGAAACGAATGTTTAAACAGTGATGGTCAACAATTTCACCTATATCAACAAAACGAGCAATCACGCCTCGTCTTATTTTACTGAACACAAAAAAGGACCAACGATATATGACGTTGGAAATCCAGGCCTTGGCTTCACGAAAAAGCGGCGGGGTTAATCCGTTTACAATCCGTAAGAAGAATACAAAGGTTAATTATTGGGACATCGAAAGAGTCCTGCACCTTTTGGTTCATGACTGTGTTTCCGTATGATACCCATGTGACTAAAATATAGAGATAAGCAATCTCCTTCCACTTAGCCACAAAGTCTTTGCTAATTTCTATAGTGTCTTAACTTTTGTAACTTTAAATTGCCTTGAGGCACGAAAGAAAATCTGGGCATATGATACATTTAGATTTATTAGATCAAGAAACAAATTTGAAAGCAAACACGTTCTTGGCTTCCGTGGTAAAAAATTGAGACTTGCAGATGAAATACGGAGAGAAGAACTTTCGTACCCGAAGTCCATATAAGATGGAACGCTATCACCACAACACTATCCTTAGAGATGTTTATATATATATATATTGCCGAGTATTAAGAGTTTTCTGACCATATCTCCAGAGAGGTTTTGCTGAAGAAATGTTTGCAGATAAAACAAGAAGCCACAAATTGAATGAAGACACAATACAACATGCACAATGGCCAAATGACAACAGACAATTATACAATGGTCGACAAAACACTACACACATGATTGAACAAAGTGAACCCCACTAACAACTGGGCGTGTTCTAGAAAGATATGAAATTTCTGCTCTATTAGTGGCACCCGTCATGCTATTTGCAAAAGGTCCGATGATAATTCATGAAAGAGGAAAGCAGGGTGCGATAGTGACAACGAGAAACGGAACACATCCGAGGTCATCTGAGGCACAAACATATCCGAGGTCATCTGAGGCACAAACTTATCCGAGGTCATCTGAAGCACAAACATATCCGAGGTCATCTGCGACACAAACATATCCGAAGTCATCTGAGGCATAAACATATCCGAAGTCATCTGCGACACAAACATATCGAGGTCATCTGAGACACAAACATATCTGTGGTCATCTGAGGCACAAACATTTCTGTGGTCATCTGAGGCACAAACATTTCGTAACTGAAGTATTACTTGCTTAGCATAACAAATTGGATGTTCAAAATTATATGTAGGTTTTGTATTCAAACATAGAAGATTTTGCGAATTCTCAACAGTTACTTTTTGATCCAATTAAATTGAAATGAAAATTGTGGCTTGATTCCTGTACCGAAAATCTGAATATCATTTGGTTGCTTTTCATGGATATTGTCACATATGGGATTACAATTCTGTACAGTCATGAGAAGGATTCGAACGATAAATCTTCAGTTTAGTTGAGCACTACAGAGTATGTTTGATTTATCTGTTTTGTGATGATGACTCGTTATCCACAGAGAAGCCGTCATGGCCGTTACTATGATAGTTGGATTTATAACTACCTATGCAATCAGTGCCTATCACCGCTAACGTTGTGAGTTCAGAAGCTGTAAATCAAAGGACAGACAACACAATGGCCAGAGCAAAAAAGGACAAACTGACAAAGAATGATCCACAAAATACCACTCAGATAACGAACGATTGAGCAACACGAACCCTACTGAAAACCGGAATGAACGCAGGTGCTGCGAAAGGATAAGCAGCTCCTGCTCCACTAGTGGTACCTAAAATATTATTTGCTTTATGAACATCTTTATGTGGAAAAAATGTGAGTGTACTCTCAAATATTCATCCAGGAAATGTAATTAACAAATACCATCTGCTTTAATCCAGAAGTTGCATATTCGAGTTCTGGGTATTTGATGTAATTGTCCTTATTTGTGAAAATACACTCCTACAATATTAGAATTTGAAACCAGTTTCAAAAACCTATTTGTTTTATTTAGTTAAGGCATAGTTGTTATTGCCTTTTAGCGATGTTATTTACATTTTGTCCCCGGTAGCATATGCAGATAGGGAGGTCATTCAATATCACACGTTAGCAGGCGGTGCTGCACAGTTAACTAGTCCAATTGTCCGTAAAGTATACCGTTTAACAAATCTAGCTGTCCGTCAAAGACACCGTTTATCTAGTCTACCTCTCCGTATCAGACACCGTTCAACTAATATCTGTCCGCCAAGGACACCATTTTACTAGTCTTGTTGCCAGTCAAGACACTATTTTACTAGTCTTTAGCATATTGTGTTGTGTTTTGGCTTTGTTTTTCTTCGTCTTGCGTAACCTATAATGCCATTTTTTTTATTGCCCTTTCGGTATTCTCTAAAATTTACTTTAAGTAAATCTAGCTGCCCGTCAAAGACACAGTTTAACTAGTCTAGCTGTTTGTCAAAGACAGCATTAATCAAGTATAGCTGTGTTACATCCGACTTTTCTATATTATAGACTGACATTTTGATGTGATTATGCTAATATTATTACAAATATCCTAATTATACGAAAATTCGAATTATATATGCACAGATCGTGTAAGCGGAAGGTCACTGAGAAGACCATTGATTGTTCATGTCGTATACTGTAAACATTTTATTCGTGAAGAACCCATTTTCGTGGGTTTCGTGGGTCACCCAAACGACGAATTTATCAATCAAATGAAGTATATTATTATTTTCAATTACGCAACAATGCTAATGATACCAAAATTTATATATATATTAATATCATCATTTTATTGGAAATTTGATATCTACGAATTTATAAACCAACGATTATGTCTTTTGTCAGCAAACTACGAAAATTGGGAAGTACGTATTTAAGCTATTTCACAGTATATGATTTATTTATATACAGTGCAAGATTTCCATTTGTAATTGTCTGTTTCATCTGGCTTCTGTAGTGGTGTTCGTATTGCTCAATCTTTTGTTCTGTGTAGTGTTTTGTAAATCATTGGTTTTTGTTGTTGTTGTTGTTCTTATTTTGGCTATTGTATTGTCTGGTCCTGTGTTTTACGGCTCTTTATTACCCCTTTGGCATTTTCAGACATTTCTTAATCAGTTATACATATTAAAATTTCGTTACATTTTAAAACAAATCCAACGATATCAGCAAAATAAATAACCACATCTCACCTACAATCAGACAGTCGTATACATGTGGTGAGAGTAACACAGTAAGTAGGACACAATCCCCTCGTGGTAAAAGTTCATATAATGGACAATTAGCTTAATCAAATTTAATTCTTGTATGATTTTCATATCTTTTGAAATGTAGGGTTGTGGTGTTTAACGCCACTGTCAACAATATTTCACCTATATAGTGGCGGTCAGTTTTGTTGGCGAAGGAAACCGTAGTACCCGAAGAAAAATAAAGTTCTAGTTATCCAAGATAACTGGAAAATAGTTCTTGACCACAAAATCATCATGAACTTGAGAAAGAAAATCAAGCAGAAGAGAGTTTTCTGTAATTGCAAGATATATCACTGACTATAAACCAACTCCAGTGTGTAAGAACATGTAGGTATTCCGGGCATCGCTAATGACGCATAAACCTGTCTGAGATAACAAGTCTTCAATAGTATTGCCTTACACAGCTATATATTTATGATTGTGACCGTTAAAGTCTCCCATTAAGATGATTTATGGCACAGTTAATTGATATGGTAGACATTAACTATGAGAAAGATCTTGAGGTTGAAACATTCAAACTGGAGGCCGTCGTAGCCGTGATCGTATGGAGGTTGCATTTACAGCTACCTATGTAATCATTGCCTATCATTACTGATGTTTTGGGTTCAACTCACGCTCAAGGAGAGGTGTACAACATTATGTAATAAAGTTTGTCAGTGACTTGCGACAAGTCGGTGGTTTTCTCCGGGTCATCCGGTTTCCTCCATCAATAAAACTGACCGCCACGATATAACTGAAATATTGTTGAAAGTGACGTTAAACACAATAAGACAAAACCAAGCCATTCAAACCTGCTGTCTCTTCTATGAAAAACTAATTTATGAACCCTGTCAATTGTCTTAACCATCATTTTTCATTGTCATGTGGAACCTCCGAGGCAATCTTCATCTTGTTGAAGGCGGTCAGTATTTGGTAAAAGTTAAACAAGTGGAAGATGTAATTTGCTCGGAAATAAAAACGTATACATGTATATCTAATTTAGTGCACACACGGCGATTTTCTAGAATAACCTTAATTATGTAGGCTCACAGTCGAAAGATTGCAAAGCTAATTGAATTTAAAGGTCATTGGCAGCAAGAAAACCTAAGCGGCTTATCAGAGGATCTAAACAGGATAATCAAAATCGCCTAATGTTACATATGCCTCAGAAAGCTTGGCCTTAGCTCTAATGAATTACATAATTTAGGAATTGTGAATTTCAAATATAAATATATAAATTTTAGCATGTCAGTACCGACGACATGACTACTAGGCGGGTGATTCCGTTAGGGACTAACAGACCACCAGAAGAAATATTATCCCAATGCGCCAGGGTTAGGGTTATGATATATAACGCATTTTCAACAATATTTCAGTTATATCGTGGAGGTCAGTTTTATTGGTGGAGGAAACAACCACAGACATATCGCAAGTCACTGACAAATTTTATCACATACTATTGTATCGAGCACACCTCGCCATCAGCGGGATTCGAACTCGTTGCACATGTAGTTGTTAATCCAACTACCATACGATGACGATCACGATCACGACGGTCCCTATTAGGCCAGTGGGAAAAAAACGCAGATAATAATATATGATATTTAGTGCACTCTGTACAAATGTTTATAGTTTCACCTAGAGATGCTCTTACAGTGACTGTTTGCATATATGTTTCCATATGATTACGCATATGTAAAGTCCCCAGAAGGAATCATCACCGAGTAGTCAATATTTCCACACTGACATAATTTATTATTATATTTATTATTGAAATTACATAAGTAACATGATGGTTGCCACTAGTGGAACAGGAAGTGCTAACACCTCCCGTTTATCGTGTGGTTCGTGTTACTCGATCTATTGTGCTATGTGTAGTGTCATGTGGATCAATGTTTGTCTTCTTTGTGCTTTTGGTCATTGTACTGGTTGTCCTTCTATTTACGGGTTCTCATTACCCCATTTGTAACCGCATTGGTGGCGTAATGGTTAACGTGCTCGCCTCGAATGCGATAGATCGTGGGTTCGAGTCCCGGTCGGGTCAAACCAAAGATTATGAAATTGGTATTTGTTGCTTCTCCGCTAAGTACGCAGCATTAAGGAGAAAAAGAAAAGACTGGTTGGCTCGAAATCAGAATAATGTGTCCGAGTGGAGCGACATGTCCACCTGCGGACTGTTGTTCCAGTGAGTTAGCACTAAAAAATCCAACTCAGCATGTTGGACTAGTACAAAGCGGACCTCATCATCACCTCATTGAAAATTAACTTGCTCTCGCCATGATATAACTGAACAATTGCTGAATTGGCGTTAAACACCAATCACGCACTCAATCTTTAAACGTTTAGTACAGTACCCATTTATAACTTTCAATAAACTTTCAGTTAACTTGCATCACCTTTAGCTGTTAATTATATAGGAGGCTTTTTAAGTTAATTGACCCCCCCCGAAAAAAAAACCTTTTTCCAATTTGTTTCAATTTGAGCGTACCGGATGAATATAATTCCAGAAACGCATCTGCCATTTTATTGCTATCGTACTACTTATTCTACTTACTTTGCAAGGCCTGTATCCTACCAATATCGGCTTTATGTTCAATATTGGCAAGCGGTACTCCAAAAACAGTTTCTGGTGGATTTCTAAATACGTGAATAATATTTGGCACAATCGTTAATAAATAATTCCAGTACTTTCCGAACGGTTGGTAGTCGCCATGGATTAGAATCAGACATGGTCGTAAATATTTGCTAGCACTAAGAAAACTTAAAAAGTGGTAAAAAGTCATTTTTCGTTTTGAAAACCAGACATAATGAACTAAATTTGGAACGAGCTTTCCATCATAGCATGATTGCAGTACAAAATCTGACAAGCATTCGGAATTTGCCGGAAGAGATTGAACCTCTTTCGGAAGTCCTTTTTGTATAAGTCGTGCACTCGGCTTTGTCTCGTTACAATATAAATAAACTTGAGAATGCATTGGATTTCGGGCTGTTAAGATTGGTGCGTCTGCGCATGGCACTGTACAATTAAAATTCCAATTATTAACATTATCATTTGGACATTTGCTTATACTGATGTTAATTGAATTCAACGAAGTGACAGCAGACGACACATTTTGTTGTAAATATTTCAGTAATTGCGAATTATTTTTAAGATCTATTTTTGCTTGCATCTCCGTGGTAACATTGTCATCAGTCACGTTACATGCGTTGCCATAGATACAGCCAATGTCTGACAAATATGAGTTTCCATTGTCGTCTGTCCCTGAAAAAAATATTTATAAAAACTATTTTTAATATATGTGGAAGGTTATGGGGACCGTGGTGCTGAATATTTAGTTTTCTGTATAGTGTTTTGTTGGTAATTGTTTGGATTTCTTTACCGTTTCCCTTTTATTCATTGTATGGTCTATCATTATTCGATTTACAATTTCTGATTACCCCATGGGGTATCTTTAAACTCTTCCCACTTACGTTGGTACACATTTTCCTAGCCTTCGCGTAAGGCTGATGCATTGAACACTACATTCGTCAATTATCTAAGCTTAATATTCCTCCATTTGGAAATATATCTTTTTGGTTTTGGGTTTTTAGCGGGGAGTGGTTCGATTTAAGATCATTTAATATTCTAGGCCGTCTGATGATCAATAATTGTTAGTGTAAATGGTACGTGTTATCTGTTTAAAGGGGTTATAATAAGTAATAGGTAATGACACAGTGCTTAAGGCTAAATGTACTAATATTGACATTTACAGCAAAAATATGACTTTTTTTTAAAGAGATTTCCACTAGAACACATGAGAACAATGAACTTAAGAGACTACACATTTCATGTCGTTATTTTTTTATTTAGCTGCTTGTTGAAGTATACACTCTCTCCCGTCCATTTTTCGCTCTGAACAAAAGAATTAGTGAATTATCATTGACGTTTTGGGACTTTTAATTATCTCTTTATCCCAATAAAAAAACATTCATGATTTCACCGGACCTTTTCTATGAGAATCATAAACGAGGAAACTATGAAATCATCTTCTCTTCTGTCCATGGTTCATGTAATATTTTGGGGATGACCGGCCGGTCTATTAACCTCACTTTCGCTTTGGTCAAGGTAATATTTTGATGGTGACCAACCGGTCAGTAACTGACGAGAATGTACATGCATGACCTTTAGTGATATGAACATGAACTATTTATTTAATATCTTGAATGAGGCTTTTATGTGACATTAGCTTGACATACGTGTTTAATTAATATGACCATGTTGTAAACTTAACTTCTTTTCATGCTTTTAACATACATGCATCTTTTTCCTTTATATATTCATGGTTTATATTCCAGAATGTAAAGCAACAGCTAAAATCTATGACATAATAAACGCAGATACAAGATATTGCACACTTTAAATATGGGCTGTAGTTTTATTACTCTCAGAAAGCCGTGCAATAATCAATGACCTAGATGTGATATTGCATGGCTTCATGTTGCAAATTATTTATATCACGGTTTTCCGAGTTAAACTGTTAAACAATCTCTCGCTTCCCGTTCAATTGCCGTGGTATAAATATTACTTAATTAGAATACAAATATATTCTGTCTAGAGCTCGCGATATTTAAAGCTGTGTGTACGTTCTAAACATACCACCGTACACCCTCGGCTGTAACGTTAAACTTGTTCTCCTTATAGATAATAACTGTAATTCTGACCGCCACATATAACTGAAATATTGTTGAAAGTGATGTTAAATACCATAATTCTAACATTAACCCTTTAACCTTTTAAATATTAGTCACTGACTAGGGACATTCACTGATCCTGTGCTAGTGTACTTTACATGTTTATGCTGTCATTCATCTTTGTGATAGTGTGTGCAGGGGCGATCCAGGTGGTGGGCGCACCCGGGCCCCTACAATTTGAAAAAATATGATTTTTTGGCGTAAAATCGTGATTTTTCACACGAAATACCCCAAAAATTTTCGCGCCTCCCTGCAATTTTTTTACGTACGCCCCCCCCCCCTAACTTGAAATCCTGGCTCCGCCCCTGGTGTGGTCTGTTTGAGTAGGAGCGAATTGTGCATGTTTTTGCATTGCTTGTTCAGATCAGTATAATAGTTTGAAATCCAATTGGCATGAGAGAGAGACACCAATAATCGGTTTAATACTGCTATATTTTATTGCCTTTTTCATGCAATGACCCAGATTTCCAAATTCATAAGTTTTGGTATTATTAGTGTTCAATGATATAAGGTGAAAGGTCATTATTCGTGGAGTTTATATTGATGGAATTGTTGACCCTCACTGTTTAAACTTTCCTTTCATAACAATTCATGCATTATGCAGTTGTTTGTGACCCATTCATATATTTAATTTAAATCCAGAGTAAACACACAAATATAAAATTTATACTTTATTCAGATAATTAGATTATATAGAAACATTTCCTAGCATGCAATCATTGCCTATCACCACAAAAGTTGTGAGTTCGAATCATGTTCATGGCGAGGTGTACTCGATACAACATTATATGATCAAGTTTGATAGTGACTTGCGACAGATCAGTGTGTTTTCTTCGGGTACTCCGGGTTTCTCCACCATTAAAACTGACCGCCACGATATAACTGAAATATTGTTGAAAGTGGTGTTAAACACCACAATCCCCTGTCCCTAGTAATGTAGAATGTGAATATGTACTTGTAGAAATATGAAAAATTCCCTACCCAATTTACGATCCAATCATATAATGAAAGCTGAAAAAGTTGCCGGACACCAATCTGGCGGCATGTCTGTATAAATCTCTGTATATAAGAACTGGACACACTTTCTCCCCCCTCGTGAATTCTGGCTACCTGTACTTACCACGACGTAATAATCCCAAATTTACTATTGGTGAAACGTATCCACAAATAACATTTCCACGCTGCATGTATGGAATTGTGTTTTTTTATAACTTTTACTTACCACGGCGTAATAATCCAAAATTCACTATTGGTGAAACCAAATTTCAAAATAAAATTTTCACGTTGAATATATGGCCCCCGCCCCCCATCCCCCTCGTGAATTTTGACGAATTTTACTTACCACGGCGTAATAATCCAAAATTCACTATTGGTGAAACACATCTCAAAATAAAATTTTCACGTTGCATGTATCCAAATATTAAAAACACACACAAAGCTATTGTAATTAACACACTTCTGATATTTTCGTTCATGTTACCAAGTTTGAAGCGAAATTAAAATCTCTATCTTATTTCACGCTATGTAAATATCTACATTTCTATTATGCAAACCATTGTATTGATATTTCTCGCATTCTCTTCATTTGCCAAGAAAATTAAGAATTATATTTTCTCAATTCTTTCACAATGAACACTTCCGACGATGCTAAAAATATATAATCCATCCATCTATTATCGTTCTCCTTTGTATTTAAATTTAAAAAAAAGCGAGGCTGATATTATTTACATTCTCAAAATTAATGTCCAAAAAAAGAAGACATATATTTTTTCCACTCGAAATTGTCACACAAAGGTACCCAAGACTTGTAACAATGGCTATTATAGATTTACAGTTGTATATCCAGCTTAAGATTAAACAACGCTGATGTTATTTATATTCTCAAAATTAATATCTAATAAAACACCATGTGTCTTCTTTTTTTTTCACGGGAAATTGTCACACAACGAAATCCAAGACTTGTAACAATGGCTCTTATCTACAGTACGTATATCCAACTTAAAATTAAGCGACGCTGATTGGTCCGTTTTATGGTGTTTAACGCCACTTTCCACAATATTTCAATTATATCGTGGCGGTTAAGCGAGGCTGAAAGTATTTACACCCTTAAATTAATGTCTTAAACAATATTAAGACAGATCTTTTTCTTTCACTCGAAATTGTCACACAAAAAGAAAAAATCCAAGACGTCTAATAATGACCTTTATGTAGAATATATCCAGGTTAAATAAAATTTACATATCATTTTGCTTCACGGTAACAATCTGTGTCGTCCCTACACGCTGTCAATCAAATGACAATACACTGGATATGTATATTTACTTTTCCTCTGTTAATTATGTACTTATATGTAACATATATGTTGTAACCTTGTAAATGTACATATTCACCCCATAACAACAAAAAATCATGTCAGGTCTGTCTTCTACATAGTTGTATAATTTGTAGAGGCAGATTTTAAATAGAACGTTCCCCACCCCCTGGGATTAATTATTTGCATACCCGGCAGTCGTTGATGCAACGCATCACTTGAATGAATTCAACGAATGCAATGATACTGATGATGGCAGAATCATTTTAAAATTAAAAGAAAAGTCAATAGTTTTCCATTTAATTATATATCATATTTCAATAACTCCCGACTGTAGAAATGGGTACGTGCTATATATTGAATACATGTACATCAATAGTCACTGCTGTGAAAACCAATTTAATTAATAGTTCCGAGTCAACACGATTGTCATAGGTCAATAGTTCTACTTGATTGGTATTGCATGCATCACAATCATTGAAATCAATATATAAACCGCATCGGGGGTGTAATGGGTTAGCGTGCTCGGCTCGAGTGCTGTAGATCGTGGGCTCGGGCCCCGACTGGATCAAACCAAAGTCTATAAAGGGGTCACGTAACCGGACCAAGGGATTCAGTAGACTGACTTGGAATTATAACATCTTATTCATATTCGAACTGTCGTAACATTCACTGTCAAACTTTATCAGATAGCACCTCGCCATGAGGTGGATTTGAACTCACAACGTTAGTGGTGAAAGACACTTGTTGCATAGGTAGTTGTAGATCAAACTAACATGGGATCACGACCACGACGGCACCTCTTTTAGCTTTGAATAACACTATCGTGAAAACTGTCTTCTACTTAAATTTGAGCAACACGACGTATGCCACGTGTTGAAGAGAAGCTTCTTGTTATGAGTTCTGCTACTGGTTTATAGCGTCATGCTGCTGTTTTTTTGTTGTTTTTTTGTTGCCTTTGTTTTCTTTGTTATTTTTTTTATATGTGTCTTGTTTTTTGTTCTGGGTCTTGTCTGTTTCTTACTGTTTTTGGTGCCTTGCTGTGTCTGTAGATCTTGCTACTACTTCCATTGTCCTTCCATTAATGATGAAAGTAAACGTAAAATGAAACAATTAGGTTTTGTATTGGTTGATTGTATGTTTACATGCTTTAATCCGTTGTTTACCTACATGGCGATTATTTATTGAAAACAAAAACAAATTTGTTATTATTATTTTCCGTGTCATGTTTTTGTTCTGGGTCTTGTCTGGGTTTTTTTGTTGTTTTTTTTTTGGTGCCTTGCTATGTCTGTATGCCTTGCTACTACTTCCTTCCGGTGTCTTTCCATTAATGATCAAAATAAACGTAAAATAAAATAATATTTGTTTTTATTGCCTGATTGTCTGTTTACGTGCTTTAAACTATTTTATCCCCTGTATGGTGGTAATTTACTGATATTACACCTTAAATCAGAATGCTGTCTTCTGATTGGTTGATGAAAGGGGTATTTCTTTTTTTACCAATTCTTAGTTTTTTTCCGCTTTTCCACCATTGCCGGGGTATTTGCCTAATAATTACCCTTCACCGAGACGCTTGTAACACAATTTGTAAAACGTTATCAGTTGTGCGTTTTATGTAACATCGTTCGGTAGAATTAAACAGATACATCATGTTAGGTCCTGAAAACGACAAACAAAAGGTATTATTTATTTAGCCAGTGTTCTAAATAATATTCGGTGTAATTAAACAGATATATCATGTTTGGGAGGGGTTTTACAGTCTTGAGACTAAATTTCCCTCGCCATTCGGCTGGGAAAATTTTTCGTCTCTCGACTGGTATTTTTCGCAAATACCCCTCCCATACATGATATATCTGTATAAAATAAAACCAAATGTTTTTTTCTTTTCTATTTTTTTCGTCTACTAATGTTTTTTTTTAAACTATTTTTGCCATTTCTACTGTTCATACATGTACATGTACATAAGGATAAGGATACAATCCGAAAATTATATGATGCGAAAGGTAAAATTTAATGGCGAAACCCCGAAAAAAACGTAAAAATACGGAATTCGATTCCGACTCCTGAGACATTTCTACACAAAGAAAATATCGTAAAAACATGGAATTCGATCCCGACTCTTGATACCCTTTACATATTCAAAATCATGTATATCGAGTAATGTATATTGTCTGTCATTTGTTAATGCATGTTTTATAGATAATGTACTTTGTTTGTCTAGTTTTAAGTGTTAGATAAACGTGTGATGAATGGTCCAATACACGGGGATAACTACAACATCAAAATGCCATAGGCTACATGTACATGTATCGGACCTATAATTATTCTGGTGTTATACATGTAGTGCCGACAGATCCGTCTTAACATCACTATATGCCCCTGGGCAAAGTAATGCACTGTGGCCCCTACCTTCACAATCACATAACTGTAAACTAATTGTCGATAAAATGAAACATATATTTATTGTATTGGTACTTCCAACAAAATCAGTGTTTAGACATTAAAAACATGCTGTATACAGCATATATAGATTAGCATGGAGCCCATATGCTCGCAGGGACTTCTGACATCTGTCCCGCGTGCCCATGCATTAAGACGGCACTGAGTGTCGACGAACAGTGGTAAAATAAGATGATTGTCTCGGTTGAAGATGGCTTTGTATGCTGTGTAATATTTAAATACAATTAAACCTCCCCATGCGGTCACCTCTATTAAGCAGTCACATGTATTAAAAGGTCATCTTTTTCTTGTCTTGTAAAAAATTTCATACAAATTAAACCTCTTTTAAGAGGTCACCTGTCTTATAAGGCCACTTTTTCTTTGTCCCAACTATGACCTCTTAATACAGGTTTGACTGTAATGGTAAGGCCATCGACTCTTTAATTTAATTATCATTATACAACTTCTGTTTCATGAAGATTAAAAATATTATGTATAATTTTCAAGATTATAGTAAATAAAAACGTAGATATCAAATTTAGTGCGCACGACGCGTTTCTGGAATAACCTTCATCGATAACGTTGTTCGCGCGGTTATATGTGAGCGTTGGCGTTTTACTCGCATGTGGAAAGAACTTACATGACGGTAAAGTTTGGCCCATAAAATAAGTTTAACCCCGCCACTTTATCGAAGTGCCTGTACCAAGCCAGGAAAGTGAGCTGTCATGTATTTGTTTGTTAGGGGTATCGAATTTGTCAAATTTTACGATTTTTTTTCATAGGATTTTGGAAATGTTCCGACATTGTTGATTTTTTTGTTTTTCGTTTTATTTGTACACTAAACATTATTTTTAATTTGATTGCAATGTTCAGTAACATTTGCTGCAAAGACAATAGAAGACAAAAAATAATCAATAATATTAAGATTACATCGGTTTTAACACAGAATTCGTATCCATGGAGCATCAACATGGGCATGTGTGACCATGGAAACTGCTTTTCAAATTTTCTCAATATGATCCCAAGAGAAACAATGCACAAGAAGATAAATTATGTATTGTCAATATACGTTCAATAATTTTACATACATACGTATATGCTTAGTACATTAAAATGTCAATACTGTTTTAAATGGTTGGCCTGGGGTTAAATCTCAACTCTCATGATTATTTAGCTGAATAAATTTGCTTTGCAATTAGATATCATTATGAAAAGACGGATTGATGGAATGTAGAGATATGCTAATGCAAAACTGACCACGTGGCCTTGTCTAACATTTATACTGGCTATGCTTAAGAAGAGTTTGAAGATACCAAAGGCGTAATCAGGAGCAGTAAATCGAAGGACAGAAAATACATTGGCCAACAGGAAAAGGACAAAAGAATAAAGAAAAAAACCCACAACTGTCGACCATGACTAGACATAAAGGTAAAGATTGAGTAACACAAATCCCACTGAAAACACGGATGAACTCTGGAGGAGTAAGCAGTTCCTGCTCCACTAGTGGCACCCGTCATGATGATGCTAAATTACACGAACACCATATGATAACTACAGACATGAAGTCGGTTGTTGTAAGCAATACCCGTTAAACTAACACTTTTTCACTTGACAATGATGTCAGTTTTAACTGCTTAACCCATGGTGACTTAGAAGAGATGCTATGCCATTGCAAAAAGGTCCTATCTTAAAATGTGGGAAATTGATGGATGCATGTCTTTTTATCCCGTTTTTATGTAAAAAATATCTCTCACGGTGTATTTCACATATATTTCCATATGAGAGGGGACGTCATGGACGTGATCGTATGGTAGTTGGATTTACAACTAACTATGTAATCACCGCTAACGTTGTGTGTTCAAATCCTGCGCAAGCGAGGTGTACTCGATACAACATTGTGTGAGCAAGTTTGTCAGTGACTTGCGACAGGTCGGTGATTTTCTCCGAATACTTTAGTTTCCTCCACAAATGAGCACGGATATGTTCCACTTGTCGTAAACACTTTCCGGTCCTTTCCTCATTCATGACTTATCACCGGGTTTGCAACTATATTATCACGACGGGTACCACATGTGGAGCAGGAACTGCTTACCCTTCCGGAGTACCTGAGTTCACCCCCGGTTTTGAGTGGAGTTCGTGTCACTCGATCTTTAGTTTTATGTGTATGTTTTGTAGATCGTTGTTTGTCCTTTTGTACTTTTTCTTTTGACCATTATGTTGTCTGTACTTCTTCGATATACGGATTCGATTGTCCCTTTGGTATCTACAAACTCATCATGCGCTATACGATATTAGGACGATACGTAAATAAGTGCCTCGGGTTTGGAGAATGCCACAGTACATCTGCACGTAAAAGAAGGCTTTCAACAGCTTGTTGGTAGTCCACAGCTAGGCAACATTTTCGGATCCTATCCAATAACACAAATTTTCCTTGTTGCAAAAAATAAATCGGCCCATTCCTAGTGCTACGGTTTTACCTGAGCAACAGTTCCTAGGACTGGTCGTGTGGTCTGTTGCAAAATAATCAACTCATGTCCACCCCTTTTTATTTGTAACAATAGACAAACAAACTAATTTTTAATATAATTATATTACAACGCATAGAGTATTTTTTTGGCAGAGTTATTAAAAAATGGTAATTAGAACTTTAGCATAACTGTCAATTTCCCGTAATACTTTTCTGTTAATAGCAAATTTGACATTTTTTTGCTTTGATAGATTATCATTTTTATAACGTCATACGAATAATTACAAATGTTTTTTGTAAATTTGCTTTTACATTTTTAGACAGTACCTATAACGAAGATAACTATTATTCTCAGTATTTGCCGTAAGATCCCATACCCATTAAAGCAATGTTGAAAATCTTGCGTACATGTCATTTTATTTTATTACATGTATCACCATAAATACGGTATACATTTTGTTCACTTAATATACACCATTCATAAGGAATTGATACATATTGCTTACCTACCGTAATTTTTTGAACATCAAAGTTTACATGTTCATATCTCCACATGAAATTAGAAAATATAAAAACTTTCATGATGTTTCATGCCACTGTTGTAAATGTACTATCATAGTCATTACACATTCATTTACGCATACTGGTGTCCAAAAACGATTTCCTTATCTGATGACGTTCGTGTCGTTTAACAGTAACAGGACGGGCGTCAGATATGGTGCAGGAACTGCTAACCCTTCCGGAGCACCTGATTTCACCTCCGATTTTAGTCGTGTTCATGTTGCTAAATTTTTTGTTTCAGTGTAATGTATTGTAGATCGTTGTTTGTTCTTTTGTCCTTTTTCTTTTGGCCATTGTGTTGTCTGTCCTTCTTTGATTTACGGATTCTGATTACCCCTTTGGTATCTTCAATCTCTTCACACATCACTGGATATGAACTAGATTTTCTGGAATATTTCTGATGCATATAATCTAACATTTTTGTGACGACTGAACCAATGCGTGTGTCAGTGATTTGCAGCAAGTCGGTTGTTTTGTTCGGGTACTCTGGTTTCTTCTACCAATAAAACTGACAGCCACGATATAACTGAAATATTGTTGAAAGTGGCGCTAAACACCAAAGTCCTAACCATAGAACAGAGCAGCTGAGATAAAACATTTTCAAGCATGGGTTGTGTTTCGTGTAAAGAAAGACTATGTTCCGAAGTTCCATTAATAAATAGACTATTCCTTCAAATATCTACTAAATGCGAAATGATTTATAAGGTCCAGCAAAGCGCCCAGTTGGTCTCAGTCCAAATTTTGGAAGAAGGGGGTCGTCTGTTTTTTGTAATGTTCTTTATGCTTAATTCTATATTTCGTTTGTGTTCTTTTTTTCCATCAAAATGCTCCTAAAACTACGTTAAAGATCTCGTTTGTAGCCGTTAAATCAGAAAGACTGATTTTTTCGTCCGTACTTAACTCTCTATACATATCAAAAAAAGATGTTAAAATGTAACAAAAATAACTATAAGTCTACAAAAAGATTATAATTATAATTAAATCGACGGATATTTCGCTTGACCGACAAGCTTCATCAGCATCTGTAATCTGATTTGAAAAATTGTCACGTGACCATCAGTTATCGTGACGTAGATTACTAAAAATCATAATCTTGAACTTTATACTTTATATTATTCAAGTATATTGTACACTAATTTATAAACAATATGAACAGAATGAGAAAATGTAATATATATATATTGATGTTGTTGTGCTACATTTTAGACGTTTATATATATTATCGGTATCGTTGTACAATCTTATAGACTTCTATAATTTATTTTGTTTGTGCTACATCGTCATGTCTCGACGATCCGTTACTCATTAAGTTCTGTGGTTGGTAGATTCCCTTAGACTTTATAAATATATATATATACATTGTACATGAAATATTTGTCATTGGATGTTGGACGTTGATTAATGGTTTGGTGTTTAGCTTCAACTCTAGCAGTTTTCAGCTATATCGTGACGTAACAACAAGATGGAAGTATAAAGGGGGATGAAATAATTATTATGCGCCATATCTTGATTTTGTGAAAATAAAAAATAAAAAATAAAAAAATATTAGAAAACGCTAGGTAAATAGACATGTGCAGTACATACAACTGCTAAAAAAGGAGAAGGGCCGTTGTATTCTTTTTCTTATGGTAGTTGGATTTACAACTACCTGTGCAATCAGCGCCTATCACCATTAAAGTTGTGAGTTCGAATCCCGCCCATGGCGAGGTGTACTCGATACAACAATATGTGATAAAGTTTGTCAATGACTTACGACAGATCGGTGGTTTTCTCAGGGTCCTCCGGTTTTCTCCACCAATAAAACTGACCACCACGATATAACTGAAATATTGTTGAATGTGCCGTTAAACAACATAACACATAAATAAGGGAGAGGAGGAATCCTGGAATTGAACGAAAATAAAGAACACTCAAATATTTTATAAAACATTGATTTGTTTTGTAATAAAACATAATATAAAAATGAAGTACATATTAGCATTTGATATTCGTGTTGGTGCACTGTTCAAATTACACCCGTCGTCATTGCAACAGCTAGTGCATATCCAGTCACTTCCGGCTTGGTCACATGGGAAGGAATCAGCATGTTCTTTTATTTGTAACTGACAAGAAGAGTTTTTTGTACATGTTTTTATAATTGAAAGCGTTTCACTAGCATCTGCAATACACACAAAATATAATATATTAGTTTGCATCCACATTTATCAAGCTTACCTGACAGAGTTGCATGTCTTACTTAATCCCTTACTTCCCTTAAGTCGAATTTCGGATAACTCGAAATTTTGCACCGGTCCCGTAAGCTTCGAGAGAACGAGATTTAACTGTAATTGATTTGTTCAGTACAGTAACAGTTTGTGCGTCATTGTTGGTTAACGCCAGATGAGCCATTTACAGCCATAGAATGGCAAGAACAAGTTACACTCAATGAAATGATGATGTTGATGATGTCCACTTTGTACTAGACAAACCCGCTTAATAGGACATTTATGGTACAAGTCCACTGAAACAACAGTCCGCGGGTAAGCATATCGCTGCACTTGGACACATCATTCTGATTTCGAGCCATCCAATCTTTGCCCTTTAACCTTAAATCTGCGTGCTTACAAATTGTTTAGTCTTTGGTTTGACACTACCGAGGCTATAACCAATGATCAACCGCATTCGATTCGAACACTCTAATCATTGCACCATCGATGCGGTTCAGTCAAGTTTATAATGTACTATTCAGGGACGGATCCAGTATTTCAAGTTAGGGGCGCGAAATTGTTTGGGGTATTTACGCCAAAAAATCATATTTTTTCCGATTTTAGTGTGGGGGGGGGGGGTCGCCGGGTGCGCCCCTCCTGGATCCGCCCCTGCTATTGATAAATAATTCTATTACAATCGTACGGTTGCTAGATTAATATCTACCTATACAAGCAGTGTATATCACAATAGGAACAGCCGTAGCCACGACCGTATGGTAGTTGAATTTGTATCTTCCTATTCACTCGGTGAAATTCGAGTGTCTCCCGTAGTGGCGAGGTCTACTGGATACAGCATAATGTGGTGAAGTCTGTTAGTGACTTTGTCATTGTACTTCGGTCTCATCCACAATTGAAACTAAAATCCAATGTATAACTGAATTATCGTTGAAAATAGAAACATGTACTCGAAGTAAATTGAATTTACGGACTATTTTTGTTCACGTTGTGGAAAGTGGTAATCAATTATCAATTCACAATTTACGTCAAAATGCGCATTTATTAATACATCCAATATTATGGTTTCTATATATTATTTCCATATTTACTCCTCAAAAATTGTTAATGTGTAAATGAGAGACACAAGTGTTTTATTTAACATATAACTACATAGATAATGAAAAATCATTATCCTAATCAAATTTCGCTACATCGTTTATTAGCTAAAGGTCACAAATATCGCCAACGTAAAGCCATTAAGTCGAAATATGATTTTAAATACTAAAGGAGGTCGGCGTGGAGGATTATGCTAATTAATTGGCAAACAAGATTAGATCGATGTTGAGTTTCCAGCAGAGTGTGTAAACATTAGAGAAAACCGAAGGTGCAATCAAGAATAGACAATCCAGGGAAATTCGCAACATCGGGTACACAAGACACAAAGCGATAACAAAGAAAACAAAAATAACAACACACTATGTGTTGGATACCACTGTACTCAAACAAACACAAATAACACAAATAAGACACGAGTCTTCCTATAAACAACCGGAGGTAAAGACGGACCTAATATCGTTTTTATGCGGAAATCGTATATGACGTCACAAGCTGGAACTCAGAACGTAAAGACATTTGATAGAAGAAATGTTGGATATCACTATGAGCAAACATGGTAACTTTTGTAGGCCTTTGATTTAACACAATGCTTGTGGTTTCCTCACGTTGCTACCAAACATAGCATGATTTGTTTATATATATATATATATACAATATATTAAAAATTGCTGAGTTAGATTGCTGTTAAATCATAATATTAAGTATATATGTACCATCTACACACGCTTATACACATATCTTACGTCTATCCCTAGATTTGCCTTACGAGAAAAGGTAACACTACGATTATTGAAGCTCCTTTTAAAGGGAGTTGATGTGGTCGAGTGGTCTAGGGCGTTAGACGTAAGGCTAAGCGAATGGTGCTGCAGTGTATCAATGGTGTGAGTTCAAATCCCGTCGAGGGAAGAACAAAAATTTGACAGCACTAAAATCTAATTCTAACACTGGTTGGTTTAATTTTCAGACGTATATAATATTTAGTATTAACCTAGTATCCTTAGTAACTTTGAGATCCAGTGGGACAGATATATTGTATGGTTGTCACTTGCTTCTAGACGTTTGTATAATATATTTTATTTTCTGTGAATGTATAATGAATTCTTCATTATCCTATGCAATAGATTGTACAACGATACCGATAATATATATAAACGTCTAAAATGTAGCACAACAACATCAATATATATATATTACATTTTCTCATTCTGTTCATATTGTTTATAAATTAGTGTACAATATACTTGAATAATATAAAGTATAAAGTTCAAGATTATGATTTTTAGTAATTGACGTCACGATAACTGATGGTCACGTGATAATTTTTCAAATCAGATTACAGACGCTGATGAAGCTTGTCGGTCAAGCGAAATATCCGTCGATTTAATTATAATTGTAGTCTTTTGTAGACTTATAGTTATTTTTGTTACATTTTAACATTTGTTTTGATATCCTTGTGCTAACATTTCAGACGTTTATATATATATATATATATATATATATATATATAAAAACGTCTGAAAATTAAACCAAACAGTGTTAGAAATAGATTTTAAAGCTGTCAATTTTTTGTTCTTCCCTCGACGGGATTTGAACCCACACCATTGATACACTGCAGCACCATTCGCTTAGCCTTACGTCCAGCGCCCTAGACCACTCGACCACATCCACTATATGTCTTTCTGCCATATTTGCATGCTGGTGCTGTTTTCTGATTTTTCATCTAATTGTTATTGCTATCTTGATCTTATAGGCTATACCATTTAATTTCTCTGATATTGAAGAACAATTTTAAACATAGATGGTCAACAATTCAAAGAATATCATCAAATTAAATCCTTCTCATCTCAAAGCATGCAACACAAAATAAAAACCACGACATATGTCAGTGAAACAATGACAATTCATGTCCTTTCCTGGGACAGGCATAAAATGTGGCAGGATTAAACCTGTCATTGCGATCCCAATTTTCCCCCTCTTCGAAATTGGATATCTAACTGCAATACAGTTATTCACTCACAAACAATAAGAAATACCCTGCACACATAGTGGTTGTCTCCAGTACTCTGGTTTCCTCCACCAATAAAACTGATCGCCACAATATCGCTGAAATATTGTTTAAAGTGGTGTTAAACACCATAATTCTAAGTCTCGTGCACACATTTGCGTCCAATCAAAAAGGAAAACCACACGGTATCACAATAATGAACCGCAGTATAAACATGGACAGTAGTATAGCAGGGTCAGTGATGCACTGTCAAACCTGTATATAAAGGCCACTCAAGGGAACCTGAGAATGTGACCTTTATTAGCAGTTGCCCTTTATACAGGGGCGGATCCAGGGGGAGGCGCACCCGGCGCCCCCCCCCCTAAAATTGGAAAAAATATGATTGTTTGGCGTAAAACCATGATTTTTCACACGAAATATCCCCAAAATTTTCGCGCCTCCCTCCGCTCGGCGCAATTTTTTTAAGTGTCCCCCCCCCCTATCTTGAAATCTTGGATCCGCCCCTACTTTATATACAGGTTTAAATTATATGCACTATTCATTAATGGGTAATACGAAACTGCCCTTTATAGACAGTGGTGTTTTTATATAGAGGTGCCCTTTAAGACAGGCTTGACTGTAAATATTTTACCTGAATATGATACAATGGTTTGACAGGTATCAAACCCGGAATCACATGGTATTAAATTGTATTCACCAACACACCGGAAATTGTTCGGCTCATTTTCACAGTTGTAGCATAAAAGTCCATAACATACTGTAAAAGCAAAAAAATACAGAACTGTCAAAACAAGCTTGATAACTATTGGCACAAGCAATTTGTAGCGAATGGCAGTAACATTTTCCAAAAGTATTTTTTACCAGAGTAAACGATCGTTCTCGATAAAAAATAATAATAATAAAATGTTAATTTAATATCAAAACGGTTCGATTATGATGGAGTCAAATTGTGTTTATCGTTGCTTTCAGTAGTTTTAAAGTTATATCGCGACTACCATATTTAACGTCTAGTGTATAGAGAGTTATAACGTACTGAAATCCCGGGTCTCTGTGGGTAGGTGGATTTCTTAACATACAGGTGGGTGTCGGGTTGCGCACAATCACGTCCTTTGATTTGCTTGCTCCTATATATAGCAGGTAAACCAAATGACCTAATAAGGATATAAAAATCTCGTACAACACGAACTTCTGTGAAAACCAGGGGTCAGACCAGGTTGTCTGGAAAAGTTATCATCTCCTCCTACTACACGAATGAGGCATGTCGTCAAGTCTTAATTCCCAATACCAGTTAAGGAAACATAGATTCCCAACTTCATATTATCTGGAATTAGTAAAAACATAGAGAGTTTATGGTATGTTTCGTGGTTGTCAGTCGCTGCTCTTTTTCCTTAATGTTGCGTGCTTAGCGGACAAATACCAATTATATAGTCTTCGGTTTTATCCGATCGGGGCTCGAGCCTACGATCTACCACACTCGAGGCGAGCACGCTAATTATTACACCACCGCTGCGATTTTTAAACGAAGAAAAACATTGTAAGTAAATAAATGCTTTATTAACAAGTTGTAAATTGTCCAGGCATTTGGTGAATTACAGACCGAATATTCCCTTTTGGTTTTCCCATCATCGTAATAAATAGTTTTAACTGAACTTTATTAAAATGGCAACGTTCGCTGAGACCTCGCTACGAGAGCTATATCTGGCATTTAATTATGGAAATTGTCCCTAGAGACAGGAACGATTGATTTCTTTGGAATTCTTCTCGCCATAAAGGCAAATCTATGGCGTATTACATAGTTATTATACAATTCAATTATGATGTACGCTTTTAAACATAATTGTGTATACTACATGTTCATCAAGAAGACCGGAATATCCCATAGACTAGTATATGCTGCAGCCTAGGGCTCCTCAAGCTGAGGGGTCCTGCTAATAGATCTTCAAATATAAATTTTAAAGCTATGTAAATGTTGTTAAAATATATCACGAGTAAAAACGTCATATTCCGTCCCTGTTCATAACTGATTGGATTAGGGTAAGAATTATTGGTGTTTAATGCCACTGTTACAGTTACAGTTACATATGGCCATGATATACTATTCAAATTTTATGTGCTTTTGGTAAATAAAGTATTATTATTATTATTATAAATAATTGTGTACACTACATATTAATCACTGATTGGATTAGGGTCAAATTATTGGTGCTTAACAGGGGCGGATCCAAGGGGGGGGGGGGGGGGGGGGGGGCGCACCCGGCGCGCGCCCCCCTTAAAATTGGAAAACATATTATTTTTTGGCGTAAAATCGTGATTTTTCACACGAAATACCCCAAAAATTTTCGCGCCTCCCTCCGCTCGGTGCAGTGTTTTTTAAGTGCGCCCCCCCCCCTAACTTGAAATCCTGGATCCGCCCCTGCTTAATGCCACTGTGAACAATATTACAGTTATATCTATTGGTGGATGAAACGGTAGAATATCACCGACATGTTGCTATAAGTTAGTGTCAAACTTTATCTAATCATTTCGTATCGAGTGCATCTATTCAAAGACAGGAATCGAAAGTGCACACTTTCATGTAATATGTACAAAGATATATATTAAACGACAACGGCATCCCCTTAACGGTGTGTGAATGATTGGTGCTAAACGCCAACTCAGCAATATTCTTGAGCTATATCGTGGTGAGAACAATGGAATGATGATGAGGTCCGTTTTCTACTAGGCAACACGTTCCGTTGGATTTTTATAGTGTTAGTTCACTGAAACACCAGTCTGTGAGTAGACATGTCTCTTCTTTCGGACACACGATTCTGATTCCGAGCCAACCAGTCTTTGTTCTTGCTCGTTAGTTAATAGCGCTGTGTGTTTAATGGAGAAGAAACACATACAAATTTCATAGTCTTTGACGTTAGTGGTGATATACCTGTACTGATTACATAGGTAGTTGTAAATCCAACAACCATCCGATCACGACCACGACGGACCCCGGAGTAAAACAATATTGTCAGTTTAAAGCCAACATGACCTTTGTCGGTAATAATAACACTAGTTATATACCAGTTAGCTATGTCAATATATCCTGATTTTGTCTCTTTATAGCTGTCTAGATTATTGGAAACTCGGCATTTAGTCGATACAAATTATACCTTACATAACCACAGTCAACGTGGTAGATAGATAAAGAATCCAATATTACTGAGAACATTACATCTTCGTTAATTAATTTGCTGCTAGCTGACAACCATTATAATCAATCGCTTTTCAGAAATGTTATTTTTAATGTTAATTTCAATGATCGAATTGGTTTCAATTTATTTTTATTGATTACTTTCTGTTTCACGCCTATGTGTTTGAACGTTGTTTCATTCCTACTATGTTATGTTATTTTAGAGATTGATCATTTAATATTTAAGAGGGGAAAGGGTGATATCATTTTCTCTTGAGCCATATTTTTTTTTCACATTAAACAAAAATCAACTGACTATTTTTTTTATATTACAAATCTGAAATTTTTTAATCAAATTTTACCAAAAAGAGATACTGCAGTCAGAATTTTTTGCATCTTACATGTCAATTGAATTTGTTCAGAAGACATAATTCACACCATTATCCCCTAACATTTAAGTGGTAGTTCCTTTAGTAATGAGCGGCCGTTGTGTTCGTGATCGCATGGTAGTTGGATTTATAACTACACATGTAATCAGTGCCTATCGCCACTAACGTTATAAGCTTTTATCCCGCTCATGGCAAGGTGTACTCGATACAACATTATGTGATAAAGTATGTCAGTGACTTGTGGCAGGTAGGTGTTTTTCTCCAGGCACTCTGGTTTCCTCCACCAATAAAACTGACGACCACGATATAACTGAAATATTGTTGAAAGTGACGTTAAACACCACGATACTACAACAACCATTTTAATGTATAAAACATGGAACAAGAACGAGACTGACCTATCGCAACAGCTGATTGTTGTTATTCTTTTCCATTTCTGTTGGTATATCCGGAGTATTCGGAGAAAAACATAGACCTATTGCAATCAATGACAAACTTTATCATATAATATTGTATCGAGTACACCCACCATGATCGGTATTCGAATTCATGTTGGGGTGTCCTCGATGCAACATTGTGTAATAGAGTTTATGTATATCATAAGTGGGGCATAATAATAGTGTTAAAACGAAAAGGTTGGAATAATTCATAAGTTTTTCTCTGATAACTTTTACTCTCTAAACTTTTGCTTTCTTTTGGGTTCAATAAATATGTAATATCATTAATATACCCACCTGTTAATAAGTGCGAAAGAAATAGTATTTCAAAAATATTCTCCATGCTAAAGTTCTATTAATAGTAAACCATTACTGCTTTAATATCCAAATTATATAACGTGTAACTCACTATTTTTGATAATTTGAAATCAACATGAAAAGTGACAACGTATATATTTCACGTCAGGATTTTTAAAACTGATTTTTGAAATTTAGTTTCTCCGTGAAATTCACTATTTTCGGTAATATGAAATCAACACGCAATATGACAGCTAGTATATTTCACATCACGATTTTTAAAACTGATTTGTGATATTTAAGAATATGGTTTAGTCTCTCCATTGAATATATTGAAATCAACACGATATTTGACGACTAATACATTTCACATAGCGATTTTTAAAGTTATTATTTGTGAAATTTAGTTTCTCTGTTAAATATAATCACAAACAATAACATTTCCGTTTCACATAATAGCCTATCCTCAACTTTTCATTCACAACAGTTACACAAATACATCCAGGTCTATTTTGACAATATGCACTATTCTCTTCTTTCCGTGTCCAACTAAAACTATATATAGCGTCTAAATCTTAAAACTTAAGTGACACTTCTTTGCCATCTTCCCGTCACAATGGCCGGTATCGCTTGTTTAACAAAATACACTGTTCTCTTCTTTCCGTCTCCAACTAAAACTATAGCGCCTTTTTAAATTTAAATGACATTTATCAGTACACTATTCCCTGTTGCAATGGTCGGTATTGCTTGCTTGACAAAATGCACTATTCTCTTCTTTCCGTCTCCAACTAAAACTATAGCGCCTAAATTTAAAACTTAGGTTTTATCAATACAATATTCCCTGTTGCAATGGCCGGTCATATCGCTTGTTGAAATACAATATTCCCCTTTAGAATAACATCAATCTCATTTCTAAGTTGAAAGCTTGTAACGTGCCAGTTTTATGCTCTACTCGTGATCTTTATATCGGACAAATTAACAATATCTTGGAGTATTTCTATCGATCCAGACCAAATCTGTTGTAATAAGATCGGGGAGGAATATATTGGAATGCCATTAAAATTATCGAATTTGTTTATGTCGATTAATGAGTGTGACGGAAAAATCATTAAGAGCTAGCTAACCAGAAAATAGAAATTCTATAGATTTTCTTGTCATATTTTGAAAATAAATAAAAGCATATTTTTTAAAAATGGCCTTCGATCGAACATTTATTTTATTTTTTCCGTCTACATTGGACTCAGTGATAGCGATATATTAAGAGCTTGTTACATAGAATATAAAATTCTATAGGTTTTTCTTGTCATATATTGAAAATAAACAAAAACATTTATTCTAGTTATTTTCCCCCATCTATGTTGCGCTCAGTGATAATGATTGTCAACCAATCATTAATTAATAGCTTGTTACACAGAATATAGAAATTCCATAGATTTTTTGTGATATTTTGAATATTAAAGAAAACCAACAACATATATTTAGAATCCCTCTTTGATTTATAAATAAATTATTTTATTCAAAAGCAATACTGCTTATAGAAATATACATATAATATACAATTAGTCAATACATCAGTGAAAATACATATACAATTATGATAATAACAGCGGAGCATAATAATATATATGTAAAACAATAATATGAAATGAAATGAAATTAAGCGTTGCGAATTTTTTCAGCTAGTAGCAAATATTTACCAAGATTGTTAAATTCTTTGATGTTGCGTACACACAGTAATTGTACTAATTTAAAACATGACGGCATTTGCCAATAATATTTCTTAAGATATCTTCTTATTACATCAATATATTTTTCACATTGCAGAATAAAATGGTATTCACGTTCAACAACATTTAAGTTACACATCCTACACACTCTTTCATGACGATCTAAATTATAGAATCTTCCAGTTTCAATATTAAGATTATGTGCTGATATACGCATTTCACAAATATATGGCTTATAAATATAATTAAGTGGACGATCATTCAAGATAAAATTGTAAAACATTATTGTCAAAAATATATCTGTATAAATGACATTTAGGAGACTCATTAAAAAATGTGTTCATTTCACTAATAAAGTTATTCTTTTAGAGTCTATGTTGGGCAAATGGATTGTCCGTCAAGGGGCCGTCGTGATCGTGATTGTATGGTAGTTAGATTTATAACTACTCATGCAACCAGTCACTATTAACGTTGCGAGTTCGAATTCCGCCCATGGCGAGTAGCACTCATTTACATTTACATTTAGTGGAATACTGTGAAGGGCCGTCAAACAGCATCAACTCGATACGACTTTATGTGATCAAGTTTGTTCAGCCTATTGAAATATAAATGATCTTAAAATATTTCCACTTTTTGAAATAAGACCCATGAAAATTGTTTCAATTTGTCTTTGACATGGTTTTCTCGCATTGAGACGGAAATTGGACTAGGTTTAAAACAAAGCAAGTAATAGGTTAATGTAATATATTTTGAAAATTTGCCAGCAGCAATAGATTTGATTGTTGCATATTAAGCTTACTGGAGACATGCTGGCAGAGCAAGTAAGCGGATATCCTGATATATTTACGATTTGCGCATAAAAACGATTTTCGGTTCGTCATTACCTGCAGTTGTTGGTAGGAGGGCCCATGTCTTATTTACGTTATTTGTGTTGGTTGCGTTGTGTTGTGTTGCGTTGCGTTGTATTGGTATTCAACACATATTGTGTTGTGTGTTTTTCCTTTGTTTATCTTTGACTTGTTTACCATATGTTGCTAGTTTCTCATTTTTGATTGCCCCTTCGATATTCTCTAACGTTTATATTTAAATTAATCTATTGACATCAAATTTCTAATTTGAAATGAATATTAACTGCAATTGGTTTTTATTTCATCTTGTAATGAGAACCATATACTTCTGAGAAATCAAAATACCCTTTGATCTTGTTGATAACAATATACAATTATTGCTTGCATTTAAGGCGAACATCATAATTGTTCCCCCTTGGGATGTTGTTTTCCCTCGGGCTTCATAATTGTTCACCCGAGGGGTGTTTTTTTCCCCGAGGGAAAACAACATCCCAAGGGTGAACAATTATGATGTTCACCTTAAGTGCAGGCAATGATGGTTTTATTATACCGAAACTCTATTTACAATAATGTTGGATGCAATAAACACTTATTTGTGTGTTTTTATCTTGTGTTTTCATAAACTTCTTATTTGTGTTTTTAACTTCCGGTCAAGATTGTAATTACGGAATGCCAAAACGGATACATTTCCGGACAGACATGGAACATTACATTTGTCGTCCGGTGAACAACAGTGATGTTTCCCTGGGGTACCAATTTTGTTAAAACATCACTTTTATTCTATATATGATATATAATGTAAGGTATAATAATACAATTGTATTCTTTGTTGCAGATTAAGTGCATAAAGTTTATTATCATTTTTATTTGGTTTGTGTCATTTTTTAGCAACAAACCAATGCCGTAAACATACGGTCATTGTACAAACAAATGATTTTCAGAATATTTTTTCAGTTAATTGCTGAATAAAATATCTGCGAAAAAGAGATTTTTTTTAATTTACTTTAAAATCAAATCCACCTCATAAATATAATTTATATGAGTCTTGAAATCACAAATGTGACCGAACATAAAATACGAATGAAAATTTATATACATCTTATATTAAATAAAATATGCACTTATGCACAAATTCAATTAAAAGAATTGTTGTTCTACCTTTATACTCTCGACTTAAGGTCGGATATTTAAGCGGCAAGTGGTTAAATCTGTTTTGGATTTACACCGTAACAAATCTGGTATTAACACTATTATTATATATAGCTGTACGATTGCTGAAAGTGACATTTGATACCTAACAGTCAAAGATAGATAACTCTACTACTTAAAACCGACTCGCGTAATGTGTTGGTTGTTTTTGTTTTGGCATTGTATTATTTTGTTTACGATAGGCTAACATTTAAGGGGTCATGTCAGGAGTAATATGGTCAGTCTACCAATCATTGACGATCCGTCCAAATCTTTAGATATTAAAACCCAAACACACTGAGAGTTGTTATCCGATTGGTGTATATATTTTGTATATCTCTATTTTATTGGATTGTCAACGATGAATGTAAGGTTGGCTGTCTGACATGACCTGATATGAGTTATCGTTAGATGTGGATGTATTACCAAAAAGGAAGAGAAGATAAAATAAGCAGACAATTTTTAATTAGATCTGGTATTGAATCTGTAATCCTTGTACATGTACATGTAATACAAACTTTCATTACGACGATCATAAATTTTATTAAGCAATTGAAACTTTAAATCTGAATATGTTAAAAATCAACTTTCACCAGGATATCAAGCTGTAATTTATCGCGGGTATTGGGGTATAATTCATTTATATATTCCGTTATCTTGCACATCAAATACGGCGGTAATATATGAGGGTCTAGATTTAAAAAAAAATGGAATTGAATTGAAGAATCTAAAATTTATAGCTTAGCGAGAAATTTAGCTCATATTAAAATCACTCGTAAAATGGCTACACATACATTTTATCCAAGGATGATCACAGGATCCCCCGTTTTTTAGAAATATTTTCGGAGGAAAACTCTTGAAATGATCATAAACTAGTTTTGTCCATGGACACCCTCATATTTGAACAGCGCATTACAACTTTCCTTATCCGTTATATTCAATATAGTGAAAGCAAAACAACATGCCTTCTGTGATATAAGCTCTCCTGATTTAGAACCATGGCATTTCCGTCGGTTTACCAAGGGGTAAGTACATATATCCTAAAGCTATCTTAAATTTATTATCTACGTCTATGTACTTTTATAAAATGTTTTTTAAACAAGTAAGTGAGTGAAAGAAGGAAATCTTTTTTTCTGAATAAAAATCATAAAACTAAAGCAAGATAAATTTTAGGTGTTAGAGAAACAATACCCCGCCACTTTTATGTACCTATCCCAATCCAGGACATGTAGTTCTCCATCGGCATAAATCAATGCATTTTTGAGGTGAGAGGTGATTGTTCGTTCTGTTGACAATGGTGGAATTGTTGACCATCACTGTTTCCACTTTCTTCCTGTTTCCTCCACCAATTAAACTGACAGCCACGATAATATTGTTGGAAGTGGCGTTCAACTTCATAACCGTAACCCTTCAGATATTCTTGCACCTGTAATATGGAGTATAAATTTCTCAGTTTAAGCCTGTGGTTCCTATCATGATTTCCTTGACAGAGGGCGTTGGCGTAATATAAAAAGGGAAAATCGGATTTGTGACCTATGCAACGGAAGAAACTTAGGTGATGAATTTCACTATCTATTTGAATGTCCATCTTTGTCAAATGAACGTAAGAAGTATTTTGAACCACACTTCATAAATAGACCAAATATACTTAAGTTTTGTAATCTGATCAATTCAAAATTAGTTAGCGTTTTATGTAATATGTGTAAATATATCAGAATTGTAAATATGAAGGTATGTCCTCCAGGTTGATCCACCTTCTATCTTCCTTTAAATGTAATAATATGTGTTATATTGTTGTTATCTTTGTACCTTTGTAAAATTGGTTATGAGAAATAAAGACATATATATAAAAAAAAACAAGTAAGCTACTGAACCAAGGGTTCCTTGGAGTTTTGCTGAAGTCATCACTTTGAAAGTTTGATAGCCATCATTATTACTTCGTGAAAAATGAATAAATGGACAGTTTTAAAATTATTACAAAATTTTGAATTTCTCCTAAGTAAAAATTTTTGTACACTAATTACAATGTAAATTAATTAATTATTTTTATCATTATACTTGATGTCCTTAGTTATTGAGGGAGAGCACTTACATAGGTTATGCCCGATGTGCAATCCCATTGGATATTGTATTCATACATTTATTCAATAAAATATTTGAATTGAAATTGATATTATATCGTCTACTGTGACACGTAGAACAACAATGCACTCGTTGTTCCTGTACTTGAATTTACGTCTAAGTGTAATGTTGAATAATCTTTCATGTCCACATCTTTTCTTCATAAGTGTATGGGAAATGTAGATTAACGGTTGTTATGAAGGTCGAGATATAATCGCTATTAAAGCAGAGAGTCCGAGCTGTTTTATGTTCAATATTTAATTCCAATAGTTTGATGACCTATTTATTCTGATCTCCCACGAATACAATTAAATTCTATAGATGTTCATTTAAATCATTAAATATGTTAGAAATATCAGTTATGATTGTTTTTGTCCTAAGAATAATTATCGTGTATCAACAGATTCTACCTTCCTAGCTGGTAGTCAGTTAGCTACGAGCATTCACTGACTCTGCTATCGTACTGTCCATGTTTATATTGCCATTCATTTTTGTGATAGAATGTGGTCTTTTTAAGGGGGTACCATACACTACAGGGAGATAACTCTTTAAAATCAGTTGAACGTTTTGATCATATGATGTTTGTATGCAGATTTCAAGCATCTCGGTGATCAAAACCACAGAGAGAAAAGCTGCTATGTGGCTAGTGAATTCATAGCTCTGAGTCTGTTGGTTGGAATTTGTTAAAATTTTGATATTTATTACAGTGGATATATTCAAACACACTGCTAAAAAAAAATGGGAAAATTAAACGAGCAGATCAAATTTTACCTGAAGTGTAGGGTACCACCTTAAGTGGCAGCGAATCTGTGCAAGCTTTTTATCGTTTGTTTTTATATGTGTTACTCTTGGGTATCCAGCTATCAAGAGGAGAGAATTGGGATCGCATTAACATGCTTAATCCCACCACATGTTTGTGGCTGTCCCAAACCAGGACCTAGATTTCTAGCGCCATAAGTCGTGATTGTTTTTGTGTTCAGAAAGTTAGGTGAGAGATGATGGTTCGTTTTATTGACCGGTGGAATTGTTGACCATCACTGTCTAAGCTTTATTTTCATAATGACACCGAATGTCAAGACCTTCCAAACTGACGACACCGTTTTGTTTGACTTCACATTGACCAATATATACATAGTGTGTTAGTACAAGATAATAAACAACAAGGAATACCAAAGGGGTAGTCAAATATTGACAATCTAGAGAAACTGGCAACAAGACGAAGAAAAACAAAACAAAAACACA
The DNA here is from genome assembly GCA_963383655.1 of Bathymodiolus septemdierum. NCBI lineage: Eukaryota > Metazoa > Mollusca > Bivalvia > Mytilida > Modiolidae > Bathymodiolus > Bathymodiolus septemdierum. Next base: position 36,965,370 of record OY726531.1, read on the forward strand.
ACACAATATGTGTTGGACACCACTATGCGAAAACAAACACAAATAACGTAAATAAGACATGACTCTTCGTACAAACAACTGGAGGTAAAGACGAACCGAACATCGTTTTTATCGTTTTTACAATAATTTGTATCAGATCAGGCGTGTTGTGCGAACCACTATCACAACAAGTTGCGATATAATTATGTGATAAATAGATCATTATGTTCCATTGTCCATATTGTCCCTGCTATCATCAGCCCTCCATCAATAATATTAGACCTCGAACTAATGTCTTCAGTACGATAAGGAAGTCCCGGGATAATACCAGGGCTGATATGGAAAATGTCATGTAATAATCTATAAGCATGATAGTCGGTTCGTTAAGGTTGATCAAAGAAAAACTAAATAGGTAATATAATACAAGTTTTATCTTGCTTTACTAGAAATGCACATGTAGAATACAACTGGTAATGGCTTATTTAATGATTGATTGATTGAGTGCTCTACGATAACATAAACAAGCTTATAAACAATAAATCGTGTAGGTAAAACGGTCGCACAGGGATGAGCTTGAGAGCGGAAGTGTAGATTGTCACATGAAATCAAATAAATAGTTTACCCAATAACCCAGTCGTTATATTCTACCTACTTTGATCATTCATCACAAGAAGATTGTCGTTAGATTGTTTATTTGTATGTTTGTCTGATTGCATAAGTAGTTGTAAATCCAACTATCATACGATCACGCCATGACGGCCCATATATTGTCGATAGAGGGAGCAGTAGTTATTCGATTTAGGAAATAATGGATATGGTCGGAAAATATTATCATCAAGTTGTATCAGGCAACCTACGACCACTCTTAAGCACAACCGCATCGGTGGTTTAATGGTTAGTGTGCTTGCCTCGAGTGAAGTAGATCGTGGGTTCGAGCACCAGTCAGGTCAAACCAAAGACTATTAAATTGGTATTTGTTTCTTCTCCGCTAAGCACGCAGCAATAAGGTCAAAGAAAAATAGAGACTGGTTGGCTCGGAATCAGGATAATGTGTCCGAGTGAGGCGATATGTCTATCCGCGGACTATTGTTTCAGTGGGCTAGCACCATCAAAATCCAATTAAGCGTGTATGTCTAGTATAAAGTGGACCTCATTATCATTTCATTTAAAATTACCTTGTTCTCGCCACAATATAGCTGAAAAATTGCTGAATTGGTGTCAGCAATCACCCACACATCCATTATATTGTCTGTCCTTTTTCGATATACGTCTTCTTCTTAAGAACACTTTGATGTTAAATCATTTCTCCTTATTTGACTCCCCCTGCACAACTACAGGACTTCCCATGTGGAGTTGTCTCCCGTAGAGAATAAACTTTAATTTTTAGGTAATGGTTTGTCATACTAAATTAATGTTTGCTTAGGTTTATGGTGTTTAACGCCACTTTCAACTATATTTCAGTTATATTGTGACGGTCAGTTTTATTGGTGGAGTAAACCAGAGTACCCGGAGAAAAACACCAACCTGTTGCAAGTCACTGACAAACTTGATCAAATATTGTTGTATCGAGTTCACCTCACCATGGATGGGGTTCGAACTCACAACGTTAATGTTGATAGGCACTGATTGCACAGGTAGTTGTAAATCCAACTACCAAGCGATCACGACCACGATGTCCCCTCTAATTTAATCTTTGATATCAACTACCATCATTTTACACATTGAATCAATTACAGAATACATGAAATAACAATTTTGTTTAAAGCAACAAAATCGAATGCCTTATTTTATGAAATCATATCTTCAAGCATTATAGGAAAGTAAAGGATCGATATAATGTAAAAGTTGAAAGGTCAAGTATTTTGAAAATATTTCAATGCTTTAATCTTATCGAATAACGACATGTGTTGAAGTTGTTTAATTTATTAGTTATTTAGCAAAAACTGTCAATTCCTTTAAATGATATAGCATTTTACAATATTATACTTTATTCTGTACTGTCTTCCTGGTGCCACATGGCACCCTCGTTGCCCAGGAAGTTCAACGATTTCAAACTTTCACTCACGATTCATTTTTCATTTTTTTTTCAATAAATTCAATGACAATATTATTTTTTTCTGACAGAAAACAAACCAACTTAAATAACAACATTAATTTACCTAATTTTTTATACTCGATATAATCATTGGATAAATACATGTATTGTAACCTCAACTGATTACGAGGCCGTTATGGTCGTGATCGTATGGTAGTTGGATTTACCACTACATGTGCAATCAGTGCCTATCACCACAAACGCTGTGAGTTCGAAGTCCGTTCATGTAGAGGTGTACTCGATGCAACATTATGTGTTAAAGTTTGTCAGTGACTGGCGGAAGGTCGGTGATTTTCTCCTGTTTCCTCCACCAATAAAACTGACCGCCATGATATAACTGAAATATTATTGAAAGTAGCATTATACACCACAACTCAACCAAAACCAAGCTATCGGGGTTGCCTCCCGCAGCGGAGAAACTTAGACTACCTATTTAGTTTCTGTAATGCTAATTTAATTTGAGATTGCATCATTTTACACATTGGATCACATATAGAATGCATTAAATAACAATTTTGTTAAAAGCAGCAAAATCGAATGTCTTATTTTATGAAATCCATTTTAAATTAATTTATTTTCTTGTCATCAATGATTATGTAAAAACATATCTACGAAAGCAAAGGATCGATATAAGTTCAAAGGTCAAGTATTTTGAAAATGTTGCTCAATTTATTTGTTATTTAGCAAAAACTGTCAGTTCTTTTAAGTGATGTAGCAATTTACAAGATTATACTTTATTCTGTACTGTCTTCCTGGTACCACATGGCACCCTCGTTGTCCAGGAAGTCCAAAAAATTCAATATTTCACCCAAACTTCATTTTTTCATTTTTATTTTCAATAAATTTAATGACTTTATTATTTTTTTTGACAGAAAATAAACTAACTTGAATAAAAACATTAATTTACCTCATTTTTTATACTCATTTAAACAAAGTATTGCAAAAATTTTCGACGGCTCAACCGTCTTCGTCAGTTGCAAAACATAAACTGCTAAAAGATACAAAAAAACAACAAGACAACGTTATAACGTCTAATCGTGCTATTATGACGTCGTAAAAAATTATTAACTAAAAATGATCAAACTTTGTGTAATTTAAGACCTGTTAGACTAATTATTTTCTTTTGTTTATACCCTCTTGTTGAGTGTTACACATTTTAATAAACAGTGATTCACGGGTCTGCCTATATATTGTGTTATTTTTTCTTGAAATTTCTATTCCTGCAAATCTGAAATCATCGATGGAATGGCCTTTTGAATTAAATGTATTGAAACCGGCTTGTCATATTTTTTACATGTTCTGATATCAGAAAGATGATTTTGTATCCGATCCTTTAACATTGTTTCTGTTTCACCAACATAAACTATGTGCTTACATTTTTTACAGTGGACCGCATATGATGTTCTGCAGTTTATTTTAAATCTTCCGGATCTTGTTTTCAATTCTCCTCTAAAACTTGTTTCGCAGATGACACATTTTCGTCCACATTTTCCTTGTAGTCTTGATTCTGGCAATGGGTTCTTTTTTAATACCTTTGCAGTCTTTTGGTGTACCATGATATGACAAGATTTGTATCCCTTCTAAATGAACAAAGAGTCTGATTCTTAAATATTTTTCTTAGTTGGTGTGATTTCTTTATTATCTTTTGGTGACTAATAAGAATTTTTCCGATGTCAGGTAAAGCACGATTATAGGTTAAAATCAGGGGAACCCTATCCATTTTTTTTAATTCTTGTTAAACATATTAAAAGTTTAAAAGTTAATAGGTTTGCTTTTTATACATTTTTCATATATTTTCATATATTTTCATATTTGCGATATTATTCTTTCCAGTTTGAAATATGTGATAAATTGATCATATATTTAGATTATTACATCAAACTGTACCATATCGTACCAGGTATCACCCCGCGATCCATATCGGACCTCGGACTAAATCTGATATGGAAGTCTTAGGATGATCCCAGGTCCGATATGGAACATTTCATGTAATAATTATATTAGTATTATTATTACATAATGATTTTATTTAAACAATTTTATTGGCTATCATGCTGTCACCTGACATTCCGTAAAATTTGATATTGTTTGATTAAAACTCGCATTGACTTGGTTTCACTTTCGTTTTCTAACGAAATGTATAAAAAGAATCTTTTTCATTTTAATGTAATAAAACAATTACAGTCTTTTGCATCGGTCAATACGAGTTTTTATGGACCTTAGAAATCAATATTCACCTCAGCTTAAAGGCTTCGGTGAATATCGTGTTTAAGGTCCATAAAAACTCGTATTGACCTCAACAAAAGACTATAATTGTATATTTATCAATTACGGACTTTTTACGAGGTCAATATGTTATATATGGACCTGTTAGGATTATATTGACCGAAGGCTGTTAGGATTATATTGACCGAAGACGAAGTCTGAGGTCAATATAATTCTAACAGGTCCATATATTACATATTGACAGAGTAAAAAGTCTTTAATTTTTATATTACATATGTAATGTATTACTCGTGTCATTGAAACTAAAATATTAACACATCATTATTTTATTGTTTAAGAACACAATAAAACTAGAAAATTGTTTACTACAAGTGGAGTGTAAACGCGGTCCGGAACGGACAATATCCGGATCTAAATTTTGTAACATAGCCGCTATATTGACGGTCAATATACTTAAAAATAGAAGCATAGCGTCACTATTTTTTAAAATAGGCGTCTGGTTTCTTTACAGTGAAAAAAATACATTAAATATTCTGTATATCACGTGACTGATTTAGCCAATGAAATTGTATGAAAACCACACCATATGTAATATTATTACATAATGATTTTATTTAAACAATCTTATTGCCTATCATGCTGTTACCTGACATTCCGTAAAATTTGATATTGTTTGATTAAAACTCGTATTGACTCACTTTCACTTTCCATTGCATTATGTATGACGTCATAATGAAGTGATTAATTTCATATTGACTTGGTTTTACTTTCACTTTTCATTTCAATGTAATAAAACAATTACAGTCTTTTGTATCGGTCAATACGAGTTGCTATGGACCTTAGAAATCAACATTCACCTCTGGTGATATCGATTGTAAGATCCATAAAAACTCGTATTGACCTCAACAAAAGACTATAATTGTATAGCATAATATTAGTTAGTTGGTTGATACTGATCACAATATCTCCCAACGACCAGTCCTATGCACTGTTGCCTTAGGCGATAATCCTCATACATCAGGAACTCTTACTTCTCGTCAACCTCTCGACTACTAAGTTGTAAGTTCGAACACCGTTCATGGCGAGGTGTACTCGATACAACATTATGTGATAATGTTTGTCAGTGACTTGCGACAGGTCGGTGGTTTTATCCGTGTACGCCGGTTTCCTCCACCAATAAAACAGATCGCCATGATATTACTCAAATATTGTTGAAAGTGGCGTTAAATACCATAACCCCAACCCCCGCAAATCAACTACATCATTTTACACATTAAATCAATTACAGAATGCATGAAATAACAGTTTTGTTAAAAGCAACAACATCGAATGTCTTATTTTATGAAATCCATTTTAAATTAAATTATTTTCTTGTCATCAATGATTATGTAAAAACATATTTACGAAAGTAAAGGATCGATATAATTTCAAAGTTCAAAGGTCAAGTATTTTAAAATATTTCATTGGATTAATCTTATCAAATAACGACATGTGTTGAAGTGGTTTAATCTATTAGTTATTTAGCAAAAACTGTCAATTCTTTTAAATGATGCAGCATTTTACAATATTATTTTTTATTCGAAATAGTCTTCCCGGTACCACATAGCACCCTCGTTGCCCAGGAAGTGCAAAGAATTCAGTTTTATTTTCAATAGATTTAATGACATTATTATATTTTTGACAGAAAATAAACCAACATAAATAAAAACATGAAATTACCTCATTTTTTTTAATATTCGATGTAATCATTGAATAAATACATGTACTATGACCTCACCTGATTATATTAAAACAAACACAGATTTACTGCAGAATTGTGGCTAAAAGAAGCTCCTTTTAAATATTAACAGTAGAACATATTAAATCTAAAAAGAAAAATGCAAAGTCCACCATGGTAGTTTGATTTACATCTACCTATGTAATTAGTGCCTATCACCACTAACGTTGTGATTTCGAATCCCGCTAAGGCGGCAGGTGTACTCGATGCAACATTAAGTGATAACGTTTGTCAGTGCCTCTCGGTGGTTTTCTCCTGGTTCTCTGCCCCCCCCCCCCCCTCATTTAACTGACCTCCACGACATAACTGAAATATTGTTGAAAGTGGCGTTAAACACCACAACCCTCCCTAACCCTACTACGGTTCCTATAAAATGAAAGATGATAATATATTTTACCAAAATCTATAAAAAATATATCCCATTATTTTCATTGAGATTTTCAACTTTTTTATAATATTTATATATTTCTTTTTTAATATACAGTTTTTAGATATTAAATTATATATCATTATAACAGAATTCGATCTTCTTTAAATCAATTCTAATATCTAATAAGTTTAATCATGTAAAGTTGAGTTGAGTACACGTTGTCACGACATGGAATTAAACTCGTAAATTTATTGGTGATATGCAGTCTGGTTATTTTTTTAAGTAGAACTAACCTTACGTCTAGAGGTCACGACGTCTACTAGATAACATAGCTATTTCTTTATCAAAGCTCCTATAGGAGAGCATAATAGTATGGGAACATATTTACAAAATTTAAGATTTTCTACTAAATTTGTATTTTTTAACCTACCTGGCAATTTTGTCTGAAGTTTGACCTTTTCTACATCATATAATTTTTGAAATGATCGAATTAGTGTTTTATACCTAGGTGATAACAACGTTCATTATCTAAAAAAATCACATAATTATATTCTATATATATTTTCAAATGATTATTTTGGGCCTAAGACTAGTTTAACTCTGCCCCTTTTTCTTGAAGTGTCTGTTCCAAGCCAGGAAAGTGGGTGGTCATGTATGGTTATCGATTTTTCCTCTTTCAACAATTTTTCTCTTCAAATGAAGGCGTCTTTAAGAGTATACAATGGTACTATCGCCTTTCAACAATAGGCTGAGGGATATTATACAATTATTACAGCACTGTGACGAGATCAACATGACGTTTTATGGAGCAGAGGAGATCAGTGGTTGTGGTGTGGTATTGTTGTAGTGTTTAGCGCCACTTTCAACAATATTCCAAATATATCATGGCGATCAGTTTTATTGGTGGAGGAAACCAGAGTATCTGGAGAAAACCGCCGGCCTCTCGCAAGTCACTGACAAACTTTATCATATAATGTTGCAAACTTTATCATATAATGTTGTATCGAATACACCTCCCCATGAGCGGAATTCGCACTCACAACTTTAGTGGTGATAGACACTGATTGCATAGGTAGTTGTAAATCCAACTACCATATGATCGTAGCCACAACGGCCTCTTAGAGAAGATAAGTCTTGAACTGTGCAGTCAAAAACAAACGTTGCCATAGTTGGTATGATTTCAGGATGCTATATATATATAATTTAATTTGATTTGAATATTTCAATCTGATTGGCTAATCCGCCTGGAGAAAATTTTGGCTATACTCGATAACCTGGGTTGGTATTGTGACGTCACCAACGTGTTCATCCGCCAACGACAAATTCAAATAGTCACATGAAATAATCGTAATTAAAATCGAGGAATCATTAAATTTTGCTGTAAAAATTAAATTATAAGGAATATTTGAAATTGTTGAACATGTTATACTTGCATAACCTGGTTTGGGTCACCTTACACTTTTCATAAACCGCCTCGCGGTTTATTGAGCGTAAACTGACCCAAACCAAGTTATATCGTATATATTATATGTTATTCAGCTATCAGACAGGGTATATAATGTGACATTCCCGGCTTAGGATTTATATTCCCTGAGGCGCAGCCGAAGGGAATATATAGCATAAGCCGGGAATGTCACATTATATACCCTGTCTGATAGCTGAATAACAGATATATTACGGATTTAACCATTGCTTTTTTTAAATACAACATCCAACTGTATTAAATAAATTTGCCTCTTTTGTTTTCATTTTCCGTATCTCTAGATGTCCGTTTCCGTACCTTTGACGTCATTCTTCAATGGCGTCAAAATATGTGTCGCGTCATATTTCATGTATGGGGGTGTCTCATGAAGGAAAATACTGTACTAAATTTCTAAATCAATACAGTTTCATATGTAGTAAATTTTATAAACTTTATAAATATAACATTGATATATCACATAACAAAGCAAAGGGTTTGCGAAACAGTTTCAATAATTTAAATGTTAACAACATGTAAATAAAACCTTGGTGTGGCCCCATGACGTCGAAAGTTTTCAAGGCTCAACGTTTTGTTTATTTGTTATGGTACAGCCGTGGAACATAGGAGTTTGCTGAATCGATCAGGTATTTGTGACGGAATTAACTGTTGTAATATTTTTTTGTTCATGCAGCCGTTTTGAGTATAAAAACAGCATTTAATTTGGTAAAACTACATTTATTATTCCGTATTATACCATTGATTCAGTGAAGCGGAATGTTTTGTCGTTCATGTTTTAATCGTTTATTTAGGGTTGAAGAACCAATGAAAATATGTGTAACAAACTAAATTCGTAATATATAGATATATTCATTTGCTCCCAAAGATATTTGAAATAAATGGCTTTCCAATCTATTGACTATAAGTGTACACGTGTCTGATGCAAGTTATTCCAGAATAGCGTCTCGTGCACTAAATTAGATAGCTACGTATTTATTTTTAGACATGAAATACCATTAACAAAATTTACAAGAATATTTTTTTGCAGCACATGTTAAATCTGTATAACGTTATCATCGTGACTCGACCTTCTATTTTATAACACAATCAATAAAATAAAAATAAAAAGACACGTAATCCTTTACAAGGAGAGCTAGAAGTCTGCTTAATTCCCCCATTTCCACCGAACCAGGATCAAACGTTGTAAAATATGTCATGAAATCTTTAATCTTAAACAATTACAGATGTATTGCATATTTTATCAATACTATATCTTTGTCAATAAAACCAAGCTTTGAACACCTATTTTTTTCCCAAATTTCAAAAGCTTACAACTCCTACACATACAATTGAGATTATATACCATAAATAAATGTATGCTATCGATATTTATGGGCTGATTTTATTTAAATGGTTGATAATAAATATTCATATATTTACAGAGATAGACGTGTATCATTTAATTGTGTCCACCCTAAATATTTAACATTAAAATGTAGATTGAAGGAAAGACATACGATATCAGGAGGTTAATACTTGTTTGTTTGCTTAATGGTGGTTAACGCCACTTTCAACAACATTTCAGTTAGACCATGGCGGTTAGTTTAATTGGTGGAGGAAACCGGAGGACCCGGAGAAAACCACCGACCTGTCGCAAGTCACTGACAAACTTTATCACATAATCCTATACGCATCGCCCTGATCAAGATTCGAACTCACAACATCAGTGGTGATATACACTGATTGCATAGGAAGCTGTAAATCCAACTATCATACGATCACGGTCACGACGGCCCCTTAAAAAACGTTTTTGCGAGTTTACAAAAATGAAAAATACGGAAAAAATGTATGAAAAGGAAGTTATTCTGAATTAACGGATATATTCCGTTTCTCGTATAATCACTATCCGGTCTTTTCCTCATTCCTGACTTATCACCGGGTTTAAAATAATTTGTTAAAAAGCATAAAAAGTCGGATTGCAGAGACAATTTTCCCTAACGAAACATCCGGTTTTTTACCTGTGTTAGTGTTGATGGTGTTGTTGGTTTCCATTTATTCATGCTTTTACTTCCGCGTTTTAATACCCGCTTCGATTTCCGCGTAAAAACAATGTTTTCTACATGCTTTATTTATGCTATTTGTATTTATTTAAGCATAATAGGTGTCCAAAACGATTTGCATATTACACCATGTTCATGCCGCTTAACAGGTCACACTAGCGGAACAGGAGCTGTTATCTTTCCGGAGCTCCCGAATTAACCCCAGGTTTTTAGTGGGGTTCGTGTTGGAAAATCGTTTGTTTTCTGTGAAGTGTCTTGTAGATTATTGTTTGCCCTTTTGTCCGTTGTATTCTCTCGGTCTGTCCTTTGATTTACAACTACTGATTACCCCTTCGGTATCTTTAGACTATTCTTCCAAATTAATGTTTTGACATTTATCTAACAATATGTACGTTTTCCTTTGAAATTAACGAAAGTCACCTACCTGTCTGATGCAAGGTGTCTGATACAAGATGTTGTATCACCACATGGTGGTGATAAAAGAATGGCGCGACGTTGCACGTGACGGTTTCTGCCGAACTACTTTGACATGACGTCAAATCATTGGAATGTGCGACAACTGACATTGGTGAATGAACGGAAAAAAGTAACGGGACGTCATGCACAAAATGTAGTCTCCCTGAGAGTATTGTACAAATTATAATTCAACCCTTGTTATTTGTTCAAAATTCGTTTTTATTGAAATGTTAGATAAACTTATTACATATACTCCCTTCCTATGGTACCGCGGGTTCTATGATACCGTGGTATTTATTTTGTCTGTTCCTATGCACTGCAGTGCCACCCGCCGGTTTTTCTATTTATATATTCATAAACACAACAGTCACATTTATCGGAACGTCTGGTCATTCTGTCCAAATGTCTTGAATTTTTGTAAGTACACGCATTTTTATCTTTTCCTTAGAAATAGCGGACATTTTTATTTTACCCTGATACCATGCTTTGTAAAATGTGCAATAATTAAACCATAGTTGTCATAATTCGTCTGCTATTTTTTAGAAATGTCGTCCGTTTGTTTACGTTTCATTTCAACCCGATTTGGGATTTTTGGTGCTATCTTTAGTTACTTTCTAGACCGACAAAGTTAATGGAAAAATTAAGCTATGAAAACATATTAACCAACATAACGTTACATCAAATTGACTCAACTTCGTTACATTTGTTATTTCAAAGAAACTTTACTTTATTAAATGTGATAAATTATCAAGATTTTCTTTATGGTATAAGTTTGCCAGATATTCACCTTGATTTAGTATTTATAAACGATGTCTTGATTTATCAAACATTGTGTCCCATAACATTAATTTTGCAATTACCGCGATATCATAGGAAACCATTTCTGGGAGGTACATCGGCGTTGTCATAAAGAAAAGTGGCGACGTAATTTTAAACAAATTCAAAGAATAAAATGAATTGTGGGGGAAAATAGGTTTCTATATCGGGGAATAAAATATAACATTTTTGGATTAATTCCGAAAGCTAGTTACGTTACACAGACGTTAAACATTAAGTACCGCGGTACCATAGAACCCAGGGCTACGTAGTGATACTGGTTCACACAACAGGCTCGACCTGATACAAAGTCTTGTACTACCTGTATGTAATGGATATATATCTTTTTTATTATTAAAATATGTAAAAAAATCATGTTATTTATGCTTGCTTGCAGCTATGATTATTATTTTTTTTATATCACTTTAACATCAATGCTTATGCAATTTCAAATTCTGGCTATCCCATCAAAGTTGATCACGTGACATTTACAATCGTCAATAGTCTGTACGTAACAATATAGGTGCAGACATAATTAACAGTTAGCTGGGTGCGACATTTTATGTATTTGTTCTTTTAATTTGTCATACTATATTTATCGATTAAAAATAAATAACGATGAGGAGTCGCCTTATCGCATTAACGACACACGCGTCCATTTTGTTTTATCTGTTCGAGGTTTTCTGTTGTTTTACGTTTGTGCTGGAAGTTGCTTCGTTATCCGAAATTAAAACTGTATCATCCAGACAAGAAACTATTGTCCACAATGTGAGACAGATTGTTATTGTTTAAGGTCAAGTAAATAGTATGTTAGTTATATATATGACCAAAACAATTTTACAAGCAAAACCATGTGGGTGAAAAGTTAAAGTGGTACTGAAGTGGTATAACAGCTACTGAACCAAGGGTTCCTAGTGGTTGAATTCATAGCTTCAAAGGTTTTACAGTTACCATCATACTTTGGTTAAATCAATATATGTGTCATTGAACACCAATTTACAGTACAATCTATAAATGGTTATGGTGTTTAACGTCACTTTCAACAATATTTCAGTTACATCGTGGACAAGCTATAAAAAGAAACACTAATACTATGAATAATCAATTGCGTAAAAAGTTCACATGAACATTTAAAGAAACGAAAATGAATAGCTATAAATCTTTAGTTTTTAATGTGCAACACTGAATTATTTATAACGACAATAAAGTCGTCTGACTGCTAAATTAATATAGGGTTGACGAAAAGATTTTCGCAGATTTCAAAACGAAACCTTTATGATAAAATATTAATTTGTAAATTACTGAAGATAAACAACAACTGTTTAATACGGTACAACAAATTAAATAATTAAAATAAAGAGTATTACCAGGCGTAAAACCTGGTTTAGGCATTAGGCATAGCATGAAATCTAAGCGAGAGAACTGGGAGATATGTCTAGTCCCCATTAGGTATCTCGTGGAGCTCTGGTAAAGGGTCTATGTGGCGACGAAGCTTCCGTAAGCTCATCATAATACAGTTGAAAAACTACAGGAATTACTACTGATGCAGATTCTGTATGATACATGCTTTTCACATGAGGGGGGGGGGGGGGGGGGGGGGGGGCATGACCAGCATCCTCTAAATCTGCCCTGACAATAAACAAGGCGTGCAAGTTTCAGGTTTGCAAGTAAGCCTTTCCTCATCAGAACACAAAGCCCCCCCCCCCCACACACACACATACTATTTTCATAAAGAATCCATCACGCATTTAACTTGGAACTGCACAATTAGTATCAATTGTAATATATTTTGATTAATACAAGTAATTTGTTAGTATATGGGGCCGTCGTGACCGTGATCGTATGGTAGTTGAATTTGCAACTACCTATGCAATCAGTGCCTATTACCACTAAGTTGAGATTTCTAATCCCGCTGATGGCTAGGTGTACTCAATATAATATTGTGTGATTTGTCAGTGATTTACGACAGGTCGGTGGTTTTCTTCGGGTACTCTGGTTTCATCCACCAATAAAACTAACCGCCACAATATACCTGAAATATTGTTGAGAGTGGAGTTACACACCCTAACCCTAACCCTTTGTCAGCATAAATATAAAATAGTTTCACCAATGAGATTTGACAATATGTTTCCTTTGCTTTGAAGTCTTTGAATACCTACTTTATTTATATTTTTTTCAAACGATTTAGATTCCTACATTGATGCGTTATCTTTACAAATGAGATAATCTGTTCAATGGTTGAATTGAAAATGATAGAATGCATTACACGTACATGTAATTAACTCTCTGATTAAATCAAATTCAATATCCCCCGATAGTATGTGTTTATTCAACTTTAAATAAGTATTGATCACAAATTCTAGGTTAAAAAAAATCATGTATGATATGTATTTTTCGCCAGTTCCAACTTTTGTCTAATTTATTCGGTAGGTCGATGGTTTTCGTTAATGGTTTTCTCCTTTAAAAAAACTGACAGTCACGATACACACGGACTACTGTTGAGAGTAGCATTCACCACACATAATTCAAACTCATTATTACAATAGTACCATTTCACGTTATGCAATTGTTCATGTTTCCAGGCATGAATGTGACAATGTCATAATTATGACACTTGTGAAATTTCTTGCCACAGAGGGGGCTAATGTGATGGTGTTTAACGTCACTTTCAACAACATTTCGGTTATATCATGACGGTCAGTTTTATTGATGGAGGAAACTGGAGTACCCACAGAAAACCACTAATTGCATAGGTAGTTATAAATCCAACTACTATACGATCATGACCACGACGGCCTCCTCTTGCCACATAACTGTGTTCTCTTTTGAATAAGTCGAACACACCATTCGTGGATGTAATTGTAGATGATTTAACCACGTGTGTCAAATATTTCGTTTCTTCCTAACGGCTATGTTACTTTCTGATGTCCCTCTTCTCCGTTTTCTATGCTATGTTTCATGCATTTTTAATGGAATTACAGCAATCGGCAAACCTCGGGTGAGTCCGCTTCTCTCCCTCAATACCTCGGCTGTAATACGGTATTTGATATGCGTCTACTCGTCACATTTCTTCGCCGGAAGACCATATCACTTCAATCAAACATTGCGCACCGCGAATAAGTTCTAAAATGGCGACAATAGATGAGTTTGTTTTGAAAAATATTGGTCTTTGGAAGGTACGGAATCAGCCGACATTGCAACGAATGAAAATATATTATTATTGGACGAATATTCGAAAGTGAAATTATTTTAATACCTCCTTCATTGAAGATTTCCGAAAGTAGTTCCAATGGGAGCTATCGTAATACGGACGAGGTATGATGAAGGTACGGAATCAGCCGAAGTTGCGACGAGTGGGAATTACAGCTGATATTTTAACCAGTCAATATTTTTATATTTCTTTTTATAAAGAATAAACACAATATTTAGAATGTCAAAATATAATTTAAATAAAGTTTGCAACTGAGTGAATGAGTGAGTAATTGTTGTTTAACGCCAACTCAGCAATTTGTCAGCTATATCATTGCGAGAACAAATTAATTATAATTGAGATGATGATGAGGTTCGCTTTGTACTAGACCAACGCCCCTAGTTGGATTTTTATAGTGATAGGTAACTGAAACAACAGTTCACGTTTAAATATATCACCCCATTCGGACATATTATCCTGATACCGAGCCAACCAGTCTTTGTTCTTTCTCCTTAATACTGCATGCTTAACGGAGAAGCAACTTAGACCAATGCTATAGTATTTGGTCTGACCCGACCGTGTATTGAACCCATGATATACCGAGCACGCTAACCGTTACTCAACCGGTGCGGTCAGTTGCAACTAATGGTAAATCTGTGGTAAAAGACTATGTACAGATAAATATCATTTCCAAAATATTATTGTTGTAAGCGACGCGGTAATACTGAATTCTGTATGATGAATTCTGGGTAATTTTCAACTGCCATGCACCACAATGATATATGTTAGTAACCATAGCTGCACAAAGGTCTGTCTTACGTTTCATTGTCTGATAAGTTTGTCATTAGAACATAGCTCCATTGGTACTAAACAGCAAGATGTCGAACCCACAAAACTAGGATAAATGTGTTACCATGTGACAGAGGGATTTCGCTTGTATCTTTGTGATTGGTTATATCATTTAACATTGCTGTTAAAAAAATGTAGATATATAAGTTAGTGCATTTTTGTAATAATTTAAATAAAAAGGTAATTGTTCACATTTTATAACCTTCATAGGCGCAATAAGAAACACATTAAGATTACCAAAATGATAATCAGAAACAAAGGACGTAAAATACAATTGTCAAACAAACCAAAATAACGACAACAAGACAAACAATGGTCGACAAAACAGAACAAATTAAGTATTGAGCAATACGAACTCCACTAATAAACTAGGTTTCATTTTTAATTTGATAAAATGAAAAAAAAAAAAAAAATACTACACTGTCGGAACAGTTTCAAAATCCAATAGAAAACTCGTAGAAAGAGGCAAAATCGATACTTCTACACACAATATACGATTGCTCACTTCCCTGGCTTGGAACATGTACTTCAATAAAAAGTGGTGGAGTTAAACCAGTCTTATGGGCCTAATTCTCCCCTCTTAGTGAAATGATATATCATCATACAGCAACGATCAAAACTAGGCATTGTACTGATAATGTAAACAAATGCATAGAGCAATTTCTCTTAAAAAATTACATAAAAAACGTAGATATCAAATTTAGTGCCCACGACGTGTTTCTTAAGATGGTACGATACACTTCAGGTAAAATTTGATCTGCTCGTTTAATTATCTTATTTTTCAGGCAGTGTGTTTGAATATATCCACTGTAATAAATATCAAAATTTTAACAAATTCCAACCAACAGACTCAGAGCTATAAATTCACTAGCCACATAGCAGCTTTTCTCTCTGTGGTTTTGATCACCGAGATGCTTGAAATCTGCATACAAACATCATGTGATCAAAATGTTCAACTGATTTTAAAGAGTTATCTCACTGTAGTGTATGGTACCACCTTAAATCACCTTCATCTGTACGCTCAAAGCCAAAATATTTGAAAGGCAAATAATTTAAGTCTTTGTGAGCAAGAAAACCAAAGGTCATAGATATGATAGCCAAAATCGTCTAAGGTCACCTATACGTGAGGCAGAAGAACATTCAGTTTTATTAATAATCATATTATATAGGAATTATATACGCAAAATGTTTTTGAAAATTTTCATAGATACCGTATGTTATTTCGTGAAAAAATTTCTCTTGTGGGCGTGCAGTAAAGTAATATAATATCTGGTACACAGCTATGACAATTTTTCTGACGACATATATACGTTATTTAGATTTTATTAATATTTACCTATCATCGAGTACCCTTCACATCAGTATAGCATAAACGATAGAAACCTAAATTAAGTAAATACATACAATAATATATGAAAGCAATAAAACTGACACTTTTCATAAGGTACCCGGGTTACAGGTCATAGGTGGATCTTTGCTGGTTGGATGATGTCACGTAAGTCAGCATACAAGCTGAAAAAACTAAAAGGAAAGCTGTCAAAGGTAAGGGAACTGACAAAATGAGCATGTGTGGCAGAGGTAACAGTAAAATATAAGAGGCTATCAATCGAAGGTAAGGAAGGACCATATTTCTCTTGATAAATGATATATAAGAGAGGAATATCTACGTGTAATAACTTGTAGTGGTTAGTACTTGAAATATCATGTGAGTGAAACTGTGAAAGATGTTTAGTTCTTAGAATATCATGTGAGTGAAACCGTGAAAGATGTTTAGTTCTTAGAATATCATGGGTGTGAAACTGTGAAAGATGTTTAGTTCTTAGAATATCATGTGAGTGAAACCGTGAAAGATGCTTAGTTCTTAGAATATCATGTGAGTGAAACCGTGAAAGATGTTTAGTTCTTAGAATATCATGTGAGTGAAACTGTGAAAGATGTTTAGTTCTTAGAATATCATGTGAGTGAAACTGTGAATGCTGTTTAGTTCTTAGAATATCATGTGAGTGAAACTGTGAAAGATGCTTAGTTCTTAGAATAAATTGTGTTGAGATAATATCACGGTTGAGGATAATTAATTATTAAATCTACAAGTTTGCCGAATAAATTTTTGCACTGATTTGAACAATAAAGTATTCAATTCTTCACTAATTTCGATACATCCAAAGAGTATATACAACTAAGGTTAGTATAAAATGCCATGCAAGCATCATACATGTATGATTATTTGATGCAAATCATACATGTTGCTTCGCATGATGATCAATGCGTTGTTTAAATCTAAATACATGTAATACTTTAGTTTGCGCATAGAAGTCGCATGAATTTTATAAGTACGCTTCTTTTGAATTTATCTTATAATAAATGCGTACATATGGAAAGCGCTTTTGACATGTGGACTGATGTTATCTTCGGAATATAATTTCTGATGAAATACTAAGCATGAAAAATAACCATGACTACTGTCAGGTTTCAGTCATATTTGAATTTTGATTAAACAGGAAGATACTATTTACAAAAATGTTGAAGCACAAGCTAACAGAGGGTCCCTGTAGCATCAATGATGCAGTTTTTGAATGAAATATATTTTAAAATTTTGATCGATAGTGTGTTTGAAATTAGTTTTAAAAGAAAAAAAAAAGACTATCATCTTACAAGAGAGGTTACCCTTTTCGGAGCATCAAGTCTCACTTCCGGTTTTGTGGTTTTCCGAGATTTTGTTTTATTTTACGTTTGTGTTGGCACTTTTGCGGATTTTTACTTTACTGAGAAATATTTAAGGACTTGAATAGTGTGTTGTAATTGGGTGGTACGAAGGTTGGATTTGATTTGATTTGATTTGATTTGATTTATTGTGCTTAACGCCACTTTCAACAATATTTCAGCTTTATCATGGCGACCAGTTTTAGCGGTGGAAGAAGCCGGAGTACCCGGATAGAACCACCGACCATGGGCAAGCAACTGGTAAACTTGATCACTTGCATCTGCGAGTCGAATGCACCCTTTTTGTAATTTACAAAGCCGGACGCGAACCCACGCCGTATTGGTGATAGGCTTATATTGTTGTTAGGTAATCCAACTACCTAACTCATTGAGCCACGCAGGCTCTTGACGGTACGAAGGAAGACTTGACCAATAGAAATGCCGCAAATATAACACGAAACAAAAATGAAAACGTGTATTATATAAATGATATCTGATGCATATTGAACCTCTTAACCATATTCACACAATTCAAACATGTTAAAAAAAATTGCACCTTTGCACTTCATTTGTTTGTTTCTTTTTTCTTTTTTTTTCTTACTAAAGCACACCAAATAACATTGACAACGACTGATTAACACTTGATTAATTCTCAATACACTTCTACCTTTCGATACTAATTAAACCTTGAACACCAGATAACAACAGGGATACGGATTAATATAAGTATAACCACTTGTTTCCGAATCCTATTGATTAATTTAAATGTCTATATAATTTATATGTGTATTATCATAATGTGCAATATTGAATTAATTGATAAAATATGTTTATACTAACCTATTAACACATACATTGATTGTCAATATTTTCTTGCGAGACTGTCCATTTCCTCATTAAAAAGATAAGTTGTTATCGCGCCACATTGAGCTGTCTTTCATCTCTTTCATGTCTAAGCTTCATTTGAGGTGACCTTTGTATTGGCAAACAAATTTATGTTGTTTTTTTGAAGACAAGGATTGTCATTATTACTGGATCATTCATCGTAAGACTGTGTGAACGTGCGTTTTAAAATGAAATCATACATTTTTCAGGGACGGAATAGCAACTGTTTGAGATGAAGTAAGAATTTTACATTATGCGTAGTCAAGTTCGACGTGATTAGAGGGATATGAAGCTAATTTTTAGGATTTTTTAAGGTTTGGATCCATAAAAGTAGTGTAACCCCTCCATTTTTAAATTATTGATTGAAGCACCTAGGCCTAAGGCAAGCCAGGATTAGCTTGTTAGGAGTAGCGTATATGCCTCTTTCTACGATTCCTCATCTTCTAAAAAGTTTAAGAAACCAATAAGAAAATCATAGAAACAGGGGTCACATTCATATTTCTAATAAAGAAACTGCTTATCTTTCGCGAGCACCTGAGTTCACCCGTGTTTGTTTGGTGAGTCACGTGTTGCTCGCGTTTTTTTGTTGTTTTTGTTGTTTTCTTTTTGTTTTTGTTTTTTTTTGTGTTGTCCTATTATGTGTCTTTATCTTCGGAGTTCCGTGTTGAGATTTCCGAATAAAAATTATGCTTGGTTCGTCTTTGCCTACAGTGGTGCGAAAGGGGGTTCATATCTTTCTAACGTTATTTTATTTTTGATTGCCCCTTCGGTATTCTCTATTGTTTAACATACACACACAGACGTACATGACCGCTCACTCCACTGAGTTATTACAGGCACTTTTATTAAAAATGGCACATTCAACTAGTTATTTCGGACTCTAACCCCTTGAAGGTCTTCTAAGCATACCACATGAGGGCAACCCTTTATTACTTAATTGCTATGGGAAGTCTTGTAAAACAAGTCTAAGTCCCTTAATTAAATTAGCTTACCAAGAGTATGTTCCACTTGTCGTAATCACATGATCATTTTCTAATTCATGACTTACCACCGGATTTATAACGACGGGTGCCGCCAATGGAACAGTAACTGCTTACCATTGTGAATCACCAGAGTTCACTCCCGGTTTTAGGTAGAGTTTGTGTTGCTCAATATTTAGTTTTCTATGAAGTGTTTTGTAGATCATTGTTTTACCTTTTGTTCTCTTTCCTTTTGGTCACTGTATTGTCTGTCTTTCATCGACTTACGTCTTCTGATTACCCTTTTGGTATCTCCAAATTGTTATTACAATGTCTATTCTATAACCTTATGACATGAAGATTTGCATAGTTTGTACAAATATTTTCTTATACATGTAGATTAAAATGTCTGTTTATGAAATGCATGAAAATGCGATAGACCATTTAGACATTTCCAACGTTGATTCTACAATTATACGTTTTACAGGCCGTGCTGCTCATCGTTTTAGTTTTCTGTGTTGTGGTTTTTGGTGGGATCCGTGTTGCTCATCGTTTTAATTTTCTGTATTGTTTTTGTTTTGTTTGTCTTCGTCCTGTGTCTTGTGTGCCCAATGTTGCCAGCTTCTCTGGATTGTCCATTCGTGATTTCCCCTTCCGGTTTTCTCTAATGGTTAATTAATTATTTCCTTTTAAGACGGGCAAATGAGTCCCCTTCACTGCAACGGTAAATGAAAATACCATATATTTTTCTCATAATCTGTTCAAAATGTTAATATTGTAACAACTTTTGATTTTCCATTTGCTATAAAATAACCTCTGATTATTTACAATGTTAAGATATCTACAAATTATGAGTAAATTATAACTCAAATTAGTTGTCCTTTCCATTGTTCTGGCTAAATTGGGTACCATTTTGTCCGTCGCAAGGGAGATAATTCGTATAGAAAAGGTATAAAAACGTGCAACATCAAATCGGGAATATACAAAAGGTCTAATACGCTCCCTTTTTGGGAGCGTTAATGGTAGAAGTATGAATAGGTACTATGGCACTTCAAAATCTTCAACAATATGGCTGCCAAACCGGAAATAAATTAAAAGAAACATCACGTGACCTAAACCGGAACTCTAGTCGATTTTTTTTTCAAATAAAAATGAAACAATGTTCGGTAGCGGATACGAAAACTGTCCGGAGTTTGGAGTTTTAGGTGGTGTTGTTTTTAAACTTGATATTTTGTAAACAGGAAGAAAAATTACTGTTCTTCGGGAGCGTTTCAGGTTGCACCTGCCTCATATTATGAAACAGGCACGGCCATGAATGCTCGCAAATCTGAAAATTATCTGGCAATTTCACGATCATCCAGTGCATCAAAAAGTGTCGAGATTGTTTGGGCCGAGATATATCGGGGACGACTTTTTCTTAGGGCCGAATAGTCTCATTCAATCGAACTGTCGTTCCTTACGAAATCTCAAAAGTTAACTTCCGCGTAGAAACGAAAATCCTTGTCAGTATGTCAGAAGAAATTTAATAAATTTAAAAATATTAATATAAGTAAAACAAGCTAACAAAATGACTTTTATGACACACGGGTTCCGGGTTTCAGTGGTATCGGACGTACGAGAGAGGGTACGAGACTTAGGATCACTATTGCCCTTTATGTTAAGAAGATCTTCATTAGTTGAGTGTGTTAGTGTGCTACACGGAACGTGTTTACAATGCGCAGAATTTTTTTTTATTCATCAGTATGTGCAGCCATGTTTCTCAAAAAATCCTAAGTACACATTTTATGCCATAAAGAGGTCGCTGACGCTCGCATATTAAATTATATAAAAAAGGTGATATAATCATAAAGCATAAACTACTTTATTTTAAAGATAGACAGAGGTGTAAAATTCTTTGAGGATATAACATTACCTGGAAATGAGGAAGACATAGATATAATTAGCATGGATTCTGCAGTAAACGGAACCGGAAGTAAGCAACATGCGTATGAAAATGACGCATTTGAACCAGATGACTACATTGGTTCATTCCATAACCACGACAGTAGTGAATCTAGTCCGGATTCCGACAACGATGATAGTCACGCAGTTAAATCTACGGAAGAAGGAAAATCTAAACCTCAACAAATGAATGGCGATGCCCTTCATGAAATGGATGAAGAAAAGAAGTAAGTAATTTTGTAATAATATGTAAGAATTAAGTGGCCCTGATTCGGTTGATTTATTAGAGATATATTGATGGTAATTTAGTTTCTAAGCGGCCATTGTGGTCGTGATTGTATGGTATTTGGATTTATTACTACCTCTGCAATCAGTGTCTATCACCACTAACGTTGTGAGTTTGAATCCCGCTCAGGCGAGGTGTCCTTGATACAACATTATGTGATAATGTTTGTCAGTAATTGCGGCAGGTCGGTGGTTTTTTCGGGTACTCCGGTTTCCTCCACCAAGAAAACAGACCACCACGATGTAACTGAAAATATTGTTGAAAGTGGCGTTAAACACCATGACCCTAACCCTAACCATACAGTTCCTAAATAATGTAATTGATTAAGTCTAAGGTACATCTTCCAGGGGTATAGGTAAATTAACCGGTTTTGGCTCTCCTATTTAGGTTGTTGGTTTACTTGTCTCCATTGGCTTTCCAGTCTTTTCTAAAAACACGTGGCGCACACTAAATTTGATATCTACGTTTATATTGCAATCAATCAATGGACCATTTATTTTCTCATAATGTATCTAGCTATCCAAATATATACATGAAATTAATAAATTAGCAATATTTTAAACACGCTCATCCTTTTCATCATAATAATTAACGCGTGTATACCAAGATAACGGTCTTCTTTATTGACGAAACTTTCAATGAACTTTTTGCACTCAATAAAATGTAAACACAGTCAACAATATGGCGGCATTTAGTACTTTAGAGTTACTGCCTTTAACGATAATTAAAGTACTTACCACCGAAAATACATACTCTAAAATATTTACGTAGTCTTGACTTTATTGTAGTAACATCTATTAAAATTCGCATGAATATGCAAATTTATGCAAATCTTATAAAAAGAAAAAAAATATAAATTTCCAACTTAAATGTTGAAGTATCTTTTTATGTTATTATTAGTACATGTTGTAGGTGAAATCAAAACGTAAACAATGAAACTGGATACTAATAAAACCAGGCACCAGTACATGTGTGTGAAATTCATAGTCGTTTAATATAAGTAGAAATAACGAGATATTGAATTGATTTGTCTCAGTAGAGGACACTGTTTTTCAGGGGATGTCATTTAAATAAACAGAGAAACGAAGGGGGATATCAAGAATAGACAACACAGAAACACAAGCAATATTTTAAACAAGACACAGGACAAAGACAAACAAAATAAAAACACAGATCAGAATACTAAGCAGATGAGCCCACCTACCCCACCAACATCTCTTAGATAATTCCATTACGTCTCTATTCTGAGGAACATTACATTTTCTGTCAACATTTCCTTTTGAGGAAAACAAAATATTTTATTCATCTGAGTGAGAGAGTAATTACTATTGAATGTCTCGTGAGATATTTTTCAGTTATTTAATGACCCCATTTGTGCGATAGCATAGCAACGTTTTCCATGCCCTGCGTGTTTTGCGTCATTTTTGTTACTCTTTTCGATGTACTCTTTACAAATTGCCAATAGATAAATGATCCACATTGTATTTATATATATTTGTTTTGCAGAGAAAAGGTAGAACGCTGGGACGTCTTCCGCGTGACGTCAGCAGACAACGTCTCATCTTCAGATTTGTCTTGTTGGAACCACGTTTTCAAAATTGCACGTGTGATAATGCTAACTCTTTTCGGACTTGTTGTACTGACTACCGGAGTTGTATCTAAAATTACATTGATGTATATGACGTCACGTATAAATGTTCCAGTATCAACTAGAAATGGAACAAGACTAAAAACATTCTTTCATGAACTGAATTACCCGGTCTCTACAACGGAAGTGACGTGGATATGGGCGTTGCTAATAGCGATGGTGGCGCCATATTTCTTTACACTTTGCAAATGCTTACAGAAGATTTGCTTTAAAAAAACTAGTCCATTGAAAGCAATACCTTTAGTAATTGTAAGTTATTTATCAACTACATGTAAACAATAGATGGTTTCGCTTAGGTTTGGTTTATGGTATTTAACGCCACTTTCAACAATATTTCAGCTATAGCATAGCGACCAGTTTTATTGGTGAAGGAAACTGAGAAAACCACTGATCTGTCGCAAGCCACTGACAAACTTTATCACATAATGTTGTATCGAGTACATCTCGCAATGAACGGGGTTTGAACTCAAAACTTGAATGATGATAGGCACTGATTGCACAGGTAGTTGTAAATCCAGCTACCATAATATGACGTCCACGACGGCAACAGTAAATAATTAAAAAAAAAAAATATTGTACAGTAATGGTCAAGAATAAAATAAACAACAACCAAAGGCGTTTCTCCTGACCGGAGATGAACGATGTTCCGGACGATCTCAACAATAGCTAACAACTCTCAAATCCACTGCAATTCTCTATTTAAAAAAAACCCGATCGATTTTACTAATACAATGTAGCTGATAAATAACTAGTCGCAATGTAGGTAATACAATGTTGCGGGTTTACTGTGATTAAATAGAAGAAAAGTACTTTACATTTTGTATATATTTCCACTCAGATTATAAACTGTTAATTAATTTGAGACACAAAATTGGGATATGTAGTAAACAGCTAATCAACAAGCAGTTATCTACATGTATGTCGTCTGGTGATGAATGGCTGCAAATTAAAATTGATTACACTTTACACATACAAATAACACAGCGTGGAACAACGAAATACTTTGTCTGGCGATAAATTGAAAGCTTTTCACGTCACGCTTGATTGATTATTTTTAAACAAGCACAATCTTAAATTAATAAACGTGATTCCCTGAAAAACCAGTGGTGATATAAATCATACATCATTTTTATTATTATTGACAATTATTTGTCTGCTCTCAGAAGCGACAATACAAAAGCCACAGGGTCGTGATCGTATGGTAGGTGGATTTATAACTACTTGTGCAATCAGTGCCTATCACCACTAAAGTTGTGATCTCGAACCCCGTTCATGGCGAGGTGTACTAGATGCAGCAATATGTGATAAAGTTTGTCAGTGACTTGCGACATGTCCGTGTACTCCGGTTTCCTTCACCAATAAAACTGACTGCCACGATATACTGAAATTTTGTTGAAAGTGGCGGTAAACACCCTCAACCTATAACCCAAGCCAAAAGCCACAAATTTTAATATTGAAAACAAACCGGATAAAACTTGTTAGATTCTTTGTAGCAAATGAAAAAGAATGAAACACAAGAAGTAAGGTGTTATGGAAATCTTGATACGCAAACTTATGCTGTTATTCGTTTGAAGTTTATGCCTTAACGATGTAAAGAAACAGCGATAAACGCTTGTATTTGTAAATAAAAGAATAACGTGTTTTTTTCTTTCACTTTTCAGTCACTGTGTGTAGAAACTCTCCATTCTGCTGGACTATTCTTACTAGTGTTTCTAGTTCTCCCGAACTTTGACCCCATAACAGGGATACTCATCACACTTAATGTAGCTACTATTCCAGGGATCCTTAAAATATGTTTTCCCCAACGTACTATCCGAGATGATAATTTTCCAGGCACCAGTATGAAGGTGGTCAGAATTATCAACTTAGCTAGTTTATTGTGTCATCTAGCTGGCTTGGTGCTAATATCATACTATAGTTACAGAGTAGAGCCATCGAATAAAACACTTGTAGCTCTTATTCCGTTGTCAGCTATTTTTATTTCCGTAAATTGGTGGGAAAATTTTATTCCGAAAGGAGAAAAAGAATCGCGTGGTCTTCGTCAACTGAAAAGGAAGTTCAGTAGGGGCAAAGCTAAAATAATGTGTATTTCAATCTGCTGGAAGATAGTCCTTACACTCTGTATAATGCCCATCATCATGATAAGTCCTAACTGTGGTAAGGAATGTATAGACTTTTTATTTATAAGCACAACTCATAAAAATGGCCCTTCTATCCACAATGATATTTTGAATACTCAATTTACAGATTTCAGAATATTTTGTAAAAATTTCAATTGGGTTCCATTTCTGATTGCAATAGTTCATGTCGTAATGAATGGTGTCTGCTACAAAGTTGCGAAAGCAGCTTGTAAGGTGATTGGTCAACGCCTTGCATTCGGACTTCCTCTTGTTCTTACCACTCCAATAGCGTTATCACTCGTAATCGGATTCTTGTCTACTGCTACAATGTCTGTGAATGGATGCGATTTGAAATTTCCAATGTGGGATAGAGATGTTACCACAATCCAGGACCACATTGCTGATTACTGGTTTGTACTGGTTGGCGGGATACTGAGTTATCTTTCCCTGTTGTTAGTCACGAACCATATATGGACACCAAAAAAAGAGAGATTACAGCCTACAGATAAGTACGTAATATCAATATATTAAAGAAGTTATTGTATATATACAATTATTGACTTTGATGAGGTTAATATACCAAAGAAACAATATTCACCGAGGCCGAAGTCCGATGTGAATATCACGCGATATTAATATAACGTTGTACCAGAGAACGTTCACAAGGGCATCAGTCAATAGAAATTAAGCAGACCAAGACGTCACTTATTAAAACACTTTTCATACAAACCAGCACGGATAGAAGTTGCAAGATTCGAATAAGTAGTTATCGCAGGTGAAGGACACAGTTTCTAATCAATTTCAAACGGGGTCTTCAATCTGTTGTTGCATCAGAAAACATTCAACAAATTAACGAACAAAATATAAATTTCTAAAAGTATTTAAAGGACAATAAAGCTATTACATGGTCATGCTTTGATTTACATCAATCTCTACAATCAGTACATATGTTTACTAAGGTTTGTGAGTTCTACTCTCGTCAGCGGAGAGTCAGACTTGATACATACTTTAATATTTGTCAGGGACGTAATAAGTGGTGACTGTTTTCTACAAGTAAATATATTTGAAATCTTGTTGAATGTAGCGCTTTCCAAATATACGATATGTATATGTCTCTAAGAATATTAACAACATGCTTCAAATAAGTGCATGCCGCCATAAATCAACCAAAACAGGAAATATTATTCAGGAATAAAAACCTAGCCAAAATGATGCATACATGTCTTACTCAGTGTCCATGTCTATTTATTTGGATATTACAATACCGACTGATAATTAGGGAGGGTGATGGTCGTTATCGTATGGTAGTTGGAGTTATAGCTAACAATGCAATCAGATCAGTGCCTATCACCACTAACGTTGTGATCTCGAATCTCGCTCATGGCGAGGTGTACGCGATACAACATTATGTCATAAAGTTTTTAGCGGCAGGTAGGTGATTTTCTCTTTTAGATTTTTTTTAGATTCTTTATTTCTCTTAAACCATAATACATACAGGTATAGAGATATGAAAATATGTACACTATTTACAATATATACAGACAGGTCATAACAAGAGGTTAACCGGGAGTCGACACACCTTTATTAATAATTCTGACAAAACGACATAATTTTTGAAGTTCTATTTTTGAAGTTGATGTCATTAATAGTTTGAACTTTATTATGTTTGGATTTATACGAATGTTTTTCTTTATATAAATTTTCCTTTGATTGCCGAAATACTGACATTTAAATAGATAATGAAATTCATCTCCAATTTCTCCATTATTACTCTGGATACTCCGGTTTCCTCCGCCAATAAAACTGACCGCCACGATTTAACTGCAATATTGTTGAAAGTGGCGTTAAACACCATAGCATAGCTTCCCATTAACATTTAGACAAAAATTAACAGATTTATTAAATTTCAGGTTGTTCGTGAAGCCTCTATACTGTGGAATGTTATTAGATCAATCTTTCCTCCTCAACAGAAGACGTGTAAATGATGAGTATATGTCTACAGACGACAAGGTATAGTGTTAGAATGAATCGATTCCATCTTCCGACCATATAGTTGACACAAGTGCACCATCGTCATAAAATACTATTTTGACCCATTACAATGTAAGAACGCCCTAAGAGACACAATTTGAGAGTTTTACGGTCGCCACCATGACTTGGTTGACCGTTATGGAATATCCTTGTCACAAATGACCACGGATATGTTCCACTTGTCATAATCACTCCCCAGTCCTTTCCTCATTCATGACTTCTCACCGGGTTTGTAACTAGATTAACACGTATGGTGCCACTAGTGGAGCAGAACTGATTACCCTTCCCGAGCACCCGAGGAGTTCACCCCCGATTTTTAGTGGTGTTCGTGTTACTCGATCTTTAGTTTTATGTGTATGTTTTATAGATCATTGTTTGTCCTTTAGTACTTTTTTCTTTTGGCCAGTGTGTTGTCTGTCCTTCTTCTATATGCGGATTCTAATTACCCCTTTGGTATCTTCAAACTCGTCTTGAAAGTCATATTCGTATTTGAGAAAGTATTAAGAATGTGGCAGGGTTAAAGCGATCAATGGAATATCAATCCGCATTTCTAGAATATATAAAAGTCCAAATACAAAGAACACTCATAAGGATGACATATATATATATATATATATATATATATATATATATATATGTATATTTAATTCATTGCAATATCACCGACATTATGTAATATTAATCCCCAAATTACAACAGATACATTACAATCAAGTAAATCCAACTACTATGCGATCACGGCCACGATGGCTCCCTATATTCATGTAAGAAACAGATTATAATTACAAAATGTAGGATTCATGATAAAAAAATCAAATTGGCTATAGATGTTACGGATATAAAATAGTAAAAAAATGTATACAAATAACAATCACATTAATATCTCTTTGAGCAGTTCCACAAAAAGGATGAGAATGATATCCCTATCCCTGATCTGCCAGATGACGTAAACTGGAACCCTACAGAGGATTGGTCAATACTGAGGAAAGATGACACGCCCATGTTATATATGTGTGCTACCATGTGGCACGAGACGGAGAATGAGATGACACAAATATTGAAATCATTGTACAGGTTGGTGCTTTCATAGTTATACTATGACTAAAAATGAAACAAAAGAATCAAAATAAATAAACGAATTCATAAAAAAAAGTAGTCCAGTCTACTTATGACGAAATCGACTATAATGGAAAAAAATATCAGCAGTTATTACTTATCACTAGTGACTAGTTTTCACCAGAAGTTGAATCTAATCATCACCAGTAATTATTTTTCACATTTAATTATTTATCACCAGTAGTAATTTCACCAGTAATTATTTATCACCAGTAGTAGTTTCACCAATAATTAGTTATCACCCGTAGTAGTTTCACCAGTAATTATTTTTCACCGGTAGTTAGTTGTCACCAGTAATTATTTATCACCAGTAGTAATTTCACCAGTAGTTATTCATCACGAGTAGTAATTTCATCAGTAATTATTGATCACCAGTAATTATTTATCACCAGTAATTAGTAATCACCAACAATTATTTATCACCAATAGTAGTTTCACAAATAATAATTTATCACCCGTAGTAGCTTCACCAGTAGTAGTTTCACCAGTAATTTTGTATTACCAGTAGTAGTTTCACCAATAATTGTTATCACCAGTAGTAGTTTCATCAGTAATTATTTATCACCATTAGTAGTTTCACCAGTAATTATTTATCATCATTAATAGTTTCACCAATAATTATTTATCACCAGCAGTAGTTTCACCAGTAATTAATCATCACCAGTAGTAATTTCACCAACAATTATTCATCACCAGTAGTAGTTTCACCAGTAGTTATTTATCACCAGTAGTAGTTTCACCAGTAATTATTTATCACCAATAGTAGTTTCACCAATTATTATTTATCACCCCTGTAGTAGTTTCACCAGTAATTATTTATCATCAGTAGTAATTTCCCCGGTAATTATGTATCATCAGTAGTAGTTTCACTAGTAATTATTTATTAGCAGTAGTAATTTCACCAATAATTATTGATCACCAGCAGTAATTTCCCTAGTAATTATTTATCACCAGTAGTAGTTTCACCAGTAATTATTTATCACCAGTAATTATTTAGCACCAGTAATTATTTAGCACCAGTAGTAATTTCACCAGTAATAATTTATCACCAGTAATAATTTCATTAGTAATTATTTAACACCAGTAGTAGTTTCACCAGTAATTATTTATCACCAGTAATAAGTTGTCACCAGCAATTAATAATCACCAGTAGGTATTAGTTGTCACCAATAATTAGTAATCGGCAGTAATTATTAGTTATCACCGGTAAATTTGCTATTTTGTAGAATGGACGAAGATCAATGTGCACGTCGTCATCTTCAAATGTTTCTTGGTATCAAAGATCCTGACTATTATGAATTTGAAGGTAACATCTTTATTTAAATTACAAATTTTTCATTATAGGATTAGAGTTATGGTGTTTAACGCCACTTTCAAAAACATTTCAGTTATATCGTGGCTGCTAGGTTTATTCGTGGAGGAAACTGGATTATCCGGAGAAAACCACCGACCTGCCGCAAGTCACTGAAAAACTTTATTACATAATGTTGTTTCGAGTACACCTCGCCATGAATGGGGTTCGCTTTTAACCGATAATGGGTATTAACTTTCCCTAACGTATGTGTAAGAAGCAAGTTACTGTCGATTCTAACTGTTTCAAGAAGGAAAAGTAGAGGTAAAGTATCAGAGGCCACATCCCGGTCCTTTCCTCATTCACGACTAATTACCGGATTTGTAGCTAGATTTACACGACGGGTGCAACTAGTGGACTAGTGGAGCAGGAACTGCCTACCCTTCCGGGGCACCTGAGTTCACCCCCGGTTTTAGTGGGGTTCGTGTTACTCGATTTTTAGTTTTATATTTATGTCTTGTAGATCGTTGTTTATCCTTTTGTACTTTTTCTTTTGGCCATTGTGTTGTCTGTTCGTCTTCGAGATATGGATTCTGGTTGCCCCTTTGGTTTGTTCAAGCTCTTCGTAACTCATTTGCAGTCTTTTCATATTCTTTGTTAGAAAATTATCCAGCGTAATAATTCAGTCTAATTAAGCTATGGGGGGTAAAACAGCTTCTAACAGGAATGCATTCTTTTCCTTTGATCTTTTTATTGTTTGTATATCAGAATGTAAGCAACAGTTATAATGTAAGCAACAGCTAAGAACTATGAAATAATACACTCAGATACGAGATATTGCACACTGTAAATCTGGGCTGTTGTTTTATTACTCTCAAAGAGCCGTGCAATAATCATAGACCTAGATGTGATATTGCATGGCTTCATGTAATAAATCATTTATACCATGGTTTTCCGGGTTAAGCGATTAATTAATTGTGGTATAAATAATAATTCTTAATTCCAATTGGTCATTATTTCAGTATTCAACTCCCTATTTCCCTGATCTTCATCTACATATTTGTGTACTGAAAACTACAAAAAGATCAATCATATCCATCATACGTGGATTTTGAAGGGTTTGTGAAACTGGATGTCATATTTTTTTTTATACCAGTGGGTTCCCTTGCCAAGGAGGTACAGTCATAATCGAATTATTCATTAGAATGTGTATCCATTACATAACAAATCACAGGTTGATTATGTTTTTTTTAATTTTAGCACATATTTTTTTCGACGATGCCTTTGATTTCCACAGCCTTGAGGAGTTTGAATATCAAGCTAATGACTATGTGAAGATGATGTTTGCTTGTATGGACCTTGCTGCAAGGTAAATTAGGAATCTCAATCACGACGTTGCGCTTTGTACGGTGAAACGTATTCAATTTTCATGTACTATATCAACAACTTTATTGACTTTTCTTATTAAATTTTACTTAAAATTTAGCACGAATTAAGTTTAGATTACAAGGAAGTTGAAAGGAAATTTGTTCGAAATCAAGAAAAATGGTTGATTTATGGTATTTAGGGCCACTTTCAGTAATATTTCAATTATATCGTGGCGGTCAGTTTTATTGGTGGAGGAATCCAGAGTACCCGGAGAAAACTATTGGAAATTAACATAAGGACTGGACATAAGTTATGTAAATAAAATCTTATATAATGTTTAATAAATTTAACACTTTTTTTTTTCAAATTTAACACGAATTCAGCAGAATTGTTTCGTGTATTAGATCTTTAAAAAACAAGTAATGAAAAGTGTATCATGTTTGATCTCACAGTGCTGTTCATGGAGTAATGATGAAGATCCCGCCACCTACCAAAGTACCCACCCCATACGGAGGACGTTTAATATGGCGCATGCCTGGTGGAAACAAAATTGTTGCCCATCTTAAAGACAAAACAAAGATAAGACACAGGAAACGATGGAGTCAGGTAATATACTATATATATATCCATCTTTACCTTTAAAGGGGTTTATGGAGTTTAACGCCACTTCCAACAATATATCAGTTATATCGTGGAGGTCTATAATATTGGTGGAGTAACAGGAGAAAATCACCGATCTGCTGCAGGCCACTAGCAAACTTTATCACATAATTTTGTATCGGGTACACCTCGCCATTAGCGGTATTCGAACTCACAACATTAGTGGTGATAGACACTGGTTGCATAGGTAGTTTTAAATCCAAATACCATACGATAACGATCTGGTATTGAGGTAGCGCTTGTTCCGGAATTGTGTATAAAGATATATTATAGAAATAATCAATGATTGATTGATTGATTTTTGGTGCTTAGCGCCACTTTCAGCAATATTTCAGCTATATCATGGCGACCAGTTTTAGTGGTGGAAGAAGCCGGAGTACCCGGAGAGAACCACCGACCATGGCCAAGCAACTGATAAGCTTTATCACTTGCGGTTGAGAGGAGAGTGCACCCTTTGTTGTACTTTAATAATCAATGCAATTACGTTATTAATTTGTATTGTAAATGATTTGTGAAATGATGTATTAGGTAATTTAAAATTTATTTAAATCAAGGAATGGTGATAAACTATGTTTAAGATATATAGAATAAATAATAAAAACAACAAAAACTACCACACTGTCGGAACAGCTTTAAAATTCAATCGACAAATCGTACAAAGAGAGACCAGATCGATAGTCCTAACACACTCATGCATATAATTAACAACAAGATACCGGTAATATGAAAGGGTAAAAAATAAGCCGGGAAAAATTGAGAACTTGCTATCATTTTAGATATCAAATTAGATGAAATGATGAATTTTACTTATTTGCCCTGTTTGTTGAATGATTTATGGTACAATTTCATGCATATACACATAATAAATGAATTACAAACTGATAGCAGGAAGAAAACATAGTTTATATTAATAATATATAATGTATAACAGATAGAATGTCTTTGTGATTCAGTATTGGATAATACATGGAAAGCTGTAGGTTATTAAAAATAATCCACGAGCGCCGTTAGTCCCAAATGTATTATTATTTTGTTGAGAATTTAAAGCTACCCATGTAATATCTTACTTATTACCTTTCCATAGAAATCTATGGATGTGTTTTTTTTTACTTTTATATCTTTGCATTTTAGGATTTAGTATCCAAATTTGATAGCAATAAAAGTAATAATAGTAGTAAAGAAAACAATCAATTTTTATCCTGCAATCAGTACATTTGCTGTACAAATATACCATACGAATACATTTTTGCTTTATTCGTAGCCTACGAATAAACCTTTGAAGCCTACGAATAAACTTTTAAACCTACGAATAAACTTTTAAGCCCCGCCCATAGATTCCGGAACTACTTTTTTGTATGTTTCTGCTCTCCTGTGAAGGAGGTACAATATTAACCGTAACCAATGTCAATAATCGACGTCGTTTTTTTCTAATAAATGTTTTCGTTCTCACTATTTGTATATTTACAAACCGACAAAATGAGACTAATAATTTTAAAATTTCATATTTTTCATACATATTTTACGATAAAAAAAATCCTAGAAGTCAATAACTAAAGGACAAAGGGAATAAACCAAAGAGGGCATGCCCTCCAACAGATGAGGAAATTAACATCCTTTATAACAGAAACGTTCTGGGCAGTCACACACCACAATCTTTACTAAACACACTTATATGGTTAAATAACTCAGTACAGTTTGAACATCAAACTCTAAGATTACTACATATATTTTATTATAAAATTTCTTCATATTAAATGTTCAATTAATTCACATCAATTACTTCAACATATCAGATAGTAGATTTCTTCAAGGTGAAAAGATCACATATTCCTGCTATTGCATCAAGTCACTTTAAAATTATAGATAATTATTTATATTCTCAATTCTTTATGACACCACAAAATATCTATATAATTTGTTTTAACCATTTGGAATAATTGTATTCAGTCACTTCCTCCAATCTTTTTGCATATTTTTTTAAAACATTTTTTTCTTTTGCAAAATTCCAACAAAATTGTATGATTTGTCAGTTGAAATTAGTGTTTTATCTGCTGGAATTCTACTCACTGTTGATCAGGATTACAGTACATTTTGTTATTTTGTGCAATTCCATTTGAAACTGATTCACATACCCCTGGCCTGTATGCAACAACTGAGTGATTGTTCTTGAAAAATGTCCTTTGTTTAATCAGATCTTTATAAAACGTTCATAGGTTTTCATGCAATTATTTCTTTCATATATATAGTCTTTGCACTTATTTCAAACATCACATGTACATTGTACACTGTTAGACCATTAATTCAGCCATTCATCTGAAAGACATTAATATAGCATTGATTATAATTAAAATACATGTTATTATATATTTACTAATAAAATAACAAGAAAAAAGGAACAAAATGCAGACTAAATTAGCAATGTTTGAATATTTGAAACTTCAAGCTTTCATAATGCATTTTTGTATGATCTGACTCAGAAAATATATTTGCACATTAGTCATTACTCGCAACAGCCAACATTATCATGTAAATATTGTTCATTCCAGAAAAATAATTAAAACCCAGGCACATAGCTATTTAAAAAAAATATAAGTATAATAAGTGACCAAACCCTGCTATGCTCTAGAATAATCGTGTATACAGCTACTTTCAACAATATTTCAGTTATATCATGGCGGTCAGTTTTATTGGTGGAGGAAACCGGAGTACCCGGAGAAAACCACCGATCTGCGCAAGTCACTAACAAACTTGATCACATAATGTTGTATCGAGTACACCTTGGGATGAACGGGATTTTACTTGAGTGGTGAAGTGATTACATAGGTAAATTTAATTCCAACTACCATACGTGCACAATCACGATGGCCACTACTATGCTTTAGAGATCCACTTAGATTTAAGTGCCATACGTGCACAATCACGATGGCCTCTACTATGCTTTAGAGATCCACTTAGATTTAAGTGCCATACGTGCACAATCACGATGGCCACTACTATGCTTTAGAGATCCACTTAGATTTAAGTGCCATACGTGCACAATCACGATGGCCACTACTATGCTTTAGAGATCCACTTAGATTTAAGTGACATACGTGTACAATCACGATGGTCTCTACTATGCTTTAGAGATCCACTTAGATTTAAGTGCCATACGTACACAATCACGATGGCCTCTACTATGCTTTAGAGATCCACTTAGATTTAAGTGCCATACGTGCACAATCACGATGGTCTCTACTATGCTTTAGAGATCCACTTAGATTTAAGTGCCATACGTGCACAATCACGATGGCCTCTACTATGCTTTAGAGATCCACTTAGATTTAAGTGCCATACGTGCACAATCACGATGGTCTCTACTATGCTTTAGAGATCCACTTAGATTTAAGTGCCATACGTGCACAATCACGATGGTCTCTACTATGCTTTAGAGATCCACTTAGATTTAAGTGCCATACGTGCACAATCACGATGGTCTCTACTATGCTTTAGAGATCCACTTAGATTTAAGTGCCATACGTGCACAATCACGATGGTCTCTACTATGCTTTAGAGATCCACTTAGATTTAAGTGCCATACGTGCACAATCACGATGGCTTCTACTATGCTTTAGAGATCCACTTAGATTTAAGTGCCATACGTGCACAATCACGATGGTCTCTACTATGCTTTAGAGATCCACTTAGATTTAAGTGCCATACGTGCACAATCACGATGGTCTCTACTATGCTTTAGAGATCCACTTAGATTTAAGTGCCATACGTGCACAATCACGATGGTCTCTACTATGCTTTAGAGATCCACTTAGATTTAAGTGCCATGCGTGCACAATCACGATGGTCTCTACTATGCTTTAGAGATCCACTTAGATTTAAGTGTCATACGTGCACAATCACGATGGCTTCTACTATGCTTTAGAGATCCACTTAGATTTAAGTGCCATACGTGCACAATCACGATGGTCTCTACTATGCTTTAGAGATCCACTTAGATTTAAGTGCCATACGTGCACAATCACGATGGTCTCTACTATGCTTTAGAGATCCACTTAGATTTAAATGCCATGCGTGCACAATCACGATGGCCTCTACTATGCTTTAGAGATCCACTTAGATTTAAGTGCCATACGTGCACAATCACGATGGCCTCTACTATGCTTTAGAGATCCACTTAGATTTAAGTGCCATACGTGTACAATCACGATGGCCTCTACTATGCTTTAGAGATCCACTTAGATTTAAGTGCCATACGTGCACAATCACGATGGCCTCTACTATGCTTTAGAGATCCACTTAGATTTAAGTGCCATACGTGCACAATCACGATGGTCTCTACTATGCTTTACAGATTCACTTAGATCTAAGTGCCATACGTGCACAATCACGATGGCCTCTACTATGCTTTAGAGATCCACTTAGATTTAAGTGCCATACGTGCACAATCACGATGGCCTCTACTATGCTTTAGAGATCCACTTAGATTTAAGTGTAATGTAAACAGTGTTTGATATATTTTAAGATATAGCTTATTGTCGAGAATCAGATGTTTATTGATTATATATCAGGAACGTGTGATCACTGTGGTCTAGTTGTAAGACGGAAGTGTTGAAACTTAAAGTAGACTTAGAAAATCCAACAAGGTGTTCGATACCCACATGTATCATAATATTAATAACGTGTTTTAAGGCTTATACAGTGAAAGATTAAATTATGAAAAGATAGTTTAAACAGTGATAGCCAACAATTAGTGCTGCTCGATCTATAGTTTTCTATGTAATGTTTTGTAGATCGTTGTTTATCCTTTTGTCTTATTTCTTTTCTCTTGATAAAGCCCCGAGTTCAACCCGGTTTTTTGTGGTGTTTGTGTAGCTCAATATTTAGCTTTCGGTGTAATGATTCCATAAACTCATTATAGGTGATGTACATGTACTACTTTCTGGGACACAGATTAATGAATCTGAAGGACAAGACTAAAAAACAAAAGGAGAAAATAGCACAGAATACATTTCTACTGGCTCTAGATGGTGATGTCGATTTCCAACCATCAGCAGTCCAACTGCTTGTCGACAGAATGAAGAAGAACTTGAACGTTGGAGCTGCTTGTGGTCGTATACATCCAATCGGATCAGGTAATATACCTCTCTATCAAACCATACCAGTTAACAGGATTTTCGCTCTCGTTTCTGAAAAAAAAAGCCAATCAGATGCTGATATTCTGATTACCCCTTTGGTATCTTTAAGCTCTTCCTAGAGTTCAAGAACAACAATCGCATTCTAAGATGTTTTAATGTTCAGGCCTGGTCACTTGTTTTTTTCTTTGCTTCAATGGGTTGTAATTTCTTTTATATACTTAATTAGTACTTTACATATGTCGTAGGTAGTAATATAGTCTTTTATTATACTTCTCATACTTTTTTCTATATAAATTTTATTGCAATAAAAACACTATTTCCATAGTTTCATTCAGTTCGTCTGAAAAGTACTATTTACCGGTGAATA
The DNA here is from genome assembly GCA_963383655.1 of Bathymodiolus septemdierum. Classification (NCBI taxonomy): domain Eukaryota; kingdom Metazoa; phylum Mollusca; class Bivalvia; order Mytilida; family Modiolidae; genus Bathymodiolus; species Bathymodiolus septemdierum. The sequence continues at coordinate 37,003,151 of OY726531.1, forward strand.
GCACAAATGTCTATTCACCGGCCGGTGAATAGCACTTTAATCACATGTTGTTTTGTTGGTTTTTAAAAAAATTATTTCTTCTTCAAATGCACACATGAAAATGTATTAGTTTTAAAAAGCATTAATAAAGTAGACTAGAAATCCACGAGAAAAGGACCTAATTTAGAATTTTGAATTGCACAGTTGTTCAGTATAATAAAACACTTATAGACTTGATATTCGGGTAATAACACTTTAATTGTCCCCTCTGTACCAACCATTTTCCTCGGCGTTGCCTCGGAAAATAGTTTGTACCTTGGGGACAATACAAGTGCTATTACCCTCATACACAGTCAATAAGTGTATAATGTTGTACAAAATATACATGAGCATATAGTCATTGAGCAAAACAAGACAATTATTGCTACGATCGTGATTTGCGAAATTGTGTTTGAAATGAACCCTGAGAATTAACAGTGCGATTTACAAGAGAGGTGGTCGTGTTCCGGAATTTTCTAAGCAGTATCTCATATTTCTTTTTCTATATCGACCTTATAATATATCATTTAAATAGACACAAAGCATGTATTGGTAAAATAGGTAATGTATTTATTATTAAAACTATGGTTCTCCTTCCTCAGGCAGAGGTGACCTTTATCGATTTGGGCAGTTCTTTTTATGCCCTTTGGTATTGTTTCTACCAAAGGATAAAGCTGTAGGACTTAAAATCTTTTGATTTTGAGATGAAGGTTATTTCAGAAACACGTCGCATGCACTAAATTTAATATCTACTTTGAGTAGCTATTGATTGTTTGTTATTTCAAAATTTATCTTTCCAAAGCCCTTTAAGTTTGAGGAATATTTATTGTCGGACTCTATGTATTTGTCAGATTTTTTTTTTCTTTTTCTTTTTTTTCTTTTTTTTTTTTTTATAAAATACACATTTGTATATTTTTTTTTTTTTATTTAGGACCCATGGTTTGGTATCAGAAGTTTGAATATGCTATAAGTCACTGGCTCCAAAAGTCTGCAGAAAACGTAATGGGGTGTGTTCTGTGCAGTCCAGGATGCTTCAGTCTGTTCCGTGGCTATGCTCTAATGGACGATAACGTCATGAGACGTTACACAACGCCACCTACAGAAGCTCATCATTACGTTCAGTATGATCAAGGTATATTACTGTCAAAATAACCTGAATGAATGCTGTAATGAATTAAAACATGTGTTTTCATACAGTTGAATCTCGTTATGTCAAACTCGGTTTACTCGAAAATTCGGTTAAGTCAAAATTTATCTGAAGTCCCGTTTTAAACTTGATGCTTTTCTACTTAATTTACTCCTCTTATCTCAAATTTCGCTGTGTCAAAATTTCGGGTTTCTGGAAGTAGTTTTTCAATCCCTAATATACATATCCATTCAAATTATGTTCGTTATGTCGAAATTATAAATAAAATCGATCAACAGACCTGACAAGATGTAGTTTATTGTATTATTATATCAAGAATGAAGGTTTGGGATCATACAACTAGCTGAACCCCGCCACTTTGCAGACTAACAGGCCCGTTCTAAGCACGGAGAGTGAGTGGAAATATATGTGTGTCTAAGGGATATCAACTTTGTCTCAGTTTCTACATTTTTCCGATTAGATTTTGGAACTGTTCTGACAGTGAGGTATTTTTTTTTTCATTTTTTTTATTGCATACATGTATTGCTGATCATAATTCTCCTATAGATGGATCACTTTGGTCAAATGTCTTTGGTATTAATATTGAAATGAGAAGGGACATGAGCTACTAACTATATACATGTGCATGTAATTTGAGATGAATGCTATTTTCACAATTCTATTAGAAATAAATATATATTTGAAAATGATGTAGATCGTTAACTGAATGTATGCAGCATCATGAAAATGCTTTGAATTATCGCCCCTTTCCCGCACTAAAAGAGCATTTTTTTCCCGTTTTTTTTTCTTTGCAGGAGAGGATCGATGGCTATGTACATTATTATTACAACAAGGATATAAGGTAGAATATGTAGCTGCATCTGATGCTTTGACGTATGCCCCGGAAGGATTTTACGAGTTTTACAATCAGCGTCGGCGATGGTCACCATCTACCATGGCAAACATTCTCGATCTACTTAGCGATTGGAAAAACGTTACATCAAAGAATGAAGACATTTCAAAATTGTACATCGCGTACCAAATGTTTTTGATGGCGTCCTCAATATTGACCCCAGGAACGATATTATTGATGATCTTAGGATCCCTCTACACAGCATTCCCACTGATTGCACCATGGACGGCATTTGTTGCTAATTTAATTCCTGTCATTATAATGGTCATATTGTGTTTTGTTGCAACGAGTGACACGCAGGTAAGATATAATCAAGATTGATTGGTGTTTAACGCCAACTTTAGTAATTATTTCAGCTATAGCGTGGCGTGACATTGTTAAGAAAATGATGACGGAGAGAGAATTCACATGCTGTGAAAGTACCTTTATTCGTTGGCGCACATTTTCGTGGTTTTACGAAATGCATTGATCCTTAGGTTCTTGAATTCGTGGTTTCAAACATTCAATAGGAAATTTGTATTTCGTTGGATTTTTTATTTTCGTGGTTCACGGGAGAACCACAAAATCAGCAAAAATTTGAATCCTACAATTGATAATGATTTCACAGTATATTTTTCACTTTTACGATTCCCCTTCTTTTGATGTTTTTAAAAAGGGGGGGGGGGTCTCACTATAACCGTGCTAGAATGGTAGTTAGACTTGCATATACCTATGTACGTTGATGTCAACGGTCACTTAACTTTGTGAGTCCGTCCAAAATGAGGTGTACTCTTTACATATATACACGATAAGATATGTTAGTGACTTACGGGATGTCGGTCATGTACTCAGTGGTGACACTTTCCACCACCAATAAAACTAGTCGCCTCACAATAACAGAAATACTCTTGAACATATTACATTTTCATTATAAATAAGACTAATGCAGGAAAATATAGCCGGTCGTGTTCTCAGTGGGTGATATTTTCCTCCACCAATAAAACTAGTCGCCTCAAAATAACAGAAATACTCTTGAACATATTACATTTTCATTATAAATAAGACTAAAACAGGAAAATATAGCCGGTCGTGTTCTCAGTGGGTGATATTTTCCTCCACCAATAAAACTAACTGCTTCAATATAACAGACATACTCTTGGATGTATTACAATTACATAAGACTTAGGCATGAAAATATAGCCAGCCGTGTTCTCAGTGGGTGATATTTTCCTCCACCAATAAAACTAACTGCTTCAATATAACAGACATACTCTTGAACATATTACAATTGCATAAGACTAAAGCATGGACATATATCCGGCCGTGTTCTCAGTGGGTGATATTTTCCTCCACCAATAAAACTACGCCTCAAAATAACAGAAATACTCTTGAACATATTACATTTTCATTATAAATAAGACTAAAGCATGGACATATATCCGGTCGTGTTCTCAGAGGGTGATATTTTCCTCCACCAATAAAACTAGTCGCCTCAAAATAACAGAAATACTCTTGAACATATTACAATTGCATAAGACTAAAGCATGGACATATATCCGGCCGTGTTCTCAGTGGGTGATATTTTCCTCCACCAATAAAACTAGTCGCCTCAAAATAACAGAAATACTCTTGAACATATTACATTTTCATTATAAATAAGACTAAAGCATGGACATATAGCCGGTCGTGTTCTCAGTGGGTGATATGTTCCTCCACCAATAAAACTAACTGCTTCAATATAACAGACATATTCTTGAACGTATTACAATTGCATAAGACCAAGGCATGAAAATATATCCGGCCGTATTCTCAGTGGGTGATATTTTCCTCTAGCAATAACACTAACTGCTTCAATATACCGGTAACAGACATACTCTTGAACGTATTACAATCGCATAAGACTAAGGCATGATAACATATCCGGTCGTGTTCTCAGTGGGTAATATTTTCCTCCACCAATAAAACTATCTGCCTCAATATAACAAAATTACTCTAGAACGTATTACGCAAGACAAGAGGAGTTCCATGTTGTATAATACATTGATAATAGACATGGCTTAGATACACAATATTCTTCTAAGACAAGACAACTCTATCAGATCATTGTGTTATCTTTTCCATGTACTGTGTGTATACATTTTTTTTAATATTTCAATCCAATATATGAATAGTTCACCAATACTACATAATATAGGAATAGGCTGGTTGATTGATTGGTTTATGGTATTTAACGCCACTTTCAACAGTATTTCAGCTATATCGTGGTGATCAGTTTTATTGGTGTAGTATCGGGAAGAAACCACTGACCCGTGACAATTCACTGATCACACAAAGTACACCTCGCGATGAACGGACTTCGAACTCACAATTTTAGCTATATGAAGAGGCATGGTTTTCGTACTGCGAATATATGAATTGGCATGGTTTTCATGCTGAGGAAATGTATGAATGGATGAGCCTTACAAACCCCAGCTGCACACTAACTGCCAAATTGTACCAGCAATTGACACCATTGACACAAGACTGTAATTTTACCTCGTGTAATCAAAGACAACAAATTAACAGATAAAGAAACAAGAAAGTTCGATCTTGTTTTATTTTGCCAACTCATATCCATATATCTTGTATTGTAGTTAAGCTATGCCGCCATTTTGTCAACAATATACTCATTAGTGATGATGATAGTGATAGTTGGGTTGCTGAGGGAGGCAGCGGAAGCCCAGTTTTGTTCTGTGACAACGTTTTTCCTTGTTTTTGTAGCTGGGATATTTATTATTTCAGCTTTTCTACACCCACAGGTAAATAATAAAATGAAAATAATAAAAAAGAATACCACACTGTCGGAACAGTTTCAAAATCCAATAAAAAATATGGTAGACAGAGGCAATATCTATACTCCTAACACACAATACATAACCGCTCACGTTCCTAGCTTGGTAAGCGCTCTTTAATAAAGGAGGTATCATACACTACAGGGAGATAACTCTTTAAAATCAGTTGAATGCTTTGATCATATGATGCTTGTATGCAGGTTTCAAGCATCTCGGTGATCAAAACCACAGAGAGAAAAGCTGCTATGTGGCTAGTGAATGTATAGTTCTGAGTCTGTTGGTTGAAATTTGTTAAAATTTTGATATTTATTACAGTGGATATATTCAAACACACTGCCAAAAAAATAAGAAAATTAAACGAGCAGATCAAATTTTACCTGAAGTGTTTGGTACGTTTTCTTGTGCACAATTATGTTACCCTGTAATCTTTTGTTGAAAAGTATCCACTTATCTACCATAAATTAGTGTCAACATGTATGCGTTGCTAACAGTAGATTTAAGATGTATTCTTAGTGCTAACATGTATTGTGTTAAACACTGTTCTAAAACTAACTCCTTATTCGATAATTTAAGAAGAGTTTGAACAATCCCTATATCTAAGAACAGACAATACAATGGCCAAAACAAAAATGACAAAAGGACAAACAACAATCTACAAAACGTACACATAGAATTAAAGATCCAGTAACACGAACCACACTAAAAACTGGGGATGAAAACAGTTTATTTAATTTCTTGTACAATATAAATTTTACAATTTTGTTATAAGTTGTTGTTTAGAATAGTAAATTAAAGGCATCCAATGGCTAAATGTGGGAATACCACATCGAACCATGAAAACTGTGATTAAAACAGCTTATATTGATAATATTGTTTTCAGGAATTCTGGTGTCTGTTACATGGACTGTTGTATTTCTTGGCAATACCTTCTATGTCAATGTTGTTGATGATATACTCACTTGGCAATCTACATGTGGTGTCTTGGGGAACACGTGAAACAAAAACTGCCACTCCACAACAGGGGACACAACAAGACAAACAAAGACCAAATGCAGTTCAGAGTTGGTTAGATAAAATGGGTTTATCAGATGGAGGAGGCAATGGTTCTTCCGACTATCAGTTTTCTTTTGGAAATTTGTTTAGGTATAAATATATACGTTAGAAAAAAATCGAAGGGACACTCAAGTATCAACAATCCAGAGACTCGGGCAACATTGGGAACAAGACACAAAACAAAACATAAAATGCAAAATTAAATTTATTGCTATTTCTAATTTATTTTAAGCAGGTGTACAATATTTTGGTTGTAGTTATATTGGAATAGCAATGCAAATTGCAGATTATCTGTGTAAATTAAGGCGATATGTGCACATGTAATAGTTCTGATCCAATCACGTTTTTAATGTATTTTCAAATAGCGGTAGTTCATACCGATACAGAGAGGTCGACTATAGTTTTAATTGTTGTTATTGCACTGGAGTTAGGGTTGTGGTGTTTAACGTCCCTTTTAACAATATTTCAGTTATATCGTGGTTTTCAGTTTTATTGGTGGAGGAAACCAGAGTACCCGGTGAAAACCACCACCGACCTGCCACAAATCACTGACAACCTTTATCACATAATGTTGTATCAAGTACACTTCGCCATGAACTGGGTTCGAACTCACAACTTTAGTGGTGATAGGCACTGATTCTGACTGTGTTAACATCTTACCATTATATGTTCAGTTAATTCTGTAGGCTACATTTGATTGTTTGTCTTTTTGATGGATGGTGTTTAACACCACATTTAGCAATATTTCTGTTATATCATGTCGGTCTGTTTTATTCGTGGAGGAAACCAGAATACCCGAAGAAACCCACCGACCTGCCGCAATTCACTAACAAACTTTATCACATAATGTTGTATCAAGTACACCTCACCATGAGCAGGATACGAACTCACAACGTTAATCGTGAAAGGCACTGATACCATACAATCACGACTACGAAGTCCCCTATTGTATTTGGAGGTTATGAAATCAATTTTGATAATAACAATAACTGACTTTGATTTTCACTTGACTTACGGTCTCGGCGAATATTAAATCTTGAGTTGATAAAGCATTGTACAAATACATTCAAAAGTCGATAATTGCTTAATGGTTAGTTGACTACTTTCTTACGCTATTTTGAAGGAGGTATTTTATAGATTTTCGTAATTCCTAACCCGGCAGAAGTATATAGTACCTCTCAAATGCAGGTTATGGGCCGCTTCACACATTTATTCATTGCTGAAGACTCTTCTGTGACAGAAATGCACAACAACAATTAAAGCGCTGTTCCTTTATATGAGTCTATGTCCAATTGTAATGTTGAATAGTCTCTCAAGTCCATTTACATCCATTTATCCTGCATTTGTGTGATGTTCAGTACTAATAAAGGGAGTCACATAAACTTCAGTGTTATTTGGTCATTAACCAAATAAAGCATCTGTGTTACCTGATTCATGTAGAGCGACAGACAGAAAAGGTAACAGTATAAGCGCTGACTTCACAAATGACGCCATTGGAAACGATTAGAACGACGTTTGTTTCAGCTATTTGCAAAGAATTTGGAAGTTGTTTTGAACTTTTTGATATTGCAGGATAAACACAATATACATCGTCATGAAATTATTTTATTTGCACTCGCTACGAAACAAGCTTGAAATCTCGTCATAGACTCGTTTTTCTACCTGTTTCTAAAGGTCTTACAAATAAATTTTATATTTTCAGACAATGTACGTACATTGTATATCTCTTTTCTTACTTATTAATTAACATACTTTGCCATGTTGTTTTATGTACAGGTGTATGTGTTGTCCACGTTCAGATGTTCAAAACGAGGACACCAGGTTGAGAGCTATATTAGAAAGGTTAGATGATATGGAAAATAAAATGACGGAAGTGACGTCATTTTCGCATGGTGGCGGTAGTATCACAGAATCAACTAAGCAGGAAAAACAGGAAGAGTCACCAGCACCAGCCCCGTTTTCACAGCAAGATATTCTGATGGATAGTGGTGAACGAGGTACGTTAAGGTCATTAAATTGACTACGGGAAGTAGAAATCATTTTTGTGACGTCACAATGCGCAAGAAACGTTAATGATGTTTGTAATAATGTAAATTATTATATGAAATACAGAGATTTGGTGGAGTTCCTGTTGTTCGATCATTATTTTTATGTGTATTGTGGTTATTCCTTTTGTCCTTTTTCCCCTCATTGTGTTTTCTGTCCTCCTTTGATTTGTGGATTCTGATTGCCCCAATCTCATCTTCATAAAGGACAGTAATAAAAACATTAACAGTTATATTTCACATTGTTTATATATTAAAGATATTTTTTTTCCGACGGTATGCCCCAATCATATGCTGGGAATCGCAGAATGTTTTTATGTTGACCCGCGGGTTTGGCGGATGAAAACCATATTTGGAAATATAATACCGTAATACGCCTAGATAAAACATGAATACCCCAATATGTAACAACAAGTCGTTCATCTATCCATTGCTATTTTGGATTTACATACTTAGTATACATATGCAAAAAATTCCTACCATCACTGAAGTCTGGTATTAATTTTAGTCTGTGTTGCGGTGTACTCGATTAAACTTTGTTTTATAACGTTAGTCAGTGACTTGTGACAGGTCTGTGGTTTTATCTACGTGCACACGTTTCCTCCGCAAATACATATGATCGCGACGATATAATTAGAATATTGCTAAAAATCGTCTTAAGCACCATTAACCCTAAGCTTCTAAGAAGCGTCAAAGCTATCAGTTCCTGCATTTTAATTCCATAGCATTTTAAGGCTAAAGTTGTGTGTTAATGAAAGTATTTTTTGTATGATTACAGCACATGAAAATCACGTACTTGTAAGTAAATCAACATACTTTAATATAATAATTAGTGTGTTCGACTTGATTTCTCAGTTGTTCGATGTAGCCATAGTATTGTTTGAGAGGAATTGCGAAAATAATCTTGATTTTAGTCAACAGAGTTGTCACAATTGAAACACATGATCGCGAACTGTTTCCTTGGAAATAAAAACGTAGGTATCAAATTTAATGCGCACCACGCGTTTCTGGAATAAACTTCATCAGGTGACGCTCAAAATCAAAAGATTGGAAAGCCAAATAATTTAAAGTTGTGGGAGCAATAAAACCAAAAGGCCTATACCGGATAGCCAAAACCGGCTACGGTCATGTATGCCTAAGGGAGGATAACCCTTTTGAAGGAAAACTGTGGTCCTGTCGTAGTTAGTTTTCACATCTTACCCTATCACAAAACTTGGTACTTTCGATTTCGACAAGGTTTCATTGTAGCTCGATTACAATTAATGGTACATATATCTTTCTTAGTAAAATAATATTTGCTAAGAAAACATTTCTTCTTCTTCAGTGAATCCAATATTCAAGGAAGAAAAGCAGAAGAAGAGAGACGAACTTATAGATCCTTATTGGGCTCTTGATAAGCAGTTACGTGGAGGACCAATGGAGTTTTTAGATAAGGGTGAAATAGACTTCTGGGTAAAATTTATCAAGAGATATCTATATCCGCTTGAAGGTAACAAAGAACACGAGAAGAAAGTAGCAAGGGAGCTAATTGAGCTACGTAATAAAGTCTGTCTTGCATTTCTTCTTATGAACGCACTTTTTGTCACAATAGTCTACACTTTAACGGAGGTCAACAAATCTGACGGATCCTTGTCTATTGCGCTTCCATGTGGTGATACTGGTAGCAGTAGTGGGGGGAAATCCGAGGGAAACACAGGTCAAGGCCATATCGAACCAATTTCGTTTGCGTTCACGGCTATATTTGGCATCATGCTGTTAATTCAGTTTGTGTGCATGCTTTTTCATCGGTACTCGACCCTACTCCACATAATCGCTTCAGCGGAACTTAAAATTAAAAAGACAATACAGAAAGCGATTGGTGGAGAACAGGAAGTAGAAGTCAATGATATTGACATCGATGACGGCCTTGACCTTGTACGTCAAATGCAAGCGTCAAATGAAACAGATACTGCATCAGTGTCGTTAGATGCGTTTGATGCCGCCCAAGATGTAGAAACAAGTCACGATGACGAGATGCCAGGTGAACCGAAAGGAAAAGACCTTTGGAACAAGTTACAAAAACGACGGAAGCAAATGGCAGGAAACACGCTCAGCAAGAACTTTATACGGAACTTTGCAAAGCTACAGAAAGTTGTTGAACTTGATGACACCGCAAGCATTACACCAATGTCTGGCGACAATGTAGACAACGCAGAGGAGAGAATGGGCAATGTGCAAAAGCAATTTGGGAGGCGAAAATTAACAAGAAAATCACTAGCTACAATAGTTACTATTGTACAAAATGATAGTATCAAGGATGAAATAAAAAAGAGAGCAGAGCAGCTTAACAGGATAGAACAGCTAAAGAAAGACAGACGACGAGCGCTTTTACGGAAAGCCGTTATCAATGTACGAGCTGGACAGAGACCGAGATCTAGCTTAGGTACCATAGTAACACAAAAGCAAGTCCAACAGCGATTAGAAAAGATCGACGTTGAGCTAAGCGAACAAACCAAGACAGACGACCAACCAGCCTCTCCTGGCTTACAAATTACTGACAACAAACCTAGCGATCTTTCTAACTCAGACGTTTTGTTTTGAGAGACTGTTCAGGATCAGAATCACTCCTCTACACCACTGAGATTCGTTTCGTTTCGTTTTAATTCTGTGTAATATGGATTAATCAATTGTATGTTATACATTTTGTGATTTTATGGATTTTTATTAGATTCGCTTCGTTTTAATTCTATGTATTATGGATTAATCAATTGTATATTATACCTTTCGTGATTTTATGGAATTTTTGAATTTTATAAATTACATAGAGAATCAATTTACATTTGACAAATTACGAATTATGGTCATAATAATGCGATACGATCATACTCGTTCACATTTATGATAATGTTGCATTTTGGGACTTCCGTTAACCTTTCATAGCTCCATTGGATAAAAACACACCAATGACCAGCAGAGTAACATCACAGCAGGACATTCGTGGTTGAAATTGATTTCAGCGTGCGGGAAATAGAAATGGTGTTTGGGGCCGTCATGGTAGTGATCGTATGGTCGTTAGATTTATAGCTACCCATGCAATCAGTGCCTATCATCACTAACAGTGTGATTTCGAACCACGTTCATGGCGAGGTGTACTCGATACAACTTTATGTGATAAAGTTTGTCAGGACCGCCACGATATAACTGAAATATTGTTGAAAGTGGCGATAAACACCATAAACCAAACCAAGCCAAACCGACTGATTGGATTATTTAGGGGTGTGAATGCGAAACTTGTAGCTCAAACGAGAAAGTTTATCGGGTAATGCTTAGCTGGCTTATATACACACAGGTATACTTGTATATTATCACATATGTTTATATGAAGACCTAATATAATGATCTCATTGGAGCGCTTGTTATATAATTATTATTATGTAAATGACGTTTAATTTAATCTCATGTAATTCTCATCGTATTTATAATCTTAACATGTTTCAATCCTTCGACTTTGAGCGTACCTGATGAAGGTTATTCTGAGCGTACCTGATGAAGGTTATTCCACACGAATACAACAAAGATCACTACATATGGCCTTGGAAATCCAGGCTCTGGCTTGGGACAGGAACTGTGGGTGGAGGGGTTAAACCGGTTGATGAGATCCCAAATATTCCCTTATTGATGTGTATACTTGTGGTGTGCAATAAATGTAGACCCCCAAATAAAATAATAATAACAACGCCAAATTTGTCTTTTTTTTTGCAGGATTTAATACTCCGAATTAATGTTTAATTTTTAACTTTCGGTTATCTCGGAGTTCTAGGTAGTATATATTGATCACTGATAGTAATTGTTTCTAATGTTAAATGATAAATTATTAATACACTATAAATACAAAAATATAGTACATTTTCATATCAACGCGTACTCATCATTCAGATAAAGACATGTGTTTTACGACACACCTACTGTAGAAACGGTTTACGTTAATAATTGTATTACTATCTAGAACAAGATGTCACGACTTATTTAAATACAAATTACAATGTACAATACTTTATATTTTTATGTATATTTATATGTATAGTATTAATCTTTGATATCTATAAAGATATTTAATAAACATAATATTGATTTCTTGTTGGACTTGATACAACATTATGTGATAAAGTTTGTCAGTGACTTGCGACAGGTCGGTGTGTTTTTTCGGGTACTCCGATTTCCTTCACCAATAAAACTGACGGCCACGATATAACTGAAACATTGTTGAACGTGCCGTTAAACACCATAACCCACTCTGCTTTCTTGAAAGTTTCGTTAAACACAATAACACTAAGTTAATTTAGTACATCGAACAAACAGACCGACATGTTATAAATGAACATGGTTGAAAGTGACATCAAAACACACACAATCCTAACCTTTCAAGTAAACAAGGGACCCTTTCAAGTAAGCAAGGGACCGTATCAGTAGTGTTATGGTTAGCGTGCTCGCCTCGAGTGTGTTAGATTGTGGGCTCGACCACTGATCGGGGCAATACAAAGACTATAAAATGTGTTTTTTTTTCTTTTCCGCTAAGCACACATGATTAAGAAGAAAGAGCAAGGGCTGATTGGCTCGGAATTAGGATAATGTGTCCGAGTGGAGCTACATGTCTCTCCGCGAACTGTTGTCTCAGTGAGCTAGCAAAGTGTTGGTCTAGTAAAAATAGGACCTCATCATTAACTTGTCTTGCCATAATATAGCTGAAAAATTGCTGAGTTGGCGTTAAGTAACAATCACTCACTCAATTATACACTTCTATTAGCTGTTTTAACACATGGCCAGATCCATATTAAATGGCTGATGCTATAGATATATTTTATCTGAAGACGTCCCTTCTTGTTATCTTTATCTGATATATAACATCACAGGGTACTGGAAGATGATATATTTTTTCAATGATTTATATGACGAGTCTGTTATTTTTTCCAGAACATCCAATTTATTCCATCGTGGTCGGGATCGTATGGTAGTTGGATTTACAACTACCTATGTAGTTGGTGCCTATCACTACTAACGTTGTCAGTTCAAATCCCGCTCAGGCGAGGTGTATTCGATACAACATTATGTGATAAAACTTGTCAGTGACTTACGGCATGTAGATGATTTTCTCCGGGTACTCGGGTTTCCTCCACCAATAAAACAGACCGCCATGATATAGCTGAAATATTGTTGAAAGTGGCTTTAAACACCATTAACCAAACCATCAAACCTGATATATAACATCACAGGGTGGTGGAAGTTGATATTTTTTCAATGAATTACGAAGAGTCTGACATTTTCCGGAACACCAATTTATTCCATCGAGCACTCTCAGTGATTTTAAGTCCTGATTGTATAAGTAGTTGTAAATCCAACTACCATACAGTCACGACCACGACGGCCCCAGTTTGATTTCTGTTAGCAACGAAACAGAGTACATGTATTAAGAATGTTGGATGGGTTAGGACATACTGTCCTGTTAGACTTCCAATGTCGTGACATCACAATAGGGTCAACTAAAATTGACAGGTGGATATTTAGGTGAGTTATTTAAAGAAGGAGATTAAACAATGTCTAATCCTTTCTAAAGAATAAATCGAATGATAGTATCGAATAACTCAAATACAGTGGTTTTTGTCTCTCACAACACGGTCAAGTACGTAGATATATTGAAAACTATGGTTCTTGGTGTCATTCAATGTACCTTTGGATTTAGAATAATGAACTGTAGTCATATTGCCGAGATACAGAGGGGTGTGACCTATAACCTGCATCAAGTATCAAACCATATCGAGGCTAGAATAGTTTTGTATCTAAATTAATATTTTTCTCCCCTAAAAAGATTAAATTGATTTCTATGTAAACAATGATATTGAATATCTTAAAATACATTTGAAAGCAATATATGTACAAACAAACACATGCTTTTTGTCAATCAAGACCCCACAATGAGCAGTATAATCAATAAAAAATCACAGTATGCAATTGATTCACATAATAATTTTTCCATTGGATAGGAGAGTGTGCATATGTCGTTATGGTGATCAATTGTTACAGATAACATTAAACATTAATATGCTTTCTGTAATTTTCTTCTGTAATATAAGTTCATACGATATTTTGGCATATATCACAAAGAATTATATAGGGTTGATATACTATGAGAAAATAGTACATCTGCTATGCCAGTTTCACGCGGGGAAGGTTGGGTTTTCAGCTGTCTGTCAAGCTATATATAGCTAGTCCACGTGCAAGGGGGTGCGAATCCAATCTGTCAATCTATCATAGTCGTCTAAGCGTTTTTTTAATACTTGTTATTGTTGTTAATTAAATTTCAAACTTCAAAAATCATTATATTTTTAAAGCCTTAAATGAAACAAAGAATATTCTCACACTTTCAAGACTATCTGATCGAATATATTAGTCACCAATATCAGGACCTCCTTTATTGTAATATTTCTCAATATATTTTGTCTGCATATAACAGTCAGCATAATAATAATAATAATGTTGTGCTAGCAATGACTATGCCATATAGTGGTCAGGGTTGAAGACATAGTGTACTCCCCTTCTATGTCTTCAACCCTCACCACTAGTCATTGCTAACACAATATTATTATATAATTTTCACCTATATCATGGCGGCGAGAACAAATTAATTTTCAATGAAATGATGATGAGGTCCGCTTTGTTCTAGACCAACACCCTGAGTTGGATTTTTATAGTGCTATCTCATTGTCAGTAATAAACACATAATTACAAGGAATTTTTCATATCATACCTGGTATCTTCCCTCGATTCATATCGGACTTATGCAGGGTCGGTTTATCATATAGGCTAGTATAGGCTGCTGCCTACGGTCCTTGTTAAAAGATTTTCAAATATAGCTTTTTAAGCTATGTAAATTTCATTAAAATACATCACGAATAAAAAATAATCAATACGAGTGAGGGTGAGTTCGAGGGTCGTTCCGTCTGAGAGGGGGGAAGGTGGGGGGGGGGGGGATTCTTTTCAAAAGGTCATAATCCGGTACTGGACCTATGTCTAAGATCTGGGACATGCACACGATCACAATTATTCTGACATTTCCTTTGTTGTCAACGTGGGGTGGATAAATGTATCAGGTATTTTAGATTTAAAAACCAAAAGCAGGAACGCATTGTTGGCGTAATGTTTAGCGTGCTCGCCTCGAGTGCGGTAGATCGTGGGTTCAATCCCAGGTCGGGGCAAACCAAAAACTATGAAATTGGTATTTGTTGCTTCTCCGCTAAGCACGCAGCATTAAGGAGAAAGAACAAAGACTGGTTTGCTCGGAATCAGAATAATGTGTCCAAGTAGAGCGATATGTCTACCAGTGGACTGTTGTTTAAGTGAGATAGCACTATAAAAAACCAACTAAGCATGTTGGTCTAGAACAAAGCGGACCTCATCATCATCTCATTGAAAATTAGCTTGTTCTTGCCATGATATAGCTGAAAAATTGCTGAATTGGCGTTAAACACCAAAAATCAATCAAAACCAAAAGCAGGAAAAGGCGGATAATTAACACTGATCTTCATCTGTCTCAATATGATTTTTTTATCAGCCTATGAAGCGCATCGATTATCTAATGGCTAGCATAATCGCCTCGAGAACTGTAAATCGTGTGTACGATCTTGTTCGAGCTAAACCAAAGAGTGTGAAACTGGTATTTGCTGCTACTCCGCTGACCCGGAATTAGGATAATGTTTCCGGGTGGAACTACTTTTCTACCCGCGGACTGTTGTTTCAGTGAGCTAACAAAGCGGACACCATCATAATTGCATTGCATGTAACTTGTTCTCGCCATGATATGGCTAAAAAATTGCATCGTTCATTTTGGTGTTAAACAACAATCACTCACTCTGGCACTCAATATCGAAAAAAAAAGATCCTATTAGCCTATCTAGTCTAAGGCTCAAATTATATTGAAATGATGGTTATATGTGTAAAGGGTCGGGTAGGTCAAACGCTTTGGTGGAAGCTAAGTCAGAGCTCTGTCATTTGAAATACATTCGCTAAACGCGGGGCAGTCGTGGTCATGATGGTATGGTAGTTGGGTTTGCAACAATCTATGAAAGCAGCGTCTATCACCACTAACGTTGTGAGTTCGAATCCCGTTCATGGTGAGGTGTACTCGATACAACATTACGTAATAAAGTTTGTGAGTGACTTGCAACAGGTCGGTGGTTTTCTCCGGGTACTCCGGTTTCCTCCACCAATAAAATTGACCGAATATAACTGAAATATTGTTGAAAGTGGCGTTAAACACCATCAAACAAACAAACAACCAAACTATCCATGGCGAGGTGTGCTCGATACGACAGTATATCATAAAATTTTACAGTGACTTACGACAGGTGGGTGGGTTTTTTTTCGGGTACTCCGGTTTACTCCACCAATAAAACTGACCGCCACGAAATAACTGAAATAGTGTTGTAAGTGGCGTTAGACACCATAAGTCTAAAATAATTCATTCCATCGAACAAACTGAAGAAATGAATATTGTTGAAAGTGACATCAAAGCACACACAAGACTAACATATAAAGGAAACAAGGAAGTTAATTATTGTGAAATATTGTTGAAAGTGACGTTAAACACCTAACCCTTAACCCTAACTCCACTGGTTAAACGTGTACGTATTGGTTAGGGTTTTTTTTCAATCAGGAAGTTATGTGCATATGAACTGATCACATGTTATCTTATCAATAATGACCGACAATAGGCTCATATCTAGTGTATTTAGTAATTTATCAATTTTACCAATGATCTAACCATAATCCATTGATTTTCTTCGAATCGACAATAAAAACGGTTTAAGAAAAAATAGTTGGCACAGTTAGAGTTTTATATCAAGAATGACGTTTGGATCTGGATATTTTTTAATTTCTGTTTCCTGTGACTATATGAGCCGTTAGATATATGGGTTAAATACAGCATAACGTCTAGGAATGTAAGTTTGCCCTTTTTTATCTAGTTTCCCTATTTTTTGCAACAGAGTTATTATGTATTAATCAGGGGTTGGGGTTAGGGTTATGATATTTAGCGCCACATTTAACAATATTTCAGAGTACGAATTCGGAATCAATTCCAAATTAATTGAATTTTGTACAACGTACTCGGTTATACAGCGAATTTTCGGATTGAACGAATTTTTTTTTCTCCAATTTCATCGTTTAAAAAAGAAAGCTTAATTCAAATCGATTTTCATATGGAACTAAATGTGCAAGAAACAGTTTAATTGTCCTACTTATTGGAAAGGAATTCGAGTCACTAAAGCCGTCAATTTGTTTTGTAATCTTTTTTTATCTATATACATATATGACAACAATTGCCAGTCAGAGGTAGTATTAAGGTTCGGCTACACGATATGATTCCCCGTCCGATTTCCAGACGAATCTACCCCTGCGGTTCAGGTAAGTTGAAGGATCAAAAGTTCACACAGTCTTGACTTTCCATTCGATTTTGATACTCTTTTTTTTTAATTTATTTTATCATTCTCACGATAGTATTCTCATCAAACTGTCGCATAGAAATGGAATCGACGCCACCCGACTTTCCACATTCGACTTTTGTGTTCACACGATACGATTTTTGTCGAAAGGAACAATTTGATAGAAAATCGTATCGTGTGACCACACCTTTACACAGAGTTCAAAATTCTTCCGTTTTAATTGATAAAAAATCATACCTATGCAGTTTTTAAATATTTATTAAAAATTAAACAGACATAAGCTGTCAGATGCCCCGACTTCTTGATTGAGAGAGTATCTACCATTTTTCAAACATGTATCTGAAATTGACATGTTAAAGCTTAGACGGCTTTAGATATATCATCTTACCATGAGTTCAAAAAACAAAGAAAGTAAGCTTAAGTATCTCTTTGAGAAACTTTGATTTATTCACCCACAGAAGTTTGTGAAATTCTGCATTTGAATAATCTCTAAATAATATATAAAAAATGAGATATAAGAATAGTTTGCTCATTATGTAAAATTATAGGTACAATGTACATGTAATCATTCTTCGATACGTGCGTTTTAATATTGTGTACAGCGAGGTCGTACATGTAATTTAGATAACAAGATAGACAATTATCATTATTGATAGCGAGGTTACTAAAATATATTATGGGACGATCATCTACCATTTTTTCCAAACATGTATCTGAAATTGACATGTTAATGGTAAGACAGGTTTGTATATATACACTCTCGCCAAGAAATATGAAATATTTTGTTCCTGTATTTAAATACTGTTATAGTGACAGCCCGAACCTTTGAACCGTAATGAGAGCAGGTTTGGCGCTTTAAAATCTGATTCAACCCACCATTTCTTTAGAAATGCATGTACCAAGTCAGGGTCATTACGGTTTTCACAGTTTTCCGGTTGTTGACTGATTTTGTCTGTTTATATAATTATGAGTTTTGACTTTCCCTTGTAAGATTGTTCGGAGTTCGGTAATTTTGTTATTACCCTTAGAGACAGTTGTTACTTTTTGAGAGGCTTTATTCGGTGACAGACATTTGTGACATATTGTTCCTGTGTCAGTAATGAGAAAAAACCCGTTTTGTTTATTTTGTTAATGTATTGTTGCATGTACTCATTTAACGCGCATTTATTAAACGTGTCATTTCATTAAGAGGGGGACTTGGGCCCTTAAAAGTTTAACATCGCCGCTTTTTACTGAAGTGTCTGTACCAAGTCAGAACAATGACCGTTGATGTATTTGTGTGATAGGGGTGTCAATTTTACCTCTTTCTACGATTTTGATGTTTGATATTGGAGTTGCTCCGACATTGTGTTTGTTTTAGTTTTACATTTTATTTGTATAACAAGCTCGTAAATGCAAAATAAAAGATCAATCGTAACTACTCGGCCATTCTCGCTACCCTGCAAATAACCTCGTATGCATTAGGCGTATAAATCGCACTACTTTTCACATGTCAGTTACATGAAAGTTTGATAAAGTTATATTTTAAGCAATTTTCTATATTTCAATTAAAGTTTTAATTAGTTTTGCATGATTAGATCTTACTTAGTACGTCTTCCATATTGGATTTTCGTGGACTATATTTTTGTGCGGCTTAACTTAACTTAACTTCCGGCAAACAATTTAAGAAGAATTTCTACTATGTACGTACGAGGTTATTTGCAGGGTAGCGAGAATGGCCGAGTAGTTACGATTGTATAAATGATATGATAGACAATTGTCATTTTTGATAGCAGGGTTATTATTTTTGTTTGTTTGCATTTCATTAGGTAGGATATGTCTATCACTTCGTACCATTTTTTGTTATCAATATGTCTACAGATAGCAGTGATCTGCTATTTAAAAACACCTGAAAAATACATAGTATTGATATAATCACGATTTTAGCAGAGAGAAAATACGACACTGATCTCGGTTTTAAGTGGGGTTCGTGTTACTCGATCTTTAGCTTTATGTTTATGTTTTATAGATCGTTGTTTATACCTTTGTCCTTTTTATTTTGGCCATTGTGCTGTCTGTTCTACTTCGATATACGGATTCTGATTACCCTTTTGGCATCTTCAAACTCTTCTTGGTAAAAGAAGTACCGTCATTGAAAAGTGATCACATATTTTTTGAAAAATTAAATGTACTGGGAGTTGAGCCATACAGGTTTTTCGACATATTATATGGGTTTAACAACACAAATAGGACTTTAAGCAGTCAGGGTAGAAAAGGATGTCCGCCCTTGTTTGCGTTTATGAATGAATATTAATATAAGTGGATAGTAAACAAAGCCCTGTGCTTGAATGACCAAAACTGTTATGAGAATATTTTTTTTAAATCAGTTCTGAAAAAAACTTATATCATCACAATTAAGGAACCGATCAATTAAATTTTTAGGGAGGGGGAAATGTTTTTCTTTCGGGTCAGAAGGTTTGCTTTAGCACGAAACAAACATCAGATTACTTATTTGTACATGAAAAATCAGCAGTCTTTCTGCACAAATTACCAAAATTTCTTGTTGAAAATTGCACGGTCAGATTAGATTTTATGCATTTATATATTTACTATAGTCTATATAATTTGACCGCCACGATATGACTAAACTAATGTTGAAAGTGGTGTTAAACACCATCTTTGACCGCCACGATATGACTAAACTAATGTTGAAAGTGGTGTTAAACACCATCTTTGACCGCCACGATATGACTAAACTAATGTTGAAAGTGGTGTTAAACACCATCTTTGACCGCCACGATATGACTAAACTAATGTTGAAAGTGATGTTAAACACCATCTTTGACCGCCACGATATGACTAAACTAATGTTGAAAGTGGTGTTAAGCACCATCTTTGACCGCCACGATATGACTAAACTAATGTTGAAAGTGGTGTTAAACACCATCTTTGACCGCCACGATATGACTAAACTAATGTTGAAAGTGGTGTTAAACACCATCACTCCTTACACATATATAATTTGTCGACAGAAATGGTTTTTTCTATAAGAAAATATCAAAAAACATAGTCTTTTCCTCCTTAAAATTAAATGGCCGTTCACTAAGTTTATGGACTAAAGTGGTACAAATGTTTGTGTATTTTTAGAAAAAAACTAAATCATAATGACACAGAGGTTTATAAGATAATGATTTTTTTCCGTATGATATCATTTGCCTATTATCTGGCTGTGGGTGCAATGACAAGTCTATTTTCACATGTCTCGTTCGATTGTCAGTCATGAACGAGGAAAGGACGGGATTTGACTACGTCTAACGGAATATTATTCTCGATCTGCTTTTCAAATATATTTCCAATTAAATCAATATATTATATTTCAGCGTACATTATTATTACATTATAAAAAAAAAAAAAATGAAAACAAGATCAAGATTTTTTATTCTTAGTAAATTACAATAGTACAGAGGAGATGCAATGTTCTTTACGATTTCCGCATAACAACGATGTTCGGTTCGGCTGTTTGTAGGCGGACTCATGTCTTGTTTACGTTATTTGTGTTTGTTTGCTTGTAGTGGTGTCCAACACACAATTGTGTTGTGTTTTTGCTTTGTTTGTCTTCGTTTTGTGTACCATAGGGTTATCAGCTTCCCCAGTGGGTACAAATATCTTTATCTTAGCATCGTATACATTCATCCCACTGTTTTTACTTACTAACATACAAATCTAAGCAACAGAACATTTTTCAGATAAGGACCAGGAACGGCCTTTGACGGCACAGGACCCAATGTAAAACCTGTTGTTGTGTGGACTTGAACAGCCGAGGGTAGATAACTCCAGCGCCGGACCCCTTAAGTTCGGGTTCCAATTGGGAGAAATTTGTTCAAATGAATTAAGACCGGCCCTGATTAAAATTATGGGTACAACATAATATGCTGTTTCTAATCCAATGAAAAAATATATAGTGAGATATAACACCATCAGACAAATTATCTCCCTTGCCATAAACCTGGTAAATAAGACCAAAGTCCATGCGAGGATTCAGAAAAAATGCGCGCTGTGTGTGCGTCCCTCACTTAAAAACTTACAAAGCATATGTTTAATCAACTGTTATTGATTTTTTATTCAAGTTGTTAAATGCTGCGAGAACTTAAACCTCCAGAGATTACGGGGCTTCGTATCAATGTCACCCTAAACTCTAAATAAAACAAAAGTTGTAATTTTTTGTAAGAGGAAATCCAGACATATTCAGTCCTTTAAGATTTTTGGACATGCTTTGGATATTGTAGACTCTTACTCATATTTGGGTGTCACTTTTAATTACACATTCTTATAAGATAAGAAACTTAAGTCAGAACAGGCGCAAAAGGCACTTTTTAGCTTATATAGAAAGTTACGTAATATATCTCTGCCAGTAGATTTACAACTTAAACTATTCGACATCCTCATACTCCCCATCCTAACATATGGATGTGAAGTTTGAGGGTACGAAAATGTACAAGTGTTAGAAAAAATACATTTACAATTCTGTAGAAATATTCTTAAAATAAGAACTAGTACACCTAATTTTATGTCATATGGTGAGATTAGTAGAGTATTGATGTTGTCATCAATGTAAGAATGATCTCTTTTTGGAATAAGCTTCTCACTTATAACCAAAAATTAAGAAGTATATTATACAGGATTATGTATATGCTTAGTCAAAGAGAAAATGTTAATTTTAAATGGATCAATCATATTAAGTCTATTTTTGATAATGTAGGCGTTAGTTATGTTTGAATCAACAAAATCCAATTCATTTAGTTGAATTAAAACTCACAGTGAAACAAAAGCTCACAGATCAATTTATACAGAAATGGTACAATCTTATAGCTCCTTCTTCTAGGGGAAACTTATATGGGCAATTTAAAATGGAATTTAAATTGGAAAACTATTTGCTTAAATTATCTCCAAACGAGAGAGCCTTAATTACTAAATTAAGGTGTTGTAATTTAAAAATACCTGTAGAAACAGGTAGATGGGTAAATATCCCGAGAGAAGAAAGAATATGTCACTTGTGTCACAATGATATTGGATCCGAGTATCATTATATTTTTGAATGTTCATTTCCTAATGTTGTAGATATAAGAAAAAAACATATACCTAGTTATTATACTAAATATCCAAATTTCCAAAAAATGATAGGACTTTTATCACTTTGTAATGTTCCAGTTTTGAAAAATGTATCATTGTTTATTAGTAAACTTAGAAAATATTTATAATCCAGTGATATTGTGTTTGATTGCCTGTTAGTCATATCCATCATTGTATTTTTGTATTTTTGTATTATATGTTATTGTTTGTATTCCTCTTGTTACACATGTATGGTGTCAGAGAGTATAATAACAAGTTCTTAAACTGGATCAATGCATGAAGTCTGTTAGTCAATACATTCCAGGACAATTATTATCAAACTTAAATGTGGTTGCTCTGAATAATACCCCAATAAAGTTTGGAACAAGACATAACATTGTTTTACAATATGCCAACAATCTTAATCACAGGCTTTGTTCAATCGTAGCTACTCGGCCATTCTCGCTACCCTGCAAATAACCTCGTACGTACATAGTAGAAATTCTTCTTAAATTGTTTGCCGGAAGTTAAATTAAGTTAAGCCGCACAAAAATATAGTCCACGCAAATCCAATATGGAAGACATACTAAGTAAAATCTAATCATGCAAAACTAATTAAAGCTTTAATTGAAATATAGAAAATTGCTTAAAATATAACTTTATCAAACTTTCATGTAACTGACATGTGAAAAGTAGTGCGATTTATACGCCTAATGCATACGAGGTTATTTGCAGGGTAGCGAGAATGGCCGAGGAGTTACGATTGAGGCTTTGCTATGGAAATTATAAGATTATGAATCTCTAGTGTTATGATTTTATTGAAGAAAACAAATCAGGGATGTCATTCTCATATCCGAACATCCGGGTATTTAATAATTCATTGGGGTGAGGTCAGCAGGAACCCTCTAGATTTTACCTAGATGCCAATGGAAAATTTGAATTTTATTTTCTTAATTTAAAATAAACCCGTCTGATATAAATTGACGAAAATCAAACTAGATATCTGATTTAGTGTCCATAAGGACCAGAGGTGATTTTAATTAAAATATTTAATTTCTGTTGGAAAATAGCGAATAAAGTAACATACATTGGAGTCTATGTAGAATCCCGAGGATTTTTCTTGGTTTCACCTCCAAATATTTTCTTCATCTCAAAATTGATAACCATTGATTGGTCAATTACATTGTGTGATGTCACTCCGAAATCGAGAATTCGCTTGTTTGAGAGTATAACATGGGCACCACTATTTTTGTTAAGAGGTATCTCGGGCGACAGCAAGGGATAAAATATAATGAAAATAATGTTAGTGATGTTAAAAAAATCATACAAACTTATGGTTTTTTTTTTTTTTTTTTTTTTAAAGCGGAGTCGCTATGGGAAATGCAACCCGTACCAAAATCCACTAACTTTCATGTTTACAGTAGCTTTTGCAATATTGACAAATACCCGGCTGAGTTTCTATTATTTTCCAATTTGATGGCAGTTTGTAGCTACATTATAAAAACAGTATAATGTTGACACAAATTTAATACATTGTTATAGCCATTCGACAAAATATCATTTGGATGACTCTAAGTACCCGTGGAAGAAGGGCATAGTTCAAAATCCAACTTGACAAATTACGTACCATAATTACGTACCCTTTTGGGGTATGTAATTTGTCAAGTTGGATTTTGAACTACATGCATTTTTGCTTACATATTTCGCCAAAATAAAAATCGCAAAAATCACCTTGTCCTAAATTGTACTAGTTTCCATACGATCTTAATTGACTTTCAAATGCCCCTTAGGCAATAAAGATTTTTTTGTTGAAAAAGAAGTTTTGGTTTCAAAATCTAGCTTTAGTAGGTTTTCGTTTAAATAAACTACTTTACATATTGATTTAAGGGGTTACACGCCGTAGTTACAATTGCACTAGTTTTCATACGACTTCACTTCCCATGCCCCTTAGCAAA
Source organism: Bathymodiolus septemdierum (assembly GCA_963383655.1). Taxonomy (NCBI): domain Eukaryota; kingdom Metazoa; phylum Mollusca; class Bivalvia; order Mytilida; family Modiolidae; genus Bathymodiolus; species Bathymodiolus septemdierum. The sequence continues at coordinate 37,027,632 of OY726531.1, forward strand.
TTAAGATTTTTTTTGTTGAGAATTTAGTTTTGGTTTCAAAATCTAGCTTTAGTGGGGTTTGTTTTAAATAACATACTTTACATTTTATTTTAACAGGTTACACACAGTAGCTATAATATCATTAACTGACCTTTACAATAATATGCAAATTCACAACTCAACAGGAAGTATGTTAAAGTGTTCATTTTAGACCTTCATCAAACAACAACGCTAATGTTGTAATCAAAAATAAACACAAGCCATTGACATGTTGTGATAACCCGAACGTATACAATCACTGATTATTTATTTTTAGAATATTTTTTCATATTGATAAAATGTGCATTCGTAATCATAACAGCATGCATTGAGGAGTGATAGCTAAAACTTGGCTCGGTTTCAAATGTCCCTTTGAATATTCTGGTATCCGTGTTTTATGGATTGATTGATTTAGTTGTCAAGTTAAAATATAGATATAATAATGGAAATTTAGCACAGTTGTGTTGATAATCCAAACTGTATATTTTTAAATTAAATTTTTTATCACGTTTAATACAGAAACCAAATTATATAATAATGACATAATTTTGATAAATAACTTCTATTTGCTTTACTAAAAATAATCAACATAATCATTAATCAATAAAGTAAAATTATAATATTTTGCAAAACATTTTAAAACCAGAAATATGCCTAATAACCTCGGACCATCGTGGACGTGATTGTATAGTAGTTGCATTTACAACTACCTATGATATGATTCCTATCACCACTAAAGTTGCGAGTTCGAAACCCGTCCATGGTGAAGTGTACTCGATACAACATTATGTGATAAAGTTTGTCAGTGACTTACGACATGTCAGTGGTTTTCTCCTGGTACTCCGGTTTACTCCACCAATAGAATATACCACCGCGATATAACTGAAATACATGTATTGTTAAGTGGCGTTAAACACCCTAAATTGGATTTATCACAATTTGGGAGATATCAGTAACAGAGTTAGTAACCATCAAACCCATTGCATTTGCATGTATGCTAATGTTTTTTCATACAAAGAATTAGAATAAGAATAAATAAAAAAACAAACAAAAACAGAATCTTGTTCACTTAGAAAGCAACAAATTCATGCCACTGTGTTTTTCTACAAGTGAATAATATTCACCTTGAAGAATTTTTGGATCGAATCTTGTGAGATGTTGCTTGTGCTTGACAGTAACCGTATGCTAGTTGTCATATATATCTATCTATCTAAACAAACAATGTCTTTCACCACGAACTTTGTGAGTTCGATTCCTTTTCGCGATGAGGTGTACTCGATATATTTCTGTGTATGTCTAGTTTGTCTACGACAAGTAGCAGACCGGTCTGTTTGACTGGTTATCCTTATTTCCTGGTTATCATTATGTCCTCCCCTAATTGAACTCCATGATAAAACTGAAATATTGTTGGATTTTATTATGTTTAACGCCACTTTCAATAATGTTTCACCTATTTCGTGGATGACTGTGTTTTATTGGTGGAGGAAACCAAAGTACCCGGAGAAAATCTTTGAACTGTCACAAGACACTGATCAACTTTATCACATAATGTTGTATCAAGCACAACTCGTCATGAACGGAATATTGTTGATAGGCACTGATTGCATAGGTAGTTGTAAATCCAGCTACCATACGATCACGACGGTCCCTGTTAGAAGGTGTAAATGCTCTTTACCATCAAGTCACAATCGTCAGTTTCTCACTATCGTTAGTGTCCCATTACCTGTTAGAAGGTGTGAATGCTCTTTACCATCAAGTCACAATCGTCAGTTTCTCACTATCGTTAGTGTCCCATTACCTGTTAGAAGGTGTGAATGCTCTTTACCATCAAGTCACAATCGTCAGTTTCTCACTATCGTTAGTGTCCCATTACCTGTTAGAAGGTGTGAATGCTCTTTACCATCAAGTCACAATCGTCAGTTTCTCACTATCGTTAGTGTCCCATTACCTGTTAGAAGGTGTGAATGCTCTTTACCATCAAGTCACCATCGTCAGTTTCTCACTATCGTTAGTGTCCCATTACCTGTTAGAAGGTGTAAATGCTCTTTACCATCAAGTCACAATCGTCAGTTTCTCACTATCGTTAGTGTCCCATTACCTGTTAGAAGGTGTGAATGCTCTTTACCATCAAGTCACAATCGTCAGTTTCTCACTATCGTTAGTGTCCCATTACCTGTTAGAAGGTGTGAATGCTCTTTACCATCAAGTCACAATCGTCAGTTTCTCACTATCGTTAGTGTCCCATTACCTGTTAGAAGGTGTGAATGCTCTTTACCATCAAGTCACAATCGTCAGTTTCTCACTATCGTTAGTGTCCCATTACCTGTTAGAAGGTGTAAATGCTCTTTACCATCAAGTCACAATCGTCAGTTTCTCACTATCGTTAGTGTCCCATTACCTGTTAGAAGGTGTGAATGCTCTTTACCATCAAGTCACCATCGTCAGTTTCTCACTATCGTTAGTGTCCCATTACCTGTTAGAAGGTGTGAATGCTCTTTACCATCAAGTCACAATCGTCAGTTTCTCACTATCGTTAGTGTCCCATTACCTGTTAGAAGGTGTAAATGCTCTTTACCATCAAGTCACAATCGTCAGTTTCTCACTATCGTTAGTGTCCCATTGCCTGTTAGAAGGTGTGAATGCTCTTTACCATCAAGTCACCATCGTCAGTTTCTCACTATCGTTAGTGTCCCATTACCTGTTAGAAGGTGTGAATGCTCTTTACCATCAAGTCACAATCGTCAGTTTCTCACTATCGTTAGTGTCCCATTACCTGTTAGAAGGTGTGAATGCTCTTTACCATCAAGTCACAATCGTCAGTTTCTCACTATCGTTAGTGTCCCATTACCTGTTAGAAGGTGTGAATGCTCTTTACCATCAAGTCACAATCGTCAGTTTCTCACTATCGTTAGTGTCCCATTACCTGTTAGAAGGTGTGAATGCTCTTTACCATCAAGTCACCATCGTCAGTTTCTCACTATCGTTAGTGTCCCATTACCTGTTAGAAGGTGTGAATGCTCTTTACCATCAAGTCACAATCGTCAGTTTCTCACTATCGTTAGTGTCCCATTACCTGTTAGAAGGTGTGAATGCTCTTTACCATCAAGTCACAATCGTCAGTTTCTCACTATCGTTAGTGTCCCATTACCTGTTAGAAGGTGTGAATGCTCTTTACCATCAAGTCACAATCGTCAGTTTCTCACTATCGTTAGTGTCCCATTACCTGTTAGAAGGTGTGAATGCTCTTTACCATCAAGTCACAATCGTCAGTTTCTCACTATCGTTAGTGTCCCATTACCTGTTAGAAGGTGTGAATGCTCTTTACCATCAAGTCACAATCGTCAGTTTCTCACTATCGTTAGTGTCCCATTACCTGTTAGAAGGTGTGAATGCTCTTTACCATCAAGTCACAATCGTCAGTTTCTCACTATCGTTAGTGTCCCATTACCTGTTAGAAGGTGTGAATGCTCTTTACCATCAAGTCACAATCGTCAGTTTCTCACTCTCGTTAGTGTCCCATTACCTGTTAGAAGGTGTGAATGCTCTTTACCATCAAGTCACAATCGTCAGTTTCTCACTATCGTTAGTGTCCCATTACCTGTTAGAAGGTGTGAATGCTCTTTACCATCAAGTCACAATCGTCAGTTTCTCACTATCGTTAGTGTCCCATTACCTGTTAGAAGGTGTGAATGCTCTTTACCATCAAGTCACCATCGTCAGTTTCTCACTATCGTTAGTGTCCCATTACCTGTTAGAAGGTGTGAATGCTCTTTACCATCAAGTCACCATCGTCAGTTTCTCACTATCGTTAGTGTCCCATTACCTGTTAGAAGGTGTGAATGCTCTTTACCATCAAGTCACAATCGTCAGTTTCTCATTCTCGTTAGTGTCCCATTACCTGTTAGAAGGTGTGAATGCTCTTTACCATCAAGTCACAATCGTCAGTTTCTCACTATCGTTAGTGTCCCATTACCTGTTAGAAGGTGTGAATGCTCTTTTCCATCAAGTCACAATCGTCAGTTTCTCACTATCGTTAGTGTCCCATTACCTGTTAGAAGGTGTGAATGCTCTTTTCCATCAAGTCACCATCGTCAGTTTCTCACTATCGTTAGTGTCCCATTACCTGTTAGAAGGTGTGAATGCTCTTTTCCATCAAGTCACCATCGTCAGTTTCTCACTATCGTTAGTGTCCCATTAACATGAAATTATTGTCGTGATTCCCAAATATACAAGATTGGTGTATTGACGGTAAATATAGAATTTATGTGGCGAGGCTTAGAAACGGGGGGAAAGACGAGCTATTAGCGAGTCTTTCCAACCGTTTCGTGCCGAGCCACATACATTCTATATTTACCGTCAATACACTTAATATTGTATTTATCCTGCAATACGATTTGCAAAAATAAAAAAAGTTATTTGATTTAATAATTTATTTATTCAAATTGCATATTACACCCATATGGGTCAAGCAATTACAATACAAAAGCATGCAAACATATAAAAGAAAAACAACACAAACATAATAAATATGTAAATGTAGGAGAAATATTTGACCGGCGTGAACCCTATCATCTCAAGTCTAGTGATTGTTTTATGAAGGTGCAAACAACCGATAAAAGATCTGAAGTTGGATAGAGTATGTAATCAAGTCTATTCATGGGTGACATATTAGTAAAAGAAGGACATTTATTTTCAATAGTATTTATTAGTAAATTTCTTGGTTGCTGGTTTAAATGACAATCTAAAAAGAAGTGATATTCATCTTCTAAGATATTACAAGTAGTGCAAAGTCTTTGTTGACGAGGTATATTAATATATCAACCAGTTTCAATTAGCAAACAATGGTCACTTGTCCGAAATTTAGCTATGAGTTGTCTATTTTTAAAGTTTTTTTTCCTTTATCAAATACTCTTCCAAATAATAATTAAAAAAAGATAACGGAAACCCCATTTGGTACCTCAACAGTAGTTCCGGTAAGGGGCGTGGCTTAATAGATTTATTAGGCTAATGTGAAAAGTGTTATTATGACAGGGGTGTGGCTTAATAGCATTATTAGGCAAGTGTGAAAAGTGTTATTATGACACTGTCATAATAAAGCAACAGTTTCTTTCAACCCATTTATTTTGACAAAAAATAACCCAATTGCAGGATAAAAACCCGTTGACGTCAACTTGAGAGAAGAAAAAATACCTTTAACTTTATTTGAGCAAATATGTACATTCTATAGTTTTACATGGTACGCTATCCAAAACCTTCTGTCATTGTTCAATAATGGCCATTTGGCTATTCAGGAACAGAATATCCGCCATTTAACACGTGCAAGCGCAAATTCATAAAAATTTAAATGGCAACCTAAAAAGTTAATTTCATAAAATTATTATTTATTTCTTCATGTAAAGTGATTTCTTAAATTGCATGGTCGTGTATCACATCGAAGCATATTAATTATCATTATTATGAGAAAGAAATGCAGAAACGACATTGTTTTGATCGTCTGCCAATTCCACCTCCGGTTCAGTGTCCATGGACACTGCTGGATACACAGATAACACATTTGGATTTCAGTTCTAGTGCCAATAAAAAAAAAAACTGTCATCATTAAGTAAATGAAAATTCCATGGTTGACATGTATAAACGGATGGGAATTGTCAACGATTACAAGAATTAATTTGTTCTGACAAAGTTCGTGTTTGATTTAGAAGATATAGGATACCATTCTTTTATTTATATCAAAAAAGAAAAAAGTGAAAACCAGAAAGATAATAAAGAGATTATATTTTTTCGTACTGATATGTACTTTTTAAATAACTATTATTGAACATATATTTCAGGTATATACAATTCATTCATATTTTCCCCATTTAATGTTGTAAGTTCGAACCCCGCTCATGGAGGGGTGCACAACATTATGTGATAAAGTTTGTCATTGACTTACGGCATGTCGGTGGGTTTTTTCCGGGTACTCCAGTTTCCTCTACCAATAAAAATGACCACCACGATATAACTGAAATATTGTTGAAAGTGGTGTTAAACACCATAACCCTAACCGTAGCCCGTTTTGATATTTACTTTTTAAATAACTGTTATTAAAAATGTATTGTTGGCTTTATTTTTGACATGCAATATTTCAGCCATATAAAATACATTCTTATTTTGTCCTCGTGTGATGTAGATCTGCTTTGTAAGTATTTATTTATTTGTGTTATAAGTGCAAAGTTTAATATCTTTGATATTTTTTGTGGGGTTTGTGATTCGTATTCTTTAGTTTTCTGTGAAGTGTTTTTTAGATCAATGATTGTCCTGTTGTCCTTTTTCTTTTGTTCATTACGTTGTCTGTACTTCTTAGATTTACGACTTCTGATTACCCATTTGGTATATTCAAACTTATCTTTTACATGTTCCATGTCACCTAAGCTGACTTCTTGTCACGTCTGTCATTTTAGTTTTCTACAGTTTTTTTTTTTTTTTCCTAATTTGTAAGCTGACAATTCCCCCCATTTAGTTTCTTTATATTAACCATTCACTTCTGTTAGAATTTCGGAAGATTTCTACTCTGATCGTTAGTAGTAGTTGTTGTCCTTTCCCTGCAACAACATACCGATTGTCAGGACATGACTTAGATAGAGGTGAGCATAAATATACAAGGGTGTACTCTATCATGTCCGAGCATGTTACTGGTATCGTTTCTTACCGTTCGCTCTACGTAAACCAGATACCAGAAAAGCTTTATTATGTCCATAATAAACACGATTGTATGATTGCTGGATAAATAAGCACACTCTTAGAATTCGTGAATCTGTTTTTCATCACGCACTCACAGTGAACCGTGTTTCATTGCAAGCTGTTCTCGTGAAAGTAAAGACAAACACGACTTACCATTAAATACTTTATTTTTAGCCCAAGAGATAATAAAACCAAAATGGATTTCAACAGTCAAAAAAGAGAACCAAACTCCTATCCTAACCATGGTTTCACGGGCGATGTGGATGACGACAGTCGTAGTTTCAATGAACATAGTACTATCAATATGACTGATATACCACCAGACGTAAAGGACGGCACAGGACAGAAGCAACAGATGAATGGAAACGTGTCACGTGAAAGACCGGAAACTCTAAGAAGAAAGTCGTCAAAAAAGTGAGTGATATATAATCATCATTGTTTTTTGATTTTTTTTGAAAATGTTTTTCTTTAATTAGATCAGAAATATATACTTTAAAAAACATGATGAAAATATATTAAAACACAGTCATTAATTTATGAGACGTTATTGAGCTGAAAGATCGTATCTCTCTAGTGGCACCACCACATTAGTGGTGTAATGGTTAGCGTTCTCGCATCGAGTGCGGTAGATCGTGGATTCGAGCCCCGATCGGGTCAATCCAAAAACTGTAAAATTGGTATTTGTTGCTTCTGCGCAAAGCACGCAACATTAAGGAGAAAGAGAAAAGGCAAAAACTGGATGGCTCAGAATCAGGATAATGTGTCCGAGTGGAGCACCATACAAATCTAACTAAGTATGTTGGTCTAGTACAAAGTGTACCTCATCATCATCATCATTTCATTGACAATTAACTTGTTCTCACCATGATATGGCTGAAAAATTGCTGAATTGGTTCTAAGCAACAATCACTCACTCCATTGATCACGCTACAACAATTCGGATGCTTTCTTCCTTTTTTGGATTACGAGTAACCACTTAATGCGCCCAAATACGGCCTGTATTTTGTTAGTTCGTCTGTCTTAGTTATAATAAACTCATTAACATTTTATTTAAATTGTGCCATGCATTCGTTAAATGATGAAAAAGATTTATTGAAATTGATGAGTTACCGTTTGGGTCAGCCAATGGTAGTTAGTTGAAATTCCTCTGAATGTAAAGTCACTGTATGCAATCAGTGTCTATCACCACTGACATTCGAATCCCGCCCAGGCGAGGTGTACTCGATACAACACATGTAATACAGTTTGTTAGTGACTTGCGGCAAGGTTTGTGGTTTTCTCTCTTGTTTTTAGAGAAGTTATTGTTGTGCTGGTTTTTGTTTTTGATTTTGCTTGCATTTTTGTAGACATTTATGATATATTATATATATAATTTATAACTCCAACAACATAAATCCCTCCCCTGTCATATCCGATTCACAAACACTATACTGATAATGATGGAAGTATATCTACCCAGTTTACACTTTGCTCAAAAATATATCCTGTCTTCCGTTCTTTGCTATATCACATAACCTTCGTATACAAATAAACCACTCCCATGTCATACACGACTCATAAACACAAGACTGATAATGACTGAAATATCTATATCCAGATTAAACTTTACTATAAAGAATAACTCCCGGCTTCCGTTCTTTGCATTATCACATAACTTTCGTAGAGAAGTTAACCAATCCCCTGTCATGCACGACGTAGATAAGTTAACCAATCCCCTGTCATGCACGACGTAGAGAAGTTAACCAATCCCCTGTCATGCACGAGGTAGAGAAGTTAACCAATCCCCTGTCATGCACGACGTAGAGAAGTTAACCAATCCCCTGTCATGCACGACTCATAAACGCCATACTGATAACGACGGAAGCATATGTGCCCAGTTTACACTTGGTTAAACAAATAACTCCTGACTTCTGTTCTTTGCTTTAGCACATAACTTTCGTAGACAAGTCAACCACTCTAGTCAATAACGACTCATAAACACAAGACTGATAATGACGGAAGGATACCGTATGCATTCAGCTTATTTTTTCCTTAAATATCTCCTGATTTCCGTTCTTTGCTTTATCACATAGCTTTCGTAGGGAAGTTTTACCACTCCCCTGCCATACACGACTCGTAAACACAAAACTGGTAATGATGGAAGCATAAGTAACCAGTTAACACTTTCTTAAAATATCTCGTTCTTTGCATTAGCATGCGACTTTCGTAGACACGTATCATTCTGCTTTATTTTTGACAGAAAAGAACCATGGGATGTATTTGGAGAGACTTCAAAGGATCCAGGCAACCAATCGAATATCCGGTTCTGGAGCAATATTTCCAAGATTGCAAGAGTTATATTTATTGTTATGTTTGCTGTGATTGTTTGCATAACAGCCTTAGTATCTAAACTAACACTGATCTTTATGTTATCAAATATAAATGTTCCTATAGACAAAAATTCTACATCGTTGAAAACTTATAATGCCAGTGTGATCTACACGTACCCGAAAACGGAAGTTACGTGGATATGGGCAATACTGTTGTGCATGATGGCGCCATATATTTTCACTATGCTTACAAGTCTTAACAAGATGATATTTAAGACAACAAACCCAGTAAAACCAGTCGTTCTAATCATAGTAAGTAATATGAAACAGACACGGCCATGAATGCTCGCGAATCTGAAAATCATCTGGCAATTTCACACTCATCCAGTGCATCAAAAAGTGTCGAGATTTTTTAGGTCGAGATATATCGGGGACGACTTTTTTTTAGGGCCAATTCTAGTCTCATTCAATCGAATTGTCGTTCCTTACGAAATCTCAAAAGTTAACTTCCGTGTAGAAATACAAATTCTTGTCAGTATGTCAGAAGAGATTTGATAAATTAAAAATATATCAATATAAGTAAAACAAGCTAACAAAATGACTTTTATTACACACGGGTTCCAGGTTTCAGTGGTATCGGACGTACGTACGAGAGAGGGTACGAGACTTAGGAGCACCTTTGCGCTTTATGTTAAGAAGATCTTCATTAGTTGAGTGTGTTAGTGTGTTACACGGAACGTGTTTACAATGCGTCTATTTTTTTTTATCCATCAGTATGTGCAGCCATGTTTATCAAAAAATCCTAAGTACACATTTTATACCATAAAGAGCTCGCTGACGCTCGCATATAAAAACTTCAATAGCAAGTACAATTTGTAGGGGGAAAACTATATCTAATAGTGAGAGGACAAAGTTCAACTGCACTGAAAAATTCTGTGAACGCTGTAAAATATTGAATTGAATCAATGAAATTTCCGTTACGCGATAACATATAAATTATCTGTTTTCGTTCGTATTACCTCATCTACGATATTTACTTGACATTGGCCATCACCCTGGGTAACACGGCGGGTGCATGATGTGGTTAGCAGTTCAAAAATTAACACCATTTTTATGGAGTCGACGTTAACAAACTTGAACAATATCATACGCTACATATACAGATATAACAACAATATCCGAACGTGGTGTACAGGGCCCGGATGGCTCAATGAGTTAGGTAGTTGGATTACCTAGCAACTCATACAAACATATCAACAATACGGCGTGGGTTCACTCCCGGCTTTGTAAATTACAAAAAAGGGTGCACTCGACTCGCAGCCGCAAGTGATAAAGTTTACCAGTTGCTTGCCCATGGTCGGTGGTTCTCTCCGAGTACTCCAGCTTCTTCTACCACTAAAACTGGTCGGTCGCCATGACATAGCTGAAATATTGTTGAAAGTGGCGTTAAACACCAAAATTCAAATTTAAATTCCGAACAAAATGATAACGTTCAATTCAGCTGATTATCTACCCTGGTATCTTTAAACTTTACTTGATACCTTTTTTCACAATGTAGTTATTATTATTACTATAAAAATATTTTGTACGGTTGTAATTGAGTTTATATACATTGTATCATGAATATTGTTTTTATTTTATTTTCTCGTTTTATACCAATTGATATGTGTCTTACAGGCATTATTTGTAGAGACAGTCCATTCTGTTGGGCTTTGTATTCTGATGTTCATTGTGCTACCAAATTTGGATCCAGTCATATCATCCATAGTTATGCTAAATGTCGGAACGATTCCGGGTCTTTTGAAAATAGCATATCCGTCTCGAAATCGTCTGCCAAGAGCCCCAAATTTAGCAGAATCTAAAGAAAATTCCTATAAAATGTGTACCTCAATAACAATGAATCTTATTATTGCCGTGTTGCACGTTGGAGGATTAGGAACTACGTCATACCATATATTGAACCCACCGGAAACATTCGTAAATGATGAAACTTCTCAAAATCAAAGGAGAGATATTGTGATACTATTGGTTGTGGCATGCGTATTTATTTCCATTGGTTGGTGGGAAAACTTTGTTCCGAAAGGAAGGGATTATTCCAATGGCTTACCCAAATTAAAGAGGTATTTTATGCAAAGTAGGAGCAAAATTGTGTTTATAACAATGTGTTGGAAAATAGTTCTGTCGTCATGTATTTTACCTGTGATATATGCATATTTTATATGTGGAACTGAATGTATAGATTTTATTTATTTCAAACACTCTGGTGACCTTGAAGTGAGTAAACATCCATCAATTATGAGCACTATTTTGACTGACGGTTCACTCCTAGATTCTTGCGCCACATTTCATAAGTGGTTTCCATTCATGATTGCCTTCGTGTATATTTTCATGAATGGTCTCTGTTATAAAATAGGAAAGGCTGCATGTAAGATAGTAGCTCAACAGCTGGCCTTCGGATTACCGATAGCAATAGCCACGCCAGTAGCGTTAGCCATTTTACTGGAAATGATGTCATCGAGCAAAACTGGAAATTCTGCCGTCGGGACATTTTTTTTCGGCACATGTGAAATAAAATTTCCATACTGGGTTAGTGATGAAAAGAACCCTATACTGCATTTGACTGAGGGTGAACATTTTATAAATATTTGGCCAATAGTTGTTGGAGGTTTCCTGAGTTATTTCTCACTTCTAATCATCACTAACTACATCTGGTCCCCGAAGAAAGAAAGACTCCAGCCTACAGACAAGTAAGTTAGAATATAGATAAATGACTTATCTCACCAATCGGTAAGCATCGTATAATTCCGTGATATAGCGTAATCGCCCGAGGTGAACCGAATGGGGTTCTCCTGTAAGCAAAGATCTGGTACCCTCAGATGGTGATATTGGCTGAGCATTAACAGAGAACCGTGAACTAACATTATAATGTTGTGCGATCTGCATTTTAAAAAATGTACTCGAACAAACTACATCAAAATGCATTAAAAATGATGTTATTTATATTTAATGTTTTTTAAAAGATATTCGAGAGACTCCTCCTGTTAGTTACCCCTTTAATAAAGCAAAAGGTGAAATATATTTAGGTTGAAGACATATCAACAACCCACACAAGTGATTAAAAATTTCTAATTCAACTAAAATTAGAACATACAATTTTAATTATTGCTTGAAATGTTCATGCCACTTGACTAAATGCTGATCATTGTCAACGAAAGATAACCCATGAAAGCATTTAAGCTTATATGCAATGAAGCTCTTTATACTTATCTTCACACTGTATCACATGTAAAACCTATTCAGTTTTTGATGATGATGGAATGTTTGGTCATACTCATTGTTGAATAATCCACTTGACTTTTACTAAAAAGAATAACAACGTATGTCATGTATGTTAATTACGGTACGGCTTCTGTGTACAAATATTTTATTGTAAATGAAAAACGAACACAGAGTTTCGAAGTTAACATGATCCTGAAATAAAACGAATACAATTACAACCCAAAGTCAAATAACTTCTTATAATGGCACCTGTGTTTCTGGATAAAGGAACATTGTTTTTGCTCTCTAACTAGAGAGTGCGTGATTGTTGTTTAACATCAAATGAGCAATTTTCCTGCTATATCATGGCGGGAATATGTTGCATTCGATCAAATTGTGATGATGTCCGCTTCGTACTAGACCAACACGTTTAGTTAAATCAAAGTATTGCTAGCTCATTACAATCACAGTCCGTCGGTAGACATGTCACATCACTCGGATCCATCATTCCGATTCCGAGCCAACCAGTCTTTGCTTTGTCACCTTAATGCTGCGTGCGTAGCGTAGAATCAGCATATGCCAATCTAATATCCTTTGGTTTAACCCCACCTGGGCTCGAACCCACGATTCATCGCACTTGAGGCGAGCGCGATAACCGTTACTTGTTCCTGTTAAACCGTGATGGACAGACACACACAGACAAAATGCAAAAATAGCTTTGTTTAACCAATATATGGGGTCTCAACCTTCGCTCTTGTTGCATTTTGTTCTTCGGCTCAATTACATTTGCATATTATCTTTAAAAATACTATTTTGACCATTTTTTTCAGATTATTTGTAAAGCCTTTATATTGTGGAATGTTACTAGATCAGTCCTTTATGTTAAACAGAAGACGAACTGATGACGAATACAAAACAACAGTAGAATCGGTAAGTTTAACAGATGACGAACTGACGATGAATACAAAACAACAATAGAATGGGTAAGTTTAACAAGAGACGAACTGACGATGAATACAAAACAACAATATAATCGGTAAGCTTAGCAGGAGATGAACTGACGATGAATACAAAACAACAATATAATCGGTAAGTTTAACAGGAGATGAACTGACGATGAATACAAAACAACAATATAATCGGTAAGTTTAGCAGGAGATGAACTGACGATGAATACAAAACAACAATATAATCGGTAAGTTTAACAGGAGATGAACTGACGATGAATACAAAACAACAATATAATCGGTAAGTTTAACAGGAGATGAACTGACGATGAATACAAAACAACAATAGAATCGGTAAGTTTAATAGGAGATGAACTGACGATGAATACAAAACAACAATAGAATCGGTAAGTTTAATAGGAGATGAACTGACGATGAATACAAAACAACAATAGAATCGGTAAGTTTAACAGACGACGAACTGACGATGAATACAAAACAACAATAGAATGGGTAAGTTTAACAAGAGACGAACTGACGATGAATACAAAACAACAATATAATCGGTAAGTTTAGCAGGAGATGAACTGACGATGAATACAAAACAACAATATAATCGGTAAGTTTAACAGGAGATGAACTGACGATGAATACAAAACAACAATAGAATCGGTAAGTTTAATAGGAGATGAACTGACGATGAATACAAAACAACAATAGAATCGGTAAGTTTAATAGGAGTTGAACTGACGATGAATACAAAACAACAATAGAATCGGTAAGATTAACAGGAGATGAACTGACGATGAATACAAAACAACAACATAATCGGTAAGTTTAACAGGAGATGAACTAACGACGAATACAAAACAACAATAGAATCGGTAAGTTTAACAGGAGATGAACTGACGATGAATACAAAACAACAATAGAATGGGTAAGTTTAACAGGAGATGAATTAACGATGAATACAAAAAAACAATAGAATGGGTAAGTTTAACAGACGACGAACTGACGATGAATACAAAACAACAATAGAAACGGTAAGTTTAACAGGAGACGAACTGACGATGAATACAAAACAACAATAGAATCGGTAAGTTTAACAGGAGATGAACTGACGATGAATACAAAACAACAATAGAATCGGTAAGTTTAACAGACGATGAATACAAAACAACAACATAATCGGTAAGTTTAACAGACGACGAACTGACGATGAATACAATACAACAATAGAATGGGTAAGTTTAACAGACGACGAACTGACGATGAATACAAAACAACAATAGAAACGGTAAGTTTAACAGGAGACGAACTGACGATGAATACAAAACAACAATAGAATCGGTAAGTTTAACAGACGTCGAACTGACGATGAATACAAAGCAACAATAGAATGGGTAAGTTTAACAGACGACGCACTGACGATGAATACAAAACAACAATATAATCGGTAAATTTAACAGACGACGCACTGACGATGAATACAAAACAACAATAGAAACGGTAAGTTTAACAGGAGACGAACTGACGATGAATACAAAACAACAATAGAATCGGTAAGTTTAACAGACGACGCACTGACGATGAATACAAAACAACAATAGAATGGGTAAGTTTAACAGGAGATGAACTGACGATGAGTACAAAAAAAACAATAGAATGGGTAAGTTTAACAGACGACGAACTGACGATGAATACAAAACAACAATAGAAACGGTAAGTTTAACAGGAGACGAACTGACGATGAATACAAAACAACAATAGAATCGGTAAGTTTAACAGACGTCGAACTGACGATGAATACAAAACAACAATAGAATGGGTAAGTTTAACAGACGACGCACTGACGATGAATACAAAACAACAATAGAATCGGTAAGTTTAACAGGAGACGAACTGGCGATGAATACAAAGCAACAATAGAATGGGTAAGTTTAACAGACGACGAACTGACGATGAATACAAAACAACAATAGAATGGGTAATTTTAACAGGAGATGAACTGACGATGAATACAAAACAACAATAGAATCGGTAAGTTTAACAGACGACGAACTGACGATGAATACAAAGCAACAATAGAATGGGTAAGTTTAACAGACGACGAACTGACGATGAATACAAAACAACAATAGAATGGGTAATTTTAACAGGAGATGAACTGACGATGAATACAAAGCAACAATAGAATCGGTAAGTTTAACAGGAGACGAACTGACGATGAATACAAAGCAACAATATAATCGGTAAGTTTAACAGACGACGAACTGACGATGAATACAAAGCAACAATAGAATCGGTAAGTTTAACAGGAGACGAACTAACGATGAAATAATGGGGTCATGCAAGTGTTTTCCATATGTTAGTACACATGTTTCTATTATCAAAACTTATATAACGAATAAGGGATCACGTGGTTTTTTCTGTTTGCACGCTCCTTTGCTGGTACAAAGTAAATGACAGCAGCCGACACATATTTATGGAGACTAACATGAAGAGGCTAACATGTATATGTAATGTATGCATAGTTTTGTTATTATTTTGTATTTTCTTAGGACAGATGTATTTTCACTGTTTGTCGAGTGTGTACAATATATTTTACCAGATTTGGGGTTAAAGGATTAGGGTCATGGTGTTTAACTCCACTTTCAATAATATTTTAGTAGTCAGTTGTATTTGTGGAGGAAACCGGAGTTCCCGGAGAAAACCACCGACCTGCCGCAATTCAATTACAAACTTTATCACTTAATGTTGTATCACAACCACAACGTCCCATTAACTGATCAGTAATGCGACTAAAACTAAATATTGTGATCAATTAGATACTCATCCTAGTAGAAACATACACACATACGAAACGTAATATTGAAAATCCAGATCTGACATTAATCATTCGAATTGAAATCACCAAGTACAAGACTGTAGGAGCGCCAAGCAAATCACGAAGTACTAGACTGTAGGAGCGTCAAACAAATCACCAAGTACTAGACTGTAGGAGCGCCAAACAAATCACCAAGTACTAGACTGTAGGAGCGCCAAACAAATCACCAAGTACTAGACTGTAGGAGCGTCAAACAAATCACGAAGTACTAGACTGTAGGAGCGCCAAACAAATCACCAAGTACTAGACTGTAGGAGCGCCAAACAAATCACCAAGTACTAGACTGTAGGAGCGCCAAACAAATCACCAAGTACTAGACTGTAGGAGCGCCAAACAAATCACCAAGTACTAGACTGTAGGAGCGCCAAGCAAATCACCAAGTACTAGACTGTAGGAGCGCCAAACAAATCACCAAGTACTAGACTGTAGGAGCGCCAAGCAAATCACCAAGTACTAGACTGTAGGAGCGCCAAACAAATCACGAAGTACTAGACTGTAGGAGCGCCAAACAAATCACCAAGTACTAGACTGTAGGAGCGCCAAGCAAATCACCAAGTACTAGACTGTAGGAGCGCCAAACAAATCACCAAGTACTAGACTGTAGGAGCGCCAAGCAAATCACCAAGTACTAGACTGTAGGAGCGCCAAACAAATCACCAAATACTAGACTGTAGGAGCGCCAAACAAATCACCAAGTACTAGACTGTAGGAGCGCCAAACAAATCACGAAGTACTAGACTGTAGGAGCGCCAAGCAAATCACCAAGTACTAGACTGTAGGAGCGCCAAGCAAATCACCAAGTACTAGACTGTAGGAGCGCCAAACAAATCACGAAGTACTAGACTGTAGGAGCGCCAAACAAATCACCAAGTACTAGACTGTAGGAGCGACAAGCAAATCACCAAGTACTAGACTGTAGGAGCGCCAAACACTAGTACTTTAAGAAAAGACAATACAAGTCTGTTTCACGTATCTCCTTAATCTCCGTCTTTGAAATGTTTTATTTAAATCGATTGAAAACTTGATAATTCATAAAAAGCATCCGGTTTCACTACTTATATACCGTATTGGAGTTCATGTTATCCTATCCTTTGTTTCTGTTTGTGTTGTCCTTGTGGGTGTACGTGCTTTTTTCTTTTTGTAGTATTCCTAGTCTTTATATCAAGTAACAGTCACTTTCTAAAGCATGTCTAGCACAATATATCCTTCTTACTGTATGATAATTTTATATCATTCTTTTATCTTGGCAGAACAAAGCAAAAAGACTACCCATTCCTGAATGGCCAGATGATCCTGAGTGGAATCCGAATGCAGATTCATCATCTACTATTCTTCGGAAGGATAATACACCAATGATATACATGTGCGCTACAATGTGGCATGAAAATCAGGTCGAAATGACACAAGTACTCAAGTCTATTTGCAGGTGAGGACATAAGCAATCAAGTTTATTTGCATGTAATGACAACAAAGCATGATGTGATAAATGGCTTGCGACAGATCGGTGGTTTTCTCCGGGTCCTCCGGTTTCCTCCACCAATAAAACTGACCGCCGCGATATAACTGAAATATTGTTGAAAGTGGCGTCAAACTCTATCAAACAAACAAACAAACAAACAAAAGCAATCAAGTCTATTTGCAGGTAATGACATAAGCAATCAAGTCTATTTGCAGGTAATGACATAAGCAATCAAGTCTATTTGCAGGTAATGACATAAGCGATCACGTCTATTTGCAGGTAATGACCTAAGCGATCAAGTATATTTGCAAGTAATGACATAAGCGATCACGTCTATTTGCAGGTAATGACATAAGCAATCAAGTCTATTTGCAGGTAATGACATAAGCGATCACGTCTATTTGCAGGTAATGACATAAGCGATCAAGTATATTTGCAGGTAATGACATGATCGATCAAGTCTATTTTCAGGTAATGACACATGCGATTGTGTCGATCTACATTTAATGATGCAAGCGATGAATTATTTGTATTCAAAATTAGAAGAAAAAAAAATTCTGTCACATTCTGTCTTAGTGATAGTATTACGAACTATATCATATTACATAGATATTTTTTCTTAGAATGGACGAAGACCAATGTTCACGGCGAAACCTAATGATGTTCTTTGGAATACAAGACCCAGATTATTATGAATTTGAAGGTACGCCATAAACACAATCCGGCTAAGCACATAGTTTTCTGTGTTGTGTTTTTTTTTCTTTTGTTTGTCTTCAAAAGCAAAAGAAAATGGACAAAAGGACAAACAACGATCTACAAAAAATACACATAAAACTAAAGATCGAGTAACACCAACATCACTAAAAATCGGGGATGAACTCAAGTGCTCCGGAAGGGTAGGCAGTTCCTACTCCACTAGTACCATCCATCGTGTTAATCTAGTTACAAACCCAGTCATGAATGAAGAAAGGACCGGGAAGTGCTTACGACAAGTGGAACATATACATGGTGATTTGTGACACCGATATTACGTAGCGGTCAGCCAAGTCATGGTGGCGAAGACAAAACTTTTGAAGCGATGACAAGCTCTGGAATATAGTATCAACTTAGATATATATACCCCCTATGCATGTGCTGCTGGAATGTTGCTACATATAAATGGAAAGTTCACAATGGGAAAATTGAAATCATCTCTCTTTGCGAGTTAATAAATAAATTTCTTTTTTTTATCAAACGAATTATCGTGGGTCTACTCGAATGTAAATCTTCCGTTTTTGCCTCCTGATATATATATTCACTGTTTAGATTATTAGCTCGTGATGAACAGTATTTTTTACTCTAGACAAACTTTTCCCCCATCAATAAAATTGACAATGATACATATTTACAATGCGGTACAAGCTCCGAAAGTTTAGAACACCTGTTTGTAAGGTGTGACATAGTTCAAGGGTCACGTGTACTTCTGATAGAAATATTACATATCGGCAAACATTGTCATTCCTGAGTACACACAATTGATCCTTGATGGATGGCCTTTTAATTTTTATTAGATACATTTTTTAAAGCATATCAATACTATCAAAGTTGGTCATAAAAAATAATCCTATCATACGTCAAATAAAAACCAAATAAAAATACAATTAGGAATGATTACAAATTAAACTGATTTTCTGGACAACAGGGGATTTTCATTTTAAATTTCAATTATGTAAACAAAGCGAGATAACTCGAAAATATTTAGAGGTCTTTGTTAAAAAAGAATTGATGTGATACGTCACATTTCTCTAAATTCGATTTAATATTAATTATTATCAAATATAATAACAACTAGATGGGAACCAACAATATTAACACAAGTAAGGATAAGCTAACATTATTGTATCATTTCGGTGAATATTGATATTGTACCGATTATTCACTTTTTTTTTTTATAAATATTGAATAAATTTTATATAAAGAAAAAAAAAAACAAAAAAAAACAATAGTTGGATTTATGTATACATGTATGTATACACATTTTACAGTGACATTTTAAAATAAAATTCTGTTACTATGGAAACCAAAAACCCTATAGTGAGATATATGTACAATAAAATCCTCGTGGTCGTATATACGTATAGTAGTTTGATTTACAGCTAATGACTAAGGTTGAGGGGGATGCTCATGTATAATCTGTCTAAACCGAACCCTGAATAAAACGGAATCATGTGTTAACGAATATTGAATAAAGTCCCAATGTAGAAAGTATGTACTCAATTAAACTGTTTAAACCGAACCCCTGTCTATTCCGAACACACATGTTGGTCCTATTTCAGTTTTGTCAAGTTTAACAGTAATTGTAATTATGTTGATCGAGGAGTTAAACAACAGGTCATTTTATAATTTGTACTGGTTGTTTACCCATCAACTAGTTGCATTCTTACATAATTTCCCGTGATTCGTGATTTAATGGTAGTTGGATTTATAACTATCTATGTAATTAGGATCCCGTTCATGACGAGGTGTACTCGATACAACATTATGTGATTAAGTTTGTTAGGGACTTACGACAGGTCGGCGGTTTTCCCCGGGTACTTCGGTTTCCTCCACCAATAAAACTGACCGCCACGATATAACTGAAATATTGTTGAAAATGACGTTAAAACGGCATAACCCTACCCCCCACCCCCCCAAAAAAATTGACATCTAATACAAAATGTAAATTTATCTCTGATAATTATTCTAACGTATTAGTTTTATCTTTCAGCTCATATTTTCTTTGACGATGCATTTGAACCACACGCAAAAGATGAATACGAATATAGAGTGAATGGATTTGTTAAAATTCTGGTAGATTGTATCGACACTGCGGCTAGGTAAGAACACATGCGTTCGTGGAACGGAAGTACCACTCCCTTTTTTTTTTTATAGCTTTCTGTTTACAAATTCATTTTCAATAAATTTTCTTTATAATTTCATCTCTTTTTTCTTAATTTAACTTGTTCGTGTCCTTATTCATACAATCTTATGTTAACAACAACTTACAGGTGTCGTACAAGTTTAGGTTTAAAAATCACCCATGTGTCAGAAATTGACTAAAAATCAAAGCCGCACTATTCGATTGATTGATGTATAACGGCATTATGCAGGCGTTAAACACCAATCACTATTCGAATTATTGTTTCTTATCTATGTGAAGTTAATTTCTGCTTGTTTATTGCAGCGCCGTGCACAACAAATTTATTAAGGTGGCAGATCCAACCAAAGTACCAACGCCTTATGGTGGTCAGTTGATTTGGAGGTTACCTGGCGGGAACACGATTGTAGCTCATCTTAAAGACAAAACCAAAATTAGACATAAGAAAAGATGGAGTCAGGTACTTGTATATAAATGAAGAAGATTTATTTAATTAGCTATAATAAAAGTTTTATTATTGGTACTATTAGCAAGAAAGTGAAATGAAAACGAAAATGTATCGACAGATTAAATGCATTATTGCAGTAAATTTTGCGACATTGCCCTAGACAGCTAACTCACGGTTAATTTTAGCCAGACTGCATATTCATATTTTGTTTTGATACTATTGAATATTCATCTCTATATTTAATGAGGCTTAATATTCATTGGATGATATTTTATCTAACTTTTGTTAATCATTGTGGAAGAGGATGAATTCATGACTCTATGTCGGACATAGCTTCATAATACTCCACTCAATATCCGTTGAACTAACGTTGTGAGTTCGAATCCCGATCATTGCGAGGTGCACTCGATACAACATCATATGATAAAGTTTGTCAGTTACTTACAACAGGTCGGTGGTTTTCTTCGTTTTTCACTACCAATAAAGCTGACCGCCATAATATATTTGAAATATTGTTGAAAGTGGCGTTAAGCACTACCACCGCTTAAAAATCCGTTGAAATGTACGTTAGCATAAGACAAAGACATATTTGTTAAATCAGGGTTAGGGTTATAGTGTTTAACGCCACTTTCAACTATATTTCAGTCAGATCTATATCGTGGCGGTGTTAAATCAGAAACATACGATTATCTTGTAGGTAATGTATATGTACTATTTTCTTGGACACAAACTGATGGGCTTAAAGAAACGCAGAAAGGCAAAGGAGACCATAGCACAGAATACCTTTATCTTGGCCCTCGATGGGGATGTAGATTTCCAACCCTCAGCCGTTCAATTGTTGGTTGATAGAATGAAGAAAAATCTTAATGTTGGCGCAGCTTGTGGCAGGATTCATCCTATTGGTTCTGGTAAATATGTAGATTAGGTCACATTCCCCACCCTCCCTCCCCATTAAGAACTTAAACAGAATGCCCATATGGTATGCTTCCTGTTTGTTCTACAATTATATTTTTGATTGGCTCGATTTAGGCACCAACTATTTATTTTAACTTGATGAGAGATTCTTTTTGAAAAAAAAAATTGGCTGGAGAAGAAAATTTCTTATGTTTCTAATACCTTCCTTGTTTCCTTTTATACCTTTTGTACATTTTGTGAAAAGTAAATAGAATATGTTATGTGTCAAGTCAGAGATGAAAAGAAAATTCTGTTAAACAGGAATAAATCCAAATTCTCCCCAGATCCTTGGTCCGGTTAAATCAAAACATTGTTATTTGCTGGCTCCCTACATACCACATTGCAATAACTGGTTGGCTCTGAGTCACGATAAAGTGTTTTAGTGAGGAATCTACCATCAAACTGTTGTTTTAATCAGTTAGCACTACAAATACCCAGCTCAATATGTTGGTTAAGTACAAATCATACACCAATATATAAATAACATATAGTTGAAAGGGTGATAGATCAAATTGTTACCCTGAGAAAAACATTGTCAACCAAGACGAAGCCGAGGTTGACAATGTCTTTTTCGAAGGGTAACAGTCTGATCTATCACCCTCTCAACTATATGTTATTTAATTTATTACACTGAATGTTTTCACTTTCTCGTTTGCATTTTCATTTCATATTCAGTCTATTCATTTTTACAGATGTTCAGTAATTTTGCTGGAACCTAGAATTCTTAACCACCCAGCACTAGAGTGGCAGATATATTTATATTCTTGCATATAAAAAGACAAATATGAGAGGGTGACAGTAAACAAATTGTTACCCGCTGAGCCATGTGTCAGAGAAAGAATGTTACCCTCGTCTTATCCAATAAAATTACAACTTGCATACATGAAGTATAATAATCATCATTATCTGAACACACAATAACTTATTCTGCACAATATCCAAATATGCCTATGTTGATTCCAAATAACAATCTGTTTTTGATTCTTGTACCGATATCAACTTGCTTTATTTCGCGTTAAGCCCATTGCCTTCTTGTTCATATTCCCGTAGGTTGACTCATATAGTATGCCTGTGATTTCCTATGTGAAAACGTATAAAAGTAACTTCCCATGTGTATCAATATAAGTGCATTTTCACTCACGTATCCATGTAAATATATTTCCTCGTATGTACCAAAAGTCAAATATGTTTCCATGCTTATAGGGTTAGGGTTATGGTGTTAAGTACCACCTACAACAATATTTCAGTTATATTGTGGCCGTCAGTTTTATTGGTGGAGGAAACCGGAGTACCCGAGAAAAAAACCACAGACGTGTCGCAAGTCACTGACAAAATTTATCACCTAATGTTATATCGAGTACACCTCGCCTGAACGGGATTCGAACTCACAACTTCAGAGGTGATAGGCACTCATTGCATAGGTAGTTGTAAATCCAATCCATGATTTTATACATATTTGAATTCTTTCTTTTTTTCAAGGACCAATGGTATGGTATCAGAAGTTTGAATATGCAGTCAGCCATTGGCTACAAAAAGCAGCAGAGCACGTGCTTGGATCTGTGTTATGCAGTCCCGGATGTTTTAGTTTGTTTAGAGGTGCTTCACTAATGGACGACAACGTAATGAGGAAATATACAGCACTACCTACCGAGGCATATCAGCATGTTCAATATGACCAAGGTACTAGCTTTGTAAGACACATAATGGTTAGGATTATGATGTTGAACACCACTGTCAACAATATATCAGTTATATTGTAGTGGTCAGTTTTATTGGTCGAGGAAACCGAAGAAAACCGCAGACCTACCGCAAGTTACTGACAAACTTTATCACATACTGTTGTATCGAGCATATCTCGCCCGAGTGGCATTCGAACCCACACCGTTAGTGGTAATAGGCACTGATTGCATAGGTGGTTATAAATCCATACGATCAGATGATGAGATGCAAATTAAAAAGAACGAGACATCTCCATGGAAACATAAAAAGTAATAAATAAGTAAACAAGATTGGACAACACCAACTCCAAGCGAATAAAATGGAGGAAAAGTAACTAGAATCCTACCACCACTGACGCGAGTTCGCATCCCAAAGCCGTCCTCATTCGTAAATATTTTCAGACACCTAGTCAAGGATGGTGGTTTCCCTTGACATCTTTGTAATATATGCTCCGTCGATTGTTTTTCTTAGCAAGTCTGATAGTCATGATATCGCTGACAAAATTACCAGATTGTTTAATGTGGATATTTAAATTATGATTTTACTTTAATTAATGTTTGCAGGAAATACAGTTATTAAGATTTTTCGGGAATTTTGCATATATCGAACCGAAATAAATAAAAACAATTTCAGGTTAAACCAAAAAAGCAAAATAATCTAACTAGAACACCTTGTGATACATCTAAGGGACCGACCATTTAACTTGAAGGGGGGGGATGGTTTTTTGTTTCGTTCAGAATTTTTTTTTCGGACAACACAATAGTTAGATTATTTTTTTTTTATGGCGCAAAGCGCGAATTTGTTTTTTCAGAATTTGACATTAGGTTATATGACAAAAACTCTGAATCAGATTATTTTTTTTTCCTCCAGCAAAATCAGAATATTTTTTTCAGCAACATTGGGAATCAGAATATTTTTTTAGAAAAAAAAACATAACCCCCCCTAGGGAACGACCATTTAACTTGAAAGGAGGGGGGGGGCCCTCCTTTCAAGTTAAATGGTCGTTCCCTAATGCATGACAGGTTGTAGCTTTTCTAATCTTTATAGGGTTGGTGTTATGGTGTTTTACGCCACTTTCAACAATATTTCAGTCATATCATATGGCTGTCAGTTTTATTGGTGGAGCAAACCGGAGTACCTTGAGAAAACCACCGACCTATCGCAAGTCACTGTCAAACTTGATCACATAATGTTGTATCGAGTACACCTCGCTTGAGCGGGATTCGAACATTACGCTTTATATAATCGTTTTACAGTATACAAATATAATTGACTTTTAGGTGAAGACAGATGGTTATGTACGTTGTTACTACAGCAAGGGTATAAAGTGGAATATGTTGCTGCGTCTGATGCATTGACCTTTGCTCCGGAAGGCTTTTACGAGTTTTACAATCAACGTCGGAGATGGTCACCTTCCACAATGGCCAACATCATAGATTTATTGATGGACTGGAAAAATGTCACAAAGAAAAATGATGATATTTCCCTTCTCTGTGTTGCATATCAAATGCTGCTTCTGGCATCGTCTTTGCTGACACCAGGAACTATATTATTAATGATCTTGGGAGCTTTGTATACAGCGTTTCCTCAGATACAGCCTTGGACAGCATTCATATGTAATCTTATTCCTGTTGTCATCATGGTTATCCTTTGTTTCGTGGCAAAGAAAGAAGTTCAGGTAGGGTTGAGGTATACATACAGTCCATTTGGTTAAGTTCAGGTAGGGTTGAGGTATACATACAGTCCATTGTGTTAAGTTCAGGTAGGGTTGAGGTATACATACAGTCCATTGTGTTAAGTTCAGGTAGGGTTGAGGTATACATACAGTCCATTGTGTTAAGTTCAGGTAGGGTTGAGGTATACATACAGTCCATTGTGTTAAGTTCAGGTAGGGTTGAGGTATACATACAGTCCATTGTGTTAAGTTCAGGTAGGGTCGAGGTATACATACAGTCCATTGTGTTAAGTTCAGGTAGGGTTGAGGTATACATACAGTCCATTGTGTTAAGTTCAGGTAGGGTTGAGGTATACATACAGTCCATTTGGTTAAGTTCAGGTAGGGTTGAGGTATACATACAGTCCATTTGGTTAAGTT
Organism: Bathymodiolus septemdierum; assembly: GCA_963383655.1. Taxonomy (NCBI): domain Eukaryota; kingdom Metazoa; phylum Mollusca; class Bivalvia; order Mytilida; family Modiolidae; genus Bathymodiolus; species Bathymodiolus septemdierum. Next base: position 37,053,345 of record OY726531.1, read on the forward strand.
CAGGTAGGGTCGAGGTATACATACAGTCCATTGTGTTAAGTTCAGGTAGGGTCGAGGTATACATACAGTCCATTGTGTTAAGTTCAGGTAGGGTTGAGGTATACATACAGTCCATTGTGTTAAGTTCAGGTAGGGTTGAGGTATACATACAGTCCATTTGGTTAAGTTCAGGTAGAGTTGAGGTATACATACAGTCCATTGTGTTAAGTTCAGGTAGGGTTGAGGTATACATACAGTCCATTGTGTTAAGTTCAGGTAGGGTTGAGGTATACATACAGTCCATTGTGTTAAGTTCAGGTAGGGTTGAGGTATACATACAGTCCATTGTGTTAAGTTCAGGTAGGGTCGAGGTATACATACAGTCCATTGTGTTAAGTTCAGGTAGGGTTGAGGTATACATACAGTCCATTTTGTTAAGTTCAGGTAGGGTTGAGGTATATATACAGTCCATTGTGTTAAGTTCATGTAGGGTTGAGGTATACATACAGTCCATTGTGTTAAGTTCAGGTAGGGTTGAGGTATGCATACAGTCCATTGTGTTAAGTTCAGGTAGGGTTGAGGTATACATACAGTCCATTTGGTTAAGTTCAGGTAGGGTTGAGGTATACATACAGTCCATTGTGTTAAGTTCAGGTAGGGTTGAGGTATACATACAGTCCATTTGGTTAAGTTCAGGTAGGGTTGAGGTATACATACAGTCCATTGTGTTAAGTTCAGGTAGGGTTGAGGTATACATACAGTCCATTGTGTTAAGTTCAGGTAGGGTTGAGGTATACATACAGTCCATTGTGTTAAGTTCAGGTAGGGTTGAGGTATACATACAGTCCATTTGGTTAAGTTCAGGTAGGGTTGAGGTATACATACAGTCCATTTGGTTAAGTTCAGGTAGGGTTGAGGTATACATACAGTCCATTGTGTTAAGTTCAGGTAGGGTTGAGGTATACATACAGTCCATTGTGTTAAGTTCAGGTAGGGTTGAGGTATACATACAGTCCATTTTGTTAAGTTCAGGTAGGGTTGAGGTATATATACAGTCCATTTTGTTAAGTTCAGGTAGGGTTGCGGTATACATACAGTCCATTTTGTTAAGTTCAGGTAGGGTTGAGGTATATATACAGTCCATTTTGTTAAGTTCAGGTAGGGTTGAGGTATACATACAGTCCATTGTGTTAAGTTCAGGTAGGGTTGAGGTATACATACAGTCCATTTTGTTAAGTTCAGGTAGGGTTGAGGTATATATACAGTCCATTTTGTTAAGTTCAGGTAGGGTTGAGGTATACATACAGTCCATTGTGTTAAGTTCATGTAGGGTTGAGGTATACATACAGTCCATTGTGTTAAGTTCAGGTAGGGTTGAGGTATACATACAGTCCATTTTGTTAAGTTCAGGTAGGGTTGAGGTATATATACAGTCCATTGTGTTAAGTTCAGGTAGGGTTGAGGTATACATACAGTCCATTTTGTTAAGTTCAGGTAGGGTTGAGGTATATATACAGTCCATTGTGTTAAGTTCATGTAGGGTTGAGGTATACATACAGTCCATTGTGTTAAGTTCAGGTAGGGTTGAGGTATACATACAGTCCATTTTGTTAAGTTCAGGTAGGGTTGAGGTATATATACAGTCCATTGTGTTAAGTTCAGGTAGGGTTGAGGTATACATACAGTCCATTTTGTTAAGTTCAGGTAGGGTTGAGGTATATATACAGTCCATTGTGTTAAGTTCAGGTAGGGTTGAGGTATACATACAGTCCATTTGGTTAAGTTCAGGTAGGGTTGAGGTATATATACAGTCCATTTTGTTAAGTTCAGGTAGGGTTGAGGTATACATACAGTCCATTGTGTTAAGTTCAGGTAGGGTTGAGGTATACATACAGTCCATTGTGTTAAGTTCAGGTAGGGTTGAGGTATACATACAGTCCATTGTGTTAAGTTCAGGTAGGGTTGAGGTATACATACAGTCCATTTTGTTAAGTTCAGGTAGGGTTGAGGTATACATAGAGTCCATTGTGTTAAGTTCAGGTAGGGTTGAGGTATATATACAGTCCATTGTGTTAAGTTCAGGTAGGGTTGAGGTATACATACAGTCCATTTTGTTAAGTTCAGGTAGGGTTGAGGTATATATACAGTCCATTTTGTTAAGTTCAGGTAGGGTTGAGGTATACATACAGTCCATTGTGTTAAGTTCAGGTAGGGTTGAGGTATACATACAGTCCATTTGGTTAAGTTCATGTAGGGTTGAGGTATACATACAGTCCATTGTGTTAAGTTCAGGTAGGGTTGAGGTATACATACAGTCCATTTTGTTAAGTTCAGGTAGGGTTGAGGTATACATACAGTCCATTTGGTTAAGTTCATGTAGGGTTGAGGTATACATACAGTCCATTTGGTTAAGTTCAGGTAGGGTTGAGATATACATACAGTCCATTTTGTTAAGTTCAGGTAGGGTTGAGGTATACATACAGTCCATTTGGTTAAGTTCAGGTAGGGTTGAGGTATACATACAATCCATTTGGTTAAGTTCAGGTAGGGTTGAGGTATGCATACAGTCCATTTGGTTAAGTTCAGGTAGGGTTGAGGTATACATACAGTCCATTTTGTTAAGTTCAGGTAGGGTTGAGGTATATATACAGTCCATTTTGTTAAGTTCAGGTAGGGTTGCGGTATACATACAGTCCATTTTGTTAAGTTCAGGTAGGGTTGAGGTATATATACAGTCCATTTTGTTAAGTTCAGGTAGGGTTGAGGTATACATACAGTCCATTGTGTTAAGTTCAGGTAGGGTTGAGGTATACATACAGTCCATTTTGTTAAGTTCAGGTAGGGTTGAGGTATATATACAGTCCATTTTGTTAAGTTCAGGTAGGGTTGAGGTATACATACAGTCCATTGTGTTAAGTTCATGTAGGGTTGAGGTATACATACAGTCCATTGTGTTAAGTTCAGGTAGGGTTGAGGTATACATACAGTCCATTTTGTTAAGTTCAGGTAGGGTTGAGGTATATATACAGTCCATTGTGTTAAGTTCAGGTAGGGTTGAGGTATACATACAGTCCATTTTGTTAAGTTCAGGTAGGGTTGAGGTATATATACAGTCCATTGTGTTAAGTTCATGTAGGGTTGAGGTATACATACAGTCCATTGTGTTAAGTTCAGGTAGGGTTGAGGTATACATACAGTCCATTTTGTTAAGTTCAGGTAGGGTTGAGGTATATATACAGTCCATTGTGTTAAGTTCAGGTAGGGTTGAGGTATACATACAGTCCATTTTGTTAAGTTCAGGTAGGGTTGAGGTATATATACAGTCCATTGTGTTAAGTTCAGGTAGGGTTGAGGTATACATACAGTCCATTTGGTTAAGTTCAGGTAGGGTTGAGGTATATATACAGTCCATTTTGTTAAGTTCAGGTAGGGTTGAGGTATACATACAGTCCATTGTGTTAAGTTCAGGTAGGGTTGAGGTATACATACAGTCCATTGTGTTAAGTTCAGGTAGGGTTGAGGTATACATACAGTCCATTGTGTTAAGTTCAGGTAGGGTTGAGGTATACATACAGTCCATTTTGTTAAGTTCAGGTAGGGTTGAGGTATACATACAGTCCATTGTGTTAAGTTCAGGTAGGGTTGAGGTATATATACAGTCCATTGTGTTAAGTTCAGGTAGGGTTGAGGTATACATACAGTCCATTTTGTTAAGTTCAGGTAGGGTTGAGGTATATATACAGTCCATTTTGTTAAGTTCAGGTAGGGTTGAGGTATACATACAGTCCATTGTGTTAAGTTCAGGTAGGGTTGAGGTATACATACAGTCCATTTGGTTAAGTTCATGTAGGGTTGAGGTATACATACAGTCCATTGTGTTAAGTTCAGGTAGGGTTGAGGTATACATACAGTCCATTTTGTTAAGTTCAGGTAGGGTTGAGGTATACATACAGTCCATTTGGTTAAGTTCATGTAGGGTTGAGGTATACATACAGTCCATTTGGTTAAGTTCAGGTAGGGTTGAGATATACATACAGTCCATTTTGTTAAGTTCAGGTAGGGTTGAGGTATACATACAGTCCATTTGGTTAAGTTCAGGTAGGGTTGAGGTATACATACAATCCATTTGGTTAAGTTCAGGTAGGGTTGAGGTATGCATACAGTCCATTTGGTTAAGTTCAGGTAGGGTTGAGGTATACATACAGTCCATTTGGTTAAGTTCAGGTAGGGTTGAGGTATACATACAATCCATTTGGTTAAGTTCAGGTAGGGTTGAGGTATGCATACAGTCCATTTGGTTAAGTTCAGGTAGGGTTGAGGTATACATTGAGTCCATTTGGTTAAGTTCAGGTAGGGTTGAGGTATACATACAGTCCATTTCGTTAAGTTCAGGTAGGGTTGAGGTATATATACAGTCCATTTGGTTAAGTTCAGGTAGGGTTGAGGTATACATACAGTCCATTTTGTTAAGTTCAGGTAGGGTTGAGGTATACATACAGTCCATTTTGTTAAGTTCAGGTAGGGTTGAGGTATACATACAGTCCATTTGGTTAAGTTCAGGTAGGGTTGAGGTATACATACAGTCCATTTTGTTAAGCTCAGGTAGGGTTGAGGTATATATACAGTCCATTGTGTTAAGTTCATGTAGGGTTGAGGTATACATACAGTCCATTGTGTTAAGTTCAGGTAGGGTTGAGGTATACATACAGTCCATTTTGTTAAGTTCAGGTAGGGTTGAGGTATATATACAGTCCATTGTGTTAAGTTCAAGTAGGGTTGAGGTATACATACAGTCCATTTTGTTAAGTTCAGGTAGGGTTGAGGTATATATACAGTCCATTGTGTTAAGTTCAGGTAGGGTTGAGGTATACATACAGTCCATTTGGTTAAGTTCAGGTAGGGTTGAGGTATATATACAGTCCATTTTGTTAAGTTCAGGTAGGATTGAGGTATACATACAGTCCATTGTGTTAAGTTCAGGTAGGGTTGAGGTATACATACAGTCCATTGTGTTAAGTTCAGGTAGGGTTGAGGTATACATACAGTCCATTGTGTTAAGTTCAGGTAGGGTCGAGGTATACATACAGTCCATTTGGTTAAGTTCAGGTAGGGTTGAGGTATACATACAGTCCATTGTGTTAAGTTCAGGTAGGGTTGAGGTATACATACAGTCCATTGTGTTAAGTTCAGGTAGGGTTGAGGTATACATACAGTCCATTGTGTTAAGTTCAGGTAGGGTTGAGGTATACATACAGTCCATTTTGTTAAGTTCAGGTAGGGTTGAGGTATATATACAGTCCATTTTGTTAAGTTCAGGTAGGGTTGCAGTATACATACAGTCCATTGTGTTAAGTTCAGGTAGGGTTGAGGTATATATACAGTCCATTTGGTTAAGTTCAGGTAGGGTTGAGGTATACATACAGTCCATTGTGTTAAGTTCAGGTAGGGTTGAGGTATACATACAGTCCATTGTGTTAAGTTCAGGTAGGGTTGCGGTATACATACAGTCCATTTTGTTAAGTTCAGGTAGGGTTGAGGTATATATACAGTCCATTTTGTTAAGTTCAGGTAGGGTTGAGGTATACATACAGTCCATTGTGTTAAGTTCAGGTAGGGTTGAGGTATACATACAGTCCATTTTGTTAAGTTCAGGTAGGGTTGAGGTATATATACAGTCCATTTTGTTAAGTTCAGGTAGGGTTGAGGTATACATACAGTCCATTGTGTTAAGTTCATGTAGGGTTGAGGTATACATACAGTCCATTGTGTTAAGTTCAGGTAGGGTTGAGGTATACATACAGTCCATTTTGTTAAGTTCAGGTAGGGTTGAGGTATATATACAGTCCATTGTGTTAAGTTCAGGTAGGGTTGAGGTATACATACAGTCCATTTTGTTAAGTTCAGGTAGGGTTGAGGTATATATACAGTCCATTGTGTTAAGTTCATGTAGGGTTGAGGTATACATACAGTCCATTGTGTTAAGTTCAGGTAGGGTTGAGGTATACATACAGTCCATTTTGTTAAGTTCAGGTAGGGTTGAGGTATATATACAGTCCATTGTGTTAAGTTCAGGTAGGGTTGAGGTATACATACAGTCCATTTTGTTAAGTTCAGGTAGGGTTGAGGTATATATACAGTCCATTGTGTTAAGTTCAGGTAGGGTTGAGGTATACATACAGTCCATTTGGTTAAGTTCAGGTAGGGTTGAGGTATATATACAGTCCATTTTGTTAAGTTCAGGTAGGGTTGAGGTATACATACAGTCCATTGTGTTAAGTTCAGGTAGGGTTGAGGTATACATACAGTCCATTGTGTTAAGTTCAGGTAGGGTTGAGGTATACATACAGTCCATTGTGTTAAGTTCAGGTAGGGTTGAGGTATACATACAGTCCATTTTGTTAAGTTCAGGTAGGGTTGAGGTATACATACAGTCCATTGTGTTAAGTTCAGGTAGGGTTGAGGTATATATACAGTCCATTGTGTTAAGTTCAGGTAGGGTTGAGGTATACATACAGTCCATTTTGTTAAGTTCAGGTAGGGTTGAGGTATATATACAGTCCATTTTGTTAAGTTCAGGTAGGGTTGAGGTATACATACAGTCCATTGTGTTAAGTTCAGGTAGGGTTGAGGTATACATACAGTCCATTTGGTTAAGTTCATGTAGGGTTGAGGTATACATACAGTCCATTGTGTTAAGTTCAGGTAGGGTTGAGGTATACATACAGTCCATTTTGTTAAGTTCAGGTAGGGTTGAGGTATACATACAGTCCATTTGGTTAAGTTCATGTAGGGTTGAGGTATACATACAGTCCATTTGGTTAAGTTCAGGTAGGGTTGAGATATACATACAGTCCATTTTGTTAAGTTCAGGTAGGGTTGAGGTATACATACAGTCCATTTGGTTAAGTTCAGGTAGGGTTGAGGTATACATACAATCCATTTGGTTAAGTTCAGGTAGGGTTGAGGTATGCATACAGTCCATTTGGTTAAGTTCAGGTAGGGTTGAGGTATACATACAGTCCATTTGGTTAAGTTCAGGTAGGGTTGAGGTATACATACAATCCATTTGGTTAAGTTCAGGTAGGGTTGAGGTATGCATACAGTCCATTTGGTTAAGTTCAGGTAGGGTTGAGGTATACATACAGTCCATTTGGTTAAGTTCAGGTAGGGTTGAGGTATACATACAGTCCATTTCGTTAAGTTCAGGTAGGGTTGAGGTATATATACAGTCCATTTGGTTAAGTTCAGGTAGGGTTGAGGTATACATACAGTCCATTTTGTTTAGTTCAGGTAGGGTTGAGGTATACATACAGTCCATTTTGTTAAGTTCAGGTAGGGTTGAGGTATACATACAGTCCATTTGGTTAAGTTCAGGTAGGGTTGAGGTATACATACAGTCCATTTTGTTAAGCTCAGGTAGGGTTGAGGTATATATACAGTCCATTGTGTTAAGTTCATGTAGGGTTGAGGTATACATACAGTCCATTGTGTTAAGTTCAGGTAGGGTTGAGGTATACATACAGTCCATTTTGTTAAGTTCAGGTAGGGTTGAGGTATATATACAGTCCATTGTGTTAAGTTCAAGTAGGGTTGAGGTATACATACAGTCCATTTTGTTAAGTTCAGGTAGGGTTGAGGTATATATACAGTCCATTGTGTTAAGTTCAGGTAGGGTTGAGGTATACATACAGTCCATTTTGTTAAGTTCAGGTAGGGTTGAGGTATATATACAGTCCATTTTGTTAAGTTCAGGTAGGATTGAGGTATACATACAGTCCATTGTGTTAAGTTCAGGTAGGGTTGAGGTATACATACAGTCCATTGTGTTAAGTTCAGGTAGGGTTGAAGTATACATACAGTCCATTGTGTTAAGTTCAGGTAGGGTCGAGGTATACATACAGTCCATTTGGTTAAGTTCAGGTAGGGTTGAGGTATACATACAGTCCATTGTGTTAAGTTCAGGTAGGGTTGAGGTATACATACAGTCCATTGTGTTAAGTTCAGGTAGGGTTGAGGTATACATACAGTCCATTGTGTTAAGTTCAGGTAGGGTTGAGGTATACATACAGTCCATTTTGTTAAGTTCAGGTAGGGTTGAGGTATATATACAGTCCATTTTGTTAAGTTCAGATAGGGTTGCGGTATACATACAGTCCATTGTGTTAAGTTCAGGTAGGGTTGAGGTATATATACAGTCCATTTGGTTAAGTTCAGGTAGGGTTGAGGTATACATACAGTCCATTGTGTTAAGTTCAGGTAGGGTTGAGGTATACATACAGTCCATTGTGTTAAGTTCAGGTAGGGTTGCGGTATACATACAGTCCATTTTGTTAAGTTCAGGTAGGGTTGAGGTATATATACAGTCCATTTTGTTAAGTTCAGGTAGGGTTGAGGTATACATACAGTCCATTGTGTTAAGTTCAGGTAGGGTTGAGGTATACATACAGTCCATTTTGTTAAGTTCAGGTAGGGTTGAGGTATATATACAGTCCATTTTGTTAAGTTCAGGTAGGGTTGAGGTATACATACAGTCCATTGTGTTAAGTTCATGTAGGGTTGAGGTATACATACAGTCCATTGTGTTAAGTTCAGGTAGGGTTGAGGTATACATACAGTCCATTTTGTTAAGTTCAGGTAGGGTTGAGGTATATATACAGTCCATTGTGTTAAGTTCAGGTAGGGTTGAGGTATACATACAGTCCATTTTGTTAAGTTCAGGTAGGGTTGAGGTATATATACAGTCCATTGTGTTAAGTTCATGTAGGGTTGAGGTATACATACAGTCCATTGTGTTAAGTTCAGGTAGGGTTGAGGTATACATACAGTCCATTTTGTTAAGTTCAGGTAGGGTTGAGGTATATATACAGTCCATTGTGTTAAGTTCAGGTAGGGTTGAGGTATACATACAGTCCATTTTGTTAAGTTCAGGTAGGGTTGAGGTATATATACAGTCCATTGTGTTAAGTTCAGGTAGGGTTGAGGTATACATACAGTCCATTTGGTTAAGTTCAGGTAGGGTTGAGGTATATATACAGTCCATTTTGTTAAGTTCAGGTAGGGTTGAGGTATACATACAGTCCATTGTGTTAAGTTCAGGTAGGGTTGAGGTATACATACAGTCCATTGTGTTAAGTTCAGGTAGGGTTGAGGTATACATACAGTCCATTGTGTTAAGTTCAGGTAGGGTTGAGGTATACATACAGTCCATTTTGTTAAGTTCAGGTAGGGTTGAGGTATACATACAGTCCATTGTGTTAAGTTCAGGTAGGGTTGAGGTATATATACAGTCCATTGTGTTAAGTTCAGGTAGGGTTGAGGTATACATACAGTCCATTTTGTTAAGTTCAGGTAGGGTTGAGGTATATATACAGTCCATTTTGTTAAGTTCAGGTAGGGTTGAGGTATACATACAGTCCATTGTGTTAAGTTCAGGTAGGGTTGAGGTATACATACAGTCCATTTGGTTAAGTTCATGTAGGGTTGAGGTATACATACAGTCCATTGTGTTAAGTTCAGGTAGGGTTGAGGTATACATACAGTCCATTTTGTTAAGTTCAGGTAGGGTTGAGGTATACATACAGTCCATTTGGTTAAGTTCATGTAGGGTTGAGGTATACATACAGTCCATTTGGTTAAGTTCAGGTAGGGTTGAGATATACATACAGTCCATTTTGTTAAGTTCAGGTAGGGTTGAGGTATACATAGAGTCCATTTGGTTAAGTTCAGGTAGGGTTGAGGTATACATACTATCCATTTGGTTAAGTTCAGGTAGGGTTGAGGTATGCATACAGTCCATTTGGTTAAGTTCAGGTAGGGTTGAGGTATACATACAGTCCATTTGGTTAAGTTCAGGTAGGGTTGAGGTATACATACAATCCATTTGGTTAAGTTCAGGTAGGGTTGAGGTATGCATACAGTCCATTTGGTTAAGTTCAGGTAGGGTTGAGGTATACATACAGTCCATTTGGTTAAGTTCAGGTAGGGTTGAGGTATACATACAGTCCATTTGGTTAAGTTCAGGTAGGGTTGAGGTATATATACAGTCCATTTGGTTAAGTTCAGGTAGGGTTGAGGTATACATACAGTCCATTTTGTTTAGTTCAGGTAGGGTTGAGGTATACATACAGTCCATTTTGTTAAGTTCAGGTAGGGTTGAGGTATACATACAGTCCATTTGGTTAAGTTCAGGTAGGGTTGAGGTATACATACAGTCCATTTTGTTAAGTTCAGGTAGGGTTGAGGTATATATACAGTCCATTGTGTTAAGTTCATGTAGGGTTGAGGTATACATACAGTCCATTGTGTTAAGTTCAGGTAGGGTTGAGGTATACATACAGTCCATTTTGTTAAGTTCAGGTAGGGTTGAGGTATATATACAGTCCATTGTGTTAAGTTCAGGTAGGGTTGAGGTATACATACAGTCCATTTTGTTAAGTTCAGGTAGGGTTGAGGTATATATACAGTCCATTGTGTTAAGTTCAGGTAGGGTTGAGGTATACATACAGTCCATTTGGTTAAGTTCAGGTAGGGTTGAGGTATATATACAGTCCATTTTGTTAAGTTCAGGTAGGATTGAGGTATACATACAGTCCATTGTGTTAAGTTCAGGTAGGGTTGAGGTATACATACAGTCCATTGTGTTAAGTTCAGGTAGGGTTGAGGTATACATACAGTCCATTGTGTTAAGTTCAGGTAGGGTTGAGGTATACATACAGTCCATTTTGTTAAGTTCAGGTAGGGTTGAGGTATACATACAGTCCATTGTGTTAAGTTCAGGTAGGGTTGAGGTATATATACAGTCCATTGTGTTAAGTTCAGGTAGGGTTGAGGTATACATACAGTCCATTTTGTTAAGTTCAGGTAGGGTTGAGGTATACATACAGTTCATTTTGTTAAGTTCAGGTAGGGTTGAGGTATACATACAGTCCATTTGGTTAAGTTCATGTAGGGTTGAGGTATACATACAGTCCATTTGGTTAAGTTCAGGTAGGGTTGAGATATACATACAGTCCATTTTGTTAAGTTCAGGTAGGGTTGAGGTATACATACAGTCCATTTGGTTAAGTTCAGGTAGGGTTGAGGTATACATACAATCCATTTGGTTAAGTTCAGGTAGGGTTGAGGTATGCATACAGTCCATTTGGTTAAGTTCAGGTAGGGTTGAGGTATACATACAGTCCATTTGGTTAAGTTCAGGTAGGGTTGAGGTATACATACAATCCATTTGGTTAAGTTCAGGTAGGGTTGAGGTATGCATACAGTCCATTTGGTTAAGTTCAGGTAGGGTTGAGGTATACATACAGTCCATTTGGTTAAGTTCAGGTAGGGTTGAGGTATACATACAGTCCATTTGGTTAAGTTCAGGTAGGGTTGAGGTATATATACAGTCCATTTGGTTAAGTTCAGGTAGGGTTGAGGTATACATACAGTCCATTTTGTTAAGTTCAGGTAGGGTTGAGGTATACATACAGTCCATTGTGTTAAGTTCAGGTATGGTTGAGGTATACATACAGTCCATTTGGTTAAGTTCAGGTAGGGTTGAGGTATACATACAGTCCATTTTGTTAAGTTAAGGTAGGGTTGAGGTATACATACAGTCCATTCGGTTAAGTTCAGATAGGGTTGAGGTATACATACAGTCCATTTTGTTAAGTTCAGGTAGGGTTGAGGTATATAAACAGTCCATTTGGTTAAGTTCAGGTAGGGTTGAGGTATACATACAGTCCATTTGGTTAAGTTCAGGTAGGGTTGAGGTATACATACAGTCCATTTGGTTAAGTTCAGGTAGGGTTGAGGTATACATACAGTCCATTTTGTTAAGTTAAGGTAGGGTTGAGGTATACATACAGTCCATTTTGTTAAGTTCATGTAGGGTTGAGGTATACATACAGTCCATTGTGTTAAGTTCAGGTAGGGTTGAGGTATACATACAGTCCATTTTGTTAAGTTCATGTAGGGTTGAGGTATACATACAGTCCATTTGGTTAAGTTCATGTAGGGTTGAGGTATACATACAGTCCATTTGGTTAAGTTCAGGTAGGGTTGAGGTATACATACAGTCCATTTTGTTAAGTTCATGTAGGGTTGAGGTATATATACAGTCCATTTGGTTAAGTTCAGATAGGATTGAGGTATACATACAGTCCATTTTGTTAAGTTCATGTAGGGTTGAGGTATACATACAGTCCATTTGGTTAAGTTCAGGTAGGGTTGAGGTATACATACAGTCCATTTGGTTAAGTTCATGTAGGGTTGAGGTATACATACAGTCCATTTGGTTAAGTTCATGTAGGGTTGAGGTATACATACAGTCCATTTGGTTAAGTTCAGGTAGGGTTGAGGTATACATACAGTCCATTTTGTTAAGTTCATGTAGGATTGAGGTATATATACAGTCCATTTGGTTAAGTTCAGATAGGGTTGAGGTATACATACAGTCCATTGTGTTAAGTTCATGTAGGGTTGTGGTATACATATAGTCCATTTGGTTAAGTTCAGGTAGGGTTGAGGTATACATACAGTCCATTTTGTTAAGTTCATGTAGGGTTGAGGTATATATACAGTCCATTTGGTTAAGTTCAGATAGGGTTCAGGTATACATACAGTCCATTTGGTTAAGTTCAGGTAGGGTTGAGGTATACATACAGTCCATTTGGTTAAGTTCAGATAGGGTTGAGGTATACATACAGTCCATTTGGTTAAGTTCAGGTAGGGTTGAGGTATACATACAGTCCATTTTGTTAAGTTCAGGTAAGGTTGAGGTATATATACAGTCCATTTGGTTAAGTTCAGGTAGGGTTGAGGTATATATACAGTCCATTTGGTTAAGTTCAGGTAGGGTTGAGGTATACATACAGTCCATTGTGTTAAGTTCAGGTAGGGTTGAGGTATACATACAGTCCATTTGGTTAAGTTCATGTAGGGTTGAGGTATACATACAGTCCATTTGGTTAAGTTCAGGTAGGGTTGAGGTATACATACAGTCCATTTGGTTAAGTTCATGTAGGGTTGAGGTATACATACAGTTCATTTGGTTAAGTTCAGGTAGGGTTGAGGTATACATACAGTCCATTTGGTTAAGTTCAGGTAGGGTTGAGGTATACATACAGTCCATTTGGTTAAGTTCAGGTAGGGTTGAGGTATACATACAGTCCATTTGGTTAAGTTCAGGTAGGGTTGAGGTATACATACAGTCCATTTGGTTAAGTTCAGGTAGGGTTGAGGTATACATACAGTCCATTTGGTTCAGTTCAGGTAGGGTTGAGGTATACATACAGTCCATTTTGTTAAGTTCAGGTAGGGTCGAGGTATACATACAGTCCATTTTGTTAAGTTCATGTAGGGTTGAGGTATATATACAGTCCATTTGGTTAAGTTCAGATAGGGTTGAGGTATACATACAGTCCATTTGGTTAAGTTCAGGTAGGGTTGAGGTATACATACAGTCCATTTGGTTAAGTTCAGATAGGGTTGAGGTATACATACAGTCCATTTGGTTAAGTTCAGGTAGGGTTGAGGTATACATACAGTCCATTTGGTTAAGTTCAGGTAGGGTTGAGGTATACATACAGTCCATTGTGTTAAGTTCAGGTAGGGTTTAGGTATGCATACAGTCCATTTGGTTAAGTTCAGGTAGGGTTGAAGTATACATACAGTCCATTTTGTTAAGTTCAGGTAGGGATGAGGTATACATACAGTCCATTGTGTTAAGTTCAGGTAGGGTTGAGGTATACATACAGTCCATTTGGTTAAGTTCAGGTAGGGTTGAGGTATACATACAGTCCATTGTGTTAAGTTCAGGTAGGGTTGAGGTATACATACAGTCCATTGTGTTAAGTTCAGGTAGGGTTGAGGTATACATACAGTCCATTTTGTTAAGTTCAGGTAGGGTTGAGGTATACATACAGTCTATTGTGTTAAGTTCAGGTAGGGTTGAGGTATACATACAGTCCATTTTGTTAAGTTCAGGTAGGGTTGAGGTATACATACAGTCCATTTTGTTAAGTTCAGGTAGGGTTGAGGTATACATACAGTCCATTGTGTTAAGTTCAGGTAGGGATGAGGTATACATACAGTCCATTGTGTTAAGTTCAGGTAGGGTTGAGGTATACATACAGTCCATTGTGTTAAGTTCAGGTAGGGTTGAGGTATACATACAGTCCATTGTGTTAAGTTCAGGTAGGGTTGAGGTATACATACAGTCCATTTTGTTAAGTTCAGGTAGGGTTGAGGTATACATACAGTCCATTTTGTTAAGTTCAGGTAGGGTTGAGGTATACATACAGTCTATTGTGTTAAGTTCAGGTAGGGTTGAGGTATACATACAGTCCATTTTGTTAAGTTCAGGTAGGGTTGAGGTATACATACAGTCCATTTTGTTAAGTTCAGGTAGGGTTGAGGTATACATACAGTCCATTTTGTTAAGTTCAGGTAGGGTTGAGGTATACATACAGTCCATTGTGTTAAGTTCAGGTAGGGATGAGGTATACATACAGTCCATTGTGTTAAGTTCAGGTAGGGTTGAGGTATACATACAGTCCATTGTGTTAAGTTCAGGTAGGGATGAGGTATACATACAGTCCATTGTGTTAAGTTCAGGTAGGGTTGAGGTATACATACAGTCCATTGTGTTAAGTTCAGGTAGGGTTGAGGTATACATACAGTCCATTGTGTTAAGTTCAGGTAGGGTTGAGGTATACATACAGTCCATTTGGTTAAGTTCAGGTAGGGTTGAGGTATACATACAGTCCATTGTGTTAAGTTCAGGTAAGGTTGAGGTATACATACAGTCCATTTGGTTAAGTTCAGGTAGGGTTGAGGTATACATACAGTCCATTTGGTTAAGTTCAGGTAGGGATGAGGTATACATACAGTCCATTGTGTTAAGTTCAGGTAGGGTTGAGGTATACATACAGTCCATTGTGTTAAGTTCAGGTAGGGTTGAGGTATACATACAGTCCATTGTGTTAAGTTCAGGTAGGGTTGAGGTATACATACAGTCCATTTGGTTAAGTTCAGGTAGGGTTGAGGTATACATACAGTCCATTTTGTTAAGTTCAGGTAGGGTTGAGGTATACATACAGTCCATTTGGTTAAGTTCAGGTAGGGTTGAGGTATACATACAGTCCATTTGGTTAAGTTCGGGTAGGGTTGAGGTATACATACAGTCCATTTTGTTAAGTTCATGTAGGGTTGAGGTATACATACAGTCCATTGTGTTAAGTTCAGGTAGGGTTGAGGTATACATGCAGTCCATTTTGTTAAGTTCATGTAGGGTCGAGGTATACATACAGTCCATTTTGTTAAGTTCAGGTAGGGTTGAGGTATACATACAGTCCATTTTGTTAAGTTCAGGTAGGGTTGAGGTATACATACAGTCCATTTTGTTAAGTTCGGGTAGGGTTGAGGTATACATACAGTCCATTGTGTTAAGTTCAGGTAGGGTTGAGGTATACATGCAGTCCATTGTGTTAAGTTCAGGTAGGGTTGAGGTATACATACAGTCCATTGTGTTAAGCTCAGGTAGGGTTGAGGTATACATACAGTCCATTGTGTTAAGTTCAGGTAGGGTTGAGGTATACATACAGTCCATTTTGTTAAGTTCAGGTAGGGTTGAGGTATACATACAGTCCATTTTGTTAAGTTCAGGTAGGGTTGAGGTATACATACAGTCCATTGTGTTAAGTTCAGGTAGGGTTGAGGTATACATACAGTCCATTGTGTTAAGTTCAGGTAGGGTTGAGGTATACATACAGTCCATTTTGTTAAGTTCAGGTAGGGTTGAGGTATACATACAGTCCATTTTGTTATGTTCAGGTAGGGTTGAGGTATACATACAGTCCATTGTGTTAAGTTCAGGTAGGGTTGAGGTATACATACAGTCCATTTGGTTAAGTTCAGGTAGGGTTGAGGTATACATACAGTCCATTTGGTTAAGTTCAGGTAGGGTTGAGGTATACATACAGTCCATTTGGTTAAGTTCAGGTAGGGTTGAGGTATACATACAGTCCATTTGGTTCAGTTCAGGTAGGGTTGAGGTATACATACAGTCCATTTTGTTAAGTTCAGGTAGGGTCGAGGTATACATACAGTCCATTTTGTTAAGTTCACGTAGGGTTGAGGTATATATACAGTCCATTTGGTTAAGTTCAGATAGGGTTGAGGTATACATACAGTCCATTTGGTTAAGTTCAGGTAGGGTTGAGGTATACATACAGTCCATTTGGTTAAGTTCAGATAGGGTTGAGGTATACATACAGTCCATTTGGTTAAGTTCAGGTAGGGTTGAGGTATATATACAGTCCATTGTGTTAAGTTCAGGTAGGGTTGAGGTATACATACAGTCCATTTGGTTAAGTTCAGGTAGGGTTGAGGTATACATACAGTCCATTGTGTTAAGTTCATGTAGGGTTGAGGTATACATACAGTCCATTGTGTTAAGTTCAGGTAGGGTTGAGGTATACATACAGTCCATTTGGTTAAGTTCAGGTAGGGTTGAGGTATACATACAGTCCATTGTGTTAAGTTCAGGTAGGGATGAGGTATACATACAGTCCATTGTGTTAAGTTCAGGTAGGGTTGAGGTATACATACAGTCCATTTGGTTAAGTTCAGGTAGGGTTGAGGTATACATACAGTCCATTGTGTTAAGTTCAGGTAGGGATGAGGTATACATACAGTCCATTGTGTTAAGTTCAGGTAGGGTTGAGGTATACATACAGTCCATTGTGTTAAGTTCAGGTAGGGTTGAGGTATACATACAGTCCATTTGGTTAAGTTCAGGTAGGGTTGAGGTATACATACAGTCCATTGTGTTAAGTTCAGGTAGGGTTGAGGTATACATACAGTCCATTGTGTTAAGTTCAGGTAGGGTTGAGGTATACATACAGTCCATTTGGTTAAGTTCAGGTAGGGATGAGGTATACATACAGTCCATTGTGTTAAGTTCAGGTAGGGTTGAGGTATACATACAGTCCATTGTGTTAAGTTCAGGTAGGGTTGAGGTATACATACAGTCCATTGTGTTAAGTTCAGGTAGGGTTGAGGTATACATACAGTCCATTTGGTTAAGTTCAGGTAGGGTTGAGGTATACATACAGTCCATTTTGTTAAGTTCAGGTAGGGTTGAGGTATACATACAGTCCATTTGGTTAAGTTCAGGTAGGGTTGAGGTATACATACAGTCCATTTGGTTAAGTTCGGGTAGGGTTGAGGTATACATACAGTCCATTTTGTTAAGTTCATGTAGGGTTGAGGTATACATACAGTCCATTGTGTTAAGTTCAGGTAGGGTTGAGGTATACATGCAGTCCATTTTGTTAAGTTCATGTACGGTCGAGGTATACATACAGTCCATTTTGTTAAGTTCAGGTAGGGTTGAGGTATACATACAGTCCATTTTGTTAAGTTCAGGTAGGGTTGAGGTATACATACAGTCCATTTTGTTAAGTTCGGGTAGGGTTGAGGTATACATACAGTCCATTGTGTTAAGTTCAGGTAGGGTTGAGGTATACATACAGTCCATTGTGTTAAGTTCAGGTAGGGTTGAGGTATACATACAGTCCATTGTGTTAAGCTCAGGTAGGGTTGAGGTATACATACAGTCCATTGTGTTAAGTTCAGGTAGGGTTGAGGTATACATACAGTCCATTTTGTTAAGTTCAGGTAGGGTTGAGGTATACATACAGTCCATTTTGTTAAGTTCAGGTAGGGTTGAGGTATACATACAGTCCATTGTGTTAAGTTCAGGTAGGGTTGAGGTATACATACAGTCCATTGTGTTAAGTTCAGGTAGGGTTGAGGTATACATACAGTCCATTTTGTTAAGTTCAGGTAGGGTTGAGGTATACATACAGTCCATTTTGTTATGTTCAGGTAGGGTTGAGGTATACATACAGTCCATTGTGTTAAGTTCAGGTAGGGTTGAGGTATACATACAGTCCATTGTGTTAAGTTCAGGTAGGGTTGAGGTATACATACAGTCCATTGTGTTAAGTTCAGGTAGGGTTGAGGTATACATGCAGTCCATTTTGTTAAGTTCATGTAGGGTCGAGGTATACATACAGTCCATTTTGTTAAGTTCAGGTAGGGTTGAGGTATACATACAGTCCATTTTGTTAAGTTCAGGTAGGGTTGAGGTATACATACAGTCCATTTTGTTAAGTTCGGGTAGGGTTGAGGTATACATACAGTCCATTGTGTTAAGTTCAGGTAGGGTTGAGGTATACATACAGTCCATTGTGTTAAGTTCAGGTAGGGTTGAGGTATACATACAGTCCATTGTGTTAAGCTCAGGTAGGGTTGAGGTATACATACAGTCCATTGTGTTAAGTTCAGGTAGGGTTGAGGTATACATACAGTCCATTTTGTTAAGTTCAGGTAGGGTTGAGGTATACATACAGTCCATTTTGTTAAGTTCAGGTAGGGTTGAGGTATACATACAGTCCATTGTGTTAAGTTCAGGTAGGGTTGAGGTATACATACAGTCCATTGTGTTAAGTTCAGGTAGGGTTGAGGTATACATACAGTCCATTTTGTTAAGTTCAGGTAGGGTTGAGGTATACATACAGTCCATTTTGTTATGTTCAGGTAGGGTTGAGGTATACATACAGTCCATTGTGTTAAGTTCAGGTAGGGTTGAGGTATACATACAGTCCATTGTGTTAAGTTCAGGTAGGGTTGAGGTATACATACAGTCCATTGTGTTAAGTTCAGGTAGGGTTGAGGTATACATACAGTCCATTGTGTTAAGTTCAGGTAGGGTTGAGGTATACATACAGTCCATTGTGTTAAGTTCAGGTAGGGTTGAGGTATACATACAGTCCATTGTGTTAAGTTCAGGTAGGGATGAGGTATACATACAGTCCATTGTGTTAAGTTCAGGTAGGGTTGAGGTATACATACAGTCCATTGTGTTAAGTTCAGGTAGGGTTGAGGTATACATACAGTCCATTTGGTTAAGTTCAGGTAGGGTTGAGGTATACATACAGTCCATTGTGTTAAGTTCAGGTAGGGTTGAGGTATACATACAGTCCATTGTGTTA
The DNA here is from genome assembly GCA_963383655.1 of Bathymodiolus septemdierum. Classification (NCBI taxonomy): domain Eukaryota; kingdom Metazoa; phylum Mollusca; class Bivalvia; order Mytilida; family Modiolidae; genus Bathymodiolus; species Bathymodiolus septemdierum. The sequence continues at coordinate 37,072,367 of OY726531.1, forward strand.
AGTTCAGGTAGGGTTGAGGTATACATACAGTCCATTTGGTTAAGTTCAGGTAGGGATGAGGTATACATACAGTCCATTGTGTTAAGTTCAGGTAGGGTTGAGGTATACATACAGTCCATTGTGTTAAGTTCAGGTAGGGTTGAGGTATACATACAGTCCATTGTGTTAAGTTCAGGTAGGGTTGAGGTATACATACAGTCCATTTGGTTAAGTTCAGGTAGGGTTGAGGTATACATACAGTCCATTTTGTTAAGTTCAGGTAGGGTTGAGGTATACATACAGTCCATTTGGTTAAGTTCAGGTAGGGTTGAGGTATACATACAGTCCATTTGGTTAAGGTCGGGTAGGGTTGAGGTATACATACAGTCCATTTTGTTAAGTTCATGTAGGGTTGAGGTATACATACAGTCCATTGTGTTAAGTTCAGGTAGGGTTGAGGTATACATGCAGTCCATTTTGTTAAGTTCATGTAGGGTCGAGGTATACATACAGTCCATTTTGTTAAGTTCAGGTAGGGTTGAGGTATACATACAGTCCATTTTGTTAAGTTCAGGTAGGGTTGAGGTATACATACAGTCCATTTTGTTAAGTTCGGGTAGGGTTGAGGTATACATACAGTCCATTGTGTTAAGTTCAGGTAGGGTTGAGGTATACATACAGTCCATTGTGTTAAGTTCAGGTAGGGTTGAGGTATACATACAGTCCATTGTGTTAAGCTCAGGTAGGGTTGAGGTATACATACAGTCCATTGTGTTAAGTTCAGGTAGGGTTGAGGTATACATACAGTCCATTTTGTTAAGTTCAGGTAGGGTTGAGGTATACATACAGTCCATTTTGTTAAGTTCAGGTAGGGTTGAGGTATACATACAGTCCATTGTGTTAAGTTCAGGTAGGGTTGAGGTATACATACAGTCCATTGTGTTAAGTTCAGGTAGGGTTGAGGTATACATACAGTCCATTTTGTTAAGTTCAGGTAGGGTTGAGGTATACATACAGTCCATTTTGTTATGTTCAGGTAGGGTTGAGGTATACATACAGTCCATTGTGTTAAGTTCAGGTAGGGTTGAGGTATACATACAGTCCATTGTGTTAAGTTCAGGTAGGGTTGAGGTATACATACAGTCCATTGTGTTAAGTTCAGGTAGGGTTGAGGTATACATACAGTCCATTGTGTTAAGTTCAGGTAGGGTTGAGGTATACATACAGTCCATTGTGTTAAGTTCAGGTAGGGTTGAGGTATACATACAGTCCATTGTGTTAAGTTCAGGTAGGGTTGAGGTATACATACAGTCCATTGTGTTAAGTTCAGGTAGGGTTGAGGTATACATACAGTCCATTTTGTTAAGTTCAGGTAGGGTTGAGGTATACATACAGTCCATTTTGTTAAGTTCAGGTAGGGTTGAGGTATACATACAGTCCATTGTGTTAAGTTCAGGTAGGGTTGAGGTATACATACAGTCCATTGTGTTAAGTTCAGGTAGGGTTGAGGTATACATACAGTCTATTGTGTTAAGTTCAGGTAGGGTTGAGGTATACATACAGTCCATTGTGTTAAGTTCAGGTAGGGTTGAGGTATACATACAGTCCATTGTGTTAAGTTCAGGTAGGGTTGAGGTATACATACAGTCCATTGTGTTAAGTTCAGGTAGGGTTGAGGTATACATACAGTCCATTTGGTTAAGTTCGGGTAGGGTTGAGGTATACATACAGTCCATTTTGTTAAGTTCGGGTAGGGTTGAGGTATACATACAGTCCATTGTGTTAAGTTCAGGTTGGGTTGAGGTATACATACAGTCCATTGTGTTAAGTTCAGGTAGGGTTGAGGTATACATACAGTCCATTGTGTTAAGCTCAGGTAGGGTTGAGGTATACATACAGTCCATTGTGTTAAGTTCAGGTAGGGTTGAGGTATACATACAGTCCATTTTGTTAAGTTCAGGTAGGGTTGAGGTATACATACAGTCCATTTTGTTAAGTTCAGGTAGGGTTGAGGTATACATACAGTCCATTGTGTTAAGTTCAGGTAGGGTTGAGGTATACATACAGTCCATTGTGTTAAGTTCAGGTAGGGTTGAGGTATACATACAGTCCATTTTGTTAAGTTCAGGTAGGGTTGAGGTATACATACAGTCCATTTTGTTATGTTCAGGTAGGGTTGAGGTATACATACAGTCCATTGTGTTAAGTTCAGGTAGGGTTGAGGTATACATACAGTCCATTGTGTTAAGTTCAGGTAGGGTTGAGGTATACATACAGTCCATTGTGTTAAGTTCAGGTAGGGTTGAGGTATACATACAGTCCATTGTGTTAAGTTCAGGTAGGGTTGAGGTATACATGCAGTCCATTGTGTTAAGTTCAGGTAGGGTTGAGGTATACATACAGTCCATTGTGTTAAGTTCAGGTAGGGTTGAGGTATACATACAGTCCATTGTGTTAAGTTCAGGTAGGGTTGAGGTATACATACAGTCCATTTTGTTAAGTTCAGGTAGGGTTGAGGTATACATACAGTCCATTTTGTTAAGTTCAGGTAGGGTTGAGGTATACATACAGTCCATTGTGTTAAGTTCAGGTAGGGTTGAAGTATACATACAGTCCATTGTGTTAAGTTCAGGTAGGGTTGAGGTATACATACAGTCTATTGTGTTAAGTTCAGGTAGGGTTGAGGTATACATACAGTCCATTGTGTTAAGTTCAGGTAGGGTTGAGGTATACATACAGTCCATTGTGTTAAGTTCAGGTAGGGTTGAGGTATACATACAGTCCATTGTGTTAAGTTCAGGTAGGGTTGAGGTATACATACAGTCCATTTGGTTAAGTTCGGGTAGGGTTGAGGTATACATACAGTCCATTTTGTTAAGTTCAGGTAGGGTTGAGGTATACATACAGTCCATTGTGTTAAGTTCAGGTAGGGTTGAGGTATACATACAGTCCATTGTGTTAAGTTCAGGTAGGGTTGAGGTATACATACAGTCCATTGTGTTAAGTTCAGGTAGGGTTGAGGTATACATACAGTCCATTGTGTTAAGTTCAGGTAGGGTTGAGGTATACATACAGTCCATTGTGTTAAGTTCAGGTAGGGTTGAGGTATACATACAGTCCATTGTGTTAAGTTCAGGTAGGGTTGAGGTATACATACAGTCCATTGTGTTAAGTTCAGGTAGGGTTGAGGTATACATACAGTCCATTTTGTTAAGTTCAGGTAGGGTTGAGGTATACATTCAGTCCATTTTGTTAAGTTCAGGTAGGGTTGAGGTATACATACAGTCCATTGTGTTAAGTTCAGGTAGGGTTGAGGTATACATACAGTCCATTGTGTTAAGTTCAGGTAGGGTTGAGGTATACATACAGTCTATTGTGTTAGGTTCAGGTAGGGTTGAGGTATACATACAGTCCATTGTGTTAAGTTCAGGTAGGGTTGAGGTATACATACAGTCCATTGTGTTAAGTTCAGGTAGGGTTGAGGTATACATACAGTCCATTGTGTTAAGTTCAGGTAGGGTTGAGGTATACATACAGTCCATTTGGTTAAGTTCGGGTAGGGTTGAGGTATACATACAGTCCATTTTGTTAAGTTCGGGTAGGGTTGAGGTATACATACAGTCCATTGTGTTAAGTTCAGGTAGGGTTGAGGTATACATACAGTCCATTGTGTTAAGTTCAGGTAGGGTTGAGGTATACATACAGTCCATTGTGTTAAGCTCAGGTAGGGTTGAGGTATACATACAGTCCATTGTGTTAAGTTCAGGTAGGGTTGAGGTATACATACAGTCCATTTTGTTAAGTTCAGGTAGGGTTGAGGTATACATACAGTCCATTTTGTTAAGTTCAGGTAGGGTTGAGGTATACATACAGTCCATTGTGTTAAGTTCAGGTAGGGTTGAGGTATACATACAGTCCATTGTGTTAAGTTCAGGTAGGGTTGAGGTATACATACAGTCCATTTTGTTAAGTTCAGGTAGGGTTGAGGTATACATACAGTCCATTTTGTTATGTTCAGGTAGGGTTGAGGTATACATACAGTCCATTGTGTTAAGTTCAGGTAGGGTTGAGGTATACATACAGTCCATTGTGTTAAGTTCAGGTAGGGTTGAGGTATACATACAGTCCATTGTGTTAAGTTCAGGTAGGGTTGAGGTATACATACAGTCCATTGTGTTAAGTTCAGGTAGGGTTGAGGTATACATGCAGTCCATTGTGTTAAGTTCAGGTAGGGTTGAGGTATACATACAGTCCATTGTGTTAAGTTCAGGTAGGGTTGAGGTATACATACAGTCCATTGTGTTAAGTTCAGGTAGGGTTGAGGTATACATACAGTCCATTTTGTTAAGTTCAGGTAGGGTTGAGGTATACATACAGTCCATTTTGTTAAGTTCAGGTAGGGTTGAGGTATACATACAGTCCATTGTGTTAAGTTCAGGTAGGGTTGAGGTATACATACAGTCCATTGTGTTAAGTTCAGGTAGGGTTGAGGTATACATACAGTCTATTGTGTTAAGTTCAGGTAGGGTTGAGGTATACATACAGTCCATTGTGTTAAGTTCAGGTAGGGTTGAGGTATACATACAGTCCATTGTGTTAAGTTCAGGTAGGGTTGAGGTATACATACAGTCCATTGTGTTAAGTTCAGGTAGGGTTGAGGTATACATACAGTCCATTTGGTTAAGTTCGGGTAGGGTTGAGGTATACATACAGTCCATTTTGTTAAGTTCAGGTAGGGTTGAGGTATACATACAGTCCATTGTGTTAAGTTCAGGTAGGGTTGAGGTATACATACAGTCCATTGTGTTAAGTTCAGGTAGGGTTGAGGTATACATACAGTCCATTGTGTTAAGTTCAGGTAGGGTTGAGGTATACATACAGTCCATTGTGTTAGGTTCAGGTAGGGTTGAGGTATACATACAGTCCATTTTGTTTTCTTGCTCCTCAAGACTTCTAAGTTATTTGGCCTTCCAATATTTTGACATTGAGCATATCTGATAAAGTTTATTCCAGAAACTCATTGTGTGCCCCAAATTAGATATCTACGTTTTCATAGTACTTTATTTATTTGTAGGGACCGCTGTGATCGTATGGTAGTTGGATTTACAACCTAGTCAGTGCCTATCACCACTAACGTTGTGAGTTCGAACCCCGTTCATGGCAAGGTGTACTCGATACAACGTTATGAAATAACGGTTGTCAGTGACTTGCGACAGGCCGGTGGTTTTCACTGGATACTCCGGTTTCCTCCACCAAGCAAAAACTTACGACCAAGTTATAAATGAAATAGTGTTGAATGTTGAGCTAAACACCATAAACCTAACTTGCAATGAGTGATCGAATATATAGGACGATTGGACGAAGCACCTGACTGCCTTCTATGCTCAGCCATTCATATGCTCATATGAAACTTTAAAATGCGAGGGACTAAATACATGGAAAATAATATCACACATATTTCAGTGAGTGTTGGACTAGTACAAAGCGGATCGCATCATCATCTCATTGAAAAATAACTTGTTGTCGCCATGATATGGCTGAAACATTGCTGAGTTGGCATTAAGCAGCAACCACTCACTCACTCAAATTATATCTGACATAATAATATTTTTCAGTTAAGCTATGCTGCCCTTTTGTCGACGGTGTATGCCCTTGTCATGATGATAGTCATCGTTGGACTACTAAAGGAATCTGTTGAAGCTGGGTTCTGTTCTGTCACAACGTATTTCCTATTCTTTGTAGCCGCAGCCTTTGTTATATCAGCTATGTTACATCCACAGGTCGGTATGAAATAAACGTTAGTGAATACCGAAGGGGCAATTGAAATGGACAGAGAAACTGGCAACACAGGGTACACATGATGAATACAAACACAACATATGTGTTGGACACCATTATACGCAAGCAAACACAAATAACGTAAATAATACATGAGTCCTTCTACAAACAACTGGAAACGAACCGAACATCGTTTTTATGTGGAAATTGTAACGGACAACACAACACAGATCTCAGAACGCAAAGACACATAATAGGACCAAAAAAAAAACCCAACTAAAAATAGATACATTAATAAGAAAAAAAATTATTTCTTATTCGTGGGCAACCAATATTCGTGGATTGCGTGGGGCAACCACTCAACGAATTTAAGAATTAAACGAAGTATAATATTTTCTATTCTTTAACAAGAAAAGCACAATAAATAACACAATTTCTATATTTTAATAATTCTACTTTGGAAATTTGGAATCCACGAATATAGGTATTAGAGTTAGAGTTATGGTGTTTAACGCCACTTTCAACACTATTTTAGTTCTATCATGACGGGTCAATTTTTTTTGGATGGATGAAACCGGAGTATCCAAAGGAAATCACCGATCTGTTACAAGTCACTGACAAACTTTATCACATAATGTTGTATCGAGTACACCTCTCCATGAACGGTGTTCGAACTCACAATTTCAGCTGTGTCCGTTGACGGATAAAGTCGGAAATAAGCGTTGTCAGAATCGGAAAGGAATAAGTAATGTAGATTTTATCAGAAATTATGTGTTCTGAATATACTCTGTTATTATGTAGTATATTTTCCCGTCATCGAGGACGGAATGCAGTAGTCGAGTATATAAACGTTAGACAATCCAAAGACACCAGCTACCATTGGCACACAAGCTACTGGAAGAAAACAAAAGAAACAAGCAAATGAAAACAGAAACAGAAACAAAACCCACAGCACAACACAAAACAGAAAATTAAGAAAGTGAGGAACACAGACCCAACAAAAAACCCCGGTATTAATACAAATGCTCGGGAATGGTAAGAAGATCCTGCTTCTTATAAGACACCCCTGTGCTACTCATATGAAGAGTTTGAAGATACCAAAGTGGTCATCATAATCCGTATATCGAAGAAGAACAGACAACACAATGGCCAAAAGAAAAGTACAAAGGGACAAAAAACGATCTACATAACATACATATAAAATTAAAGATCGAATAACAAGAACCTCACTAAAAACCGGGGGTGAACTTAGGTGTTCCGGAAGGGTAAGCAGTTCCTGCTCCACTAGTGACACCGTCGTATTAATCTAGTTACAAACCCGGTGATAAGTCATAAACAAGGAAAGGATTGGGAAGTGTTCACGACAAGTGGAACATATCCGTGGTCATTTGTGACACAGATATTCCATAACGGTCAACCAAGTCATGGTGGCAATCGTAAAACGTTCGAAGTGATGACTTCAACTTAACTAAGAGGAACCCTTGGTTCAGTAGCTTCCTTTTTAGCAGCAACTCTCTATCAAGGAAATCCTGATAGGAACCACAAGCTCTGGAATATCGTATCAACTGAGAGATATATACTCCATATGCAGATGCTGCTGGAATGTTGCTACATATGAATGGAAAGTTCACAATGGGAAAATTAAAATCATCTCTTTTGTCATAAAGTTTCATTCTTAACCGCCCCTCACTGTCAATTTCGAGGTGTAGGTCAAGGTATGAAGTAGACCTATCTGTATCTGTGGTATCCTTTATCTCAAACTCAATGGGATAGATGCGATCAACGAAATCACCAAACCTAGAATTACTTAGTGAAAGGACATCATCTATATAGCGGAACGTGAAATTAAAGAATCGGGCTAGCTTCTTTTCGTTTTTCTTGAGAAGCCCTTGTATGAAAACACGTCCACCAAAGAAAACAAATATGCTGTCAATCAAAAACTCGAGCATGTTGATGATATCAGTTTCAGAGGACTTTTTGGTAGAATCAGAGTGGTGTTTACAAAATAAGGTCTGTCCCAACCTATCACAAGGTATTTTGTATCTACGTTTGCCATTCTTTTTTATGAAACACAGATGGACCAACTCTCTTAATTTTCATGAAAAGTTTTAGCAGAAATAACACTAATTTTATTCCGATTGGTTTATAATGTTTAACGCCACTTTAACTCCGTATTTCGTATATTTTCCAGGAAATTTGGTGTCTTCTACATGGTATGCTGTATTTTCTGGCAATACCTTCAATGTCCATGTTGATGATTATATTCGCCCTTGGCAACTTAAACGACATATCATGGGGGACCAGAGATGCTGGAACAGCTAATACAGCATCACCAACACACTCACAGCAACAGAGTAACTCAAAGCTGAACGACATCAGAAACTGGGTGATGGGCCCTTCTTCACCAACAAATAAAGCGACATCAGATTACCAGTTTTCGTTCGGAAATTTATTTAGGTAAAATTATTTTTTATGATATAGACAATTTGGACATGAAAACAAGAACGTCCGTTTTGAAGGTCTTGATATATCAGACTCCCTGTGATGCTATTGATAATGTCTGTCTCGACCTTAGCAACTGTTGAATTTCTATATATATCGCAGCTTTTCATCATAGAGTTGTCGAACATAAAACTCAACTGGTATAACACTGTCTCAGTTTCGAAAACTCAATGTTAGAAAATTGTAGGGTTAGTGTTATGGTGTTGAACGCCACTTTCAACAATATTTCAGTTTTTATTTATGGAGAAGACTGGACTATTCGAAAAAAAAACACCGACCTACCGCAAGTCATACTTTATCACACAATGTTGTATCGAGTACACTTCCCCTGACCGGGGTTCGAACTCACAACGTTAGTGTTGCTGGGCACTGAGTGCATAAAACCAACGACCCCAAGATGTTGTAGCATAATGTTCAGAGTTATTTTTAGTGGGGTTCGTGTTACTCGATCTTTATGATGCATTCAGTTCTAAATGTGTAAGTTTTTAATCAATATGTTTTTTTCTTTGTGTCTACCATCAGATGTATGTGTTGTCCACAATCGGGGACACAATCAGAAGATGTTCGTCTGAGGGCAATACTTGACAGACTTGACGATATAGATACTAAAATGACAACAATGAGTCACCAAAGCATTGGCTCATTCCCACGAAATAATGATATGGAGGACATACCTGAAATACCATTTTCAGGACAAGCATATTCCTTTGAGGGAGCAGGAGAAGAACGACGTACGTATAATAAATACTCATAATGAACTTGGTCGTGATCGTGTGGTAGTTGGATTTACAACTACTTGTGCAATCAGTTCCTATCACCACTAACATTGTGAATTCGAATTCCGCTCAGGCGAGGTGCACTCGATACTACAGTATGTGATAAAGTTTGTCAGTGACTTGCGGCAGGTCGGTGGTTTTCTCCGTGTACTCCTGTTTTCTCCACCGATAAAACTGACCGCCACGATATAGCTGAAATATTGTTGAAAGTGGCGTTAAAAACCATAATCCTAACTCTATATATAATTCAGTTGCAGTTGTTTATATAACGCCTTTTCAGATTATACAACATCACATATTTGTCGCCTTCAATTACACAATTCCCACCGTTTGCGCATGCGGACAGAATGTGTCCCTTAATCAATAATGCTGATTTAATGCAAATATTGCAATAATTGGAATGGTGATAACTGATATTAAATATGATTTGATGGTCGTAAATTTTCGTTTACTTTCTCCATCCATTATCGTGTAAGCTAGTTAGCTCAATATACGACCATTGAATCAATAAAATAACGATATATCCCACATTGTCGGAACAGTTCCAAAATCCAATCTGAATATCGTAGAAAAAGAGGCAAGATCGACATTACTTAAAAACGTTTGAAGATACCAAAGGGATAAACACACATATGCATAACCAGGCACTTATTTGATGCTGGTAATCCGTCAAATATGTTGATATCTCTGATGGTGTCAGCTAATGGTGTGACAGATGTAATAGTGATTGACGTACTAACCGCAGATCCTTTGTAATTGACGTATAATACCCACAATCCTTTACGTTGAAGTTGGTTAGGTATTTTTTAAATCGCTACAACCAGAAGAATGTTGTTTTTGTATCCCATTATGTTGTACTACGTACACCTCGTCAAGAGAGGGATTCGAACTCACAACGTTAATAGTGGTAGGCACTGATTGCATAGGTATTTGTTAATCCAACTACTATACGATCACGGCCCAATAAACTGCTCGAGTTAGAAAAAAAATAAGAAAAAAAAAACATACCAGTTGTCATTTAATATATCTGTAAAGATATAGTCTGCACAAACATCGTGCATTTACTGTAAATTGAATTGTAACATGAATGCATCATTCTTTTCCTTTGATCTTTTATGGTTTATTTACCAGAATGTAAGCAACAGCTAACACCTATGAAATAATACACATATATACTAAATATTGCTCACTTTTAATCTGAGCATTAGTTTTATTACTCTCAGAGAGCCGTGCAATAATCAACTACCTAGAAATGATATTGCATGGATTCATTATACAAATCATCTACAGGGGCGGTTTAAGTTAGGGGGGCGCACATAAAAAAATTGCGCCGAGCGGAGGGAGGCGCGAAAATTTTTGGGGTATTTCGTGTGAAAAATCACGATTTTACGCCAAAAAATCATATTTTTTCCAATTGCGGAGGGAGGCGCGAAAATGTTTGGGGTATTTCGTGTGAAAAATCACGATTTTACGCAAAACAATCATATTTTTTTCCAATTTTAGGAGGGGCGCGCGCCGGGTGCGCCTCCCCCTGGATCCGCCCTTGATCTATGTCACGGTTGTCCGAGATAAACGGTTAATCAATTGAACGGTAACGGTTAACTTTGAAAATAGGGGTATACATATTACTTAACTATCAATTATGGTTATCATCCGTTTCTTAATTTCGAAATTGAAAAGTTCATTTTCTCTTCACAGTTAATCCATTGTTCACAACAGAAAAGCAGAAACCAAGGGACGAACTGAAATGTCCTTTCTGGCTAGAAGACACCGATTTAAAATACGGCAGCACCAAACTCATGGAAGGAAGAGAAATCGGATTCTGGGAAAATTTTATTGAAAGATATTTGAAACCGTTAGAATATAAAGAAGAACACAAGAAAAAGATTGAAAAAGATTTACTTCAGCTTAGAAACAAAGTATGTCTGGCATTTTTATTAATGAATGCCCTTTTTGTAACAATTGTTTACACACTAACGGAAGTTAATAAGCAGGAACATGGTACACTCTCAGTCAAGATCCCGTGCGAAACAAATAGTGATTCGGGATACGGTCAAGGTCATATTGAACCAATATCTTTTGCCTTTACCGCAGTTTTCGGTATCATGCTATTCGTGCAGTTTGTGTGCATGCTATTCCACCGCTATTCTACATTGCTGCATGTTATCTCGTCATCGGAAATCAATTTCAAAAAGAAGGTGAGAGATACACTGTTCAAGGAAAACGAGGATGAGCAAAGAGAAATAGGCGTTGAAGAAGGACTTGAACTGGTACGACAAATGCAAAGTGACAACCAAGACGCTGATTCTGACACATCATCGGTATGCTCATCTATAACAGATAACGAATCTGAATATGATGGAGATACAATAGGACCAAATAAGGGGAAGAACTTGGGGAAGAAATTAGCAAAGCGACGGCGTCATATAACCCGCAACACATTAAGTAAGAATTTTCTGAGAAATTTTTCAAAATTGCAAAAAGTTGTAGATTCAGAGGAAACTGCAAGTATGAATCCAGAAAGTAATGAAGACAATGGTAAGAATCCAGAAGAAAAGAGGATCAGCTTCGTCCGTGAAGGATTTGGTGCAAAACGATTTACCCAGAAATCAATGAAAACAGTTGTCACAATGATACAAAATGAGGGAATAAAAGAACAGATCAAACGAAGAGGGGAACACATGGAAAAATTAAAGCAGCTCGAAAGGGAAAGAGCAAAGGGAATATTTAAATCTGCAGTGTTAAAGGTTGGTGGAGGAAGAAAAACAACCATTTTAAATATCGTAAGTCAAGCAAAACAAAAGGAAAAACTTGAACAGATTGATGAGAAGATTGAACAAATGAAGCTCAAAACTTCCAAAAGCGGAAGTGGTGTACCTAGTGAGGACCTAGATGTAGTTCCTGAACAAAGGGATAGTATAAGTGTTTCTAGGGAGTCGATGTCGAGTGACGACAATGATGACATCACACGTTTACCGGGCGATAGTGATTCTGATAGTGATCATTCTAATTACCGTGCACGAGCCGAAGGGGGGAGTTTACATTTCGACAATTCGCATGATTCAAATAGCATGACTAACTCAGATGTACTATTCTAGTAGGATATATAGATTCTTATGTTTTAAGCAGAATATTGTATTTCTAATATATCATATATGTTATTTTTTTTATTTAAGCGAAGTGTGTGCGATTTGCTTTTTCAATGCATGCCTTTAGATGTCAAATTGTTTTTACTATGGATACAATTCTACGAGATTTAAAGAAATAATTTTCCATGATTTTTCAGTATAATACTATGATTTTGTTCAGAGTATTTCAAAAAGTATTCAGAGACAAATACATTTATTTTAAATGAATTAAAGAGAAATAAGTGACAGATGTTTATAATATTTTAAAAATAAACGTTAGTGAAGAAATATGATATATAGCGGATGTGGCAGTGTGGTCTAGGGCGCTGGATATAAGGCTAAGCGATTGGTGCTGCAGTGTATCAATGGCGTGAGTTCAAATCCCGTTGAGGGAAGAACAAAAATTTGTCAGTTCAAAGATCTAATTCTAACACTGTTTGGTTTAATTCATATACGTCTGAAAATTAAACCAAACAGTGTTAGAATTAGATCTTTGAGCTGACATAGAAAGGGTCATTTTGTGATTATATACAGGTATAACAGTCATTTGAACTGACTTTGATACCTCGAACATCTCCCTACCGGAATACATTTCTTTTTCTTGAATGTGCTGGAAGCTACAGATTGGAAGTTGGTCTGATTTAAAGGCCAAGGTGGGTCGACTCCTGGAAGGAACAAAATAGAGGCCCAAAGTTAGGTTCTGAAAGACATCACTTGACGACCGGCTTTGAGGTACCATAACATTTTCCTACGTCAATACGTTTGTCCACTTGGCTCTGGTAAAGATTACAAATTATAGGTCTGTCTTTTTAAAGGCCACAGGCGAGATAACTCCTCCAATACCCACAGTGGAGGCTCAAAGGTAGGGTCTGACACCACTAGACTACCAATATGTGACATACCATAGCAATCTCCCTACGGCATTACTTGTGTCCGCCGTGGCTGTGGTAGAATCTGCAGACGACAGGTTGAACTGGTTAAAAGGTAAAAGTGGGTCAACGTCTGGAAGGCCCACAATAGGATCTGACAGAGAGTTGACAACCAAATTTGAAATAAGAAGAATTTCCCTACCGTAAAGCGTTTGTTTAACTTGGATATGATGGAAGCTACATACTTGAGGCTGGTATGACTTTAAGGCCCATGTGGACTAACTTATCGAAGAACCAAAGTTAGGGTTTGACACCACTAGACGACCGATTTTGAGATACCATAAAACAATTTCCAACAACAATACTTTCCTCCAACTTGGCTGTGATGCAAATGGCCCAGGTGGACTAAACCCTGGAAAAGACACTATTTGACGATCGACTTTGATACCATGAAAATTTCCCTACTGCAATAATTGTTGTATAGGGTTAGGGTGTTTATTGCCAATCAACAATATTCCAATTATATCGTGGAGATCAGTTTCATTGTTGGAACAAGCCGGAGTACCCGGTGAAAACCTGACCTATCGTAAGTCACTGACAAACTTTATCACATAATGTTGGATCGAGTACACCTCGACATGAGCTGCATTCGAGCTCGCTTTAGTTAGGGTAGGCAGATTGTACAGGTAGTGTAAATCCAACTAACATGCAATCACGACCACGACGGCCCATTTGTTTTGTTTACCTTGGATGTGGTGGAAGTTACAGACTAGAGGCTGGTATTGTTAGAAGGCCCACGTGTTTCAACTCCTGGGAGGATCACAAAAAGACCCAAAAATAGATTCTGACAGATACTACTTGACGACCGACTTTGAGTTACCATTACAATTTCCCAACGGCAATACTTTTGTCTAACTTGATTATGATGTAAAACACCCAGGTGGGCTTACACCTGGAAGCCCACAATAGAGGCCCAAAGTAAAGGATCGACACAATTTGACGACTGATTTAGAAATACCATAAAAAGGTATTACTTTTGTTCACCTTGGCAGTTTGGGATGCTGTATATTAGTGGATAGTCTGGTTAAAAGACCCATGTGTTTTAACTCCAGGAAGACCAACAATAGAGTTTGTCAAAGAAAATCTACCATTTGTTTAAATTAAAGTTGTTATGAACATAGATTTCATCAATGAACTTAATTAAATGGAAATCAGAAGCAGGTGAAATTAAATTGAAAAAAGTTTTTGATAATATCTCTTTGACCAGAAATGATATTAAACTTAGAAATTTTCAGCATACACTTCCACACAGAATATTGCCAACAAACAGGATTTTGGTTATGATTGGGATTAATGAATCAGTTCAGTGAAACTTCTGCTTGGCTGTTAATGGTGTTTAACATCACTTTCACCAGTAGTTCAGTTATTTCGTGGCAGTCAGCTTTATTGGTGAAGGAAACCGAAAGAACCGAAAACATCACTGACAAACTTTATCACATAGTGTTGTTTCGCCTGAGTGGGATTCGAACTCACAACGTTAGTGGTGATATGCACTGATTGCATAGGTAGTTGTAAATCCAACTACCATACGATCACCACTACGACGGCCCTTTCTGTAATAAAGCAACAGACTATATATTAAATTATATATGGCTATGCGCCATAGTAAAGGTATTTTGGCAACAAGTAATGGTTTCGCTAGTAGAAGCCTTTGAACTATCTGTTGAATTAAATATTCAAAATACAGTATTTAACACAAATATTGAAGAATTTCCATTGAGATTACTCACTTTATATTACTTTTTACTAAGGATTATATCCACTGTTGTAAATGGTCAAATCATTTCCCAGCCATTGAAATTCTAAAATGCAAATTGAATAGTAGAAAAATAAGAAGAAGAAAAAACCATTTTCGACAGACACCATCAGAAAGCATGAAAAACAATTTATCAAAATTTACATAGTCTTGATTTTCATCAACATTATCAGTGCTCCACATAAGGAGAGTATGTCAAATGTGTTTACATACGATATCAGTCTTTTTAAGAATTACATTTTTAATCTTTATGCTATAATAAAATTCGTGTTCTTTTCAAAAAGACAAAACAATGTATTCAGAATTCCATTTACAATGAATATTTTTGGATAAGTAATCAGTAAATAAAAATATATATGAGAATACTTCTATTTCCAGAAAATAAGGGGAAATAACTCCACCAAACAGAAAATTATCTGGAATTCATTGGTCCATTTCATATATATACAATTTCATATATATATATAATTAATGCATTTCTCTGACTCTGACGTCACACTATTATTCCGACAGTGGACTATTTTAAGAGTTAGGGTTAGTGTTATGGTTTTGAATACCACTTTCTACAATATTTCAGTTATAAAGTGACGATCAGTTTTATTAGTAGAGGAAGCCGGAATACCCAATGAGAACCACTGATCTTATAAATTTTATTTAGGTTTCTTGACAAAAGTTCGCTTGAGGGTATGTGTTGCTCTATTTTTAGTTTCTTTGGTCTGGTCCTTCTGTACAGACGATTTTGTCCGTAGTTAGGTTGTTTTTGTGATTTCGACGTTGTCTTGTTAGCACACGAGACAGTTCTGATCGGCCAACCGTCTTTTACTTTTGATTTTCAGTTGAACTTGTTTTTCCATATTACTTTATTGTATTCCAGCTGATACACTTGCGATTATCAGTATATGATCTACTTAGTGTTCAAGTCTCCGCTCGTACATGTAGATGTGTGTATTGTGTTTCGGAAATGTCCAAGTCTAATAAGTATTTCTTCTCTCTGTAAGCCACACTAATGATCAACAGCTTTGCTTAATACGAAAAACACGCTTATCTCCCGTGTTACTCGATCTTTAGTTTTATGTGTAATGCTTTGTAGATCGTTGTTTGTCCTTTTGTACTTTTTCTTTTGGCCATTGTGTTAGCTGTTCTTCTTCGAATTACGGATTCTATTTACCTATATGGTATCTTCTAACTCTTCTTACCAAGATAATTGTGCCTGAAACAACACCAACCCTGGCTCAGACGTAGGATATGACTTGGCCCTGAAACAACACCAACCCTGGCTCAGACGTAGGATATGACTTGGCCCTGAAACAACACCAGCCCTGGTTCAGACGTAGAATATGACTTGGCCCTGAAACAACACCAACCCTGGTTCAGACGTAGGATATGACTTGGCCCTGAAACAACACCAGCCCTGGCTCAGACGTAGGATATGACTTGGCCCTGAAACAACACCAGCCCTGGCTCAGACGTAGGATATGACTTGGCCCTGAAACAACACCAACCCTGGCTCAGACGTAGGATATGACTTGGCCCTGAAACAACACCAGCCTTGGCTCAGACGTAGGATATGACTTGGCCCTGAAACAACACCAGCCCTGGTTCAGACGTAGGATATGACTTGGCCCTGAAACAACACCAACCCTGGCTCAGACGTAGGATATGACTTGGCCCTGAAACAACACCAGCCCTGGTTCAGACGTAGGATATGACTTGGCCCTGAAACAACACCAACCCTGGTTCAGACGTAGGATATGACTTGGCCCTGAAACAACACCAGCCCTGGCTCAGACGTAGGATATGACTTGGCCCTGAAACAACACCAACCCTGGCTCAGACGTAGGATATGACTTGGCCCTGAAACAACACCAGCCTTGGCTCAGACGTAGGATATGACTTGGCCCTGAAACAACACCAGCCCTTGTTCAGACGTAGGATATGACTTGGCCCTGAAACAACACCAGCCCTGGCTCAGACGTAGGATATGACTTGGCCCTGAAACAACACCAACCCTGGTTCAGACGTAGGATATGACTTGGCCCTGAAACAACACCAACCCTGGCTCAGACGTAGGATATGACTTGGCCCTGAAACAACACCAACCCTGGCTCAGACGTAGGATATGACTTGGCCCTGAAACAACACCAACCCTGGCTCAGACGTAGGATATGACTTGGCCCTGAAACAACACCAGCCTTGGCTCAGACGTAGGATATGACTTGGCCCTGAAACAACACCAACCCTGGCTCAGACGTAGGATATGACTTGGCCCTGAAACAACACCAACCCTGGCTCAGACGTAGGATATGACTTGGCCCTGAAACAACACCAGCCCTGGTTCAGACGTAGGATATGACTTGGCCCTGAAACAACACCAGCCCTTGTTCAGACGTAGGATATGACTTGGCCCTGAAACAACACCAGCCCTGGTTCAGACGTAGGATATGACTTGGCCCTGAAACAACACCAGCCCTGGCTCAGACGTAGGATATGACTTGGCCCTGAAACAACACCAGCCCTTGTTCAGACGTAGGATATGACTTGGCCCTGAAACAACACCAGCCCTGGTTCAGACGTAGGATATGACTTGTTTCTTTATTACTGGAAGAATTCCTCTTAATTAATGTTTTAAGAAATCTCAAAATGTTTCACCTATTAAGTCTATTTCAATCCCGGAAGACTCCAACACTTAAATGACTTTCTAGTACCAAGCCGAATACTAGATTTTATATGATACAACTGAAAAGTCTATAAGTAGAAACTAATAATTAGTTCTTTATAATGTTGACTCAACCAACTGAAGATGTAAACGAACCTTGATTGATACAGACCGTGATCCAATCGTAACTACTCGGCCATTCTCGCTACCCTGCAAATAACCTCGTACGTACATAGTAGAAATTCTTCTTAAATTGTTTGCCGGAAGTTAAGTTAAGTTAAGCCACACAAAAATATAATCCACGAAAATCCAATATGGAAGACATACTAAGTAAAATCTAATCATGCAAAATTAATTAAAACTTTAATTGAAATATAGAAAATTGCTTAAAATATAACTTTATCAAACTTTCATGTAACCGACATGTAAAAAGTAGTGCGATTTATACGCCTAATGCATACGAGGTTATTTGCAGGGTAGCGAGAATGGCCGAGTAGTTACGATTGGACCGTGATCCGCACTAGGGACAACACTGATGGTATAACAGTTTACTTAGTCAGTGGTAGGATAAAAGGACAGACACAAAAGTCAATCTTAGTTCCATCAAGGGTACATCAGAGCACAGACAACTGGGTCGGAATCGACAGCATTTTGACCAATGGTGAACCGGATGACTTAAAATGATAAAGGGTTGTAATGTTTAATACTTAATGTGTTAAATAGGAAAGCACACAGTCAGACTCAAGTAGCTAACCTGTCATGTCGGGCAAGTACACCGATTTTTAGATATGAAAGAATCTGACAAAATCAATTCCTCGAGTCATTCATTAAAAGGAGCGGGAATTCAATTTTCACCAATAATAATGTAGGAAGAATTACAAATGGATTATTTTTGCCATTTATTATCCAACCTATAAAGAAAATACCTATTTCAGGACAAACTTCACGAATCTTGGGAAAACCCAGTTAAAGGGAGGTAACTGCAATTTATTCTAAAAAAATAATTTGGTCAAGGATTTTCAACAAAATAAATATTTCATAGCAATAAAATTTTATTAAGATAAAACAATTCAATATACAGAAGAAATTAACACTAGTTTCAATCATTTACAACTACCTATGCAATCAGTGTCTATCACCACTGATGTTGTGAGTTCGAATCTCGAGTTGTACAGCATTATGTGATTAAGTCACAGGCGCATGGGGCATGGATTTCGTTTCCTCCTCCCCCCTTTTCTCTACTACCCCCCCTTTTTTCAAAATTTTCATATAAATCATTCCTTTTTCAAAATTTTCATAATCATTCGTTTTTTCTTCATTTGACAATATCAGTAGACGTCATACATCATGAATAATACATGTATTCTGTGTCCACATTTTTTCGACTGATACAGTATAAGAGAGAAGGTATGCAACTCCATTTTCATATTTCGCGCCATATCGCTCACCTTGGTTGGGAAACCCCAGTGTTTTTTACACTTTTTACCTTGTCTACATATTTACCTGTACTGTGCAATGTCTAATTTAGATTTTGATATCAGACTTATTGTCAATTTATTTTCCTTATTTGCACTGGGAATATATAATTAATATGTCCCCGTCACATTCAGACAAAGACCACGCAGAATGCAGTACGTCTTAGAAGTTCTAATAAACGTAGCAGAAACTTGCTTAAATTTGAAAATAAATCTCGCTTTCCCGAGTTAAGTTTTCACCACGTTTACCACGTTCGATGTAGGTTATTACTACGCGCTGGATCAAGTTTTAAGTACGTGCATCACGTTTTCGCTACGTCCTAAATACGACCATACAATTCGCACTACGACCTTAGTACGTTTCTGTCACGTCAAAGTTGAATATCACTAAATTTATTTTCCCCTTAAATACGTGTAATTCAACTTTGTGGAAAAAGGGGGGTCAACCTGGAAAAGGGGGGGGGATGGTGGTCCAGATGTCGAGTGCCTGTGTCCTTAACAATAAAATTGCAAGTTGTGCATCTAGAAGGGCTTACAAGTTGTCCTTGAAGTACCAAATTATAAAGCATGTATTCGTGACTCATTTTTCAACGTTTTGATGAAAAATGATTATCTGAATTCAGTTTTTATACAGAATACATGTCAATAGTATATAAGTACTGGGAAACTGTCAAAAACGTTGCATAAACATATCAAGAACTTGGAGATCGTGATAGGGTCGTTCTGCAGTCTTCTACAACGTACTACGAACTTATCACAGTCCTCGACAACGTAGTGTGAACTTACCACAGTCTTCGTAGAAACTTGGTATGGACGTAATGAAAACTTGATACACTTAGCACGAACGCAGTGGCAACGTAATAAGAACGGCATAAAATCGTTTGCCGTCCGTGTTAAGTCAAAGGGGACCATGGCAAGTTTATGTTACGTATCCATCACGTCCTCTCGGATTTTACTAGGTTCTCATCACGAATGTACTACGTCATATCTGCGCTACGTCCTTGCTATGGATTTTTTTAAACATGTTCAAAATTCTGTCACGTCCTTCAAGACAATAATACGTCCATACTAGTTTGCACTACGGTTCCGCTGCGTTGTAGAGGTTTTTCAGGGGCGGATCCAGGATTTCAAGTTAGGGGGGGGGGGGGGCGCACTTAAAAAAATTGCGCCGAGCGAGCGGAGGGAGACGCGAACATTTTTGGGGTATTTTGTGTGAAAAATCACGATTTTACGCCAAAAAATCATATTTTTCCCAATTTTAGGGGGGGGGGGGGGGCGCACCCAGGGTGCGCCCCCCCCCCCCCCCCCCCTGGATCCGCCCCTGCTTTTGGTAGATTGACCTAATTTTTCGCAATTTTTAATGAATATAGTGTGAACTTGGTCTAGTGTGACGGGGGTAATTTTGATCAGTTCTCCTCTCTATTTTTTAGCTTGTAATCCAGTCTGTGGAATGTTCCATTATATTGAAGAGGGATATTTGGATGAAAGTTGATACATAAAAGTTAGATGCAGTCTTCTCTATATAATTTTATTGTTTTAGTTTATTAATTAATTATTACTAATAATTAAAGGAGATAGATGTGCATCATTTAGAATATATCAATTTCCCAACTACATTTAATGGAAAAAAAGTTTTCCCTCGTGAAAAAATGGACTTCACTTCCTTGTCAACTGAAGTATTTGATTTGCAATCTCACAAATAACAAAATTTTGGTGGTGTATGTTTTGACTATAGATAAATGAGGACCAAAAGGGTATAGTTTGAGAAATACCAAACATAAGCTTTAAACTAATTGAAATATGACAACAATTTAACCTGATTGAAAGAAAAACAAATAGACTGATTTCCACAACATAATGCACAGAAAATAATTATTTGAGGCCTAAAATACGCTGACATTTACACCCTCTAAAATAACACCCCATTCGAAATTGTTCAAATATTCATGAACAAATTTATATTTACTTTAGCTGACAGAACAATTCAGTAGCATTATCAATACTGAATACACATTAACTGTGTTTATAAAGCTACGATTGATTTTGAAACTTATCTTTTAGAAAGGAAGTCAAACCCCCCTCCCTTTTTGTTTTATTAGCTCAGATCACTTATAATCATTCCGTGCATTTGCTATTAGTTGGTACCCGTTAAATTCCAGTGATATTGTGTAATAAATCTGTCATCATCGTGCTGTTCTTCTACAGACAAAACGGCTCCGATGTGATAAATCGTATTTACTTTAGCCCATCCTTTTGAACTTTGACCTCAATGATCTTTCACAGATATTAAATGTCTGGGGTATCTTAGCTCTAACCATTTCTAAGCAAGAGGCCCTAATATGCTAAAAAGTGTGTGTTTATATTTGGAACTTTTATTGTTCATTTGTTTGTAATTACGTTTTTCTAAATGAATTCCTTATCAACTTCATTTTCATTTATTGTGTTGAAAGGTGGTATGTAGACGGATTGTATTTGTGTCTCGACCGAAAACGAGCAAAACAGATATTGATAATTTAGTTCATGTGTAAAGTTATATTTACTCACTTTCTATAATTAATTATTCATTGGCATTTTTGAATAAGTTGTCAAGAATCAAGAATTTGTATTCCTCATAAAACCATAGTTGAAACAGTGGCACAGAAAATTTGCCTATTTATCATAAATAGATAATAAATACTCATGACAAGACAAGATGATCTATAAAATTGAATAATAAATTGAATAACACAAATGATATAATTATAGATTATTATATGGCTTTTTTTCATATCACATGTCATATTAACCCGAGACGCCCATATTAGCCCAAGGGCCGAATTCCCGAGGGCTAATATGAATCGAGGGTTGATATGGCATGTGATATGGAAAATGCCATATCATAACATAATTATCATATACTTCAATGCGTCTTTCTTCATATTTGTGAGAGCTGATCGTTTTCAGAAACCATGTAACTTGATTTGGGATATGATGCAATAATGTCATATTATATCTACGATTTTATCCGTATACAGTTACACTTTATATACAACAACACAAGACGACGGAAGTAAACAACGATAAATTAATAACAAAGACTGATCGGACAGGAAAACGTGAATTTCGAAAGAATTTTTTTTTTCCAAAAAAGACAAAATGATTGTTAAAAACTAAATACTCGATTTCATGCACATAAAAAATCCATATTACATAAATACCATAGCCTTAACCCATCTGTACCAAGTGGGATAAACCTTCAGTTTTCTACTATTGAGTTTCTGAGACACCAGATAGTTCGATACCCAATTCGATATGGCTAAAACGGTTTGACCAGGACTTTGAACAAAGGAACGTTGTTACCTACGAACCTTCTCTGTAGACACCAGACTAGCTTATCACGACTAGTACTATGTAACCTATGAATCTTCTCTGTAGACACCAGACTAGATTATGACGACTAGTCCGGTGTGATCTATGCATCTTCTCTGTAGACATCAGACTAGTTTATCACGACTAGTCCCATGTAACCTATAAATATATTCTGTAGACACCAGACTAGTTTATCACGACTAGTCCTGTGTAACCTATGAATCCTCTCTGTAGACACCAGACTAGTTTATCACGACTAGTCCTGTGTAACCTATGAATCTTCTCTGTAGACACCAGACTAGTTTATCACGACTAGTCCTGTGTAACCTATGAATCCTCTCTGTAGACACCAGACTAGTTTATCACGACTAGTCCCGTGTAACCTATGAATCCTCTCTGTAGACACCAGACTAGTTTATCACGACTAGTCCTGTGTAACCTATGAATCCTCTCTGTAGACACCAGACTAGTTTATCACGACTAGTCCCGTGTAACCTATGAATCCTCTCTGTAGAAACCAGACTAGTTTATCACGACTAGTCCTGTGTAACCTATGAATCCTCTCTGTAGACACCAGACTAGTTTATCACGACTAGTCCCGGGTAACCTATGAATCCTCTCTGTAGACACCAGACTAGTTTATCACGACTAGTCGTCCTGTGTAACCTATGAATCTTCTCTGTAGACACCAGACTAGTTTGTCACGACTAGTCCCGCGTAACCTGTGAATCTTCTCTGTAGACACCAGACTAGTTTATCACGACTAGTCCAGTGTAACCTATGAATCTTCTCTGTAGACATCAGACTAGTTTATCGCGATTAGTCCTGTGTAACCTATGAATCTTCTCTGTAGACACCAGACTAGTCTATCACGACTAGTCCCGTGTAACCTATGAATCTTCTCTGTAAACACCAGACTAGTTTATCACGACTAGTCCTGCATGTGTAACCTATGAATCTTCTTTGTAGACACCAGACTAGTTTGTCATGACTAGTCCCGTGTAACCTATGAATCTTCTCAGTAGACACCAGACTAATTTATCAGGACTAGTCGGCTATAACCTATGAAGGGTACATCAGAGCACTAACAACTGTTGAAAGCTTAAATAGGAAAACAGACAGTCAGACTCATGTAACTAACCTGCAATGTCGGACAAATACACCAATATTTACAAATGAAATGATCTGACAAAATCAACTCCTCGATTCATTAAAAGGAGGAAGAATTCAATTTTCACCAATGATAATGTAGGAAGATTTACAAATGAATTATTTTTGCCATTTATTATCTAACCTATGAACAAAATAACTATTTCATGACACACTTCATGAACGAATGAAAATCCAGTCAAAGGGAGGTAACTGCAATTTATTCTCAACAATAATTTGGTTAAAATAAGACAATTCAATATACAGAAGAAATTAAGACTAGTTTACTATTTATATCTTGTTAAAGTTGTAATTTTTCTCTAATTTTGGTCGTTGCTCACATTTTTAGACATCGTTTCGATCAAATACAATGTCCAGGGCTTGTTCAAAAATTAAGTTTCATTGACAACTTGTTTCTGAAGAACCGTTCACGACAAACTAACTTGGTCATAAATTTGATACACACGCAAGTGTGTCAACAAACAATGATCTTGAACCTTTTTCTGGAGTATAACATTATACAATTATTGCCTGCACTTAAGGTGAACATCATAATTGTTCACCGAGGGAAAACAACATCCCAAGGGTGAACAAATATGATGTTCAACTTAAGTGCAGGCAATAATTGTTTTATTATACCAAAACTCTATTTACAATAATGTTGGATGCAATAAACACTTATTTGTGTGTTTTTATCTTGTGTTTTCATAAACTTCCTATTTGTGTTTTTAACTTCCGGTCAAGATTGTAATTCCGGAATGCAAAAACGGATAAATTTCCGGACAGACATGGAACATTACATTTGTCGACCGGTGAACAACAGTGATGTTTCCTGGGGAACCAATTTTGTAAAAACATCACCTTTATTTTATATATAATATATAATGTAAGGTATAATAATACCACTTAATACACAGCCTGAACAAACAAGAACAGAAGATTAAACACGATGTTAATTTCCTGACTAAATTCTTGCAATTTATTAAAGAAAACAAAATATTATATTATTCCAAAAATGTATAATTAATACAGCCCGCGGTTAACTGATCACAATAACTGCTCCCTCGTCACGTACAGACTCCGTTGTTAACTATTCATAAAAATAAATTAAGCTTTGTAAAATGTAGGAGACTTTTTCTGCACTAGAGATTTCAATGATATCCCCTAAAAAAAACACGAATGAAAAGTATTAAAAATAATAATAAAAATAAAACACAACTTTACATACTATGAAAATTAAATATACACGGAAAAAACTGAAAAAAGCAAAGCAAAACAACCCCCCCCCCCCCCCCCCCCCCCCCTAAAAAAACAAGCAGAAAAACAAAATACAAAAACAAAACCAATCAAAACAAAACAAAACCAAAGAAACAAAATAATCCTCCCAAAAACCAATATGACTGAAAAGTTAACATACAGATGAGTTAGACATCTATTTATAATAATAATCTGATGTCAGGAATTGATTGCTCATTTTGAGTTCTGGATAACAATAATTAATTATCTGATCTATTTTTAAATATTCTTTGCTTTGTGTAAAACCTTGATGTATATTGTATATAAATAATAATAAATAATTATGTATCTATTATTCATCAATAGTATAGTTATATGTTTAATTAGAGTTATATACAGCTTCTGATTACTCCTTTGGTATCTTCTAATTCTTCTTATTTTGTGTATTTTGATATCATATTTAAATTGTTTTTGACATTTGCTTCACTGATTTTGGTACTGCTTTGACAACTATTTTACCTATTTTGTTCCAGTATTGTTATAAATACTGTTATAGTGACAGCCGGAACCTTTGAGCCGTAATGAAAGCGGGAGGTTTGGCACTTTAAAATCTGATTCAACCCACCATTTCTTTAGAAATGCCTGTACCAAGTCAGGGTCATTACGGTTTTCACAGTTTTCCGGTTGTTGACTGATCTTGTCTGTTTATATACTTATGAGTTTTGACTTTCCGTTTGTAAGATTGTTCGGAGTTCGGTAATTTTGTTATTTCCCTTATTTACATACATCAAATCTGTTGATTTGAAAAAAAATAATATCTTATTTAATTTTTATCTTAAAATGAGAATAATTAAAAACAAATTTTGGAAATGTCATTTCAAACTTAAATATTTTTTTTTTAAATTATTTTGTGCTCTTTAACAACTAACTCTTTTCAACAGGTGGAAAAGCTAAATCAATGATCTAAATGTGCATAGAAGTGTATCAGGTAGTTATTATTCCAGTCAAAGTTTTACAATGTGTACATTATAATCATCAGTCGATTTTAAAAGCTCATTAGAGCTTGTGTTATATGTATGATTTATATCGACTCTAAATAAAGCTTTGAATTGAATTGAATTGAATTGAATTGAATCAGATTCACCTTCATATGCACTACAACCAATCCATAGCTGTCCCCGGGTATCAATATCAAGTGACCATGGAAACATAACCCCCTGATCTCACATGACTTTATATGTCAGAAGTGGTCCCCCCACTCCTGATATAACATATAGGGTATTGTTGATACAATCAGCCACTATAACATTACCTACTGATGTTGTCACTATATCACAAGGGTTAAATGGTTTATCTTCTGTATTGATTTGTGGATGTCCCTGATAAATCCATTTTACACCCCCTTCATTCCCCAGTACCACCACCCTCCCATCATCAGATGTCCTATCAATAACTGCTATATCAGTATTTACATCTGTGATTCTGAATGGGAAAGTAAATAATCTTTGTTTACATTTGTTATATTGATAGGATTGTTTTTCTTTCTTATCCTCCCTAAATACAACAATTTTCCTACAACTTTTATCTCTCAGTTCGAATGTATATTCATCCACTACAGCCAGTATACTATCATTGTTACTAGTCACATGCATTCTGGTTGGTAGGAGTGGTACCACAGAAAGAATTGGTTTTGATTTCCCCTGATTTGGTTAACATTTTGACATCTGAACTGTCACCCATGGAAAGAAGAATGTTATTACGTTTTGTTATAGCTATGTCATAAATCTTAAGAGGGATCTCCTTGATGGTTTAGATCTTATCATCGATTGCCACTTGTCTTAAAACATTTCCTGTATAAATAGATATCCATGCTATAGTATTATCAAGTGATAATAAACGTGTAAGATCAGGTAACTTTATTTAGGACTTTAAATTCTGTATCAAGTTATTCTTTTGATAATTTGACTGAAGTTAGAATTCCAAATAATTTAGAAATGTGTTTTTCTCCTGAAGCAAACTCTTGTATTTCTGGATGTAACTTCGTAAAAGACAAGTCTGACATGCTGCCGCCATGTTCCGCAGCAGCTGCGAAAATGATTTGCGCACGAGTTGATTCTATGGCTGACTGTATTTTTTCGTGCTGAACTTCTAAAATATTTGTAGTTTTGTCTATTTCTTTTACCCTCTCTGAAATCATTTGTTTATTTTTTCTCTTATTTGTTTCAATATTGTCTCTCGGTTCTTGAGCATATTTACTGATTTCTTCTTGCATTTTCTTTTCCCTCTCGTCAATAGTTTTAATGGCATCCACAGACATGGAATCCCACATGTAATCATCTTTTTCAAGGTCTTTATTTTCAGATTCGCATCGGACCAAATTTTGAGATATTTTGTCTCGGATTTCTTTCAATTCTTCTATCTTTTCCATACAAACTTGATCGATTGATTCTAAATCATGCTTCTTGTGAGAACAAGAAATACAATTGGAGCACACCAACACGTCACAAGTTCGGCAGAGCATACAACTAAACTTACTTTTGTGAATTTGGCATGGAATATTGGCCGTGCAGATAACTGTTGGTTGAACGTCTATGAGGCCTCCAGATGTCTTTACATAACAAATTTCATGAGCGATTGGCGTTTGCACTCTTTGATGAATATTTTGGCATTTTCGTATCTGTTAGGCAAAGTTCACAAGTTTTTGGTGCTTGCGCTTTCCGTATAGATTGAGTATAAGCCATCACAAATAATAAATTCCTGTATTGTACAATGTCTAATTTAGATTTTGATATCAGGCTTATGGTCAATATATTTTCTTCATATACACTAGGAATACATAATTAAGTTAATTTCTAGTTTTTATCAGTTCTCCTCTATACCTGGTAATCCAGTCTGAGGAATGGTACATTATACCTGAGGGTGATATTTAGATTGAGGCTGATGCATAGAAATTAAATAAAACCTTTTCTATATATATTTTTTTTAATTAATTAATTATTACTAATGTTATGGGAATATATAGATCTATGTAACAATTAAAATATAGCAATTTTCCAACAACGTTGAACAAAAATAATATTTCTCTGTGAAACAAAATGGATCTTACTTCCTTGTGAACGGAAGTACTTGAATTGCACAAATAACACAGTTTTATCAGTTAATGGTCTATGTGTTTAATATAGATAAATGAGGACCTAAAGGGTATATGTTTGTTTGTTTGATGGTGTTTAAAGCCACTTTCTAAATCGGCTAAGGTCACCTATACCTGAGGGAGGAGAACCTTAGTTTTAATAATAATTACATTATTTAGGAACTGTAAATTTCAGTGATAAATATATCTCATAAACAATTTGCCCTCTGAATTACCCCATTTTCATGATTGGCTGACATTCGTAAGCTTGCATCAATTCATAGTTCCCCTGATGTCACATAAAAGGCATTGTGAGCTATTGCCACCACTTCACATCAGTCGTCCGTCTGTTGTTAGTAAAAGTCATATCTTAATCTTCATCTTCAGAAATACTCACAGGATTGAAACCAAACTTGGTTGAAATGTCCAACATTCCTGACTAAGTGTTGTTATTATGGTGCCAATTAACAATCAAATATGGCTGCTGGGGACCATAAAAGCTTTCTTACTGGATGGTATTTCAAATATCTTCTTCTTAAGAAATGTTTGAACAATTGATACCAAATATGGTTTTTTTTATGCTTGAGAGATACCTGAAGTTTTTGTGTTTGTTGGTTAACCAAGATGGCCACCACCATTGAGGTGCCGTCATGGTCTTGATCGCATAGTAGTTGTCTATCACCACTAAAGCTATGAGTTCTAATCCCGCTCATGGCAAGGTGTACTCAATACAACATTATGTGATAAATTTTGTCAGCGACTTACGGTGGGTCTGTGGTTTTCTCCGGGTACTCCGGTTTCCTTCGCCAATTAAACTGACAACCACGATATAACTGAAACATTGTTGAAAGTGGCGTTAAACACTATAAAACAAACAAACTGCGTCTCAGAGAATATATATCCTAAGCCGGGAATATCACATTATATACCCTGTCTGATAGCTGAATAACATATAATATATTATATAAGACGGAGTCACAATGTAATAGGGGCCGTCGTGGCCGTGATCGTATGGTAGTTGGATTTACAACTACCTAAGCAATCAGTGTCTTTTTTTTCTCTCTATTAATTAGATTTTTGGGAATGATGTCAATATTCCCCCTATTCTAGGTGACATTTTTGGGAGTATATTAACGTGAATTGATGAATAATCATATCATAACTATTCATTGATAACTTTGAATATATCACTCGGAACATTCTAATTGTCCTGATAAATCCGCGGTACCGTACCATGTTGGAAGTGGCCGACGACGATACAGGAATTTGAGTTTTGAGGGGATTATGGCAAGAAAATGTGGTATTCTTTTTATATTGCCACTACAATTTAAGTTTTTTTTTCAGTAGACAATTTATATTTGTTCGTCCTTTAATTATGACATATCTGGAGTACAAAATATAAAACCTATAAAATCTTAAAGGTTGATGGACGAAAATGATTAAATTTTGTTTCAACTGCAAATGATTAACTGATTTTGGCTTTCTTCTTTTCATGCGGATGTAATTTAATCGTTTAAGGAATAACAATTATTCGTCCACCAAATTAGACAATGAACATAACAAAAATTAGTCTCAAATTATATATATAGTGTACGCTTCTCTGCTTAATGTTATTAGGGCACGTCGTGGTCGTGATCGTATGGTAGTTGGATTTACAACTACCTATGCAATCGGTGTCTATCACCACTGGTGTTGTTGGTTCGAATCCCGCTCAGGGCGAGGTGTACAACATTATGTGATAAAGTTTGTCAATGACTTGCGACAGGTCGGCGGTATTCTCCGGGTACTCCTGATTCTTCCACCAATAAAACTGACCCCCCCCCCGAAATAACTGAAATATTTTTGAAAGTGGCGTTAAACACCATAAAACCAACCTATTTGAAATAACTACAATAGGAACGTGATTAAAGAGAAGTACACATTGGATCCTGATTGAACGTTTTGATAAATGATTGGTTTTATCTACCTAAACACACTTTGAATTTATAAACAACCTTTTTGTCCTTAATTTGATATAAAACAGATTATTAGCCGTCTTGTTTTGTTTGAACAAGGCATGAGTAATCATTTTGTAGATTTGTCATCAACCGGAAATTCGTCTTTTTCCGACCGCAATACAAAATTTAAGATGTAAAAAATATTACATAGCTAGCTATAGGTAAACATTTTATATCCAGAATATTTAAAAATCTATGAAGCAGATGCTGAATTGTAAGTTTAATTTTTCCATGTTATATATTACGATTATGTGTTGAAATGTTTGTTTGTTTGATGGTGTTTAACGCCACTTTCAACAGTATTGCAGTTATATTGTCGCGGGCAATTTTGTTGGTGGAGAAAACCGGAGGACCCGGAGAAAACCACCAACCTGTCAGAAGTGACTGACAAACTTTATCACATAATGTTGTACACCTTGCCCTGATCGAGATTCGAACTCGCAACATTAGTGGCGATAGGCACCGATTGCATAGGTAGTTGTAAATCCACGACGGCCGCTCACCCCCTGTGTTAAAATGTAATTAATAATACAACCAGCTTTAATCTTTTCTGTGTCATGAATGATAGTTGAATAACTGTATGTTATGTTTCACACCTTGATAACGTGTTGAATAATTTTGTATTTTACCAGGCCTAATTAACGAGGTGATTACCGCCATATTGGAAATTTGTCGGTACCTCAAATTGCAGAAACACCCTTGAAATGCAGATAAACCCTTAAAAAATACAGAAAAACCCAACAATATTACAGAAAACCCCTTTTGTTGGAATACGATAACTAATATACAGCCTTAGATGATGTTTTTATAGAAAAATATTCATAAATGTGTTCAATAATGCAGATTGTTTGCTTGCTCCAGTGATTGACAGGAAAATCCAGGTAAATAAAGGGAAGTAACTGTGTTTTCAATATAATAAAAGTACTGAAAGTATTCTGAGCTAACTGAGCTCATTTTACGATGACATTATAAATTAAACAAATATAATAATATTTTAAACCAAAATAGTAATGACAAAAAGGAAAAGTGTATAGAAGAAAACGGTGCGTACATCAGTAGAGGTAACATAACTGATCATATAAACGAATTAGATAAGATGTTAGCTGACAACAATTCTATAGTTAAATCCATCGTTAGTGACAACGGAAAGGCGCCCTGCATTATACTATACACAATGGGGGGGGGGAGGCTTTGGAGGCTACTGCCTCCCCGTCGAATAGGTCAAGCAGATACATTAACATACATTTTTCAAGGCTAGTTAACGTCACGATATGGCTTTTAATCGAATGGTTTCGATCTGTGTGATGGAAAGTAAAAGAAAATACAAATTAATTTCTTTGTATTGAAATAATTTTCAAGTTTATTTGAAGTTTTTATGAATGTATTGTCAAAATACCAATTAATCAGGTATTGTCTTAAACCGTTATATAAACATGTCTAGTGTCACAATTTCATATAAATATAACCACCAACACCTGTAAATTGAGGCTCTTGCAAGGAAATTCTTTTTTAAATATAATTTATTTTTACCAAAATAGATAATGTTGAAGCAGAGTCCGGAAGAATACTTTAGGACCTTTTCTATACTGTACGCTAAATGAAATGAAAACAAGGTTTACCGACCTACACGCCAGAACCGCTTTGGGACTACAGTTGGTTCCATCAATTATTGAAAATATTGCTCCATAACTGAGCCCCCCCTCCTGTCAACAGAGTCTCTGGATCCGCCCCTGATACAAAGACGACCAGTTAGAAGATTTAACAACATTGTGTTGTTCTGGACAGTCCATTGCTGGAATCGACAAAACTTTTAATCTTTGTGAGATGCACGTAACCGCCTCATGTTTTAAACACACATCCGTGTATATGGACAATCCGGAGAACCACCGATATTTTATACCAACTTTTGAGGAATTTTTATATGTGTCATTGTGCATGATATCTTAGTAGTTTTAATTTTGCATTATCGAACACATTTATGAATATTTTTCTATAAAAACATCATTTAAGGCTAATTATATGTTATATTATTCAAACAAAAGGGGTTTTCTGTAATATTGTTGGTTTTTTCTGTATTTTTTAAGGGTTTATCTGTATTTCAAGGGTTTTTCTGCAATTTGAGGTACCCGAAATGTGTCGATAAAGTTGAGAGAGATGGGAAAAATCAGATAATTTAAAAAACGGAGTTTTGTGTTTGTATAGAGTATATATAATCTTATTTAGCAATGAATTTTCTTAACAGTTAAATTAATCATATGGACGATTATTGATCTATCTATTTTTTTTTCCAGATATTTTGTGTTATTGCACAAATTACTCTTTTCACATCAAATAACCCATGTACAATTAATATTCTTATTTTATTTAATTAGAAATGCACATACGTTTGAACTATTATATAATACAATATAATATACATAATTTGTTCACAATAATGAAAATAAAAAGAATTATTAAATCTAAGGTACTAGGTGACATTAGCCGATTGTTGCTACCCTGTTTAGGTTTTCATGCCCCCAAATACTTTGAAATCATTTGGCTTTCCAATCTTTCGGCAATAAGGGTAATAACAAAATTACCGAACTCCGAACAATCTTACAAAGGGAAAGTCAAAACTCATAATTATATAAACAGACAAAATCAGTCAACAACCGGAAAACCCGATTAGGACTACAGAAACGGGTCGTGCACATTAAATTTGATATCCATGTTTTTATTAAAAGATGTGTGTTTCCATCCTGCAAACCTCACCGTCGTCATATTATCAGTGCGTATTGAATACACGTGGCACTCCCCTTTATAATTATCTCCCTTGATTTTACTGTAGAAGATACAATTACCTGTTATTTTATAACTGGGT
Organism: Bathymodiolus septemdierum; assembly: GCA_963383655.1. Lineage (NCBI taxonomy): Eukaryota > Metazoa > Mollusca > Bivalvia > Mytilida > Modiolidae > Bathymodiolus > Bathymodiolus septemdierum. Next base: position 37,105,066 of record OY726531.1, read on the forward strand.
GGCATCGTACGCAGATGTATGAGCAGTATCGAGGTCAACATTATGTGATAAAGTTTATCAGTGACTTGCGACAGGTCGGTGGTATTCCCCGGGTAATCCGGGTTTCATCTACCGATAAAATTAACCTCCACTATATAACTTAAATAATGTTGAAAGTGGCGTTGAACACCATAAGCCCACACCTTTGTTGTAAGGCACTAAAACATTTTTTCAGCGAAATATACTACTCGTTCGTTAACACATACAAAATAGCGTATGTTAACTATAATGTGGTTTTCAATTTCATACAGAAACATACACAACTCAGTTTAAATCTTTGTTAAGTTGTGCCTCAGTTTAGTTTAAATTTGATAATTTTTAAGACTCAATGCTGACAAGTTGAAGCTTTACATCTGTAGTTATATGACCTTATCGTGAGGAAAAAAAAACCCTGCAAACTTGGTTTTTCATTTTCAAACGGACAAAACGTGAGAAAATACGAAGCAAGCCTCTAGACGATTTTATTTCGTTCACAAGCTTCTGATTTCATGGAATCAGAATATTCTATGGGGGAATTAAATCATTAGAAGACATTTTACTTTCTCAAGCAGTAGACAGTCATGTTATCTTTGTTAAGCACAATTTTACCCTCAATGGGGTTGAAGGCCTATGACACAATACATTACGAATATTATACCATTAAAACATGAAAATAATGTTTCAGTAGAAAAAAACCAAGAGCAGACAAACATCAATAATTCGTCATATGAAGTACACACATGGACATGAACATGAATAATAGGTTTTTTCAGAGATCGGGTCCATGTTCCTACGTTACCAAAGCTTTTATACAATAGGCTTATGCAGAGGTCCTGTCCACGTTCCTCGGTGACCAATATGTTTGTATCGATAAGTTTATGCAGAGATCGGGCCCACGTTCTTCAGTGACCAATATTATTTTAACAATAGGTTTATGCAGAGATCGGGCCCACGTTCCGCAGTGATCAACTCTTTTTAACAATACGTTTATGCAGAGGTCCTGTCGACGTTCCTCAGTGACCAATATTTTTTTATCAATAGGTTTATACAGAGATCGGGTCCACGTTCCTCAGTGTCCCAAATTTGTATACAAACCGTTTATGCAGAGATCGGATCAACGTTCCTACGTTACCAATGCTTTTATAAAATAGGTTTATGTAGAGATCGGATCAACGTTCCTACGTTACCAATGCTTTTATAAAATAGGTTTATGCAGAGATCGGATCAACGTTCCTACGTTACCAATGCTTTTATAAAATAGGTTTATGCAGAGATCGGATCAACGTTCCTACGTTACCAATGCTTTTATAAAATAGGTTTATGCAGAGATCGGATCAACGTTCCTACGTTACCAATGCTTTTATAAAATAGGTTCATGTAGAGATCGGATCAACGTTCCTACGTTACCAATGCTTTTATAAAATAGGTTTATGTAGAGATCGGATCAACGTTCCTACGTTACCAATGCTTTTATAAAATAGGTTTATGCAGAGATCGGATCAACGTTCCTACGTTACCAATGCTTTTATAAAATAGGTTTATGCAGAGATCGGATCAACGTTCCTACGTTACCAATGCTTTTATAAAATAGATTTATGCAGAGATCGGATCAACGTTCCTACGTTACCAATGCTTTTATAAAATAGGTTCATGTAGAGATCGGATCAACGTTCCTACGTTACCAATGCTTTTATAAAATAGGTTTATGTAGAGATCGGATCAACGTTCCTACGTTACCAATGCTTTTATAAAATAGGTTTATGTAGAGATCGGATCAACGTTCCTACGTTACCAATGCTTTTATAAAATAGGTTTATGTAGAGATCGGATCAACGTTCCTACGTTACCAATGCTTTTATAAAATAGGTTTATGTAGAGATCGGATCAACGTTCCTACGTTACCAATGCTTTTATAAAATAGGTTTATGTAGAGATCGGATCAACGTTCCTACGTTACCAATGCTTTTATAAAATAGGTTTATGTAGAGATCGGATCAACGTTCCTACGTTACCAATGCTTTTATAAAATAGGTTTATGTAGAGATCGGATCAACGTTCCTACGTTACCAATGCTTTTATAAAATAGGTTTATGCAGAGATCGGATCAACGTTCCTACGTTACCAATGCTTTTATAAAATAGTTTCATGTAGAGATCGAGCCCATATTCCTCGGTGACCAATATTATTTCAACAACAGGTCTATGCAGAGATCGGGCCCACGATCCTCTAGAAACCTTTCGACTCCTTCTAGTGCACGACTGTATATACCTTTATACAGTAAGTGACCACCACATATTTATCACAGGTTGGTGGTCTATTTTTCCGTTAAAATGTTATGCTTTTGTTTTACATTTCAGTTTAGAACACATGAAGAAAGAACTGAACAATTTTCCAAACGTGAAATGGATGAAGGTCGAATTCAACAAGAATCTCAACAAATGAATGCGACCGAAACTGACATTAGATGCATGGTTCATCCAGGGGAGCTAATTCGTTTGTTTTGTACAGAATGCCAGGATGCTGTATGCGTGCAATGCTTATTAGAAAAGCACCAACAACACCCGGTTAAAGCTATTTCTGACGTTTTATGTTTGATAAGAGAGAAAGTTGGCAAATGGTGCTCCGAGAGTGAATCTACATTGCAAGAATTAGTAAATACCAAACAACAACTCATTGAAATGGTAGAAAAGAGCAAACGGGTAGAAATTAAATCAAAGTCGGATTTACTCAAATGCGAAGTCATGTGGAAAGCAAAATTAGAGGAAGAGATAGAACGTCTTTCAAGTACGCTACAAGATGCCTTTCACAAGAATAGAAAGCCTCTCCAGGCCTCAATTGAAAAAGTTTCCGCTTGTGAAATCGGCATTGAGAGCTTTTGCACAGAGTCGAAATCAGAAGCCAATGTTCTAGGGTTATATTGCAGCTTGAAGGAGTGTATGAGTGGGCAATTCCTTAATACAAACAATATAGTCCAGCCTTCACTTCAGCTAAACGAAAATATAGAACTATCAGTGGGATCTGTTGAAGCTCATGACATGCCTTGTGACAAACACGTGAAAGGTGACACGTCACATGTCACACGCGATTGTCAGACGGCCACGGAGTTAGAAGACGATGTGTTGTATCCAAAGCGAATTCCGGTCACAGATTTAAAACATAATATCACAAAGATAATTCCAACATCAGATGATAAAGCATGGATCATATCTGGAAGAAAATTATATAATTTAAAACCTTCTGGCATTAAAGAATCTCAATATTCAGATGATATAGATGATATTGCTCTGAGTGAAAATGGTGATCTTTTCATCCTGAGCCGTGATTCAACATTTATATTCCAGATGAACGGGAAGGGAATGACCACTCGGTTTACATGCACGGATCCATACACACCTCTATGTATGGACTACGTACAGAATAATAGCACTTTGCTCGTGTGGATGAGTCAGAAAGACGCCAGACATATGACACTATTTGGTATGAACGGGATTAAGAAGGCGTCTTTTGGTCTGATCGGAAGTAAAAGTGGAAATTGTTATATGTCCTCACTGTCCTGTAGTAATTTTGCCTTTGTATATGACGTAGAACAACTCACTGGTTTACGAAATTGTATATATTCATGCAAAATGGAGCCGACAAGTTATAAATCATTTGCTGGTATGTTTGGTTCCAGTCCGTATTTACAGTTCGTGTGTAAGGGAATTTGCTATGATGAAGAGGGTTGTATTCTGGTCAGTGATTGTCAGTTTAATACAGTATACAAACTTGATCAGAATGTACAGTTTCAGAAAATGTTACTGGACAAAACTGCCGGACTCGAGTCTCCGACCGCACTTGCTTTTAAAAATGGACTGTTGTGGGTAGTTGATGCTAACCATATAACGATTTACAAGTATAAAGACATTTTATGAAATGTCGAAATTCGTCGTACATAATTTGCTTTTTTCCAATAATAATAATATTAGAGCAAAATGTGACGTGGTTTGTTGTTCTTAATTGTATTAGTCCAAACCTACATATTTAACTTGAAAAATGAACCGCATAGGTGGTGTGGTGGTTAGCGTCCTCGCCTCGAGTGTGAGAAGACAACATGTGATGGGCTTGATTCCCTTTGATTGCCGAAGTCAAAGAACGTGTAACTTTGAGGGTTAAGGGTCAGGGTTATGGTGGTTAACGCTATTTCATTTATATCGTGGCGGTCAGTTTTATTGGTGGAGGAAAACCATCGACCTCTCTCAAGTCATTGAAAAATGATATCACAAAATGTTGTATCGAGTACACCTCGTTTGAAAGAGATTCTAACTCACAACGTTAGTGGTGATAGGTACTGATTGCATAGATAGTTGTAAATTGCTTTAATGTTATTACATGTGGAGAGGGACCTTTAAAGTATATACTCCAAGAGATCTTTGGAATTTCTCAAAATCAACATCTGATTCAAACCCTCCCTTTGAGCAGCTAGTGTCACAGTAACTCTGAAGCCTCGTTTTGACTGCTGATTGCTGATAAAATAGATGTTAATAATTTGGAAAGGGGGTTTCGTAGAGCATTAGGCAGACCAAACAATATAAGAAAAGTTCGAAGATACCAAAGGGAGAACTCGGGTGCTCCGGAAGGGTAGGCAGTTCCTGCTCCACTAGTATAAGGTTGCTTGTAAGAACACCTGTGTAATTTAGGAATTCATTGGTGGACGGAAGATTTAGTTCTTCATCATTGGTTGAAATTCCTAAGGATCTCAAAACAAAATCATATGACTATGTTTAAATCAAGTTTTAATCTTGTTCATGTACATATATACAAAAATAACTTTGAGGACAAATGTTCAAGAACATCTATGGTCAGTATTTTTACTATTTGTAACTATGGTAACCGTGATATTATATGAATAAACATGATATAATGAATACGATAATTAATGTTGATAAACGTGATGTATTATTATAATTCGTCCCACTTGTTAGTCCTTGGAGAGTGAAGGTCATGTCATCTGAATTGATAATGTGAATACCTGAAATATATGACAATATGTCTAATTATGAAAAGAAATTGTCAACAACCTAGCTAACTACAACAAGCCAGCAACAAACCGGAAACCCACCATTTACTGCATATAAACGATGTTCGGTTTGTCTTTACATCCAGTTGTTTGTAGGATGGCACACACACACGCACACACGCACACACACGTACACACACACATACACACGCACACACACACGCACGCACGCACGCACGCACAGAACGACATATGGCGGTAGAAATCCAGGTCTAGGCTCGGGACAACCATTGGCAAACTAAGCACTGAGCCAACACACTTAGTTTTAGATTTTTATAGTAATATCTCACTGAAACAACAGTTCACGGGTATATCCTGATTAGGAAGAAGAAACCTGTCTTTGCTCACATTCCTTAATGCTGCATGCTTAATCGAGAAGCAGCAAATATCAGCTTTATAGTCTTTGCTTTGACCAGATCGGGGCTCGAACCCACGATCTACGGCACTCGAGGCGAGTACGCTAACCATTACCGATGCGGTTCTACGTTCAGTGTGATTACTTTGAATGTAACAATTAACAATATCATCATCTTCTAACTAATATAAATTCATTGAGAAAACACCAAAAGCGTTAATTAAGAACGTGATGTTAATCTCGACTTAATTTGCTTAGTTGAAAGCGCTCTTTTTAATGCCTATATTTGTATAATTAATTAATTGCAATTGAACGATATCCTTGCATGTTTATTCTTACTTGGCTTTTTCTAGTTTTATTTTTAGTTGGTATACTATGACATCGGATTGAATAGTGTGTGTTCACATCTCGAATGTTTTCAAAGAGTTGCATCGAAACTGAATGTATTCAGTGATGTTCCATACTCTTTTGTATGAACTTACCAAATAAGGAAATAAACGTCTTTTGTAATATATCTCATGATAAATTTAAAGAACTAAGAATACCTTTATTTGTCATGTCTGTTACAGCTTCCTGTCCTGTTGCTATGTCAACAGGTCTAGTGGCGTCTAATATAACATATGTCTCATATCCTGAAGTAAATGAAATATACGGTTTTGGTGTTCAACGCCACTTTCAACAATATTTCAGCTATATTGTGGCGGTCAGTTTTATTGGTGGAGGAAATCAGAGTACCCGGACAAAACCATCAACCTGCCGCAAGTCACTGACACACTTTATCACATAATGTTGTATATTGTACATCTCGCCTGAACGGAATTCGAACTGACAACGTTAGTAGTGATAAACACTGATTGCATAGGTAGTTGTAAATCCTACTACCATACGATCATGACCATGACGGTCCCTTAAATGAAATATATATTTAAAATGGTTTCTCTGAAAGTGGTGTTTCAAGTGTATTTCTTGCATTTGCATAAACCCATTGCTCTAGTTGAATAAAATTGGCGTATAGTGTATATTCCTTGCAGTAACGAAAATAGCTTCAACAAAACAGTGACGTGAATAGCATATTTCTTGCAGCTACATAAATATATCGTTGTAGTTTTGACAAAAAAAGAAAAAAAAACCAAATACAATGTACAACATTGTCGGACCAGTTCCAAAATCATATAGAACAATCGTAAAATGAGGTTAACCCGATGCATACAAATACATAACCGCTAACCTTTATGTCTTGGCACAGGTATTTCAAAAAGTGTTGCTAAATTATTGCATTATTTGTTCATGTATATATATGTATACAATTGGTATATGTAGGTTCTCCGCTAAGCACACACCACTAAGGAGTAACAGCAAATACTGATTGACTCGGGATCATGATAATCTGTCCTAGTGGAGCGACATGGCTACCCAAAGACTGTCGGAATCAACCAAAGACTATAAATTGATATTTTCTGCTTCTCCTCCAAGACATTACATGAGTAAGAGAAAAGACTGGTTGACTCGGAATCAGGATAAAGTGTCGGAGTAGAACGACACATCTACCTGCGGACAGTTGTTTCAGTCAGCTAGCACTTTGAAAATTTAACTAAGCGTGTGTGTCTAGTGCAAAGCGGACATCATTATCATCTCATCGAATATAACATGAAAATGCTGAACAATCACGCACCAACCCACTCCTCCACATTTATCCATGTATCCTACCAATAATGTAGAAACACACACATCGTGATCAACTGCTTTTAATTTTTACTTTTATTAACTTTTTACGAAACATCTATATCTAAAGCTAAGCTGCACGTACCAAGCATTTTTGCATCTTTTGCAGTGTAATAAACACAGAAGTCACGTGCTAGCCCTGTTACAAAGACTGTATCAATTCCAGCATTCTTTAATTTCTGATTCAGTTCAGTGTGACGAAACTGTCCATTGTCGAAAAATGCTGAATAAGAATCGACCTAATAATAATAATAATAATAATAAAATAATAATAACCATTTAACAAAGTTACAATTAAAATAAACAAATGTAAACATTAATAATTAGTGGACAGATGTATAAATGTGATATCCGTTACAATTTCTGCAAACAAGCGATGTTCGGTTCGTCTTTACCTCCAGTTGTTTGTAGAACACATATCTTATTTACGTTATTTGTTTTTGTTTGCGCATAGTGGTGTCCAAAACATATCTTGTTGTGAATTTGATTTGTTTTTCTTCGTCTTGTGTACCCAATGTTGCCAGTTTCTTTGGATTGTCCATTGTTGATTGCCCCTTCGGTATTCTCTAACCTTTATTTTCTTTAGCTACATTTAGATTGTATTTTATCAGATATTTTGTTCTTTCATTCTGCAGCGTTCACACTATGTCTGAATTGATTACATGTGTCGCAGACGACACAGTTTTGAAATTATAAAATATTGTTTATCTACAATTATATCAAACCTTTATCTGATTAAAAGCAGATATTTCACTTGCACCCCGCAACTGATATGTCGCAGGGTAGGAAATCTCAGGAAATCCCATTACAGGTCACGTTCAATCCAATGAAAATGGTCATTGCAAAATTATGAAAGTGTTACTGAACTGCTTTGCATACTACAAGCAATCCGATTGGAAGAAAATGTAATAACAGTATTGATCATATCATTATATATTCACGACATAAGGTCACTCGCATATGACCCATAATGGTATTTCCTAAGATCTCCCACGCCGCGACATATCAGAAAAGAGGATCAATTAAGTGAGAGATCTGATTCTAATCAGATTGACCAAGACTCGTCAATTCACCTTACAGTTATATCCTTTCCTTATAATAACATCAGAAGTCAGGTGTGTTAGATTCGTTGATAACTCAGAGGAGGTAGTGTTCATTACACAATGATCAGGCCATAACCTCTGTGTTAAGTTGTATGATATCTCACTACAGTTGTGGTTGGCATCACACAGGGAACCTGAAAACGAATAAACAGGTCATCTTAGCCGATTTTTGTTATTCTGTCTTAGGTACTTTGGTCGATTTGCCCCCGAAGATTTAAAATATTTGGTTATCCAATCTTTTGATTATGAGCGTATTTGATGAAGGTTATTCCAGAAACGTGTCGTGCATACTAAATTCGGTTTCTACGTTTTTATTTTTAACAATATACCTTTCAACCAATGTGTGTCAAAGTACAAATATGCTGGTAATTTTACTTCGAGATATCCGAACTTTCGGGTTAATCGAGATACATTACACAAAACACTAATACAAACCGACCTAAGGTAACATCTACAACTAACGGACACAATATGCATGTTCGATATATTCGCGAGTTCCTTTCCCCATTCATGACTTGTCACTGGGTTTGTACCTTGAGTAACACGACGGGTACCACTAGTGGAGCCGGAAATGCTCACCCTTCCGGAGTACCTGAGCTTACCCTCGGTTTTAGTGGGATTCGTGATTCTCGAATTTTAGTTTTCTATGTAGTGTTTTGTAGATTGTTGTTTGTTCCCTTTTTCTTTTGGCCATATGGTCTGTCCTTCGATTTACCGCTTCTGCTTATCCCTTTGGTATCTTCAAGCTTTTATTCCACTTACAATAGACAATGAACAATGAAGTTCGAGTTATTACGAACGGACATTATGTATTCTTTAAGTTTGCCCAGGAAATAACTATCCGAGTTCGAGATAAACTGTAGGTTTCCATACATCAATGTTTTAATGCATGCTTTTTAAATGTATGATACCTCAGCTTACTAAAATATCAACAAGAGCATGCAAAACAAACAGGACATTAGAGACAGAAAAAAGTAATATACAAAGGTATCATGCCACGACCAAGGTCACAGACAGACGGACAGACAATGGCGACCATCATAACGGAATAAGGGCTATCAATATTTAATATATTTAGCATACGGCCTTAGGAGCTTATCCCAGTTCTAGAAATATGTGCATGCTAGCAAGGACAGACTTGATAATCAGATTGTTACAACTGGTTGGTTCGGTATCAGGATCATGTGTCCCAATTGAACGACATGTCTTACTATCTACATATGCACTGTATGAGCTAGCACTATAAAAATCCAACTCGGTGTAATGGCAGGGGCGGATCCAGGGAGGGGGGGGGGGGGGGGGGGGCGCACCCGGCGCGCTCCCCCTAAAATTGGAAAAAATATCATTTTTCACATGAAATACCCCAGAAATTTTCGCGCCTCCCTCCGCTCGGCGCAATTTTTTTAAGTGCGCCCTCCCCTAACTTGAAATCCTGGATCAACCCCTGAATGGTCTAGTACAAAATCGATATCATCATCTCATTGCCCTGTTGATGTTAAGCAAACACCACTCACTCGATATTCCTCAGTTTTAAACACATTTAGTTGCTCCATTTTTAGTTTTCTGAGTAATGTTTTGTAGATTGTTGTATTGTCTGTCCTTCTTTGATTTACACCTTCTGTATGATACCCTTTTGCTATCTTAAAAACTTTTCTTCTGAGAGGAAATATGAATCACGCCAAATGTTTAAAATGAAAATTCAATTCTTTTATACCACATTTGTTATTTTGAAATGAATACTTGGTTTAATAGAGATTCTCATATGAACAAAACGTCCGAAATATTTCAAAGTTGTCAATTTCCATCGTTTATGACCGTCATAAGGAAATTGGTGGGAATTCTAATGCAGAAATTTGACCATCGTGGTAATTAAAAATATTACGAATAATTAAACAACTGTTTAATCACCTAAAAATAAGAGAAATCATTATTGCGCAATCACTCACTGAGTTGCTCACTCACACAATTCATAATATGATAGAAACTATACATGCAGGTTAATTGGATTCATACTACATCGAGTTTCATCATAGGTCACCCACAGGTTACTCTCCACGCATCTATACTGTGTGTTAACTGGCAGAGAAATCCTCGTAGTCATGTGATCGTTTTAAGACACTCTAATAAGTCACGACGACTGTCTTTATATAGCCAATCAAGTCGCAGCTTTTAAATGTATCTAAATTAAGAAAAAGGAATTATTTGCAAACTATGAGAGCTGCCATTTTTCTGCATAGCTATTTCACCTCCAAGAAGGAGATTAACTATATCAAACGATTATTTTGAATGGCAACTATCAATAGCGTTTTTTTTTTCAACAAAACGATGATTTCTCTGTCAGTTGACCTACGGGTCACTGGTGAGGAGTTATCGGAGCGTGATCGTCAGTTGTGGGGTATCCATGATGCTGTAGTTAAGATGATTGAATATCAGCTTTATATTTATTCATATACCTGTGCTGGGGCCGCCTCTGTGATCGTATGGTAGTTGGATTTACAACTACCTATGCAATCAGTGCCTATCACCACTGATGTTGTGAGTTCAAATCTCGATCAGGGCGAGGTGTACAACATTATGTGATAAAGTTTGTCAGTGACTTGCGACAGGTCGGTGGTTTTCCCCGGGTCCTCCGGTTTCCTCCACCAATAAAACTGACCGCCACGATATAACTAAAATATTGTTGAAAGTGGCATTAAACCCAATCAAACAAACAAACAAACAAACAAACAAATACCTGTACTGTCATATAACAGCTGAATGTCTTGAAACGGATTCGTATTCGCATGCTGTGAAGAAAACGATATATGGTCACTACAATGCCAGTCTTGTGACAAAACAACCAATGAGAATGATGAATTAAATTTAGACCGGATATCGTTAATCACCGGTATCACATGATCTCCTTCCGTAACAGCTAAGCTCCCGCCGGGCAGGAAACAGTTCTGAACATCTATGACCAATAAAGCTATGTTGTTTGATAATATGGAACCAAGTTGCAGAAAAATGCACAGTAAAAACAGCCTGTAAATATATGCATATGTACAATAATTGACAGTTCAATAGTCCAACTGTTTTTATAGAATTTACATTGAAAAATTGATTTTATTTTTGTTACGTAGTTGAATGACAATAAAATAACTAATTATTTCTGCAAATAAAAGGAAGCAGGAATCGTTAAAATGTTTGATTGTAAAATTCGAATGCCCTATAAAATAATTGACTAATTTTTATATACTGAACATACATACATTCACGGGTCAAAAATCTTTCCACACTAAGATATTTCCCTAGATATTACATATAAAACCACTCATTTTCAAAAGAAAATTCTGAAGTCATCTTTAAAAGCAGAGTACAAATTTATTCTAAGGTTTTCATATCATTTTTTCAAACTTTTATGTACAAACATTTATGATTTAAGCACAAATGTAAGTTCTCGACATCACAATTGTTTAGTGAGTGAGTAATTATTGTTTAAGGACAATTCAGCAATTTTTCAGCTATATCATGGCGAGAACAAGTTAATTTTCAATGAGATGATCATGAGGTCCGCTTTGTTCTAGACCAACACGCTGAGTTGGATTTTTATAGTGCTAGCTCACTGAAACAACACGCCACGGATAGACATGTCGCTCCACTCGGACACATTATTCTGATTCCGAGCTAACGAGTTTTTGCTCTTTCTCCTTAATGCTGCATGCTTAGTGGAGAAGCAACAAATACCAATTTCATAGTCTTTGGTTTGATCCGACCGGGGCGCGAACACACGAATCTACCGCACTCGAGGTGAGCACGCTAACCACTACGCCACCGATGCGGTTCACACTTTTTAAGTTTATACAAAAGTAATATTTGTCCAACAATAATTTAACTTTGTGTTTAAATCATATTTTAGAGAAAAGTAGAAATACACTTATATCAAAACTATATTTATTTCTACTATTTATGCTGAAAATTTCATGACAATCGAGTAAGAAATGACTTGACAATCATTTTTTTTTTAAATGTTGTTTTTATTTTTGTTTGTGCCAAATGTTCTGGATTGACAGGGATAGGGCTATGGTATTTAACGCCACTTTAAACAATATTTCAGTTATATCGTGACTATCAGTTTTATTTGTGGAGGAATCGGGAGTACCCAGGGAAAATCACCGACCTGTCGCAAGTCAGTGACAAACTTTATCACATAATATTGTAATGAGTACACCTCACCATAAATGGCACTCGAACTTAGTGGTGATAGGCATTGATTTTACAGGTAGTTGTAAATCCAAGCATGCTAGTAATTAGTAATCGGTGGCACGATAGCATTGTTGTTCACCCTACAGGTGTAATCACACTATCAGTATCAGGGAACAAATACAGTAGTACCTAAAATACAAGATGAACCCCTACATTGTTAGATACAAAGTAAAACATATAGAGACTGCAAAATGCTGAATGGCAAAAAAACCTGGCTTATGTCAGCTGAACCTTTTCAGGTAAGGCTATGGACTGGCTGGTTTAACCTAGAACTTTAATATAAACCTAAGTTTATAATTCCTACCAATAAAGTTGACCGCCACGATATAACTGAAATATTGTTGAAAGTGGCTTTTTACACCATTAAACCAATCACCCGTATATGTAGAAGTACAATTTGAACCGTTTATATACTCTGCCCATTTTGAAATGGTTCTCCAGCTTTTCGTATAGTGCTAATGAATATTATACAGATCTTCAGATCAAAATTCATTTTACCAATGGTAGACTATTAACAAAAGGTAGTGGATTTTTCATAAATATAGAAATTTAAACTTATTCAAAACTTGCATATCGATCCGATTAAGTATAATACACTAAAACATGTGATATTTCCTATCAAAATAGCGAACTTTGATCACACAATAGAAAAACGGAAAAAAATCAGATTTTAAGATTTAAAATGGATGTTATATATATATATATATATAGATTGCTGTCAAATTATAATATTAAGTATATATGTACCATCTACACACGCTTATACACATGTCTTACGTCTATCCCTAGATTTGCCTTACGAGAAAAGGTAACACCACGATTATTGAAGCTCCTTTTTAAGGGAGTGGATGTGGTCGAGTGGTCTAGGGCGCTGGACGTAAGGCTAAGCGAATGGTGCTGCAGTGTATCAATGGTGTGGGTTCAAATTCTAACACTGTTTGGTTTAATTTTCAGACGTATATATATATATATGCATTATTGACATTTTCTGCATTTTAAATAAAAAAATTGCACGTACACTTGGAAAAGGAAATTTAACCCCGATGCTTAAATTTGTGATAATAGACTCATAGCTAGCTGCATGATACCCCGTACATATGCCACACTATAGCTAAGATACTGCTAAAATTGGCGTTAAACATTAACCAATCAATATACGCTGTCTTGATTTTCCATTCATTACTTTGAAAAAATGACCAATAAAATAAGGCATCAACATAATTTTGAAACAATAAGTATGCCATTTTGCAGTACCTTTCTAATAGGATTATGGTGTTTAACGCCACTTTCAACAATATTTCAGCTATATCGTGGCGGTCAGTTTTATTGGTGGACGAAACCCGGAGAATACCACCGACCTATAAACTACTATTACACAACGTTAGTTTGTGTCAGCCATGGATACTTTATACACACAAATGGGACCGTCGTGGTCATGATGGTATGACTGTTGGATTTACAACTACCTGTGCAATCAGTTCTCATCACCACGATATTTGTGAGTTCGAATCCCGCTCATGGCGAGGCGTACTTGATGCTAAATTATGTGATAAAGTTTGTCAGTGATTTGCGACAGGTAGGTGGTTTTCTTCGGGTACTCTGGTCCCCGTTTCACAAAGGGTCGTAAATCGTAAACTTGGTCGTACGATAATCTTTACGGTTTACGACCGTTTCACAAAACTTACAGAATTCCGATATACGACATTTTTTGGTCGCAAATTACCGACTGGGTCGGAGCAGTCGTAAATCGTAAATCGTAAAAAAACATTCCGACAAGTTTTGTGAAACGGTCGCAAACTTAGACGGTAAGTGGTCGTAAGATAAATCGGTAATCTTACAATTTACAACCTTTTGTGAAACGGGGCCCTGGTTTTATCCATCAATAAAACTGAACGCCACGATATAACTGAAATATAGTTGCAAGTGGCGTTAAACACTATAACCCTAACCCCTTATATAAAAAAATATCATAATCTCACATATTTTAGCTACTTTTTTATCAACAAATATCACTGACCAAGTTCATTGATAATTTAGAAGCGGTTATTTTTTTTAACTGATAACAATTTTCGTTCTTATTTTTAAACTTTAACATAACAGATTTTGTTATAATAGTGACTATAATGGAGCCTCATTTTACTGGTAAATTAATGTCATTGTGACTACAATTTGAACTAGCCATTGGGTATACTAAAATGACCATTAAGCTATGAGAGGCCTAAATGGGGGTAGGCTGTAATTGCTGTTGAGATCATTTTTGCGAATGGCATTGACTCTATTTAAGATCGCTGTTTAATCTTACTATTCCAACAACAACAAAAAAAGAACAAAAAAGAAGACTTATTGCATGTTGTAAGCACCAGTATTTTAAACTTGATCAAATAATTTATGACTTATGAAAAGACTTTTTGAACAGTGATGGTCAACAATTCAACCAATATTTACAAAATAAACAGGCAACTCTCGATGCAAATCCAGGTACTGGCTTGGGACAGGCACATAAACGTGGCGTGTTTAAATGTACCGGGATTTCTTCCTTTTAACGTAGATTGTATATTATTTACACTGACTTTTGCTGTTCGAATTGCTGATAATGAATTTTGGTGTTTAGTGCCATATTCACCAATATATATACATATCGTGAAAGTCGGTTTTATTGAAAATCTGAGAGGGGCCGTCGTGGTCGTGATCGCATGGTAGTTGGATATACAATCAGTGTTTATTACCATTAAAGTTGTGAGTTCGAACCCCGTTCATGGCGAGGTGTACTCGATAGAACTTTATGTGATACAATTTGTCAGTGACTTGCGACAGGTCGGTGGTTTTCTCCGGGTACTCCGCCTGAAAATATAACTGAAATATTGTTGAACGTGGCGTTAAACACCATAGCCCCCCACCCCCCTGAAAGTTGGTTTTATTGAAACCCGAGAGTACCCGCGAAAACAAAACCCCCACAGACTTCCGTTAATTTCTTAACCTTTATCTTAGGTAAATATTTTAAGAAAACTAAAATCAATACCCAGTATTTATAGTTTCCCAATGAGTGTTAATTAACGTTGACCTTGTGCCCTTCCTTTGTAAATTATTATTGTATACGAAATAGTATTTCGCAAAGTGATTTAAATCAATTGCAATTATGATATCTTCTAGATACTTGGGCATATGTTGTTCCTTTGTATGGCTCCACGTACAACATACGTTCCTTTATTACACCCCCTTATTTTGTCGATATTCTCAAACGATAATAAATTAGACTTTCCTATTGAGAATACAAAGAATATGAATATAATGAAAGCCTCACTACAACTTCCATAGGGTTAGGGTTATGGTGTTTAACGCCACTTTGCATTTTCTATCAACGAGGTATATTATTATCACATAAAAACAGAGAGAAAAAAAAATTATGCACTTCAATACAAAGAAGTAAACTATACAGTTCAATTTACAAGTTTGTTTTACATAATTTATTATTTACTCGGCAGGTAAACGTGACTTGTTGTAGCGAAATCGATACTTTATTATATAAAAAAAAAAAAAAAAAGTGTTTATATTAGGAACTAAAAACGGCGAGTACGAAATTCACGTTGTACATATGAAGACAAGAATTCACCGTAAATTATTTAAGCTAGAATAATTTTATATAATTAGTAAGAAAGGATAAAGGAAATCGAATGTCCAACATCCCATTCGAACACAAACCAAAGTAAAGCAATATTGCTTTCATTGCTTGTTCCTGTATTCGTATGAGACAGACTTCATACAGGGGCCTCTCAAGAAAAACGAAAAGAAGCTAGCCCGATTCTTTAATCTCACGTTCCGCTATATAGATGATGTCCTTTCACTGAATAACTCTAGGTTTGGTGACTTCGTTGATCGCATCTATCCCATTGAGCTTGAAATAAAGGATACCACAGATACATCAATACACCTGCTGGAGGATAGGGGGTGCCATCTAGCAAGGTTTTGCTTGGTCATTAGACGGAAGAAAAGATTGAATATGGACACTAGCTATAGATCTCGTGTTTAGAGTGGCACGTATATACACGATGATGTCCTTTCACTAAATAATTCTAGGTTTTGTGATTTCGTTGATTGCATATATCCTATTGAGCTTGAAATAAAGGATACCACATATACAGATAGGTCTGCATCATGCCTTGACCTAAACCTTGAAATTGACAGTGAGGGGCGGTTAAGAACGAAACTTTACGACAAAAGTGATGATTAAATTTTCCCATTGCGAACTTTCCATTTATATGTAGCAACATTCCAGCAGCACCTGTATATGGAGTATATATCTCTCAGTTAATACGATATTCCAGAGCTTGTGGTTCCTATCAGGATTTCCTTAATAGCGGGTTCTTACTAACAATGAAGCTACTAAACCAAGGGTTCCTCTTGGTTAAGTTGAAGTCATCACTTCGAAAGTTTTACGGACGCCACCATGACTTGGTTGACCATTATGGAATATCTGTGTTACAAATGATCACGGATATGTTCCACTTGTCGTAAACACTTCCCGGTCCTTTCATCATTCATGACTTATTACCGGGTTTGTAACTAGATCAACACGACGGGCGCCACTAGTGGAGCAGGAACTTCCTAACCATCCGGAGCACCTGAGTTCATCCCCGGTTTTCAGTTGGGTTCGTGTTACTTGATCTTTAGTTTTATATGTATGTTTTGTAGATCGTTGTTTGTCCTTTTGTATTTTTTTTTTGGCCATTGTGTTCTCTGTTCTTCTTCGATATACGGATTCCGATTACCCCTTTGGTATCTTCAAGCTCTTCTTACATATCACAGGCACGGTAGGGTCTTCAACAATGAGAACTCATACCCCGAAATCCGGATTTAAAATATATTTTATTTTGTTGTCTTTGCGAAGTCATTATAATGCGATTTTAGGTTATTTAAAAAAAGTTTGCCCTCATTTATTTTAATTTTTTGTTAAATTTTACAGAATAAAAAGGAATGGCATTCATCATCTATAAATAACTTCACAGGGGTCGTCGTGGTCGTGATCGTATGGTAGTTGGATTTACAACTATCTCTGCTATCAGTGTCGATCACAATGTACTAAAGCTGTGAGTAAGACTCCCGTTCATGGCGAGGTGTACTCGATGTAACATTATGTGATACAGTTTGTCAGTGTCTTGCGGCAGTTCGGTGTTTTCTCCGGTTTCATCCAACCAATAAAACTGACCGCCACAATGTAACTAAAATATTGTTGAGAGTGACATTAAACGCCACAACCCTAATCCCCCCCCCCCCTAATTCCAAATGTACATATTTAGTTTTCTTATTTCATAAACAGTACATCAAAACCTGCCAATGCGGTCACCTCTATTAAGCACTCCAGTCACTTTGTTCTTGTCCGGGTATTGAAAGCTTCATATGAATTGAACCTCTTTTAGGAGGTCACCTCTCCTATAAGGCCACGTTTTCCTGTCCCAACGATGACCCTTTAATACAGGTTTGAATTATATGGTTAGGATCAAGATGTTAAACGTCACTTTATCACATAATGTTGTATCAAGTACACCTCGCCATGAGCGGGATTCGAACTCACAACGTTAGTGGTGATATGCTAGGCACTGGTGATGGGAACTAACGTACGATCACGACCACGACGATCCTTGTGTGATTGTTTTATATTTGAAATAATAGTCTTGTAAAATAGCTTGAGTATGCTACTATAACTAAGTAATACATTTTATTGCAAAACCTCTTGTTTTAACTTAAACATACTCCACCATAAAACTAGTCGCCACAAAATTAAAAGAAATGAAAAATGGCTGATTGTGGCAATAAAAATACATACACAATCGCCATAAATTTTCAAAATAAACATTGATCATAATGTCGAAGCAAATACTAACACGACAAATCAAACTAAACAATATCTATGTCTTATTCACACACCCTTTTTATTTCCAACATGGAAACCTCATAGGTGGTGTAATGGTTAGCGTGCTAGCTTCGAGTACGGTAGATAGTGAGTTCGAGCCTCGAGTACGGTAGATAGTGAGTTCGAGCCTCGAGTGCGGTAGATAGTGAGTTCGAGCCTCGAGGGCGGTAGATAATGAGTTCGAGCCTCGAGTGCGGTAGATAGTGAGTTCGAGCCTCGAGTTCGGTAGATAGTGAGTTCGAGCCTCGAGTACGGTAGATAGTGAGTTCGACCCTTGAGTGCGCTAGATAGTGAGTTCGAGCCTCGAGCACGGTAGATAGTGAGTTCGAGCCTCGAGTGCGGTAGATGGTGAGTTCGAGCCTCGAGTGCGGTAGATAGTGAGTTCGAGCCTCGAGTACGGTAGATAGTGAGTTCGAGCCTTGAGTGCGGTAGATAGTGAGTTCGAGCCTCGAGTACGGTAGATAGTGAGTTCGAGCCTCGAGTGCGGTAGATGGTGAGTTCGAGCCTCGAGTGCGTAGATAGTGAGTTCGAGCCTCGAGTGCGGTAGATTGTGAGTTCGAGCCTCGAGTGCGGTAGATAATGAGTTCGAGCCTCGAGTGCGGTAGATAGTGAGTTCGAGTCTCGAGTTCGGTAGATAGTGAGTTCGAGCCTCGAGTACGGTAGATAGTGAGTTCGACCCTTGAGTGCGGTAGATAGTGAGTTCGAGCCTCGAGCACGGTAGATAGTGAGTTCGAGCCTCGAGTGCGGTAGATGGTGAGTTCGAGCCTCGAGTGCGGTAGATAGTGAGTTCGAGCCTCGAGTACGGTAGATAGTGAGTTCGAGCCTTGAGCGCGATAGATAGTGAGTTCGAGCCTCGAGTACGGTAGATAGTGAGTTCGAGCCTCGAGTGCGGTAGATGGTGAGTTCGAGCCTCGAGTGCGTAGATAGTGAGTTCGAGCCTCGAGTGCGGTAGATAGTGAGTTCGAGCCTCGAGTGCGGTAGATATTGAGTTCGAGCCTCGAGTGCGGTAGATAGTGAGTTCGAGCCCCGGTTGGGTCAAACCAAAGAGTAAAATTGGTATGTGTTGCTTCTCCGCAAAGAGATAAGACTGGTTGGCTCTTAATTAGGATTATGTGTTTTGAGTGGAGCGACATGTTTACCCACGGACTGTTGTTTCAGTGAGCTCGAGCTAACACTATAAAGATCCAATCAAGCGTGTTGGTCTAGTACAAATCGGGTCATCATCTTCTCATAAAATATAACTTGTTCTCGCCATGATATAACCGAAAAAGTGTTCATTTGGCTATAAACAATAATCACTCACTCACTCACTCGTTCTCCTGATGATGTCCATTTTGTTCTATTCAAACACCCTGAGTTAGATTTTTATAGTGCTAGCTCACTGGGTAGACATGTCTCTCCACATGGACACAGTTGTCTGATTCCGAGCCAAATAATATTTGCTCTTACTCCTTAGTGCTGCGTGCAAAGCGGAGAACCAACAAGTATCAATTTTATAGTCTTTGGATTGACTCGACCGAGGTTAGAACTCAGCTCTACCCACTGCATGAAACATTATCTTTTGTTTGCCTTTTCAATTCACCAGAAGCCGAGCGGAAATTCATCTGTAACTGAAGTTCATATTTCATCAGCTTTCTACTGGACTATTAGTGTCATCTGCCCAGTGGCCAGTGCATCTGTTCTTGCATATTCTTTATGCAGTTTTTAACAAATTTTCAGTTAAATAAACTGAAACAAAGTCTCTGGTATGTCTCCTTGGGCATAGTTTTAGTCGTCACGCTCCACTGAGTTTTTACTTGAGGATTCTTATGATGTGCTACAAGTCTTTTTTTTTAATCACAATTTTTGGTAAATGGAACCAAAATGATTGAATAGTTATTTTGAGGCCGAGTTTTCATTGAACTTTTTATTCATTTGATCTTTTACAGCACTTGCCCTGGGCACTTGTTACTATATTTGCATACATGAATTTTTTTTCAGCATCTTGATCTTATGATTTCAAATACTCTATTAGTCTACAGTACAGGGATAACCACCATTTCTGATGGTTGCAATTTAGTCACATCATTGTAAAATTACTGGTGTCCATATGATATACATACCTTCCAGTACGCAACTATTAAATGGACCAGTTAAGATAACAAGGCGAGCAATTCATGTTCGCATGAGCCTCTAGTTTGTTAATTCAGTACGTTGATTTGTTGAATTTATTTATTTGCTTGTTGAAGATGATTAAAATTTAAAAGAAAACATATTATTTCTTCTGTCTGTATGTAAATTACATGCCTTCTAGCTTAGTCATCAATTGCAACTTATATCAGAAAACATACCAATTTCACTCAATGCTACTGATTAATTCATTGCATTTGAACAATGCAGTAAATAAAAAAAAAGTAATGCTATATATAGGGTGTTTCATCTTTAAATACAGTGATGGGAGTCAAATTGTGGTCTGGCAAGATATAACGATTGATCAGTTTCATCGTTTTGTATGCCTGAAGGTTTAATTCAGATGGAAAAGTTGAAAAAAAACAAGCTTAGTTTATAAATTTACAGTATTGTAAGCATTTTGTGTCTTGTGTCAATATATGATATCAATGTCACATCAAATGCTTTCAACCAGCTTGCAGATCATTTTGGAAGAAGGAAATCAACTGCATGCAACCTTTTGTTAATGAACGGTAGGAGTTGTTCATGTCACATTGTGGTCTGGCAAGATATACTGATTGATCGGTTTCAACGTTGTATGTCAGGAGGTTAAAAAACGTGATTCTTTGGGAATAAACTTTCATTACCTTTTTTTTACCTTTCTTAGTTGTGAAAGGTGAAATATTGTTCATATTTTGGTCTAAAAAGATCAGGTTTTGATAACCTTTTGTAAAATTTCAATTTGGAAAGGTCACCTTTTTGGTGATCTTTTGGTTCAATCAGATGACATTTGGTTTATATTTTGGTGATAAAAGGTGAACTTTGATTGACCTTTTGGTTCAATCAGATGACATTTGGTTTATATTGTGGTGAAAAAAAGGTGAACTTTGATTGATATTTTGTTACTAAAAGTTAATTGGGGGAGTCCATCTTTTGATTATATTTTAACCATATGAAAGTTGGCATTTCATACACCTTTTGATGTTAACAAAAGTGGGCCATTTCGACTACCTTTCAAGAAACAAAAGGTGAACAAAAAGATGATCTTTTAGACCTCTTGATTTTTTTCAAAATGTATCCAAAATACAACAAAAGGTGATGAAAATATGACATTTCCAATACCTTTTGGCTGCCTCAAAAGGAGAAATGTCATGCAGTGACCGCTCTCTTAGCGAGCGCGCAAACCATTACACCACAGCATGGTGTGGTTTTCATGAGAACGATGGTCAAAACAATTTTAAATAATAATTAATATAATATATAAGATAAAACAAAGACTTCAGCACTGACATGTTTTATTAGATATTATTTATAACTGAAATTTACAGTTCCTAAATAATGTAATGATTAATAATGAAAAAAAGTAAGGTTCTCCTATCTCCGACATATATAAATTAGCCGATTTTGAATCGTCCGCCATTTTGAGTGTAACTGATAAAGATTATTCCATATAAACGAGTCGTGCGTCCTAAATTTGATATCTACGTTTTTTATATTTATATAACTATTAAAAATATACTACACATTCAGTAGTTGCATGTCTCATCATACAAAAATGAAGAAGAAAAACAACAAAATATCTGTTAAAATAATACTTACAGGAAGTGTGTAAAAGCCATGTCCAGAAAATTGTGTAATACTATGTGTCTACATTCCTCTAATCACAACACACTTAGACAATGTTTACATATGTACCCAAGGCTCTGGTGGGAACCTGTAGTAATATTACTACAGATACAAATTAAAGTTTCGTGTCTGTAGATCCGTGAGAGAGATACCTAAGGAGAGTGGTTTTACGTAATGATGTTGACATAAAAGGCGTTACGAAATGTTGTTGTATGACTTTCTATGGGTAAGTGTCAGGTTCATAATTAAATGTCTTAGCATATACCTTTAAAGGCTGTCAGAATTGATTATTTTTGTTTATATTAAAAGTTGACAATATTCGATGTTTTATACTAATAAAATGTTCTGAACAAGAAGCCTGGTTTAAAAAATAGGTTATAATGTCGTAATTAGTGAAAAGAATTCGAATGTTTGTTGGTGAAATCGCCATTAACACACCTAATTATAAGTCGGCTGCTTTTCCGAAGATTGCCGAATACTGATAACTGCTATAAATAACCAGGAAGCATGTTGCATGTAAATTCGTTAGAATTAATATAATTTAAGAAATATATCTATGAAATTGGATCCAGGGATAATCAGTTAATATTATATAATGGTAATTAGTAAGAATGACACTTAAAATCGGAAATACGTGATGAAATCAATAAAAACAAACCCAAACTCTGCAAAGGGGCCCGATAAAGGGAAAATTGTAAACCAATTGTATTGCATATTATTGACGACACTTGAGTTGTTTTTATTTTATTTTTTTTAGAAAAAAACAGACATGAAGTTCATTATTTTAGTCTCTAATTTGAAAGAGATATCACCTAGCGTTTTCTCCGGAAAAAAAAGATTATATAAAAACTACGATGCAATTCTACTGTCAAAATACGATTCGGCCGAAAAAAGATACTAAATAAGGGTAATAACAAAATTACCGAACTCCGACTAAATTAAGCTTACGTGTTGAAAAATGGAGTAGGTCGGTATAACTTCTTTTTTTTTAATTTTTACACAAAGCTTGCTGAATCCTCCTTTTTGTGTCGTTTTCGTATAGAATCCGTCAATGTTTTTGTTCAATTCCACGATTCAATTTGTGCCATGTGCTTTCTTCATCAACGAACAATTTCGCACATGCACAAACGTTTTCCCGAATGAGTTCGCTGTCAGGTTGTATGAATATTGAGCGGGTAAACATTGGATTCTTTACTGGATACAAGAAAATAAAACAGCGACGTATCTCCTTCGTTCTAGGCTATTTACGTATGATATTATGAAAAATTTCAACTGCAATTAGTATAAAACGTCGAATATTGGCAACTTTTAATATAAAAAAATTCAATTCTGACAGCCTGTATGCCTTTTAAATATAGTATATATTATAATTATCGGTGGTTCTCTCCGGGTACTCGGGCTTTTTCCACCACTAAATCTGGTCGCCATGATATAGCTGAAATATTGCTGAAAGTGGCGTTAAAACACTAAAAATAAAATAAAAATACAAAATATATAATTATCATAGCCGGTTTAGTCTGTTTTCATTTGACTTCTATAAATCTGCAGAAAAAAATTCTTAAAGATTAATTTTTCAAATATTTTTTTTAGATGTATATATATTTTATATACGAACTCTGATATTAAAATATGATATTAAAATACAGCATATTTATAATTATAATATAGCCAGTAGAAAAAAAACCCAGATCAGAGCATATGTTATTAAAATACATCGTATTTATTAATAGTATACTTTACGTTTATATTTTCGCTATTTGTTTTTGTTAGCGAGCCGGTCTATATAGCACTATATAGACCGGGCACGGTCCATTTAATGTTTTCTTCCGGATTTTGTCCGAACTCGTTTTTGGTTTTAGATATACAATAACAAAAATGTCCTTGCTCGTTTCTGTTATCAGGCCTGTTTAATGACCTGATTACCGCCATATTGGACATTTTCCGAAAAAGTAATATTTACGGACCGAAGGGGGAAAAAAATCAGAATTACCAAAATATGAGGTTTGCAAATATATATAGATGATATTACGTTATGTAGAAATGATTTATCTTTTCATTTATATAAATTATATATACGATTATTGATCTGTTAAGCTGTTATCCAAGTGTTGTGTGCAATATTTACATGTAAAATGCCATTTTATATTAACAGCATTTGTTAATATTAAATAATATCAAAATAAGGCACAATTAATAATCTTATTTTATCCGAAATGTACATACGTTAATACTAGTTTTAAATACAATCGAATATGCGTAATTTGTTCAGAATATTGGTAATTAAAGGAATTAATTGGTGTGTGTTCATATGCTCCATCAATTTTGTTTATTTTAATTGTCAGCCATATTGTTTGTTTATCGTTACTTTAGACACGCCTACCTTATGTTTATGTAAAGTTTATAGTAAGCACGAGTATATCATCATGTTATCGTTTTGGCTATTAAAAACATAATACAGATGATTATGTACTATTCACACAAAAACACATCACTTTGAATGACATTATTGTAATCTTTGTTGATAATTATGATTTTTCTCTTGCATTTGATTTATTGCAATAATAGCTTTGCACAAATAAAGTCTGTCTGATTTACAATTTCACCCAACACTTTTTAATAATAAAAATTCATGTATAGTTTTAGCATCCCTTCTTAGACAGTTTTATAGGTTTAAAATTATCTTTGTGTTGTGTCTAAATAGATGAATGGTACAGTTCTATATATACCTGTATTTTGTGTAGGGATATATGTTACTCAGACAATTATTTTATACTAACTTAAAACTTTTCTAAACCTCAGTTTTATGTTTTAATTTTTTTCAAATGTTGAAATTAACAAATGTTAACTACCAAAACCCTGTTAGACAGACAGACCCACTATTGTCATCTGTTTCTATTAATATTATTTATTTATCCTGCAATGGTAGCTCCATTTAATAATTTTTGAAATAGGAAAACTACCTCATAGTATTATGGGATTTCATTTTAAAATTCAAATTTGGATTTTATATCAATAATCTTTTGTACTGGTGATTGTAAAACAAGAAACAAAACATGAAGACTGTGTACATTGTATGTTATTTGTGTTAAAAATAATTAAATAATATTTTGTACACAATACCAATTTTTTTTTTTTATTAATGATATCTTCGTCTGGTTGCATCTACCTCATCAATTAAAACATCACAAACATTTCTTAATAAACAATATTTTATTATTTTTTGGATAAGATAAAAATGTCTTTAGATAAGTGACTGTTGAAAGACATTGTAGAACCCTTGAACTCTTATAAAGTCAAGATCATGCTCATTCAATTACTAGTAAATACTATTCTGCAAGAGACAACATTCATTAATATTTATGCAAATAACCCTTTTATTAGCTCACCTGGCCTTTAGGCCATGTGAGCTATTGTCATCACTTTTCGTCTGTCGTCCGTCCGTCAACATTTCACATTTTAATCTTCTCCTCAGAAACCACTGGGCCAATTGCAACCAAACTTTGGTGGAATGGTCCTTGGATGGCCCCCTTCCAAAATTGTGTCCGGTGATCCCGACTTCCAACCAAGATGGCGCCAAGCTAAAAATAGAAAAAAGGGGGGATGAAATTTTAATTGTCCATTGCTGCTTCAGTGTAAGTCAAAATGTGCTCAACTTTTAACTGCAGCTACATGGCAAGGAGTAGTTTAACATATATTCCGGGTTTTTCTGTGAAATTTTTCTTTCAGCCGATATATACTGATTATGCAAATTAGGCATATTTTGATAAAAGATCACATTTAAATCTTCTCCTCTGAAACCGCTGAACCAAATTAAAGCAAACTTAGCAGGGATGGTCCCTGGATGGATCCCATTCAAATTTGTGGCCGACAGCCCCGCCCTCCATTCAAGATGGCTGCTGTTACTAAAAATAGAAATTTCTTCAATTGTCCATTGCTGCTTTAGTACAAGTCAAAATGAGCTCAAATTTTAACTGCAGCTACATGGCAAGGAGTAGTTTAGCATATGTTCAGGGTTTTCGTTTGAAATTTTTCTTTCAGTCGATATATACCGATTATGCAAATTTGGCATATTTTGATAAAAGATCACATTTAAATCTTCTCCTCTGAAACCGCTGAACCAAATGAAACCAAACCTGGCAGGGATTGTCCCTGGGTGGGTCCCTCTCAAAATTGTGTCCGTTAGCGCTGTCCTGTATCCAAGATGGCCACCGTTACTAAAAATAGAAATTTCTTCAAATGGCCAAAACTGCTCTATTTTAAGCCAGAATGTGCCCAAATTTGAAATATATAAGCATAATGATGAGGTTTTTAACATATATTACAGGATTTTTTATGAACTTTGAACTTTTACCGATTTTGACCGATTATGCAAATTAGAAAAAATGGGGATGAAATTAAAAAAAAATCTTCTCCTCTGAAACTACTGAGCTAATCTCAACCAAACTTTGCTGAAATGATTCTTGGGTGGTCCTTCTTCCAAAATTGTGTCCGGCATTTCAGAAATCCGACCAAGATGGCCACCACAGCCGATATTAATTTAACATAGGACCCTATGGGAAATTCCCGTAAAAATCTTCTTGTCTGAAACCATTTGCTCAATAAGAATTTTTTTTTGATGAAATAGTCATTGGATGGTTCTCTTCCAAAAATGTGTCCGGCGGTTCGGTCCTTCGACCAAGATGGCCCCCACAGCCGAACTTAGCTTAACATAGGACCCTAAGGGAAATTCACATAAAAATCTTCTCCTCAGAAACCACTGGGCCAATTGCAACAAAACTTTGGTAGAATGATCCTTGGATGGCCCCCTTCCAAATTTTTGTCCAGTGATCCAGACTTCCAACCAAGTTGGCCGCCAAGCTAAAAATAGAAAAAAGGGGTGATGAAATTAAAAAAAAATCTTCTCCTCTGAAACTATTGAGCCAATTTCAACCAAACTTTGCTGAAATGATCCTTGGGTGGTCCCCTTCCAAATTTATGTCTGGCATTTCAAACCTCTGACCAAGATGGCCACCACAGCCGAACTTAATTTAACATAGGACCCTATGGGAAATTCCAATAGAAATCTTCTTGTTTGAAACCATTTGCTCAATAAGAACTAAATGTTGATGAAATAGTCATTGGATGGTTCTCTTCCAAAAATATATCAGGCGGTTCGGTCCTTCGACCAAGATGGCCCCCACAGCCAAATTAGTTTAACATAGGAACCTATGGGAAATTCACATAAAAATCTTCTTGTCTGGAACCAGTTGCTCAATTAGAACCAAACTTTGATAAAATAGTCAATGGATGGTCCTCTTCCAAAATTGTGTCTGGTGGTCCCACCCTCTGACCAAGATGGCTGCACAGCTGTACTTAGTTTAACATTGGACCCTATGGGAAATTCACATAAAAACCATCTCGTCTGGAACCAATAGCTCAATTAAAACCAAACTTTGATGGAATAGTCATTGGATGGTCCTCTTCCAAATTTGTGTCCGGCAGTCACGCTCTCCCACCAAGATGGTCGCCACAGTGCAGTTGCGTTGTTATTGAAAGCAGCTTTGATCCAGGTGAGCGATTACAGGCTCCTGGGAGCCTCTGGTTTTATAACAGAATTGTAGAATTGATGAAGATATTATACATTGTCAATAAATTTTTTTCAGACAAAATTGTAGAACTCTGTCCAAAATGATGAATGATCCAGGATGAAGACTTTAGCATTGATATGACAATGTTAGATGGATTTTAATTTCAAAACTTTCCATTATGGAAAGCTGGGGCATACTGTACATGTACCATTCACTGGTTGTTGGGAAAATTAAAGAATTTATTTGTGATAATGCATTTATATCGTATTAGCTGGTACATTTCATTTACCCTGAAAACATTCAATGGAATAATATGTGTATTTCAAAGAGCTGTGAAAACAAACATTTTATTGAGTAAAATCTGACAAAAGATAAATTTAGCTTAAATTGTTTATGTTTTTATTACCATTCTCCCTGGAATTGCTACAAACAAGAAATAGTATATCTAAATGTACTCTGTCAAGTGTACTCCATGTATACTTTTAATGGGATAGTGTGCAATTTGAGGCAGTTTTTTGGGAAATTTTTTTTTACAGAAAAAAAATTAATCTGTATCTGTTGAAAATTGTACCACATTGTAATAGCAATAATTAGGGTTAGTTTTATGGTGTTTAACACCACTTTCAACAATAGTTCAGTAATATCGAGGCAGTCAGTTTTATTGATGGAGGAATCCGGAAAAAACAACCTGTCGGAATTCACTGACAAACTTTATCACATAATGCTGTATAAATTATTTATGTAAACAAGAACCATTTCTGAACCATTTAGTTGTGACATCATTTAAATGGCACCATTTGGAGGACTGTTTATAAACCATTAATTTATGACATCATTTAAATGGCACCATTTGGAGGACTGTTTATAAACCATTAATTTATGACATCATTAAAATGGTCATGCCCATTAGCATATTTTGCCAAATAAATGGAAATTCAATGGAGTTTCAAGTAAAAGCCAATGGTTTTTAAATTGAGTTACAATGGTTTTACATATGGAATTTAAATTAAAGACAAAAGGTTTTTCAATGGATAATAAATTTTTTTTAATTTGGTTTTCTATGGAGTTTCAATTGAAAAAAAAAATCCTAGAAGGCAATCACCACAGGGCAAACTTCTTTTTTTTCTTTTCTTTTTTAAACATTTGACAGAAATCATAACTGGAATGTTCCTCTGATGGTCCTTTACAAAATGTGTGTGTTTTTGTGTCAATCAGAAATCCAAGATGGTAGACACCACAGGACATAACTTTAACATAGGACCATATTGGAATATTAAATAAATTATTATTTTCATATACTCGAAACATTCAATCTAAATAGTGTTGATCTGAAATCCAAGTTGGCTTACTCCACATGATATTGCCTAACTATACTAGGAATATGAATGTAAAGGTTATTCTAAAAAACTGAAAACTTGCTTGAACACAAACAGTGCATGTATAACCAAGTAAAAGAGAAAGCAGGATATATTAAATAGCAAATACATTTTTTTAGATATTACTGAAGTAGAGAGAGTTAACCCACCATTGAGACAATACATAAGTTAGCTATTACTTCAGTAGAAAAACTTCATCCACCCTTGAGACAATCAATAAGTTTGCTATTACTTAAATAGAAAGACTTAATCCACCATTTACAGTAAATATGATAATACCACAGACCCTCAATTTCAAGGTAAACAGTTAAAATAAGTGCATTTGTCTGTAATTTATTAGTTAGATTTTATGGTGAGTGATTGTTGTTTATGCTTATATTGCAAATGAAATTTGGTACAAATACATAGCTATATCCAACAAAAATTCGTTAGAAACTGATGATATCAACTAAATTATGATTTCTTTTGTACTTTGAAAGATGATACAGCTTATTTTGTGCAGCTTGTTATTTAAAATAATGTGTGAAATCTTATACACGAAAAACATTTGATGTCATTGAAATGCTTGCTTGTATTGGATAGTATTTTGTACTACATCATGGCATACAAATATTTCTTTGAATCAATTATAAAGAAAATAATAATTCTATTAAGACATGTTTAAAGTATTGTACATCAAAGATTAATTGTTATTTTTAATGTACGACCCTTGCTTGCTTGGGTCTTTAATTGGGTGTTTAATTGGAATTAAACTTTATAATGATTTCCTAAATAACCTCTTAAATTATTAATTAAACTTAAATACATTGCAAAATTAAGGATTCTATCTATCGAAATGAATATTATTTCTTTATTATTAATTTATGCCGATATATCCTTAATTTAAACAGCTAATAACAAAAATGTGATGTACTTTATTTCCGTTACAACTTTCATTTGATCTGTAAAAAAAGGGGGATCATAATTTTTTTTTAATATATCCTTAATTTAAACAGCTAATAACAAAAATGTGATGTACTTAATTTCCGTTACAACTTTCATTTGATCTGTAAAAAAAGGGGGATCATAATTTTTTTTTATTAACACAATGCTAAAATATCGTATATCTTTTTATATTTTATATTTTAATAAAATATAAAAAAATGTTTACCAACAAATATTCCTAGGATATTACTAAATAAGGATTTATTGATTTTTGGACCAGGGCCCGCGTTACAACTTTTATTAGTTTCCATCATGAAAAGTGCCAAAAACGTCATCAAAAACTATTTTTTCAACAATTGTTTTTTCTATTTTACAATATGTTATATATTTCTACAAAATATATCCAAGTTTCAGGAAAAAAGCTTCATAAATAACTATTTAATCACGAATTATTGATTTTGGACCCAGTGTTTTACAGTTCTTTCCACGTTTCAACTTTTATTCACCTTTGTCACGTAGCAAAACTCCCACATACCCGTGCGTTATATTTTATTTTTGACTAACAAAAGTATTGACCTCTGACGGGTCACAAATCAGGTTAACATGCATACGAAATATTTGTTAACATATTAATCACATGATCAATATCTTAATAACGACCAATCGCAATATACAGGAAGTACGGAAAGTTTCTTAGGTATGATCATTGTGACAACAGACAAGCATAGAAACATTTCGAAAAGAAACGCCATGTTATCGCCATCTCTCTACTACAACGTTAAACTCCCCTCTCTATGATCTCCCCTGCTGTTATATTGTTTTTGTTGTTAATTACGTGTTCAAGTTTGATTTATGTTTATTATCAGCATTTCTACCCACAATTCAAATACCTGAAGGTATTAAAACACGACAGATCCATTATACACACAAAATGGATTTTATCAAATGAAAATCTATGGAGTAAATGACCATGGCCCGCCGGTATGCATAAAGCTACTTAATTTAAGATGTTCCTTATAAAACACTCAAGTTAAGGTAACTCCGCCCGTTTTACCTAAGTGGTATGCATAAAACTGCTTAAACTAAGAATTCCATTAGCAAAATCTTAGTTTTAAGTAGCTCGATCCACCCAGCTCACTTAAGTGGTATGCATAAAGCTCCATAAAATAAAAATACACTTAAGTTTTCACTTAAATCTAAGGTATCTATTGAGGTATCATAAATATGTAAATTGCAGCGACTTCGAACCAATTAATAATTAACGATTTTTTTTCAATATCGTTGATATTCATATTTAAATGAATATCGGATGGGTATATTGTCCGAAATATTTGTTATGGTCTCTAATTATTAATTAATTCATATCTCAACAGAAAGTATACGTAACTTTTCCGGGGCAGTTTACTTGATTTATTGCGTCAAAAATATCAATATTCGTTGTTAGAAAACACAAGTCTTGTTTTACAAATTAAAAATGTCCACGTACCTGTACATACATGTACAGTATCCTATGACAAGCGTGCAATTCATACTATGTAACATTTTCATTGATTCTTTGTACAGGTCTGCCCATATAAACTCATTTCAAAATTAAAAATTGTCACTACAATGTTTCACGTTAACCGGTATCGAATGCTAGAAGTTACACTGGTATTAAACTGATGTTCGTAACTTTAGTTGCCTACATCCCAACATGGCGGACACGGACAATGGTAAATTAGAATATCCTTGTTTTCTCTTTGTTTTTAGTTTATTTTCAAATATTGTCATTTCAAATGTATAGATATTTTAACAATTAACTGTAGTGATATACTTAAATCAACTGTAAGTTCTCCTATGTGGCACAAAACCTACTTAAAGAAATACAAATGATGTAAGTAACTGTAGAATTATTTTTGAACGATGTTCGTAACTTTCAAATATGATGTTGGCAACTTTAAAGTTTGGTGTTTCTAAAATCATGTTTAAAACATTTAAAGAACAACGCTTTTGTAATAGATAAAATTTGAAAACAAAGAAAAACATCCCTGACGTGATAGAGAGGGTAATAGAGGTGGGAGAGATTATATAATGCACGAGGAAAAAAATACAGAGTGGAGGATGAGAGGGTTATGAATGAGTGAGATGAATGAAAGATGGGGGTAGCGGGAGAAGAACACCTTGTCCAACGCTCATTTCCAATTAGCAATAATAAACACGTGGCTTTGCGCTTCCTGTAATCTTTTGCGATGGATATCGAGAATGACCAGATAATCAATAGTACTGAGGCCGATGCGGCAGTCGATTCAACATATGTAGTTGTTTAGTATTATATTGATATTTTTATTTGGTATTGGACTGTGTGCACTAGAGGGGTCTTTCATAAACTACGACCTTGCAAAATGGCGTTTTGACTTCCGACCTTTGGGTATTTAGGACCTCCCATGGATGGCGACCTCCGACATCATCATTAAATTCGATTAGGGCCATTCCGGGTCTCATATATATAATTTCTAACAAAGTATATTTGTATGTAAATTAACAGTTCTATGTGTAAATATGCCGTGAATTATTACCAAATTATTTGTCCTTTGTGTTTTTTGCTTATTTTAATAAAAATGGACACACCAGATCAAGTATTTTAAGAATGACACATCTAATTCTTTCCCTTTAATGCTGAAATGAAACCAGATTAATTTATTATTAATTTGTTAGACTATTGTACTAAATACAGATAAATAAAGATTTATAATACTTTTTAGCGAATCTATAATTTGTAAGTATTAAAATTGGATTAATCTATGGTACAGCTGTTTTCGAAAAGTTCATTTTTTTATATCATACAAGTGTGGACACAGAAATGTGCTGTCCAAAAGACAAGTGTGGATGTCAATATTTCATATTATTAACTTAAAAAAATTTTAAAAATCGTGGACACAGGGGTCCTGGATTTTTTTAATAAAAAACTAATCTTGGATTATTATTTTTGTTTAAAGTCCGGTCCTGAACGTGTTTTTATTTCAAATTTTCATCATGATTTGGAATTACTTGAAAGATTTAGATTTGATAGACGTACCATTCTGCAAATAACTACAGGATGATTTAGAAAGTTCAACCTTCTGCAACAAAGCAATGCCCCCGCTGATTAAAGTATTGATATCACTAAATTTGTTTACTAGTGGTTCTTTTCAAATTATAATTGCCGATACTTTTAATGTAGACCAATCCACTGTTTCTAGAGCTGTATTGGCCCTTTTAATTAATGTGATATGGGATATTTGTATAAATAATCGCGGGGATATTGGGTATTCAAATTGAATTTTAGGGACAGCTTAAATTATTTTATGCTTTTTAATTACAGGGATACGGGATATTTGTGTCAAAACTTCAGGGGATACGGGATATTTGTACCCCCTCTAAATAAGCCTCTGTAATTTCCGCGCCTTAAAGGGAGCTTGTGAATTATGAATTCCAGTGTCGAAAAACTATTGTTTCGTTTTGATAGATTCTGCAATTATATTTTTTTTAATATGCATAAGTTTGTCTTTGGCTCCGACGATATAAAGAAACCTCAGTTTTTGCGGTATCACATATATTGTCCCATTTTTTCTGTATTTCTTTAATGTCTCTTTACGGAATTCCCAATATTTACTATGTTTGCAATGTCCTGCCGTGCCCTATTTTTTTCCCCAGAAGTTATCGACGAGGAAAACTTTGCTTTCAAAATAACTTTTCTTTTCTCGTACTCCTCCAACAATACAACTTTTTCTCTATCTGTCCAATTCGGCTTCCGTTGAGACATTTTTTATTTTCAACAGTCACAAATAGTAACATTCAAACACACCCGACCTTGAATGTTTACCTGCACAAAGTAATAAAAGCGTGCATTATCTATCTATTGAAAAATTAAAGCGAAATTACCAAGGATGAGTAAATATAATATTAAACGGTAAATGGAGAAGAGTTCCGATAATTTCCACTTAAGGTTTCCTTAGTTAAGTCCAAGCTTAATAGGTAGTTATGTGCATACTACTTAATATCATCACCTAACTAAGGGATTCCTTACTGGAATCTTAGTTTAATGGATACTTAAGTTAAGATGTTTTATACATACAGCCCCATGTGTCTTTGTCAAGGAAAACAGAGCAAATGAAGAAAAAAAATCGGCGTTGTTCTTCATCTTTAAGTTAGTGTGACATATACAGGGGCGGATCCAGGATTTCAAGTTAGGGGGGGGGCGGCTGCGGCCCCTACCCCCCTGGATCCGCCCCTGATATACAAGGTGTACTAAGTTGCAGCATACAAAACATGTATGTGTGGTTTAACTATAGGAAATAGTTACAGGTGCTCTAGTGTAGAACGGTAAATATGACCGCATTAGTGCTCTTCTGTAAGTAAATGTATTATTGGTAATGCATAGGTCTGTAATGAAGAGGTAGAAGACAAATACATGTATTTCAACTACAACATGGATAGGTTTTGGATATCAAAGCACACTAGAAGCTATAGGTCTTTTGGAAGGGTGCATATATGTATGGTAAATGTACAAAGTACTTTGAAGTTGGTTAAATATTGAATCTAGTTCCATGAACTATTTGTTAATTAAAATAGCCGGCAGAAAAATAAACAGATCAGAACATATGTTATTAAAATATAGCATATTTATAAATATAATAGTCGGTAGAAAGGGGGGTTCATGAATATGGTGTTTAACGTCACTTTAAACAATATTTCAGTTATATCGTTGCAGTCAGTTTTATTGGTGGAGGTGAAAACCACAGACCTGCCGCATATAACTAGTCACTTTCATCTGTTTGTGTGTTTTTGTTTTTGTTTGTTTGGCGGGCGGGTACATTCCTAAAGCCATTCTGGCGACGTGTATTAAAGTACTACTACATGCATCTAGCCATATTCTTGTGTTTGTGTGTGTGGCGGGGGGACGGGTACATTCCTAAAGCCATTCTGGCGACGTGTATTAAAGTACTACTACATGCATCTAGCCATATTCTTGTGTTTGTGTGTGTGGCGAGGGGACGGGTACATTCCTATAGCCATTCTGGCGACGTGTATTGAAGTACTACTACATGCATCTAGCCATATTCTTGTGTTTGTGTGTGTGGCGGGGGAACGGGTACATTCCTATAGCCATTCTGGCGACGTGTATTAAAGTACTACTACATGCATCTAGCCATATTCTTGTGTTTGTGTGTGTGGCGGGGGGACGGGTACATTCCTATAGCCATTCTGGCGACGTGTATTAAAGTACTACTACATGCATCTAGCCATATTCTTGTGTTTGTGTGTGTGGCGGGGGAACGGGTACATTCCTATAGCCATTCTGGCGACGTGTATTGAAGTACTACTACATGCATCTAGCCATATTCTTGTGTTTGTGTGTGTGGCGGGGGAACGGGTACATTCCTATAGCCATTCTGGCGACGTGTATTGAAGTACTACTACATGCATCTAGCCATATTCTTGTGTTTGTGTGTGTGGCGGGGGAACGGGTACATTCCTATAGCCATTCTGGGGACGTGTATTGAAGTACTACTACATGCATCTAGCCATATTCTTCTGTTTGTGTGTGTGGCGGGGGAACGGGTACATTCCTATAGCCATTTAGGAGTTTGACACTTGTTTGTGGTTAGGTGTATTGAAGTACTAATACATGCATCTAGCCATATTCTTGTGTTTGTGTGTGTGGCGGGGGAACGGGTACATTCCTATAGCCATTCTGGCGACGTGTATTGAAGTACTACTACATGCATCTAGCCATATTCTTGTGTTTGTGTGTGTGGCGGGGGAACGGGTACATTCCTATAGCCATTCTGGCGACGTGTATTGAAGTACTACTACATGCATCTAGCCATATTCTTGTGTTTGTGTGTGTGGCGGGGGAACGGGTACATTCCTATAGCCATTTAGGAGTTTGACACTTGTTTGTGGTTAAGTGTATTGAAGTACTACTACATGCATCTAGCCATATTCTTCTGTTTGTGTGTGTGGCGGAGGGACGGGTACATTCCTATAGCCATTTAGGAGTTTGACACTTGTTTGTGGTTAGGTGTATTGAAGTACTACTACATGCATCTAGCCATATTCTTGTGTTTGTGTGTGTGGTGGAGGGACGGGTACATTCCTATAGCCATTTAGGAGTTTGACACTTGTTTGTGGTTAGGTGTATTGAAGTACTACTACATGCATCTAGCCATATTCTTCTGTTTGTGTGTGTGGCGGGGGAACGGGTACATTCCTATAGCCATTCTGGCGACGTGTATTGAAGTACTACTACATGCATCTAGCCATATTCTTGTGTTTGTGTGTGTGGCGGGGGAACGGGTACATTCCTATAGCCATTTAGGAGTTTGACACTTGTTTGTGGTTAGGTGTATTGAAGTACTACTACATGCATCTAGCCATATTCTTCTGTGTGTGTGTGTGGCGGGGGAACGGGTACATTCCTATAGCCATTTAGGAGTTTGACACTTGTTTGTGGTTAGGTGTATTGAAGTACTACTACATGCATCTAGCCATATTCTTGTGTTTGTGTGTGTGGTGGAGGGACGGGTACATTCCTATAGCCATTTAGGAGTTTGACACTTGTTTGTGGTTAGGTGTATTGAAGTACTACTACATGCATCTAGCCATATTCTTCTGTTTGTGTGTGTGGCGGGGGAACGGGTACATTCCTATAGCCATTCTGGCGACGTGTATTGAAGTACTACTACATGCATCTAGCCATATTCTTGTGTTTGTGTGTGTGGCGGGGGAACGGGTACATTCCTATAGCCATTTAGGAGTTTGACACTTGTTTGTGGTTAGGTGTATTGAAGTACTACTACATGCATCTAGCCATATTCTTCTGTTTGTGTGTGTGGCGGGGGAACGGGTACATTCCTATAGCCATTCTGGCGACGTGTATTGAAGTACTACTACATGCATCTAGCCATATTCTTGTGTTTGTGTGTGTGGCGGGGGAACGGGTACATTCCTATAGCCATTTAGGAGTTTGACACTTGTTTGTGGTTAGGTGTATTGAAGTACTACTACATGCATCTAGCCATATTCTTGTGTTTGTGTGTGTGGCGGGGGAACGGGTACATTCCTATAGCCATTTAGGAGTTTGACACTTGTTTGTGGTTAGGTGTATTGAAGTACTACTACATGCATCTAGCCATATTCTTGTGTTTGTGTGTGTGGCGGGGGGACGGGTACATTCCTATAGCCATTCTGGCGACGTGTATTGAAGTACTACTACATGCATCTAGCCATATTCTTGTGTTTGTGTGTGTGGCGGGGGGACGGGTACATTCCTATAGCCATTCTGGCGACGTGTATTGAAGTACTACTACATGCATCTAGCCATATTCTTGTGTTTGTGTGTGTGGCGGGGGGACGGGTACATTCCTATAGCCATTCTGGCGACGTGTATTGAAGCACTACTACATGCATCTAGCCATATTCTTGTGTTTGTGTGTGTGGCGGGGGGACGGGTACATTCCTATAGCCATTCTGGCGACGTGTATTGAAGTACTACTACATGCATCTAGCCATATTCTTGTGTTTGTGTGTGTGGCGAGGGGACTGGTACATTCCTATAGCCATTCTGGCGACGTGTATTGAAGTACTACTACATGCATCTAGCCATATTCTTGTGTTTGTGTGTGTGGCGGGGGGTACGGGTACATTCCTATTGCCATTCTGGCGACGTGCATTGAAGTACTACTACATGCATCTATCCATATTCTTGTGTTTGTGTGTGTGGCGGGGGGACGGGTACATTCCTATAGCCATTCTGGCGACGTGTATTGAAGTACTACTACATGCATCTAGCCATATTCTTGTGTTTGTGTGTGTGGCGGGGGGACGGGTACATTCCTATAGCCATTTAGGAGTTTGACACTTGTTTGTGGTTAGGTGTATTGAAGTACTACTACATGCATCTAGCCATATTCTTGTGTTTGTGTGTGTGGCGGGGGAACGGGTACATTCCTATAGCCATTTAGGAGTTTGACACTTGTTTGTGGTTAGGTGTATTGAAGTACTACTACATGCATCTAGCCATATTCTTGTGTTTGTGTGTGTGGCGGGGGGACGGGTACATTCCTATAGCCATTCTGGCGACGTGTATTGAAGTACTACTACATGCATCTAGCCATATTCTTGTGTTTGTGTGTGTGGCGGGGGGACGGGTACATTCCTATAGCCATTCTGGCGACGTGTATTGAAGTACTACTACATGCATCTAGCCATATTCTTGTGTTTGTGTGTGTGGCGGGGGGACGGGTACATTGCTATAGCCATTCTGGCGACGTGTATTGAAGTACTACTACATGCATCTAGCCATATTCTTGTGTTTGTGTGTGTGGCGGGGGGACGGGTACATTCCTATAGCCATTCTGGCGACGTGTATTGAAGCACTACTACATGCATCTAGCCATATTCTTGTGTTTGTGTGTGTGGCGAGGGGACGGGTACATTCCTATAGCCATTCTGGCGACGTGTATTGAAGTACTACTACATGCATCTAGCCATATTCTTGTGTTTGTGTGTGTGGCGAGGGGACTGGTACATTCCTATAGCCATTCTGGCGACGTGTATTGAAGTACTACTACATGCATCTAGCCATATTCTTGTGTTTGTGTGTGTGGCGGGGGGTACGGGTACATTCCTATTGCCATTCTGGCGACGTGCATTGAAGTACTACTACATGCATCTATCCATATTCTTGTGTTTGTGTGTGTGGCGGGGGGACGGGTACATTCCTATAGCCATTCTGGCGACGTGTATTGAAGTACTACTACATGCATCTAGCCATATTCTTGTGTTTGTGTGTGTGGCGGGGGGACGGGTACATTCCTATAGCCATTCTGGCGACGTGTCTTGAAGTACTACTACATGCATCTAGCCATATTCTTGTGTTTGTGTGTGTGGCGGGGGGACGGGTACATTCCTATAGCCATTCTGGCGACGTGTATTGAAGTACTACTACATGCATCTAGCCATATTCTTCTGTTTGTGTGTGTGGCGGGGGGACTGGTACATTCCTATAGCCATTTAGGAGTTTGACACTTGTTTGTGGTTAGGTGTATTGAAGTACTACTACATGCATCTAGCCATATTCTTCTGTTTGTGTGTGTGGCGGGGGAACGGGTACATTCCTATAGCCATTTAGGAGTTTGACACTTGTTTGTGGTTAGGTGTATTGAAGTACTACTACATGCATCTAGCCATATTCTTGTGTTTGTGTGTGTGGTGGAGGGACGGGTACATTCCTATAGCCATTTAGGAGTTTGACACTTGTTTGTGGTTAGGTGTATTGAAGTACTACTACATGCATCTAGCCATATTCTTCTGTTTGTGTGTGTGGCGGGGGAACGGGTACATTCCTATAGCCATTCTGGCGACGTGTATTGAAGTACTACTACATGCATCTAGCCATATTCTTGTGTTTGTGTGTGTGGCGGGGGAACGGGTACATTCCTATAGCCATTTAGGAGTTTGACACTTGTTTGTGGTTAGGTGTATTGAAGTACTACTACATGCATCTAGCCATATTCTTCTGTTTGTGTGTGTGGCGGGGGAACGGGTACATTCCTATAGCCATTCTGGCGACGTGTATTGAAGTACTACTACATGCATCTAGCCATATTCTTGTGTTTGTGTGTGTGGCGGGGGAACGGGTACATTCCTATAGCCATTTAGGAGTTTGACACTTGTTTGTGGTTAGGTGTATTGAAGTACTACTACATGCATCTAGCCATATTCTTGTGTTTGTGTGTGTGGCGGGGGGACGGGTACATTCCTATAGCCATTCTGGCGACGTGTATTGAAGTACTACTACATGCATCTAGCCATATTCTTGTGTTTGTGTGTGTGGCGGGGGGACGGGTACATTCCTATAGCCATTCTGGCGACGTGTATTGAAGTACTACTACATGCATCTAGCCATATTCTTGTGTTTGTGTGTGTGGCGGGGGGACGGGTACATTCCTATAGCCATTCTGGCGACGTGTATTGAAGTACTACTACATGCATCTAGCCATATTCTTGTGTTTGTGTGTGTGGCGGGGGGACGGGTACATTCCTATAGCCATTCTGGCGACGTGTATTGAAGTACTACTACATGCATCTAGCCATATTCTTGTGTTTGTGTGTGTGGCGGGGGGACGGGTACATTCCTATAGCCATTCTGGCGACGTGTATTGAAGTACTACTACATGCATCTAGCCATATTCTTGTGTTTGTGTGTGTGGCGGGGGGACGGGTACATTCCTATAGCCATTCTGGCGACGTGTATTGAAGCACTACTACATGCATCTAGCCATATTCTTGTGTTTGTGTGTGTGGCGGGGGGACGGGTACATTCCTATAGCCATTCTGGCGACGTGTATTGAAGTACTACTACGTGCATCTAGCCATATTCTTGTGTTTGTGTGTGTGGCGAGGGGACTGGTACATTCCTATAGCCATTCTGGCGACGTGTATTGAAGTACTACTACATGCATCTAGCCATATTCTTGTGTTTGTGTATGTGGCGGGGGGTACGGGTACATTCCTATTGCCATTCTGGCGACGTGCATTGAAGTACTACTACATGCATCTATCCATATTCTTGTGTTTGTGTGTGTGGCGGGGGGACGGGTACATTCCTATAGCCATTCTGGCGACGTGTATTGAAGTACTACTACATGCATCTAGCCATATTCTTGTGTTTGTGTGTGTGGCGGGGGGACGGGTACATTCCTATAGCCATTCTGGCGACGTGTCTTGAAGTACTACTACATGCATCTAGCCATATTCTTGTGTTTGTGTGTGTGGCGGGGGGACGGGTACATTCCTATAGCCATTCTGGCGACGTGTATTGAAGTACTACTACATGCATCTAGCCATATTCTTGTGTTTGTGTGTGTGGCGGGGGGACGGGTACATTCCTATAGCCATTCTAGCGACGTGTATTGAAGTACTACTACATACATCTAGCCATATTCTTGTGTTTGTGTGTGTGGCGGGGGGACGGGTACATTCCTATAGCCATTTAGGAGTTTGACACTTGTTTGTGGTTAAGTGTAGTAAAGTACTACTATATGCATCTAGCCATATTCTTGTGTTTGTGTGTGGCGGGGGGACGGGTACATTCCTATAGCCATTCTGGCGACGTGTATTGAAGTACTACTACATGCATCTAGCCATATTCTTGTGTGTGTGTGTGTGGCGGGGGGACGGGTACATTCCTATAGCCATTTAGGAGTTTGACACTTGTTTGTGGTTAAGTGTATTGAAGTACTACTACATGCATCTAGCCATATTCTTGTGTTTGTGTATGTGGCGGGGGGTACGGGTACATTCCTATTGCCATTCTGGCGACGTGCATTGAAGTACTACTACATGCATCTATCCATATTCTTGTGTTTGTGTGTGTGGCGGGGGGACGGGTACATTCCTATAGCCATTCTGGCGACGTGTATTGAAGTACTACTACATGCATCTAGCCATATTCTTGTGTTTGTGTGTGTGGCGGGGGGACGGGTACATTCCTATAGCCATTCTGGCGACGTGTCTTGAAGTACTACTACATGCATCTAGCCATATTCTTGTGTTTGTGTGTGTGGCGGGGGGACGGGTACATTCCTATAGCCATTCTGGCGACGTGTATTGAAGTACTACTACATGCATCTAGCCATATTCTTGTGTTTGTGTGTGTGGCGGGGGGACGGGTACATTCCTATAGCCATTCTAGCGACGTGTATTGAAGTACTACTACATACATCTAGCCATATTCTTGTGTTTGTGTGTGTGGCGGGGGGACGGGTACATTCCTATAGCCATTTAGGAGTTTGACACTTGTTTGTGGTTAAGTGTAGTAAAGTACTACTATATGCATCTAGCCATATTCTTGTGTTTGTGTGTGGCGGGGGGACGGGTACATTCCTATAGCCATTCTGGCGACGTGTATTGAAGTACTACTACATGCATCTAGCCATATTCTTGTGTTTGTGTGTGGCGGGGGGACGGGTACATTCCTATAGCCATTCTGGCGACGTGTATTGAAGTACTACTACATGCATCTAGCCATATTCTTGTGTGTGTGTGTGTGGCGGGGGGACGGGTACATTCCTATAGCCATTTAGGAGTTTGACACTTGTTTGTGGTTAAGTGTATTGAAGTACTACTACATGCATCTAGCCATATTCTTGTGTTTGTGTGTGTGGCGGGGGGACGGGTACATTCCTATAGCCATTTTGGCGACGTGTATTGAAGTACTACTACATACATCTAGCCATATTCTTCTGTTTGTGTGTGTGGCGGGGGGGGGGGGGGGGGGGGGGGGGGGGACGGGTACATTTCTATAGCCATTCTGGCGACGTGTATTGAAGTACTAATACATGCAGCTATCCATATTCTTGTGTTTGTGTGTGTGGCGGGGGGACGGGTACATTCCTATAGCCATTCTGGCGACGTGTATTGAAGTACTACTACATGCATCTAGCCATATTCTTGTGTTCGTGTGTGTGGTGGGGGGACGGGTACATTCCTATAGCCATTCTGGCGACGTGTATTGAAGTACTACTACATGCATCTAGCCATATTCTTGTGTTTGTGTGTGTGGCGGGGGGACGGGTACATTCCTATAGCCATTCTGGCGACGTGTATTGAAGTACTACTACATGCATCTAGCCATATTCTTGTGTTTGTGTGTGTGGCGGGGGGACGGGTACATTCCTATAGCCATTCTAGCGACGTGTATTGAAGTACTACTACATACATCTAGCCATATTCTTGTGTTTGTGTGTGTGGCGGGGGGACGGTACATTCCTATAGCCATTTAGGAGTTTGACACTTGTTTGTGGTTAAGTGTAGTAAAGTACTACTATATGCATCTAGCCATATTCTTGTGTTTGTGTGTGTGGCGGGGGGACGGGTACATTCCTATAGCCATTCTGGCGACGTGTATTGAAGTACTACTACATGCATCTAGCCATATTCTTGTGTGTGTGTGTGTGTGGCGGGGGGACGGGTACATTCCTATAGCCATTTAGGAGTTTGACACTTGTTTGTGGTTAAGTGTATTAAAGTACTACTATATGCATCTAGCCATATTCTTGTGTTTGTGTGTGTGGCGGGGGGGGGGGGGGGGGGGGGGGGGGGGACGGGTACATTCCTATAGCCATTTAGGAGTTTGACACTTGTTTGTGGTTAGCTGTATTAAAGTACAACT
The DNA here is from genome assembly GCA_963383655.1 of Bathymodiolus septemdierum. NCBI lineage: Eukaryota > Metazoa > Mollusca > Bivalvia > Mytilida > Modiolidae > Bathymodiolus > Bathymodiolus septemdierum. The sequence goes on from OY726531.1 coordinate 37,148,309, forward strand.
AAACCTGTCTATAGTGGTCACCTGGGGGAGAATGACAAAATGACCACTATATACAGGTGACCTTTATATGGAGGATTTGAATTTTCGACAAGATATTGTACATTTGTTGTGAATAAACAATTTTTAATTACCTGTTATGTTTGCTTGTTATTTTGTTCTTGTGGTCATGTTACTGAACTTACTCTTGTTTACATTTATTGTTGATGAAGTTATCTCAAAGTGATATTAAATAAGCCAGTTTCATCCATATTATAAATATCTCTTCGATGATAATCCTTTATCAGATTTGGTAATTTTGATTTCCACTCAGATAAAATTGTGACATTTACATCACCACTTTCACCTGACAGTGTACGAAAAACGATGTTATGTCTCTTTAAAAAAGATTGTAGCCAGCCATTTGAAGCTTTGAATTGATCTACTCCAAGGTCCTTAGCAAACTTGAGAGCTTGTTCCTGTATCAATGGGCCGCTAATATTTATTCTTCTGCCAGTTGCTTCTTGAAACCAATCCCAGCATAATTGGTTAATGTCTTCATTTCCTGTCGCACGACGTTGACGTTTTCTTGAACCGGGCATATTGTTTTTAAAATCGTCAAGTATCTCACTTTTTCTTTTTATAATGTTCATGATCTGGGTGCGACCAACACCCATCTCCTCGGCCACATCCCGACAACTTTTCCCACCATCACACAGATTTATAGCCTTCACTTTATCGTCTAAATTTAAAGTTTTCCTAGTTACGGATGTTGACATGATGCACTAGATACGTAATACAATCTTTCCGATGCAAAATTTTTTGATGAGTGAATTTCTACTCTCATTGTAGTGAATACAAATCTCAAATAACCTCCGGGTATTACCTGTTCTTCAAGTAATTTATTATTTACAAAATGTAAAATAGAGTTTGTTTATTTAGTTAATTAAATTAATCAATATGTTTTGTTACACTTGTAACACCTCGGCATTTTTAGTACATTAGAGAAAAATACCGATCTTCCGAAATCACTTCCGGTATTATTTAAAAAAACCAATTACCGTTATACAAAGGTTTTATGCTGAAAATTACCAATAAATGGTGGCCGCTGACCACATTGAACAGGTGACCGCTATATCGAATTAAAATATATAGTAAAACGCACTGGGAGAGCACGAAAGTGACCGTTATGACCAGGTGACCACTATACAAAGGTGATTAGTCACTTTCCTCTGTAGCTCCGCCTGACCACCACGATGTACTTGACAGAACAATCCCTTTCTTCTGTAACTCCGCCTGACCACCACGATGTACTTGACAGAACAATCCCTTTCTTCTGTAACTCCGCCTGACCACCACGATGTACTTGACAGAACAATCCTAATATAAATGTTCTCCTCGAGTACATGTTCGCAGTACCGGTTTCAGCTCGTTTGTTTTTACACTTGTTTTTAGGCTGTTTGTGGTTTTACTATACCTTTTGTGATCTGCATGGTCTGTGAGTGAGTGAGTGAGTGAGGGAGGGAGGGAGGGAGGGAGGGAGGGAGGGAGGGAGGGAGGGAGGGAGTGAGGGAGTGAGGGAGTGAGTGAGTGAGTGAGTGAGTGAGTGAGTGAGTGTTATGTAATGCCAATTGAGCAATTTTAAGATATATCATGGCGAGAGCAAGCTATACATTCGATGAGATAATATAATGCTATCCGCGTTGTAATAGACCAACATATGCTTAGTTGGATTTTATAGAGCTAGCAGAATGACACAACAGTCGGCAGGTAGACATGTCATCCCACTCGGTCACATTATCCTGTTTCCAAGCCAAATAGTCTTTGCTTTTTATCCTAAAAGTTACGTGCTTTAGCGGAGAAGCAATAAATACCAATTTCAGTAGTCTTTGTTTTGATCAGATAGTGGCTCGAACGAACGATCGTCCACACCCGAGACGAACACGCTAACTATTACACCACCGTCCACACCCGAGACGAGCACGCTAACTATTACACCACCGTCCACACCCGAGACGAGCACGCTAACTATTATACCACCGTCCACACCCGAGACGAGCACGCTAACTATTACACCACCGCTGCCATTTTGCATGAAATATCTTCAAACAAAAAGTTCACCCAATTCGTCTGATGTAAACCGGAACGTGAAATTTAAAATGTTATTCGTAACATCGAGATCATGTTCTCACGTGTTGCTAAGTATGTGAAGTTCTAACCTTTGCATGATTAGGTTGAGAATTGTTTTACATATAGTTAACGCCATAACGCTGTTGTTATTATGTAAATCTTGATCGTGAATGAATATGTACATGTCGCTGGTATTTTTTTTTTTATTCATACGTTTCCGTGTTTCAAAAACCTGTCGCACGTGAAAATAGTATACATGTGTTCCCAGAAAAACACGTAATTTTCGAATATATTTACCAAATGATCATATCCAACTGTTTACTGCTATCGTTTCTTACACTAATTCAAGGGGAAAATGGTAAGAAAGTAGATTTTTCTTCTGAAAATATTGGTTCATAGAAATGTAGTTTAAAATCACAACTCTATGAATTTATACTAAAGTAATAATTTTTTGATTAGAAAACGGAAAAATCTAAATATTTCGTAAAGCGTAGATTTTTTTTTAACGCATCCAACGAGAGTTTTGTCAGGAATTTTACTACCATTTTGGAATTGTATAAATATTTACGGTTGAAATTATTCTGAAGGCCCTGCTCATCTGAAAAATTACCAATTTTTGGCGTTATTTTGGTCTTTATTTCAGGCTAAGTTCTTCAAAATAGGCCAAGTTTGCTCGTTAAATGTGACAGCCAACTCACCGTGGACGTAATCCCATATAACAATAGGAACGACGGTGGTCCCGCAGCTGGTCTATTGTCTCTCGTCGAAGTGCCGAAGAAGGCTATTGTTCCCTTCATGGTTAATGCATTTGACTACGTGACATTTATACACAGGCTTACCTGAGATTTACCTGGACAATTTTGAAAAAAAAAGTGAAATCATAAATTTTCATAATTACTGATTTTTAATTTGACCAAGTTATTTCAATCTTTCGGAAATAATTCGAAAAAGAACGGTTTTTTCTGCTAATAAATTCACTGAAGTTAAACATAGAGTACACAATTATTGGATATGAATAACATTTTATAGGTAAAAACGTTATATACAATCTGTCATTTACAACCGGTGTACCCTTCAATCTGTAATCATGTTGGACTGGATTCAGCTTTCCTCGTCGCTGGACTCGTCGTCATCAAAATCAATTATTATTGGGGGAATCTCACTCCTATCAATGCAATTCTCTTTCCCATACTCCTTTTCTATTTTTAATACATGGTCTTCTGCCTTCGCCCAAACTTCCTTTGTAATTCTGCCAAACCCCCCATAAACAAGTTCTTTCACATCCTTCAAACGAAAAGTTGTATTGTTTTCTGCAACAAACCCTTTAACCTGTGCCCAAATAAGTTCTATGGGGTTCAATTCGCAATGGCGAACAGGGGTTCTTAGAACTTCGTGACCGTGTAGGTTGGCAATTTTATCAGTTTTAAAAACGGAAAGGAGTTTCTTAAATTTGATTTTTTCATAAAGTTGTTTTTTAGTTTCAAGGGGCTGAAAAGGAATGTTGTGTTTTGAAAGATAATCTTGTAAGACAGCTTTTCTCTGATTAAAGTTTGGCACAACAGTTTCTACAGTCTTGATGTGGTGATAACTGGCATTATCTAAAACGATAACACTTGGGCTTTTTAATGCTGGCATAAGCTGGTTTTCGAACCAGTTTAGAAAGATGGGCCCGTTCATTTCTTGGTGATAATCCCCATCTTTAGCTTTGGCAAGAAAAACCAAATCACACCTATCAATCAAACCCTCCTCCCGATTACCAGCGTGCAACGGTCAAAATCATCAAGAGTTTTCTTTCTTTCGGTCTGTTGGATTCATTAGGACTTTTACCGTTTACAACTCTATACACAGAACTGTAAGATATACCAGCAGCCTTGCATGTTCTTTTAATCAAATTATCTGGGGAATAAAATGGTCTTCCCCTGGCCTTCTCAAGCTGAAAAAACTTGAATAGATTTAACACAATGTTTTTACAATCTTTTGACAAGTCCTTTGTTTTACCCATTCTTGCGATGTTTATATATATGTTAAGATGTCAAAAAATAGGTTTATGAAGAAATTTTATGTGATCTTTTAGAAAGATTTTAAAGTTTAAAAATGGAGTGTCAAAATATGCCTGTACACGTGTCTCTGTCTCTATCAAGGTAAGATTTACCTGGCTGCTACCTCTAGTTAGTTTACTCCCACCTCTATTTTGGCGGTAAAAATCGGGGGAAAATGTCAAATTTCAGATGAGTGCAGCAATAATGAAAGGTTATTGTTAGATGAAATGCATATTTTAAAAATGGTAGTAAAATTCTGCACAAAACTCTCGTTTACTGTGTTTTAAAAAAATGTATTGTTTTCGAGAAAACTCAAATTTTCCGTTTTCTAATAAAAAAATTATTACTTTAATTGATTTTTTGTCGCAAGCTTGTACTGTTCAAAACAATATCTCAATCGTGTAACAATTTTCTACAATTAAATCCTCGAGAAAAATTTTACTGGTTAATGACCTGTGAAGATGTATCAATCTTAAAAGAGTTGTGTCACTTTATTTATAAATACTGCAGATAATTTAAATAACTGAATAACACTGCTTCAATTTTATTAACAAAATCTACATATTAATGTTTAAAATATATTATTGTTTGTCTGCACTAGACACGAGGAGGAATGCTCATTGCTAATCTTAGTAGATGCAATACATTTCCTGAAGCACTGTCCCTTGGTGTCTGTTGCAGATAAGCGATACATCTATTTATTCCCAATTTAGTTTATTACTCGAACTGCTTGCTTTCCTGGATCAGACACGGGGAGAATCGAAATGCGATTCTTAAGCACCGTCCCCTGGTGTCTCCTCCAGCTAAGTAATCACAGTCCTTTCATCAAACACATGATGTTTTACTACTTGAACCGCTTGCTTTGCTGGATCAGACACGGGGAGAATCATAACACAATTCTTAAGCATCGTCCCCTGGTGTCTCCTCCAGCTAAGTAATCGCATTCATGTAGTCCATTCTTCAACCATATGATACACTGCAACTATACATTACTCATTGCCTCTCATCGGGTCGTGCTGCCGAACACGGCCTATTTATTTATTTATTTATATATTTTTTGTAACATATATCATTTAAATAGTTAGAATTGTCTTGTTTAAAAACATATATCTCCATTCTGTATTGTTGTAACTGTTGATATAATTATGAATGTATATTTGTTATTGCCCCTTGAGGGACCCTAATTGGAATAAAAATATTGTATTGTATTGTATTGTACGTTATTCTCATATGAAAAGGTGCTACAATTGAGAGGGTTGGGATATGGTATTTATATTAAGGCGATAAATGTTAGTGGTGAGAGAAACCAGACTACTCGGAGAATACCACCGACCTGCCGTAAGTTAATATTGGTACAATTTAAACATGGTATTTATACATTAAATTTCTTTCTTTCAGAATAAGCACTTGGTTCAATTCATGTTTCATGCAAGACTTAAGAATCATTTTTCAGTATTAATAATAACACGGGCGTAGATTATGCCCGGAGGAGGACACCACACATATTTAGCATGGAAGCTCTCTATTTTTTTTTTTTTGCAGCTTTGAACATTTTTCCACTCCTTTCTGGTCCCCCTAAGACTCCAAGACTGTCCGGACCCACTCCAAAATCAGAATGTGTGTTTGTACTATAAACCAAACCCTGACTTAATATGTCGTAGTCTTAAATAAAGGATTAATGATTTTATGTGAGATATGCATGTTCATTTTGTTGACATTGGTAAAATTGTTGATCATCACTGTTTAAAATTTCGTTTCAGTAACTAAAGAGCAATGAAAAATCAAAATATAAGTTTATATATTTGATTATATTTTCTATTTTAAGGTGCAGAATATTCTAATTTTAACTCCAACGCTGGACATGTGCTGCATTTCATTACCAGAAGTACGGTTATACGTCCCCATCACAGACCATTGAACTCTGTTCTTGGGAATAATCTGGAAAATGACTACTTTTATCTGCTACGAAAGGCTTATCAAGAAAACAAAAATGGCTGGGAAAGAAATCAATGTCACGGTCATCAAAGAGTTCGGAGGTCATTAAAGAAACGAATGAGACATTTTAGGAGAAAGATCAAAAAGTACAGACGACGTAGAAAACATTGGATAAAGTATAAAACAAGCAAATTGCGACGAAGATTCAGAAATATCAAGAAACATTTTGATAAGGTTAGGTTAAAGGTTAGAAAGATCAAACACAAATGGAGGCGATTGGGGTCAAAGGTAAAAAACATCAGACATAAGTGGCAGAGATTTCAAGGCAACGTCAAGACGCACGTGCACAGAATCAGATCAAAGGTTCATGATGTTCGAAATAAATGGGATAGATTCTATCAAAATAATGTAAAAAAATATTACGACAACATAAAGAAGGGCGTGTCGACTTATGAAGCACTTACGGCAATTTCGGCCGCAGGATAGAAAATATTAAAAGAATAATTGATCTGCATTTCAGTGAGAATTATTTTCTAGTGAACAATATTTACTTTCCGGTGTCATATAATTCAGGGTTCCCAAATTCCACGTATCCGGTCAGACATAAAATGTTAACATTCTACGTCCGTGTTTCTATAATTATATATCCGCCCAGTTAATCTCTGGGTCCGTCTAATTTACGTATCCAAATTAGTCACCTACTGAAACACAACAATTCTATTTTTACATTGTAACATGAATGCATTTTTTCTGCTTGATCTGTTTATGGTTTATATACCAGAATGTAAGCAACACTGGCTAAGAACTATGAAATAATACACGCAAATACGAGATGTTGTACACTTTAAATATGGGCTGTAGTATTATTACTCCCAGAGAGCCGTGCAATAATCAACGACCTAGATGTGATATTGCATGGTTTCATGTTACAAATCATTCGCGTTCGATTGTTTAGTTTAAACATATTTTATTAATTAATTAAATATAACATTACAATATTCAGCTATATACATAGCATAATAAGAAGAAATTAATAGGATTGGGAAACAAGTTACAAGAACTTATATTAATCCCTATTCGTAGGAATAAATTTCATATATACTATACTGTGAATCTCTAAGGGGAGAAGCAAATAGAACTAACTAACAAATTTGATATAAATTACAGAAGGTATAAGAAGATAAAACAAAGAAAGTGATCTGGTGTTTGATGTAAAAAATGTTTGATTCAAAGTAATTAAAAAAGAAGAAAAAAGAAGAATGTTTAACCGTTTAACCCGTAAAACCGTGGAATAAATATTACTTACAATAAATGAAAAGCATTGTAATTACGTGTACTTCGATCTGTTTCTGGAATCAGTAATAGTCTTTGTTACATGAACGATGTTTCCTAGATATTGTAGATGTACTTAGTCTTTATATGCTCAGTTCTTACCATTTTGCATTGCAAATAAAATAACTCATACAAATAACAACTCATACAAACCTATCACCAATACGGCGTGGGTTCTCGCCCGGCTTTGTAAATTACAAAAAAGGGTGCACTCGACTCGCAGCCGCACGTGATAAAGTTTACCAGTTGCTTGTGCTTGATCGGTGGTTCTCTCCGGGTAGTCCGGCTTCTTCTACCACTAAAACGGGTCTCCATGATATTGCTGAAATATTGCTGAAAGTGGCGTTAAACACCAAAAATCAAAATCAACCAATCACACGGTAATGACATGTATATATCAAATTAAGTGCGCACGGCGCGTTTCTGGTGTCTATTCCCTCGATAAATCTCGTTTAGCAGTAACATGACGGGTGTCACTAGTTCAGCAGGAACTGCTAACCCTTCTGTACTTCACTCTCGCGTTTTATGTGGGTTTGTATTGCTCAATCTGTAATTTACTAAGTAGTGCTTGTAGATCATTGTTGGTCTATTTTCTTTTGCCAATTATATTGTCTGTCCTTCCTCAATTGACGGTATCTTTAAACTTTTCTCATTTACGTACCAATTCAAACTTTTCTCATTTACGTACCAATTCAAACTTTTCTCATATAGGTACCAATTCAAACTTTTCTCATATAGGTACCAATTCAAACTTTTCTCATATAGGTACCAATTCAAACTTTTCTCATATAGGTACCCACGCTCGTTATTATGTGATCAGATCAAGGAAAAGTTAGTAAAAACAGAACAATATACAGTTTAACATTAAATAATTAACGATCAGACAAAAAATATTATAGCTGAGAGTAGGTCTATGTGCTCAGAAATGTCGATTATCTCTTGCATAATACTCGGATCCGTTACTTTCAAATTGATTTTATCTAAATAGTAAGTAACAAAGGATATGGATGTAAATGAACATTAGAGACTATCCAACACTTGCACTTAAGGTGGTACCATACACATCAGGTAAAATATTATCTGCTCGTTTAATTTTCTTATTATTTTGGCAGTGTGTTTGAATATATCCACTGTAATAAATATCAACATTTTAACAAATTACAACCAACAGACTCAGAGCTATAAATTCACTAGTCACATAGCAGCTTTTTTCTTTGTGGTTTTGATCACCGAGATGCTTGAAATCTGCATGCAAATATCATATGATAAAAACGTTCAACTGATTTTAAAGAGTTATCTCCCTGTAGTGTATGGTACCCCCTTAAGCACAAGTTAAAGTAAAGAAACAATACTTTGTTGTTGTTGTTGGCTGGTCTACATTTCATAGTCACGGTGGGGTCTTCAAAGAACAATTTAATTATACGAAAAGGGTAATCGGAATCGGAGAACAGAACGCACAATGGCCGAAAGAAAAAGAACAAAAGTACAAACAACGATCTTCAAAACATTACACTACACAATGGAAATAAGTAATACCTTAACATATGTGATACACAGTCCCTGTCGTGTGTGTGTGTGTGTGTGGGGGGGGGGGGGGGGGGGAATAAGTAATACCTTAACATATGTGATACACAGTCCCTGTCGTGTAGGGTAGAGCGGGGGAAATAAGTAATACCTTAACATATGTGATACACAGTCCCTGTCGTGTAGGGTAGAGCGGGGGAAATAAGTAATACCTTAACATATGTGATACACAGTCCCTGTCGTGTGGGGTAGAGCGGGGGAAATAAGTAATACCTTAACATATGTGATACACAGTCCCTGTCGTGTAGGGTAGAGCGGGGGAAATAAGTAATACCTTAACATATGTGATACACAGTCCCTGTCGTGTGGGGTAGAGCGGGGGAAATAAGTAATACCTTAACATATGTGATACACAGTCCCTGTCGTGTGGGGGAGAGCGGGGGAAATAAGTAGTACCTTAACATATGTGATACACAGTCACTGTCGTGTGGGGTAGAGCGGGGGAAATAAGTAATACCTTAACATATGTGATACACAGTCCCTGTCGTGTGGGGTAGAGCGGGGGAAATAAGTAATACCTTAACATATGTGATACACAGTCCCTGTCGTGTTGGGTAGAGCGGGGGAAATAAGTAATACCTTAACATATGTGATACACAGTCCCTGTCGTGTGGGGTAGAGCGGGGGAAATAAGTAATACCTTAACATATGTGATACACAGTCCCTGTCGTGTGGGGTAGAGCGGGGGAAATAAGTAATACCTTAACATATGTGATACACAGTCCCTGTCGTGTGGGGTAGAGCGGGGGAAATAAGTAATACCTTAACATATGTGATACACAGTCCCTGTCGTGTGGGGTAGAGCGGGGGAAATAAGTAATACCTTAACATATGTGATACACAGTCCCTGTCGTGTGGGGTAGAGCGGGGGAAATAAGTAATACCTTAACATATGTGATACACAGTCCCTGTCGTGTGGGGGAGAGCGGGGGAAATAAGTAGTACCTTAACATATGTGATACACAGTCCCTGTCGTGTGGGGTAGAGCGGGGGAAATAAGTAATACCTTAACATATGTGATACACAGTCCCTGTCGTGTAGGGGTAGAGCGGGGGAAATAAGTAATACCTTAACATATGTGATACACAGTCCCTGTCGTGTGGGGTAGAGCGGGGGAAATAAGTAATACCTTAACATATGTGATACACAGCCCCTGTCGTGTGGGGTAGAGCGGAGGAAATAAGTAATACCTTAACATATGTGATACACAGTCCCTGTCGTGTGGGGTAGAGCGGGGGAAATAAGTAATACCTTAACATATGTGATACACAGTCACTGTCGTGTGGGGGAGAGCGGGGGAAATAAGTAGTACCTTAACATATGTGATACACAGTCCCTGTCGTGTGGGGGAGAGCGGGAAATCATTACCTCCGTCAATAAAGGCTATATCTGGACATCTGTATCGCTTTGATGATATTTGCTGAATATAATGTGATTTGCCATATGTTGGGTTATCGAGAAGAAAACAAAATAGGGGTGGAAAATTTTTACAACTACCGTCATCATTGTGTGCGACATCACATGTCGAAGATACAAATCGGGTAAATAATAACAAAATTAGACAGTTTGAAGGGCTGAGGAATTTGATGGACGGTGTACATAATTCAGAAAGTAACATCTGACTAAAAATTGAAAGTTGAACGCGTGTAGAATAGGCACAAATAATGTAATGGGGTTCGTTACAACAACGCCCCATTTCGTCTTGATCCGGCAAAATGTTTGGCCACAATTGGCAATTCTTGTTTCTGATTGGTGAAAACTTTAGGAATATTCTCCTTCCTACACATAACGTATGTGATCTTGAGGTCCATTACAAATTTTCTTATTTCGTTATTAACGCCAATAATAGATGATTCGTATTTTTAATTTGCTGAATCAATAAGCATTTTGTTCTCTGAAACTACAATTCTAAAACTTTAAAAGCTTTCAGAATATTCTCCTTCTTACACAATCGTATGTGAGGTCAATTACAGAATTCCTCATATCGTTATTTACGGCCAAAATAAAATAATTCTTGTTTCTGATTGGCTGAAAAATTACACCTTTTTTTCTCTGAAACTACCATTCTAAATGATTTGTTTGTTGGTACACATAACGTATGCTAGGTCATCTAAAACAGTTCCTCATTTAATCTTGATATGGAAAAATACAGTGGGAATGGATATTTCTTGCTTTTGTAAGCAGGAATTGCTTACTCTTCGCGAACACCTGGTTTTGATGGGGTCCTTGCTTCTCGTCTTTTTAGCTTTTTGTGTTGTGTTTTTTGTTTTGTTTTTCTTGGTCCTGTGTCTTGTGTACTCAATGTTGTCAGTTTCTCTGAATTTTTCATTCTCGATTGTCCCTTCGGTTTTTTCTAACGTTTATTTAAGCGAATATTGCATGAATCATCTCGTAATCGGCAGTTAAAAATGTCAGTTATAATTGTGATATCCTTAGAATACTGATATTTACCCAACAGATTCTACCTTCCTAGCTAGTAGGCGGTGAATCGTTAACTACGAGCAGTCATTGCCACTGCTATTGTACTGTCACTGTTTATGTTGTCAGTCATCTTTGTGATAGTATGCCTGTTTTTGAGTGTTGTTCATCGTTGTTTGTATCTGTATTGTCGTTGAAAATCAAGTTATCAGAAGGGGAGGATTGTGACCCTTTAACCGGTTTAACCCTGCCACATATATGTGCCTGTCCCAAGCCAGGACATGAATTCCCAACGTCATATGTCGTGGACCTTTTTATGTTCAGTGGTTTGAGGTGGCTATGCGTTTTGTTGATATTTTTGGAATTGTTGATCATCACTTTTTTAATTTCTTTCTGTAATTATGAGAACGAAACAAAAATAATTCTAAATAGAAATGAGTAAAATGAAAACAGTTTTTATTGATAATAAATATACAATAACACATAAAATAAGCAAAACGTTTCAATGTCATTCATGTCAATATTCAATAATACATATATACAAATGTATATCCATCACTTAGAATTATGTTCTAACTCACCGACGTCTAAACTGCGTTTTATTAGGGACGATCGCAACATTATGAGGGAAAGAAAAAAACACACACCGTAAAGTTGAAGCAAGAAAATGAACAGAATATAAAAAAGGCAAAAGCATATCCTTAGGGACCGACCATTTAACTTGCAGGGGGGTTATGGTTTTTTGTTTCGTTCAGAAAAAATTTTTCAGACAACACACGAGTTAGAATATTTATTTTTTTTGTCGCGCACAGCGCGATTTTTTTTTCCAGAGTTTAACATTAGGTTATATGACAAAAACTCTGAATCAGATTTTTTTTTTCCCTCCGCCAAAATCAGAATATTTTTTTCAGCAACATTGGGAATCGGAATATGTTTTTAGAAAAAAACCATAACCCCCCCCCCCCCCCTTCAAGTTAAATGGTCCGTCCCTTATTGAATAATGCTTTGAATTGTAGTCATGAATAGATTATAGAATATATGTTTTCTTTTTATTTCTTGGGTCAAATTCGATTCCTGATTCTTGTAGTCGGGCGTTCTTGATACAACTTTATACTTTATGTAAAAAGAAGTTTCAAGTGGTTGTTATGGTAAGGATGTGGTTTTCATCTATTATTCTGGTTTTCCCCACTAATAGAGCTATCCACTACGATGTTACTTAAATGTTGTTTGAAACAATGGCCTTTAACAAATATTAAATTGACTGCATCATTTCACTGAGATAGGAGGTGTGGGGCCATAAAACTAGTTTAATCTCACAATTTATTATTGAAGTACCTGTACCAAGCCATGAATGTGAATGGTCAAACATCTGTGTGTTCGGATAATCGATTTCTTTCCTATTTCTACGATTTTTCTATTATATTTTGGAACTGTTCCAAAGATTTGTTTTTTTTTTTTTTTTGCTTTCCAATTAATTATCTTTGGATTACTCATTTTGTTGAAGTATTAAATCTTTAAAAAATATGTCAGGCCTCTAGATAGAGAAGATGTAAGTATAATCGGATCAAATGTTTTCAACAATAACAAATGGAAAGGGGACCGATCACACAAGGACTAGAGAGAGCTTGCAATGCATGTCTGTTGTTCAATCCCCTTCATATGCAGTTGTGAATAAAATATGCTTAAAACAAACACAAGGACAATACTATCAAAGTGTACTAGATAATGATCAAATCGTATCAGAGGAAAATATTGAAATGTAAAAAGCTAACTACGGACGATGAACGACATGTGATGGTCTAAAACCGACATTAACTAGTAAAACATTTTATGATTGTACCAGTCAACAGCGCTTATCATTCAATATCATTTATATCCTGAGCCATTTCTAGTTCAATGGTGCAATAATGAAAATTACAAACTATTCTAAATAATGAATTACACAAAGAAATTTTAAAAAAAATGCATAGAAAATTCCATTCCAAAATGATGTCAGAATTTTTTTTTTTCAAAGCATCATTTTTGTTTTCGCTTGATTAACTATTTCATACAAGAGCAATATCGGACACCGTTTTCACAGTGTCATATTCTTACGGTTGATTGACCTTTTCGAGTATGAACAATATCAGACAATGTTTTATGCAGTGTTATTTTTTGTGTTAATACAGTATCAATTGTTCTATTAATTAACGATTGCATGCATGACCAATATCGGCCATTGCTTTTGACAGTATATTATCTATTCGGTTGATTAACAATTTCATGCATGAGTGATATCTGACAATATTTTAGACAGTATCTTGTTGTTTCCGTTTAATTAACCATAACATGCTTAAAAATATCAGACAGTGTGCTATACAGTATCAATTGTTCTATTAATTAACGATTTCATGCATGATTGATAGCGGCCATTGATTTTTACAGCACCGTTTATTCGGTTAAATTCACAATATCATCAATGTCACAATGTTATTTGGCAATAAATTGAAAACGAAAACAAATATCAATACTGACTTATCGAGACCTAACGTCAAAACCAGAATTCAACAACCATGTGATTGATTTGATTTGATTTGATTTTTGGTGTTTAACGCCACTTTCAGCAATATTTCAGCTATATCATGGCGACCAGATGTAGTGGTGGAAAAAGCCCGAGTACGCGGAGAGAACCACCGACCACGGGCAAGCAACTGGTAAACCTTATCACTTGCGGCTGCGATTCGAGTGTACCCTTTATGTAATTTACAAAGCCGGGCGCGAACCCACGTCGCATTGGCGATAGGCTTGAATGAGTTGTTAGGTAATCCTACTACCTAACTCATTGAGCCAGCTGGGCCTTAGCAACCATGTGTGTTCCTGCACTTTCTTCATTGTTATAACATATTGACCCGGATATCGGGAATTATCCCCGGTTTGAAAATTATTACAACTTTTGATTGTTTATAATCCCGGGTAAATCAAAAACATATTTCCGGGTGTTGCTAGGCCATATTACTGGGTGTAACTAGCCATTTAACCAATCAAATGTTGTTCTAATTTTCAAAACGGGGATAATATGCCGTTAAAGCCCGCGACGTTACGCTCCAAAATCAAATTTCCTTAATTTTGGATTTATGTTCAACATAAAGCTGTTGCTTTTACGTGGGCCGCCGGGGTCCAAAATGTCTTATTTTTTTACTATAACCGGGGATAAATTCGCTATCTATGTTCCTATCCGTAGATATGGAGATTTTAACACCCTTCAGTAGCCTGTACTCACTTCGGCTGCGCTTCAGGGTGTACTTGGCTACTTCAGGGTGTTAAAATCTCCATATCTACGGATAGGAACGTAAATAACTTAAAATATGTACAAACAAACCTATTTTGCAGGCGGTATATCAATTATATGTAAATTATTTCATTGCTCTATTGCCATTTTTAGAATATTCTTGCAATATTATAACCTATATTACACAGTTGACTCCCTTTCGAATATGACACCATAGATGTCATTATTAAGTTTATATCATAATTGTGTATCCCCCATTTGAATGTCATTAATTTCATGTGTTTGTTCTGTAGTTTTAAGTGCAATGTTTGATAACGAGGTCGATGTTTCACTTTTCTTTTTTGGATCTGTCTTTGAAATTGAAATTTCAGATTCTGTGTCAGTGTCAGTATTGACCTCGGACGGAATAAACTCCGCTGTATCGTAAATATTTTCATTCTTTTGTTTATCCACGTGTTCAATTATCGCTCTTGTTTCACTTTTGCTTGTTCCTGGATCGTGGTTTGTTGTTGTAGTTCTAATATCGCCTGGTTCTAGCTCGTCACTTATAATGTTAAGAATTGGTTCTGCATAGCTATTTCTTAAAGACCAAGATCCAAGATCTGGCAATGAAAATTCGCTATTTGTTCGGCTCATTTTACCGATACTTCGAAACCACGAGCTTCGCTTATTGTCCTCCGTTATAGTATTTAAACTTGTCCGTGATTGACCAATCACAGATCTTAAAAGTGAACCCCATTTATCACCAGAACTGTCTGGTCTAGCTGACTTTGCGAGTCGTTGCCATTTGTCTTTGATGGCTTCAGCTTTAGATAAAACGATGTCTTTGTTTTGTTCCAGTGCCTCTCTAGCTTGCTGTGCCTTTTTACTTCTCTTGCCACTCCCCTTGCTACCCTTTCGTCCCTTACTTCCACTTTCTGATTTGTCATTCTGCTTTCCATCTTTTTCTAAGTCTTTTGCAAATTCTAAGAAATTTTTCAAGAATTTTCCTCCAAGACTTCCTGAATGTGGTGCGTTGCGGCGTTTGTTTCTCGTTAATTTTATTACGGTTTTTCGTCGTCTAATTTTAGGTGAATCATCCTGCGTCACGCTACTATCTTCTTCCCCATCACTTCCTATGGTAGAAATAGAACGCGTGTCGTCGTCATCCTCAAAGCGCTGCATTTCTTTCACTAGTTGTACCTTACTTGCGATGTCCATCGAAGCGACCTCGTTTTGATTAGGTTTCATGCAGTTCACTTCGGTGGTTGCCATAATGTGTAAGAATGTTCCAAGGCGATGGAATATCATAGAAATAAACTGAATCAAAAGTGCTATTCCAAAAACAACCATGAAAAAAAGTGAGATAGGCTCTAACGATAGTCCTTTTCCTGTTGATAAATCTTTACAAGGCAGCGGGATAGATAAACCCGAATCGATGTTAATAGCATTTGAATATTGCAAGCTGAAAATAATAATAATAAACAATGCATTCAGCATGAAAAACATCAAGCTTGCTTTGTTTCGTAGTTGCAGAAGGTCAGCCGCCATTTTCTTCTGTTGTTGTTTGTCTGACTGCAGAGGATATAAATATTGCCGGATTAAATCTTTCCAGAATTGCTTCTCTTCCTTGTTGATATATCTAATTTTTCCATGGCCGATATCAGAATCGTGAATCCAGTGTGGTGTATCATCTTCATGCGGAAGAGCTTTCTGGTGAAATATTGGATTATCTGCAAAGATGAAAAGACCATGTGTTTTTAAGTCTAAGGGAAATAACTCTTCTGGTATTTGGTCTTACCATTTAGATTTCTAAGTTTTAATCAAAGGGTTGCTTAACGTCACTTTCAATAATATTTCAGTTATATTGGAGGGGGAAACCGGAGTACCCAGAGAAAACCACTGACCTGTCGCAAGTCACTGACAAACTTTATCACATAATGTTGCATCGAGTACACCTCGCCATGAATGAGATTCGAACTCACAACTTTAGTGGTGATAGTCACTGAATGCAAAGGTAGTTGTATATCCAGCTACCATACAACCACGACGACCCCTATTTGTTAATCAACGAAACAATATACATGTAGTCACAACTCACAGACGGAAACAACAATGGTGGTTACTTAGTATTGTTGACATTATTGGAAATATTGTTATTCCTTAAGGAAAAAAAGTTCTGGATATACAGACGATCAATTTCATCTTTCGACATGTTCATTGTTATTAAGTATGAGGTAATGCGGACAATTAGTCATATATTCTAGATTTGAAATTTTAAAAAAAGGCAAAAACTCGGACATGGTCTATTAGTGATGCATATGCCGTTTGTAATTGCGTTAGGTGCTATATCATATAATAACAACATTTATCCTGCAATGACAGCATTTACCGACCAATATAGCCTGCCCAATATTTGTTTTGATATTGGTCAGTCATAAATAGAACATATAGCAAACTCATCGGGGCACATCGGGGGATATTGTTTTCAAATACATACACAAAATTATTTCAAATACTTTTATCATCGTCCAGTAAACGTTTATTTACGATTTTAAATTGCAGGATAAATACAATACATGTGCACTGTCGAAGCATATAGGTTAATATGTGCATTCGGCGCGAAACGCGGGAAAAGGCTCGGCGAAGCCTCGCCTTTTCCCCCGTTTCTAAGCCTCATACACATATTACCTATATGCTTCGACAGTGCACAAGTATTGCATATTAGTAGGAAAGTAATACCAGGAACCTACCGATTAGTATTCATTAGTATATTACAAATAGGAGATTTGAAAACTACATACGCATGACAATAAGTACAGGTAAAGTTCAAACAAAAACGCTTATTTTATTTATTAAGGAGTGGTAATCTCGCATGAATGTTAAATGCACGTTTTTGTTTTTTGTTTTGTTTTTTTCTTCTTTTATTCATATTTTTTTATATGCTTCATGGTTAAGTTTCCATATGTTAGTCGGAAATTACTGGAAAAAATAGAAATCGGAAATAAAAAAGACGTAGACTGAATTAATGTAATTGCATTATGCATACCATATTATTTATATATTATATTTTTCATAAACAACTCCACCGCCCTCACACGCCAATCTTATACCATTAATAATACATAATTCTTATCAATGTTTTCTTAATAACTAATCCTTGCTGACCTCCATATTTATTTGAAATTATAAATCATTATCGACCGTGATCTTCTTGTGTAATAGTTATATAATTTTAAATTACTATTGACCTGGATCTTCTTGTATAATAGTTACAAATGTATATAATAAAAATCATTATTGACCGTGTTCTTCTTGTGTAATAGTTATATAATTAAACATCACTATTTACCTGGATCTTCTTGTGCAATAGTTATATAATAAAAATCATTATTATATAGTAATAAATATTTTCCTATTAATTTCAATGGAAAAGAATCGTGCAATATATCCTTGTATTTGCACGCTATATGTATATTGCACTATCTAAACAAATTCATAACATTTCAAAATTTTCTAAATATTTAAAAAAAAAAAAAAAAAAAAGACTTTCAAAAATTTCATAAGATTTCAAAATTTTCAAAATTTTTTAAAATTTCAAAAAAATTACTATATAATAAAAGGGTCATTGCATGAATCGCAAGCTCGTGCAATATGATATACTGCTCGGGACAATATTCACCATTATTACATAAGACTCTATTTTACTGTTTTTCTATTGGCCAGAAGCAATACACGTGACATTCCATTTTCTAACAAAGCAATTTCTGTGCAATAAATAATCATATTGCACCCTCGTGCAAAATCAATGAATAAAATTACGTGGCACAAGAGGGCAATATGGTTTTTTATTGCACAGAAATTGATTTTTGCTAATCAATATGCTAGAAAATTTCATAAAATTTCAAATTTTTTTTTTTTTTTTAATTTCAAAATTTCAAAAATTTCTTAAAATTTCATATTTTTTTTTAAATTCTAAATTTTCATAAAATTTCAAAACTTTCAAAAATTTCATAATATTTCCAAAAAATTCAAAGTGCTATTTTCAAAAAGTTTCAGTTTTCATAAAATTTAAAAATTATAGTAAAATAGAGCCTTATATGTAGTAAACAATTACTACACTTGAACTTTACCAATATGAGGTTTTATGGAGCAGAGTACAACAATATTGAACTCGGCTTCGCCTCGTTCAATATTGTTGTACTCTGCTCCATAAATCCTCATATTGATCTCGTTCAAGTGCAGTAATTGTATAATATTCATGCAATAACCCTATATTATTGACCGTGATCTTCTTGTGTAATAGTTATATAATTAAAAATCGTTATTGATCGTGATTTTCTTGTGTAATAGTTATATAATTAAAAATCATTATTGACCGTGATTTTCTTCTGTAATAGTTATATAATTAAAAATCACTATTGACCTGGATCTTCTTGTGTAATAGTTATATAGTAAAAATCATTATTGACCTGGATCTTCTTGAATGTGTAGTAGTTATAGGACATTGTTTATTTAGTTATTTTTATCTTAAGAGAAGGATTTTCATGAATGTTGTAATAGTCATAGGACATTAATTATTTAGTTATTTTTATCTTAAAAGAAGGGACTTTTTTTTACAAATAAAACAGCAGGTAGGCAACAATAACAACTAAGTAATTTATATAATTTCTTACACACACTGAACCGAATTTTTTTTACATTTGTTTTTTAAAGTAAATAGCACTTGCATTAAAGCATCTCAATAAACAGTATCCATTCGGCATTATACATATTAGAAATTAGCAACATAAATTTCTCAAGTATTTTTTCTTAAATCAGTCGCCAGAAGTTTATAAAATTATACATTTCTTGTTTGTTTTAAATTTCCTACAAATATTTGCCAAGACAGATAAAACTTCTTTGGAAGTACATTAATATCACATTTATTTAACATTATAAACCTGTACTAATCCCATCTCACATGGAATGTTAATATAATGTATGTTAATAGGGTGAATGCAAATAAAAGATGAGAAAGATATATGAACTTATTAGGTCAAGTTAATAGTCACAGTTTCAATTAAATTAAATTTAATTTCATTTAATTTCTACCTCTTTTAACTCAAATTCAAGCTAAATTTAATTCGTATCTCTAATGGCAAAATTTTTAATTAAACATGTTTTTATTAATAGTCACCCTTTCAATTTAGTTTAATTTAATTTTTACCTCTTCAAAATCAAATTCAAATTAAACTTAATACGTATCTCTAATGGCAAAAATATAAATTTAACGTTTTTTTTTGTTTTTGCTAATAGTCACATTTTCAATTTAATTTAATTTCTAACTCTTTAAAATCAAATGCAAATTAAATATAATTCGTATCTCTAATTTCAAATTTTATATTTAACGTTAAACGTTTTTTTTTAATTGTTTCAATAGATATATATTTTTTTATTAGTTTATACTAGATAACAGAGAACCAGCCCCTTTCTTACAGAACCTGCCTAAGCCATTATTTTTTTACATAAATAATAACATCTGTCAGTTTCACGGGAATTTATCCGTTCTAAAAGAATAAATATCTAATGTACACACCATAATATCATCTCATGCTATGCTAATTCTAGACGATGAAATCTCCAGAAGATTATACACAAAAGAACATTTTATTAGTTTGAGGCGTTCAGTCTGAAAATCTCATTAATGTGAATATTTATCTTTATAAATAAGCTTCATAAAGAATATACATTGTAATTGTTTAAAAATTAATAAAATGTCACACATGATTGGTATGTCATCATCTATTTAACAAGAAATCATTTCTTCGGATCATGTACGGTTGCAACCATTTGCAGACTTTAGAAATCAATCTTATAAGTGGCCAGATCCCGAGGTCAATATTTGAAAATCATGGGATTTAGAAAGAGTCGAATCCGCGTGTGCACAAAACCAACAACAGTACAAATACAAAATGAAGAGCAATACAAAGGAAGAATAGCTTTTAACACACAACTTCCAATGAAAATCGGAGATTAGAGTATGTGTTTTTTGCCATGCTGTATGACATATTTTCACATGTGAATCGAGACAATTATATCTATAAAACATATTAAATTAGCTATGTGTGCCAAATTCATATGCAAAATGAACATATGAAACATGTGCAACTATTGTTATATAATTTTGAGTCAGTTTGTTCTCATTTCCTACATATGTAATTGGGGTTCGGGTTGTTCATGTTGCTAAGTTACATGTATTCACGTTTTTTTTCCGTGTTGTGATGCACGCTACGATTTCAGGGTAAAAAAGATGTTCGTTTCATCATTACTCCTATTGGCTGTGTGGGGAATCCATATTTGATTCATGCTATATGTATTTGCTTAGGCATAATGGTGTTCAACTCGATAGCCATATCAGAGGATGCTCGTGCCGTTTAACTGTAATAATAGGAGTGTCACTAGTGGAACAGAAACTAATAACCCTTCCGGAGCACATGAGTTCACATTCGGTTTTTAGTGGGATTCGTGATGCTCGATCTTTAGTTTTCTATGAGTATTTTGTAGATCATTGTTTGTCTTTTTGTCCTTGTTTGGCCATTGTACTCTCTAGATCTGCCATTCTTCGTTTGATGGCTTTTAATTACCCCTTTGATATCTTCCAACTTTTCGCACACACACATATGTACTTACATCGTACTCCTGGTTCGTGCTGACCCTTTTCACTAGCTTTTCGTTTAATTTCATCTATATCCATGTCGTTTTCCTTTTCATTGTTGATTTGGTTTGCTTGTTCAGCTTGAGGATTAATTATTGCCATTTCGAGAGCTTCTAATTTGGTCAAAACCTCCACAAACTTTTTCTCAGCAGTATTATCTTCTTCACGGGGACAACACAAACATTTGAACAAATTTCCGAATGAAAATGCATAGTCACTTGTCTCTTCCCTATTGTTATTTGTAAATTTGCTCAAAATGGCGGCTATTTTGCTATCTGGTTTCGGTTCCTTTGGTTTATCAGGTTGAGCAGCAACTGCATTTTCTCTGGTACCCCAAGATACCACATGTAGGTTGCATATTGAGTATATCATCAGAAGCATGGACATGCTAGGAATTGCCAAAAAGTATAAAGCTCCGTGCAACAAGCAGTAGAACTCCTGTGGATGTAAGATGGCGGATATGATAAATGTTCCTAGTACAAATATCATAAAGATTGTTGTAGGAGAACAAATTCCTTCTCTTTTCATTTCTAAGCCAAGGCCGACAACTACAACCATCATAACCAACGAATAGAGCAAGGATAGGACCCCTGCCAGGAGAATCTGAAAAAAACATATACATTTTTTTTTGTAATAATGCAATGATGCTGGTAACATTTTTGTTTTTATTTGTTTTGTATGTTTTATGTTGTTTGTTTGTTTTTGGGAGGAGAGCTATTCTATTTTGATTTTCTATATTTCACTTGTGGCACAGTAGTCCTCCGAATACAAAAAACACCTCCCAGCAATTGGTAATCTCTTATCAGGTCAGATATCAGGTGCACTAAGGTTGAAATATACTACTAATGTGCTCCCCTCAAGAGAGGTCACCCTCTGATAAGGTCAATATTTCATATGCATAAAGGATGTCCTTATAATGGGGACTACTGCATATTGTTTATTTGTCATGTACATGTTATACTCTTTCTTCAAATTGTCATATTATTTATTGCTTTATAATAGACAAATACGTTTAGATTTACTTGCATATTTATAGCTCAGTGAAACAATAACCCGCGTGTACGGACGCTGCTTCACTCGGACACACACTCCTGATTGTGAACCAACCGGTCTTTGTTCATACTCTTTAATGCTGTGTGCTGGGCGGAGAAGCAACAAATACCAATTTTCATAGTTTTTGGATTGACACGATTGTGACTCGAACCCAAGATATATCTCACTGGAGACGACCACCGATTCGGTTAACATATGAAGTAGTCAATTAGTTTGCATTGTAACATTAATAATTTCTATGCTAAGTATCAAAATGTGCATCTAATAGAAACATCCTGTTCAAACCAAATCTCTATGTTTTGCAGTGGTCTCGCGAGACTTGCAATTTATACAATCGCATCCCCAATATAAATTATATATGATTTTATTACGTTCATTTGGTGTAGACTATCAAATTAATTCCTCAAAACATCTTTCCTTTGGTTTTGAATCTAGAGTCCATATCATTTCACTAGCATTTCAACTATTTTTGTTTACATTTTAAGTGTTATTTCCCCTTTTTGCCATGTTTAAAGGAAATATTTCTCTACATAACCCTATTGATAATTTTCACATGCAATCATAAACGGTATTTCTAAACAGTCTAACCCCGTTCATGGCACTAAATTATGGGATACAGTTTGTCAGTGACTTGCGACAGGTAGGCACTTTTCTCCACCAATAAAAATGACCATCACGATATAACTGAAATATTGTTAAAAGTGGCACTAAACACCACAAACCAACCAACCCACAATATAAACACTTAAATGAATATAAATTAAGGACATAATTACCTGCCATTTACTTTTCATCGTAAAACACACAATTAAAAACAGAAATAGCGGAACAATGTTAATGAGGAGTGATGTTATTAAATCTATCTTGAAGGCGCTGTTCAATGCTCCAACAATCAGCAAAAATATAGTTCCAGGTGTAATCATTGACGACAAGAACAACAGAAGCTGGTATGCAATATATAGAAATGAAATGTTTTCATTTAGCCGAATAACGTTCCTCCAGTCCATCAGCAAATCCAGAATATTTGCCATGGTAGATGGTGACCAACGTCTTCTTTGGTTGTAAAATTCGTCAAAACCTTCCGGTGCATAGGTCAAAGCATCAGCCGCAGCAGAATATTCTACACGATATCCCTGTTGTAATAGAAGTGTACATAACCAACGATCTTCACCTGCAAATAGTTTGAAATCATTTATCAAAATGAACGTACATAAAAATCTAAATCTTGACATATTGTGTGTTGTCCATGACTATATCGAACACACCGACTGACTTCTACACGTTCTTGTATAGTGTTATTATATATCGTTTAGAAGGAAAACAGTATTCACTTCAAATCGAAATTTATATGAAGTTTTACATGAAATTGCCTTTATTATTATATTATTAATATTGTTCCTATATATAAGTTATGGCATCTTAATGCATGTTGTGAATTGTAGAGAACAGTCTTTGATATGATGTTGTCGTAACTTGTACCCGATCTCAAATTGCTTCGTATTAATTTCGGTTGCAACGATGTATTATAATTACATCTTCAATATATTTCCCATTTGAAAAAAACCTAAATGTTAGAGAAAACCATCGATACAACGAATAATGAAAAACCCAGAAACACAGGTAGCATTGGGCACAGGACACAAAACGAAGACAAACTAAACAAAAACACAACACAAAAAATTGAAAAGATGAGCAATACGAAACCCTATCATAGTTAAAACCCATTAATAATATCGGTAAAAAGGTCGTCATATATCGGGTCGAAAACGAAAATTTAGCTGTCAATTTAGGTGTCATCATATTAGAACTTGGTGATATTTACAACTAGTCAGAAAAAAAAACGATAAAAAAATGATCGAATGCGTGTGTAATGCATAATTTACCTTGATCGTACTGTACATGATGTCGTGCTGCTGAAGGTAATGTTGTATACTTCCTCATCACATTGTCATCCATTAATGCTGATGCTCTAAATAAGGAGAAACATCCGGGGCTACATAATACACAACCAATCATGTGCTCGGTTGCCTTTTGTAGCCAATGGCTGACAGCGTATTCAAATTTCTGGTACCATATCATTGGTCCTACAAATAAAAATTATTGCAAATTAAAAAGAATTGTCGAAACATTCAAAATATCTTTGAAAACATTGAGTGATTATTTTTGCTTTCAAATGAGTAGTATTGATAATGATGGCGTTATGAGATTATTTTCATGCATGCCTCGATAGTCGACCGATTTCAATTATAGGAGTTGTAGTCATAAAGGTATTCATTTCTCTATCTCAAAGTTTAACATGCCAAAATTTACAAACATAATTCTTTTCAACAAATGCTAAATGAACAGTTCCAAGAAACAAAATACAGGGAAACCAAATCTGAAAGCTATCAACGTGAAACTGAATGATGATTTAAGATCACAAAATAAAGATTAGCGAATGTGACAATGACGAAGACAACGAAGAAGACACCGACGACGAAATTGATGACGAAAGACGACGACCAATATGATTTGTATGATACACAAATGATACAAAGTGTCTTTGCTGTATCAACTAACAAACAATTATCTTAATATCTGAATTTGATGCATGCATTTAATTCCCTAAGTAGTGTAAATCGTCATATTTGACACCAAATTTAACCCTCAATATTCATACTCTTGGTGTTTTCCCCCAGACAATATTAGCATGGAACAGCCCCATAGTTTCCCTTTCTTAGCACCATGCTCCTAAAACCGGCCCGGGCATCCGTCACCTATTAGGTCGGCCCAACATTCATTAATAGGTTGCTCATCTGAGCTGCCTATCCGGCATTGCCCAGATATCTGTATGGGCAGTTCGTTTCTGTATTATGCCCTTTCCCCCTACACAATAGAAGCATATACGTCCTTGTCCGTATTATGAATTATGACATTATTTCATATCGAAATAAGATATTAGTATTAGAATCAAAATAAATAGTTTGAACATTGATGACATTGGGCAATTAATAAGAAGAGTTTGAAAATACTATAAATCGAAGAATGGCAAACACAATGGCAAAATGAAAAATAAAGACAAAAGGACATTTATAAATATGAATAATAAAAGGTGCCATCAAATCTTAGATTATGTTGCCCTCTGAATACGTAAATTAACGCGTAGGTTGCACACATGCCATGCCTTACTGGATTTCAGTGACAAAAATAATTCTATAAATGCTATTAGTAGATTGATTACCTGTTCCAATAGGATGAATTCGTCCACACGCTGCCCCAACCTTTTCATTTTTACGCATCCTATCTACCAAGAGTTGAACTGCAGATGGTTTGAAGTCAACATCGCCGTCTAAAGCCAGTATGTATGTATTATCAGCCAATGTCTGTTTTCGTCGGGCATCTAGAGGTTCTGATAAGAGCTTATATCCTAGCAGATAGTACATGTACATCACCTAGAGTAAATATATAGTTTGAGTTGTTAAAGCATGACGAAATATAAATAAATATACTGTCCTTGGATAAGGGTGTTATGGTAGATTATCACACGAAGAAAAAATGATCACCCGAGACGAAGTCGAATTTTTTTTTCTGAGTGTGATAATCTATCATAACACCCGCATCCATGGGCAGTATATTTTTTTATTATACTGAATGCGTTATGATTTCTATGTTTATTTTGTTTGTTGTTACTACATTATTTGTGTGATTTTTTTGGTGTTTTTGCTAATTTTTCTGGTTATAAAAAAGTCTTATCATAATACATGTAATAAACATCAAGATAAATAATATGAAAGCAAACAGTGAGAAACAGTAGAAATTTAATAACAATGAATTTTAAACAGTAAATCTAAACCACTGAAAAATTTACTTTTTCAAATTCAACTGTTAATATGAAAGAAATTTGATACTTCTCGCCACTGAACGCTGCGTAGTGTCCTGGCTACGTAACACATCTGAAATGTTGTTCGAGTTGCTCAATCTTAAGTTTCCTGTGTAGTGTTGAGTAGATCGTTGTTTGTCTGTTTATCCTCTTTCTGTTAGCCATTGTATTTCATAAGGCTTAAGATTACCCTTTTACATGTTCAGTCTTTTCTTACAAATTCAATATTCATCTCAGATGGAGAGTAAAATTTTAACTTCTTATTTATTCCAACGATTATTCTAATAGGGCACATGTGTAGACTTTTTATTGTTGGTAAGACAAATTTGCATACAAAGCTTCTGGTTTCACACAGTTTTTCTGTAATGTCCGTATTGTTCATATTTTTAGTTTTCTGTTTTATTGTTTTGGTTTTCGTCGTTCTATGTCTTGTGTCCTACTGTTGCAAATGTCTCTAAATTGTCCATTCTTAATTACCCTTTCGGTTTTCTCTATTGTTTATCAATAATAAAATTTTCCAAATTATGTCTATTTTAAAAATGAGTTGCATGGGGATTGGCAAGTTAATTTTTTTTCACAAGACTCCACTGTATTTAATTTGATCTAACACAAACCTGGCTCCATCTCTTTTTATGTCTGACTTTCGCCTTGTCTTTTAGGTGAACCTGCAGCGTGTTGCTTCCAGGTAGTGTCCACTCTAGTCTACCACCATACGGTGTCGGGTATTTTGTTGGTGGTGGAAGTTTAATACTAACACGATGCACTTTGCTGTAAATAAATGGAAATTAACATTAGAAAAAGAAGAAAGAAAAGTCAACTGGATTATGGGTATTTGACGCCACTTTCACTTTAACTATTATAGTTATGACACATAGTATTTTATAACGTCAGCTATATCGTAGCTGTCAAATTCAATGTATTAAGGACACTGGTGAAAATCGCCATCTTAATTATATCGTGGCGATCAATTTTAATTCATTACGGACATCGGAAAACAACCTATCAAGTTAGGGACCGACTATTTAACTTGAAAGGGGGGGGGGGGGGGGGGGGGGGTATGGTTTTTTGTTTCGTTCAGAATTTTTTTTCCGACAACGCGAGTTAAAATATTTATTTTTTTTTGTTGCGTAAAGCGCGAATTTTTTTTCCAGAATTAAACATTAGGTTATATGACAAAAACTCTGAATCAGATTATTTTTTTTTCCTCCACCAAAATCAGAATATTTTTTTTAGTAACATTGGGAGTCAGAATATTTTTTTTAGAAAAAAAACATAACCCCCTCCTTCAAGTTAAATGGTCGTTCCCTTACTGAAAAAAATATTTTAATTGTATCGTAGCTTTCAGTTTTAATGAAATACAGACATGAGAGTACCAGAGAAAACCACTGATAAAAAGTTACTGATAAAGTATGTTATGGTGTCAGCTTTATTGTTGACGAAAAAACCAGATAACCAGAAAAACACCAACAAAGTTACTGATAAAATATCTTAGCTATATCGTGGTGGTCAGTTCTAATTTGTCACAGGAGTAACAGAGAAAAACACTAACTAAGTCATCGATAAAGAAATTCAGTTGTATTGTGGCGGTCAAGTTTTGTTATTAAGGACATTGGTTTACCATAAAATATCGACTAAGTCACTGATCAACGTAGGTACCACAGTGGCATGTAAAGTTGTATGGAGAGTACACCCCAGGAAGGGTGAAAATCTAACTGTCAAGTGGTGATAGATACTGATTTCATAGGCAGATGGAAATGCAGCTATAATGAGATCAAGATCCCAATTTGCAGTTCAATATACTCCAAGAACATCCCACAAGGAGTTACAGCTATGTATTTCACACCAACTTAACTAGTTTGAACATCCGATAAACCGTTAATCACATTGATGATTTGTGGATTACCCGGACATGCAATTTTTATGTATGAAGATGATAATTCATACTTCGACTTCAGTTATTTGTTCCTGTCCTACGTACCTGGCTGCAGCGTCCAGTACTCGTAATAGCTGCTTTACAAAGCTGTTGACTTGGTATTCATATTCATCGTCATCGTGTGGTTCAAATGCGTCATCAAAGAATATGTGTGCTGAAATAAAAATGTTTTCAGAACTGATTTTGATATTCAGTCAAACCTGTATACAACGGCCATTCAAGGCAACCTGGAAATGTAGCCTTTATCAGCAGCTGCCCTTTATATATAGGTTAACATTATATGCTCTATTTATTAATAGGGAAAGTGAGACTGCCCTTTATATACAATGATTTGCTATACAGAGGTGCCCTTTAATGCAGGTTTGTTTGTATCTACATATAAACTGTGTCGGCCTCTTTAAGATGTTAGTTTATATATATAGTTTTTATTATCTAATAAACTGCGTTGTATTGCATGGATTTTTTTTTAATGATTTTTTTAATGATTTTGGCTATCCTATGTATGCCTTGCCACGATATAACTGAAATATTGTTGAAAGTGGCGTTAAACACCAGAATCCTATTTATGCCTTTATTTTTCTTGTTCCAAAGGGGGGGGGGGCGTCGTGGTCATATGGTAGTTGTACTACCTTTACAATCAGTGCCTATCACCACTCAATCGTAACTACTCGGCCATTCTCGCTACCTTGCAAATAACCCCGTAATCATTAGGCGTATAAATCGCACTACTTTTCACATGTCAGTTACATGAAAGTTTGATAAAGTTATATTTTAAACAATTTTCTATATTTCAATTAAAGTTTTAATTAGTTTTGCATGATTAGATTTTACTTAGTATGTCTTCCATATTGGATTTTCGTGGACTATATTTGTGTGCGGTTTAACTTAACTTAACTTCCGGCAAACAATTTAAGAAGAATTTCTACTATGTACGTACGAGGTTATTTGCAGGGTAGCGAGAATGGCCGATTAGTTACGATTGTATCACTACTAAAGTTGTGAGTTCGAACCCCACTCAGGCGAGGTGTATTCGATACAACATGGTGTGATAAAGTTTGTCAGTTATTTGCGGCATGTCCGTGGTTTTCTCCCGGTACTCCAGTTTCCTCCACCAATAAAACTGACCGCCACAATATAACTAAAATATTGTTGAAAGTGGCGTTAAACACCATAACCCTAACCCAAATACTATTTATAGAAACATACCTTCAAATTCATAATAATCAGGGTCTACAACATCGAAAAATTTCTGTGCATTTTTTCTAGCACATTGATCATTATCTAATCTGCAAATAAAAAACAAGAATATGAAATAAAAAAAATATGATAATCATCTCTTATTCTTCTGGTGACGTCAAATAACTACAATGTTTCAGCGTTATACTTTGATATTTAGTGCAATATTTCAGAGTCAATCTAATTGCGATATTTATTACCATGTTTCAGCATGACTTGTGATATTTAGTGCAATATTTTAGCGTCACTCTGTAATACTTAGTGCAATATTTCAGCGTCCCGCTAATTTCAATAAGTATTGCAATGTTTCAGTGTTGGACTGTAATACTTGGTACAATATTTCAGCGTCAAGCTAATTTCAATAAGTATTGCAATGTTTCAGTGTTGGTCTGTAATACTTGGTACAATATTTCAGCGTCAATCTAATTGCGATATTTATTACCATATTTTAGCATCACTCTGTAATACTTAGTGCAATATTTCAGCGTCCCGTTAATTTCAATAAGTATTGCAATGTTTCAGTGTTGGTCTGTAATACTTGGTACAATATTTCAGCGTCAATCTAATTGCGATATTTATTACCATATTTTAGCATCACTCTGTAATACTTAGTGCAATATTTCAGCGTCCCGCTAATTTCAATAAGTATTGCAATGTTTCAGTGTTGGTCTGTAATACTTGGTACAATATTTCAGAGTCAATCTAATTGCGATGTTCATTGCAATGTTTTGTTCTGGAGAATACACACTCTGCGACGAATATTATGATACATATGAATTTTTCCAACACCATCTTCAATGTTAATGCTATATTTGTAGAAATATAGCCATAATTTGTTTATTCGTTTTAAAATTACATGTCTTTGCACGTGAACAATAATAGTTATACCTGTATAATGTTCATTTTAAAATCGCACGAGCCGATTTATGTTCCTCTGTACTCTTTCAAACAGAAATGCATAAACGATATATTTATAAAAAAAATAAAAATATTTAAAAAAGAGAAAAAAGAAAAAGAGAAAAAAAAAGATTATTTAATAGTGATCGTGAAAATAAATTGTATTTTGAATCTTTCATTAATATTATGCTGTTCATTATAGAAGATGTTTCTATTCTCACCTTGAATAGGAAAAGTCAGAAGATACCAAAGGTGTAATCAGAAGCCGTAAATCGAGGGAAAGGTGAACAATGCAATGGCCAAAGGATAAAACGATAAACCATGATCTACAAATCATTTCACAGAAAATTAAAGACTGAGCCACACGGCTCCGATGCTTCGTAAAGGCAAGGAGTTTCTGCTCCACTAGTTGCACCTGTCGTGTTACTTCTTGCTACAAAGCCAGTGACAAGTCATTTATTCATTACTTACATCATATGTATATGACATCTTACCTAAACAATGATTGTAATATTTGCTTCATTTCTTTTTCCGTTTCATGCCACATTGTCGCACAAACATATATTCTAGGTGTCGTGTCCTTCTTTACCGATGGTCTGTAATTAAAGAATCCAGCCTCTGTTTTACTTAATGGGCTATCTGGTAAGGGCGGCATAAACTTAAGCTTAGACTGAAAATAAAATAGGAAACAACGTAAATATTTACATGAAAGATATAGGTAAATATGTATTTTACTCATAAGAGCCCAAATCCCCGGAAACGTAGATTTCCGGCGGTTATTACTGTGTAAAGAACCAAAGCATCTTCCTTGTGGCTGTTGCTGTATTTAGAACAGTTCAGTGTGTTCCCGGTGGCTGCATGTCTTGTCACTATTGTGTTCAGAACGAAGTACGTTCCCGATGATCACATTCCATTACTGTTTTGTTTTCCACAGTGGTCTGTGCTGCCATGGCTGGACAATTTCTATTTTTATTGGTATTATGAATCCAATATGAACAGTTACTCGATATCTTAATAACCGAAGTGCCTGTTCCAAACCAGGAGAGTGCGCGGTATTGGCATATGTAAGTTAGGGGTATCGATTTTGCTGCAGTTTTTACGAATTTCAAATTGGATTTTGGAAATGATCTGACGGTGTGGTATTTTTTGTTTTTTATTTCATTTTATCGCACTATACAAATAAGTGTCTAATGAGACTCTGTGAACCGCCGAGGCCGCGATCGTATGGTAGTTGGATTTAGATCTACGTTATGTGCAGCAGGCGCATATCACTACTAATGTTGTGATTACGATTCCCACTAATAGTGAGTGAGTAATACGGTTGTTTCGATTCATTTCCATTCCGTCAAAATTTTGTTATTTTCATCCGCCAGATCACGTGATTTCGATGGACTACTCGGCATTGAACTTCCAGTGTCAATGGTACACAACAAAAACTCCAATCGATATGTGCCGTTTTAACGTTCGATCCTCAACTTAAAAAAATCTTAATATTTTCTGTAAAAGACAAATATCAATTAAATTATTTTATTTGTATCAAAGACTTCAATGCAGAGACAAATACTTCTTTAAAATTAAATTTGTTTTCTTTCTTTATTTGCGGCTGTCAGCATCATCAAAGGAAAACAATCTGCCTTTATGTATATATTTCTGATATCAGACAGATAGTGGGGTAACGAACACCAGTATTTATTCAGCGGTTTCCTTGGCGTCTCCATATTACAATTACTTATAATCTACCGCATCTACGACTATGATATGCTGACGTTGTCACAGTAATAGCGTAAACACCGGAAGTCGCCTGCCGATTTGTTCAGACATCAAGACAAAAAAAAAAGACGGAACGTGGTCGGAATTGACAATGATTCGAAACAACCGTATTACTGTTTAACACCAAGTGAGAAAGTTTCCAGCCATATCATGGCGAGAAGAAGTCACTATCGATAAGACGATGCTAATGTGCGCTTTGTACTAGCTAGACCAACACGCTTAGTTGGATTTTTATATTTTTAGCTCACTGAAACAACATCTCCGAGAATACATGTCGCTCCACTCTGACACATTATCCTGATTCCGAGCCAACAATTGTTTGTTCTTCCTTCTTAATGAGCATTGCCATACCACGAATATTAATAAATTTACAGTAGTACATGTTATCATCATTATTTATTGCATAAAATAACCTAAGAGAGAAACGGAAGCGAAATGCTACGATAACCTCATATCTTTTTGCTTTGAGCTACGTACAAACTATATTGTACTTTCATTGTGTACATCGTATAAACGTATCAATACATGCCCATTGTATGGTATCTGTACAGAGCCGTATTATAAATCTGCTCGACTAACGTTTCCGAAAAAAATATTTTTTCTCTCTGATAATTTGGTATCAAAAGAAAGATAAATCATTCTTCTTTTATTTTTTTCAACGATATTTTAAAATAACCAGAACAATAACTAATAAAACAAATGGAAAAAATGTACATAATCTACGTTTTTGTTTATGTTGACATGTTTTTTGTTTTCATTCTGCGCACCACTGCCTGTACCAGGTATGGAGGATTTGGAATGCAAAAATTGGCGCGGAATGTCAGTGACGGATACGATATGTGTTAAGTGCTTGCTGTAGCAGACGATGCTTACATTAGAAACGGAAGCGGAAGTAATATTTATTGGTGTGCAGACTTTCAATGTGCACAATTTTACAATACTTATTAGTATCTAAAAGGGATTCGCAAAAATAATGAGTGTACGCACAACTAACGGCGAATGTAAACCCATTTATCCATACACGTGTTTGATATAATTGGAAAAAGACTCCTTGTAAAATATGGACTTGTGACAGTTCTGTGGTTTTTTTCGGGTACTCCGGTTTCCTCCTCTAATAAAACTGACCGCCACGATATAACTGGACTATTGTTGAAAATGGCATTAAACGCCACAACCGTAACACTTTTAAACATGATACCAATCAAAATCATATAAATTGTGTGATTATGCAGAAATATTGTTTAGAATATAGAAATACATACCTTTCCAGATCCTCTGAAATCCCTATCTCTATCGTCCCGTCTTCTGTTCAACATTAAAGACTGTTCTAGAAATAGTCCACAGTAAAGTGGTTGTACAAATAGTCTGGAAATAAAAGCATAGAATACTATATTGATCTAATCACGGGCCAAAACTCGGACATGTATACAATTTTAATAGCATTAGACAGAAAACAGAAATATTTTTCAAACATCATACACCAAATACACTGATTCAGACTGTCAACATATGTCAAAAATATATCATTTATAAAGATCAAGATTATGTCTTTACAAACCACTGTTTATCCAGATATATATGATGTTTGACATTTTACTCTCATGTGGAAAATACTTGCATGTTCACACAATTTTACTTAGAGGGAAGGCTTGCCCATAAAAGTAATCTAACATCGCCACTTTTATAGCAATGCCTGTACAAAGCCAGAAAAATGGCCGGTATTGTAACTGAATGTTACACCTGTTTCTGTGACTTTTCAATTAGATTTATTATGATAGAGTGGGGTTTTTTTTCTTCTTCGTTTTATTATTGATACAAATAAACACATATGAAATAAAAAGTGTGTTTTTGATGAGAAAGTTATCGAAATATGCTGTCAATTATTGAAACGTATAAATAACTAATAAATAATACGTATGGTATATTTTCCTGGATCGAATGTGTTTTCGTTATTAACAGTGAAGTTCTGGATACCAACAACAGTATAAAAACAAAGAAAATAACACATAATAAAATCGGACATCAACTCGCAAAAAAAAACCAAAAAGAAACAAATAAAAATTAAAGATAAAGAGGAAAAAAAACCTCCCAAAAACTAGAAGTGAACCCGGTGTTTTCTTATGAATTATTGTAATCGTGCACCTCGTATAAAACATTAAAACAGTTTATATAGCAAAAGGTGTAACTTGCAAATATGCATTCCAGCCAAAATGTTAAAATTCCTCCAAAGGACAGCACAGTTGCTAATTCAATGAAATGTTTCATTATGTTTTATTACAACACATAAATATGCTCGAATTTCATACAGTACGGACACCACGCATGAAGCAGGACATGGCCAATTTTCTGGGGTATCCGAACTTTGCAATCCTATTTGTATCGCATATCTCTTGATGGTTACTATTTTGTTGATGACTTAGGTTGCGAATTGTGTGTTTATTGCTCCATATACCATATAACTAGCAAATTATAATTCATTTTGGTTCTTATTCAAAAATACAATTATATATATTTTTTTAAATTTGAAATAGTTTCAATTGACTCCTATCTTGTATTAAGTATATGTAAAAAATATATGTGCTGCGCATTTTTTCATATTTTTTTTTTTTTTTTCAAAACGAGTTTAGGTCATATTTTCTGCTTTATATTTGTATTTACGCATTGTGATGGCCACCGCAATTTCCCAAATACATCGTTGTTCGTGTCGTTATAATATATGACGGGTGTTATACATGGAGCAGAGAGAACGGATCCATTCGAAGCACTAGGTTTTGTCGAGAATTCGTGTGTTTCTATCCTTTCCAATATCATTTATGATTCTCGGGTGTTTTGTTTAAAGATATGATGATATAAATTACCTAATTATCCCATTTTTTTAACCAATGCACTGGATTTTCATGGGACAAGTCTGTTATTTTCTCCGATTTTGCATATATTTCTCTGATTTTCAAATTACATTTCGGCATTGTTCTGACTGAATGTTATTATTCCCTCCCCCCCCCCCATTTTATCAATAAAACTGACCACTAGGATATAGCTGAAATTTTACTGAAACAAGCGTTAGACACCCACATACTAAATAATTTCATATTTCACTCGATGAAATTCGCTCTTCTTAAACCAATACTTACCGTTCTGTTTGAACTAGTCTTTCTACACGTGGAATCCATATATGGAATGTGACCCACATAAACGACAACCACCAACCAATAACAACAGGAAGGTAGTACTCAGAAATTAATCTTTTAAGAAAATCATACGAAATTCCATGAAGATCACAGGTCCAATATAAATATTCCGGCATTAGCGGTCCAATATCACCACCTGATTTCCAAGATTCGCAATTCGACATGAATATTCCCGCCATTATTGGAGCCACAAGCATCAACGGTAACGAAAAGCTTGTAACTTGTAACATAATCTTACAAGCAGTCTTCGAAAATGTATAGCAAAGCAGACACGATACGACTTGTAATAATACAACCCAGAAAGGGTCTTTAAAATACGATGCTCCTTGAATGTTGGTCACGTATAAAGGATAAACCATATGCGGACAGTCGGTTACATTGTTATTTCCGTGGTAAAACAGAACTGAAAGACATGAAGATTTAAACGAACTCATCAACGCTGTCATTAAAAGCAGTGTCAATACAATTTTCCACATACTGACAACAACGTATATTTTTGTCCGCATTCGCCGTATACTTCGCTTGAGTTCCTGTAACTTGGTTCCTACTATTCCTAATTTGGTATACCTATTGACGTAGTTTTCCCACCAGCCTAGCGAAATCAGAAACAAAGATACCAAAATAGTCCACGTTTCCTCCTTGTTTTCACCATTAGTAATGTTGATAATCGGCCATAGTGTTAGGATCGATATTTGGAAAAAAAGAGCAATCAAGTCGGCCAATATTATATGGAGTCCTCGTCCTTTTTCTCCTTGACAATCAAAAATCTTGAGAAGTGATGGTACGAATGCGACTCCAAAGCATAGGAAAAGACCTCTTATCGAATCCACCGCTGGCAGAACATAGAATCCGAATATACTGATCCCAACTGTGTGTAGTGTTTCTACTAGTAGCACCTGTAAATAAAATGAGAGATCACAGGTTTTGTTTAATATTGACAAATATTTGGACTTTGTATTTATACAAATGACACCTTTTGTTTATTGAAATTTGAAAATAATACCAAAAGATGTTTGATGTCTGCAATGTACAGTATTGTAATGCGTATACTTGAACAGTAAAACTCGTCTATAAGAATAAGTGATATTGTGAATATTCTGACAAAGCGAATTTATTTTCTAGTCCTTCAAGATAAACATGCATTAAAATACCATCATATATATAGAAAGTTCGTTCTTAGCGAACTTAACATGAAGCTCCTCTGAGTATATTTCAGCGAATTAGTTACAATGAAACCTGTCTGAACCGAACTTAGAATAAAGTCCACATGTAGGAAATCTTTGTTAAAATAGCTTGTTTAAACCGAAGGTCCGTATATTCCGAACACAAAAGTTGGTTCCAAGGATGATCGGTTTAGACAGGCATCACTGTATAGAGTACATGTATATGTATTCATGCATTCGGGTTAGACCTATTGGTCTTCACCCTCACCTTTTAGTAATTATTTATCTACCAGGCTTCTATGCCATGGAAAGACCGGTGAAAACATCGGCCGTGGGTAAGTGTTTGTGTCCATAAAATTAGCTTAACACCGCTCGCCACTTTTTATTGAAGTGTTTGTAGCGAATTAAGAAAGTGAGCCATAAAGTACTTGTGTGCTAGGCATATCAATTTTGCTGCTTTTTACGATTTTTTTATTTGATTTTCGAATTGTTCCGACATTGTGGTATTTTTTGTTTTCTTTTTCGTTTTATTATATTAAACTTACTATGAAAAGTACAGTCCATGTTGGATTTCTAGTCTTCTTGAAGCATACCCTCCATAAACTTTTGCAAAATGTGAAGATATATGGAGTCGTTATTATTATAAACAAAGCCCATAGCCACCTCACTTCTACATTTTGAGAAAGCTGAAATGTTTCTTTACGTGGTTGATCCGGAGGAACTCTACGACAATTGGTCACCGTTTCGACTCCATCTTTAGAGAGTTTAATATCACAGTCTAGAGTCACATTCTTGTAGATGTTTGAAGTAATTAATAATAATGAGCTTTTGCTAAGCATTGTCATGAGTATGATGAACACTGTTAAAAACACACTGGTGAATACTTTTATAATTTTCCGAAATATGCTAATATATGCATCGTCAATCTCGGTATCATCGTCCCTATTTGTTATGCGGAAAACATCCCACTTGTGATTTGGTGTGCCAGTAGTAGGTACTTTACTCTCCGATATCGGTTCTCTGTGTCTGAAAAAAAATGTTAGAAATTACTACTACCATGCAGTAAACCAGGATGTAATGCATCGTTAAATAGAGAATATTAGGTTTTGTAACAAAAGTAGCACGACGGTTGCCACTAGTAGAGCAGGAAATGCTCACCCTTCCAGGGCACCTGAGTTCACCCCCGGTTATTAATGGGGTTCGTGCTGTTCAATTTTTTGTTTTCTGTGTAGTGTTTTGAAGGTCATTGGTTGTCCTTTAGTCCTTTCTTTTGGCCATTGTATTGACTGTGGTATCTTCAACCCATTTCTTAAGTTAAACGAATTGTTTTCTTATCGACTTCATATATAAAATAAAGAGTTTCATCTAGTAGGATATAGCAAATTCGTTTGTAACGAAATAATAAGTGGAAGGGAAAATTAAATAGATTATTATGATGAATTAATTGTTACTCATAATGATTTATTTACAATGTGTCACTGAATACATGAACTAATGGTAACTAAGACAATATTCTTACATTTTGGGTGGATACGTATTATACTTGTTCATCTGAGATTGCCCTTCCTCTGCCCCAGCTGCTTCAAATTGCCGAGTCAAAGTCGAGGCTCTAGATCCGTCCTTCATATTGTCACTGCTTGTGTCGCTCCATGAATTATTTGCATCTATATTGACTGTGTCCATGTTACTCTCGAAAGCTGGATTTATTACCCCGTTAGGTAAAGACTATATAACGAAAAATATACAAATTATTAGTACTCAAAATACAGTGACACCGGTCTAAACCGACACACCAAGGGACCAGGGAAATGTGTCGGATTGTAGAGGTTGTCGGAAAACTCAGGGGATCAACTCAGGTTTTATTTTAGTTAACAGAAATACTTTGGAACCATACATTTTTGTCGGATGTCGGAAATTGATACAGTGGAACATGTTTAAACCGAGTCTCCTCGGGACCAACTCATGTGTTAGGAATAGACGGTGTTCGGTTTAAGCATATTATTTTAGCAAAGATTTCCTACATTGGGGCTTTATTTTAAGCTATGTTTATACAGGATTTCAATTTATTCAGAGTTCGATTAAGACAGGTTTCATTGTATATGCAGATATACACAAAATGGCGGATGAGAGGTTGAGGAGAGTCCATTTAAAGCAAACAATTACAAATGAAACATGCAATAACAAAAAGAAACTAAGAGAGTACGCACTGACCCTATATTCAAGAAAAAGCACCACGCGTTTCTAGAATAACGTTGATCAGGAACGTATAAATTAAAAGTTTTCCGGAATAGCCACATTCGACTAAGTTGGCATATTCCTGAGAGAGATGGACTTTAGTTTTAATAAATTACATTTTTAGGAACTTTACTGTAAATTTCAAACATAAATAAATTACATATTTAGGAACTTTACTGTAATTTCAAACATAAATAAATTACATTATGTGAGAACTTTACTGTAAATTTCAATCATAAATAAATTACATATTTAGGAACTTTACTGTAAATTTCAAACATAAATAAATTACATATTTAGGAACTTTACTGTAATTTCAAACATAAATAAATTACATTATGTGGGAACTTTACTGTAAATTTCAATAATAAATAAATTACATATTTAGGAACTTTACTGTAAATTTCAAGCACAAATAAATTACATATTTAGGAACTTTACTGTAATTTCAAACATAAATAAATTACATTATGTGGGAACTGTACTGTAAATTTCAATCATAAATAAATTATATATTTAGGAACTTTACTGTAAATTTCAAACATAAATAAATTACATATTTAGGAACTTTACTGTAATTTCAAACATAAATAAATTACATTATGGGGGAACTGTACTGTAAATTTCAATCATAAATAAATTACATATTCAGGAACTTTAATGTAAATTTCAATCATAAATAAATTACATTTTTAGGAACTGTACTGTAAATTTCAATCATAAATAAATTACATTATTTAAGGACTGTACTGTAAATTTCAAGCATAAATATATCTAATAAGCCATGTCAGTGCCGAAACAATGACTACGGGGCAAAAATGGCATCGGCACTAATGGTCTACCAACAGAGGTATTGCTCCTTTGTTAGTAATACAACGTAGATATCTAATTTAGTGCAGTTACCTGATTTTTATCCTCTTTCGGAATGAGATCGTGAGTGCTGGTATAATGGTTTTCTTCCATATTTGGTGGTAACGATATTGTTCTATTAACCACTGGACCATCAGCTTCTGTTTGAGGAGCTATTTCCTGTGTAGAAAGAAACATATATACAAATATAACGATACGAACAGAAGAAAATATATCAATGGAAACCGTAGCTATCAAATTTAGTGCGCACGACGCGTTTCTAGAATAATATTCATCACGTACGCACAAAGCCAAAATATTTAAAAGCCAAGTCATTTAAAAGTCTTTTGGAATAAGAAACCCAGAGGAAAAAAACTGATAATTCCAGTGTTGTTTGAACAATTTACAAGTACTAATATATTACTATAGCGACACTTCATTTTCAAAAATACTCTCACATGTTGGGCAAGATAGTGTTTTATTTACTAACTCAGCGAAATATGATTATGTTGTAACATCAACGTATATATTTAATTTAGTACGCATGACGCGTTTCTGGAATATATTTCATCAGATACGTTCACAATCAACGGATAGGAATGCCAAAATGAAGTAATTTTGCAATTAAATGTTTGTTTAAATTATATATGGCATCTCCAATGCCTGGTCTTACTTTACACTGACCATTGTTAAAAAAAAATGCACAAACTTCCAATCGGCTTCATCAGTAATAAATTCCAATGATCGATATTTTTTTATATTTACTTACAAGGCCGGTATAGATTTTACGTAAACGCACAGGTGTACAATTAGCAGAAGCATGTATAATTTCCATGTCCAATTAGAGATGATGCTGTTGATACATTTGTCCGACGAAACATATTAATTACTTTGTTTGTTGGTTTCTAGACGAACCGAAAGCTAAGTAAGTATGTAATGGACGTGCATTCAACACGAAACTGAAGGCGTTTGAGCAACTTTGATGTTATCGAAAAATGTAGTAATTATGAGGATGAACTTAATGGTGTAATATTTACCATACTAACAAACATCCAGTTTCACTGATCGAAATAAATGGTCTAACCTCCACAATTAAGCAGTTTAGAATCTTTTGAAGCTGATAACCGGATTAAGAATCCCTGATACTTGATAAACAAATAAGTGAAATAGCAATTTAAAAGGAAAAGTCGGAAAGGCGTAGTGAACTTCTAAACAAACACATTTGTTAGTGATAGGCCTATTTAGAATTATCTTGTTTAGGAATGTAAAAGTGATGGGTGTAATTATTTTAAAACCATGATGACGTCAGTCATTTTTATTTTTGTTTTGTTTTAATATGATGTCATATTGAACAAAAAAACTATATAACCATTAGAATGACGTGTTCATCAGTGGTAAATTACGTCATGTCCAATTTTAAGTAGTATGAAAAGAAAGTTACAACAGTGATGGTCAACAAACTCTCACATAGTGCAACTCTTTGAACATACAACAAATAACCCACGAAAAATGGCGTTCGAAATCCAGATCCTGGCTTGGGATAAGCACAAATAGGTGTCGGGGTTAAATCGAAAAGGGAAGTAACTTTCCAACGACAATACAGATATAAACAAACAATAAAAAACCTGCAGTTTCGCTTTCATTCTAAAAGAACACATACTATCACCCACAAAATAATGAATAACATACACATTGACAGTAAAATAGAAGGGTCAGTGAATACCTAAGTGTATTACTACATACTTTTTCTACACCTTTTTACTTTTTAACCGCATCGGTGACGTAATGGTTAGCGTGTTCGCATATAGAGTGTGGTAACACGTGGTTTCGAGCTTCGGTCAGGTCAAACCAAAAACTTTAAAATTGGTATCTGTTGCTTCTCTGCTAAGCATACAGCATTAAGGAGAAATAGCAAAGACTGGGTGGTTAGGAATTAGAATAGAATAATGTGTCCAAGTGAAGCGACATGTCTACCCTCGGACTGTTGTTTCAGTGAGCTAGCACTATAAACATCCAACTCAGGATGCTGGTCTAGAATAGAGCGGACCTCATCATCATTTCATTGAAAATTAACTTGTTCTCGCCATGATATAGCTGAAAAATTGAAAACAATCACTTACTCCTTTTTACTTTTTTACAGTTCATAAGCACGGCCATTATGGCTGCTGCCGTATGATATTTAGATCTATATTTAACTATGCAATCGACGCCTATCACCACTAAATTAAGTGATTCAACTGATATTTTTCAGTTACTACCGGAAAGTTTGTGGTTTTTTCTGACCGTAAAGCTGACCACCATGAAATACGTACATACATTACTGAAATTACCATTGTTAATATATATCAAATTTAGTACCACCCACTAGTTTCTGCAATAACCTTTATCAGGCACGCTCATAGTCAAGAGATTGAAAGGCCAAATAAATGAACAATCATACGGAAACAAGGAAACCAAAAGGCCTAAACAGGATAGCCAAAATCGTGTATGGTTACTGTACCTGAGGGCGGAGAAACTTAGTTTTAATGAATTACATCATTTATGAACTATAAATACAATTTGTGTCCCAAAGTTACCCACTTTACACATAATTCCCACTTGTTACACAAAATACTATTAATATCAAATAAAAAAGGGTTGGATCTTTATATCTAGAAGTGTGTAACATATTTTGCGACTAACGCCTATTGTATGCTTTTCGTGTGGTATTTCTTGCCAACCGAAAATTGTTTTTCGTGAAAGTCATCAAATGTTAATTTAATAATCTGAATATGTAATTATACTCGTTTTTTCTTCTTATTTATCATCAATTAATAATGTTTCGTTTTTTAATCGTTCGAATAGATTTTCGATTTGTCCCCCACCCCTCATGACATTAGGTCACAAGTTATGAACATTATTAGAATGGTTATACTAGATAATATGGCAACGATCGTATTGTACTCTGACTCTCTACCTCATTCAAGAAAGTCTTAACATTGTCCTAGTTGATAAACAACTGTCATCTACTTTTGAAAAATACAGTCAATCCAGAGAAACTGGCAACATACAATCTAGGGTACACGGGACGAAGAAAAACAAAACAAAAGCACAACACAATATGTTGAACACCACTATCCGCAAACAACGTAAGCAATACATGAACCCTCCTACAAACAACTGGAGGTAAAGAATATCGTTTTC
This sequence comes from Bathymodiolus septemdierum, assembly GCA_963383655.1. NCBI lineage: Eukaryota > Metazoa > Mollusca > Bivalvia > Mytilida > Modiolidae > Bathymodiolus > Bathymodiolus septemdierum. The sequence continues at coordinate 37,191,033 of OY726531.1, forward strand.
ATGTGCGGAAATTGTAGGGACCTTCACAGCACGGAACTCAGAACGTAAAGTCACATACGTTCATTTATAAAAAGTTCTGTATGATATAGTACTAAATATTTCATGTTGCCTTTTTTTGTTAACTTTTCTTTGGCAATAAATTAAAAAAAAAACGTAAATATCTAATAAAGTGCGCACGACGAATTTCTGGAATTTTGGTATCCTCCCCCATAAAAACAAAAGGAAAATTTCACACTGATTTGTAATTTTAAATTAAAAAAATACATATTTAAAAAAACTGAAATTTCATCTGTGATGAATGGTTGTTTTGAAAATCGAACGAATTTCAATATGAAAACATAAAAAACTCATGTTTTAAAACAATTGAAATAAAAAAAAATCACACGTCTGACAGGGTTTTACATGTATAATGTATAAATTACTGCATATTGCATACATTTTTATCAATTTAGATAAAGGTTGCATATATCTTTTAAAAGTTTGAAATAACAAACAAAATTGAAGGCATAAACAAGCTTGTCAATCACTTGGATCTACCATGTATACGAAGAGATATAATTGGAATATTCTAAGATAAAATATATTTAGACTAAAGATGTAAACAATATACACCAACGATTCAAAATTTATAAATTTAATATTAAGTAAAACTACAAACTTTGAACAGGCATTAGAATTTAAAACCACCTCTTGCATATTGTATGATTTAAACCACGGATAAATAAACGTTAGCGAAAACCAAAGGGGCTATCAAGAATGGACAGTCCAGAGACACTGGTAATATTGGGCACAAAACACAGGACGAAGATAAACAAAACACAAAACAACACAGAAAACTAAACAGATGAGCAACATGGACCCCACTATAAGCAATGGGTGAACCCAGGGGTTCGCGAATGGTAAGCAGTTCCTGTTTTTTTTTAAGACACTCGCCTAGATAACCAATGAAAGCTGTTTAGCTAATTTCCTATGTGGTACTTTTTGAGAATCAGCTTAAGATATTTAATGGTCAATAATTAACCCGGTAGAGCCGGGGTGGTGGAAATACTTAATTATGGCTACCTGATATGTTGATACCATTGATGCAGATCTTTTTAGAATCACAGAAAATAAAACACAAACTAGTAGGAACAGTATAACAACTGACAATACGTGTAAGCAAAGTAAACCTCACCGCTACCCACAATGCAACTTAAGTAAAACAAAAAAAGATTGGACAACACCAGGAACAAATGGCGGAAGTCAATGGGGCGTTTCAAAGTGGTAAGCTATCTGTTGCTTACTGAAGCGTAACAACTATGAAGTTTCATTTGTTTAAAGTTATTATTATTATTATTCTACAGTTACTGGATTATTATTTGTTGATTGAAGATAACCTCTCCACTTCTAATAATTATTGACACGTAAGAATTAGAAAATAAACGTTAGAGAATACCGAAGGGGCAATCAAAATTGGACAATCCAGAGAAACTGGCAACATAGCGTGCACAAGAATAATAAAACAAAAACACAACACAATATGCGTTGGCCACCGCTAGGCGCAAACAAACACTAATAATCTAAATAAGACATGATCCTTCCTACAAACAACTGGCGGTAAACACGAACCGAACATAGACAACAATCTCACCAGCAATAATCTCATCAGCAACAGTTACAAGTCCCACGATCTTACCTCATATAGCGTTTCATAAAAACAAGCAAAAGACATAAGAAGAAGTTTGATTAAAATCTAAATCCTGTTTTGAAATAATTCTAAGCTTTGTAGCCAACTCTATGCCGTATTTATATGCGGAAGACGTTCACTAGGTATGTAAGTGTCTTTCAAACTTATCATGTTATTTAACCATAAGAGAAGACAATACTTACTTGCGCCTGACCCTTTTGTCATTATGTAGACAATAAAATGTGCATAAATTTAAATTAATCCCATAGGAGAATAAAAATATTTCATCAAAGAAAAAATTATTTTCAAATCCACATGTACATCTGAAAAAATATGGTGTTCTCAACATCCACCATTTTGTAATCAGCATCTGATTTAAACTGTAAGACGAGTTAGCCAAGAACGAACAGAGAGTACAATAGATACGGAAATAAACACTTACATGTGGTATTCTCAATGTCGGCCATTTTGTTTTCAGAATCCGATTTAAACAGCAATACGAGTTGGCCACGAACGAACAGACATCACAATAAATAAATAAACACAAATTGTAGTTATTTTTTAAATACCTCTACATTCGTATATATTCCGCTATTTTCTTTCCTATTCATGTCGTTTATAGTGTATACTATTTTGTATTTTGGAAACCCAAGCCTGAAAATGAAATGTAACATCCAAACAAATATTATTTATATAAGATACACATATTTCCTTTATTAATTAAAAAGTGAACGAAATCCACGAAAATTTCACAGTAATTGAAAGAAATCGAAATAAATTACGGAATAATTTTTCTGAACTTACTGTAAGTCAATAACCTCCTCTGTCACCATCAATATAATATTTTATAATTATTTCTTATATTTCACTGTTCACTGACATCAATGTATTATAACATTTGATCAACATTAACGTAATATTTCCTATATATTCCAGAGATTTCCGGAATAATTACTAACCTAATTGTTATCTATATGACTAAATGAAAATTAATTTAACCCCTCACCATTTTAGCGTCTTCTTTGCCGTTCCCTCTGGTGGATGAATATTTAAATTGTTATCCATTTTGTAAAAGGATTATTATAGTTTGTCTGGGCGGAGGAATGTGTTTGTAAATACACGATTAGTTACAAACGAAAATATTCAAATGTCGTTATCTCTTCCTCATCACGAAGTATCATCTTCTGCATACCAACATCGTCTTCATTTTGGTACCATTTCCAGGTAAATAACGAAACTGCAACAAACAGTGATACATGTGTTTGTTTAAATGATATATTCCCTGTTTAACTTGCAACTGTCGCGTGTGAGGTCAAATGTCACATTAATTTTAAAGTGATGAATTAATTCACTAAAAGATAACTATAAGTCACTTTTAACTTTTCATAGTGATAAGCGGGATTTGTGACATGTGCAAAATGATGTTCCTCCAAACATGTGTTGGCGGTGGTTATTTGTGTATGTCGTTACGTAGAACGATTGGTATTAGGATAAACTTGTACGATTGCATAACTATCAGGATGGGTGTTACAGGACATAAACGTGACGAGGAAGAATATAAACGTTAGAGAATACCGAAAGGGGCAATCTAAAATGGACAATCCAGAGAAACCGGCAACATGGGGTACACAAGATTAAGAAAAACAAAAACAAAAAAAACACAATATGTGTTGGATATCACTATTCGGAAACAAATACAAATAACATAAATAAGATATGAGCCCTCATACAAACAACTGACAGTAAAGACGAAATGAACCGAAAGCTATTCATGCATTGTGAACGTATTATTATTCGCGGAGTTCCAATTTTCATGAATTTCGTGGTTCACTGAAAGCACGAAATATAACACCCGACGAAATATAAAAATGTTTTTTTTTACAAGCATGAAGAAATGTTTGAAGACATCAAAGGGATAATAAGAGGCACAAGTCGAAGGATAACAGACAATACAATGGCCAAAAGAAAAAGGTCAAACACGAATTTAGGAACCCTAGAATCATTGAGGTTTCCTTAATGCCATGAAAAATGGTATCCACGAATATAAGTACTTTTACAGTATATACATTATGGTCATAGCTTAAAACAAGCATTGGTAGTTACTATTTTTAATTTATTTTCAACATATAATATTGCTATGTCAGATTTATTTCTCACAAAGACCAAACCGAATGGATTTACTGTCAATTCACTGCCAAGAGGTGGCTTGTTTTACTGTCAATTCACTGCCAAGAGGTGGCTTGTTTTACTGTCAATTCACTGCCAAGAGGTGGCTTGTTTTACTGTCAATTCACTGCCAAGAGGTGGCTTGTTTAACTGTCAATTCACTGCCAAGAGGTGGCTTGTTTAACTGTCAATTCACTGCCAAGAGGTGGCTTGTTTTTCTGTCAATTCACTGCCAAGAGGTGGCTTGTTTAACTGTCAATTCACTGCCAAGAGGTGGCTTGTTTAACTGTCAATTCACTGCCAAGAGGTGGCTTGTTTAACTGTCAATTCACTGCCAAGAGGTGGCTTGTTTAACTGTCAATTCACTGCCAAGAGGTGGCTTGTTTTACTGTCAATTCACTGCCAAGAGGTGGCTTGTTTTACTGTCAATTCACTGCCAAGAGGTGGCTTGTTTTACTGTCAATTCACTGCCAAGAGGTGGCTTGTTTTACTGTCAATTCACTGCCAAGAGGTGGCTTGTTTTACTGTCAATTCACTGCCAAGAGGTGGCTTGTTTTCAAGTATAAGGTAGACAGTACTGAAATGAAAAACAGATAATACTATATTGTCGCAAAATTCAATAAAAATTGTTGAAAGGGGCTAAATCGATACCCTTAACACACCAATACATGACCGCTTGCCTTTCTGCATGGTACAGATACTTCAATAAAAAGTGGCTGGGCTGCACCAGTTTTTATGGGTTCAAACATTGAAATGGTGCAGTATATATGACAATTCTAATGTGAACAGCATGTTAACACAAACAAATAGGGCGATACCCAAATGTGTGCTCCATTTAGAAAAAAGGTTATTATTGTACATATATTCCAATAGTCTTAATTTGGGGTCGAAATGCATGTTTCGTCAATAATTAAGCCGCTTGGTTGAATTAAAAATCATGTCTGCATAATATCCAACGTTAATGCAGATAATGAACAATCCAGAGACACTGGCAACATTGGGTACACAAGACACAGGACGAAGACAATCCAGAGACACTGGCAACATTGGGTACACAAGACACAGGACGAAGACAATCCAGAGACACTGGCAGCATTGGGTACACAAGACACAGGACGATCAACAAAACATAAAAACACAACACAGAAAACTAAAAAGATGAACAACAGGGACCGGCGAAAGGTAAACAGTTCCTACATCTTATAAGACATCCACCACCATGCAGCCACACCTTTCCGGTATTACCTTCCTCAGGATTACTCGTAGAACATTAAAAGTCTTCGAAAGCAAGAAGACCAAAGGGTATGAACAGGATAGCCAAAATCGGCTATGGTCACCTTTGGCTGAGGGAGGAGAACATTGGTGTTAACAATAATTACATGATCTAGGGAATGAATTATGAACGGGTTTATGATGGAGCAGGAACTGCTAACCTTTCCTGGTTATTATATTTTAGAGATCACTTTATTGTCCTTTATCATTTGGTCATTGTATTGTATATCATTCTTCGATTGGCGGCTACTGATCATTGACCATTTGGTATCTTCAAACTGTCTTTGAATTAAACATTTACTTAGCTTAAGATAATGGATAGTTGAAAGAAAGTGTTAAAAACCTAAATATCAAATTTAATACGTACGGCCCGTTTCTGGAATAACATGCATCGGGTATGTTCAAAATCGAAAGATGGGAAAGCCAAATACATTTAATTTAAACGTATTTACGAGAAATAAAACTAAACTGCCTAATCAGGATAACCAAAATCTGAAGTCTATGTTTTATTGTATTAAGAAAAAACGTTTACAGGGGCGGATACAGAGGGGGGCATACCCGCGCGCGCCCCCCTAAAATAAAAATAAAATATGATTTGTTTGCGTAAAATCGCGATTTTTCATACGAAATACCCTTAATATTTTCGCACCTCCCTCCGCTCGGCGCAATTTTTTAGGTGCACCCCCTAACTTGGAATCCTGGATCCGCCCCTGGTTTATATGCTATTTATCAATACAATTTGCTTAAATCAAAATCGGCTAAGGTCACCTATGTATGAGGGAGGAGAACCTTAGTTTGATTTATAATGACATTATTTAGATATAATTCTAGATGATTGATAGAGAGTGCTAAGATAGTTTCGCAATAACAATACTAAAGTAATGGTCAATACATTTTACAGACATTATATCATCTAACACGTGACCATAAACCGTATACATTATTTATACATTATTTGTACTTGTATCAATATGCAAAATGTATCTGTATAAAGATAAAAAAGTGTTTCTGTCTATACAAAATAAAAGTTAGAGAATACCGAAGGGTCAATTAAAAAAAAATGGACAATCCAGAGAAACTAGCAACATAGGATTCACAAGATGAAGAAACACACAACAAATACATAACACTATACGCAAACAAAAACAAATAACGTAAACAAAAACAAATAATGTAAACAAAACATGAGCCCTCCTACAAACAACTGGAGATAAAGACGAACCGAACATCGTTATATATTTTGTTATTATTATGATATTTAAATGCGGAAATGGTAATGAAATAAGTGCAAGGGTTTCCATAACATCTGATAAAAGGGACAATACCTAATTTAGTGCGTACGGCCCGTTTCTGGCATAGCCTTCATCAAGTGCACTCAATGTCAAAAGATGGTAAAGCCAAACAATAAGTGTTCAAGAACAAGGCATCAAAGAGCCTGAGTAAGATAGCCAACTACCTATGTTAATCAAAGGGCCTGAGTAAGATAGCCAACTACCTATGTTAATCAAATGAAACACAAAAATTGCCACAATGTTGGAACAATTACAATATCAAATAGAAAAGTCGTAGAAAGAGGGAGGCAAAATCGATACTTCCAACACATATATGCATGATCGGTCACATTCCTGACTTGAAACAGGCACTTCAATAAAAAAAAGTGGCGGGGTTAAAATAGTTTTAAATTTGTCATCAAGCTTGGGGGTCGTAGTGGTCGCGATCGTATGGTAGTTGGGTTTATAACTACATATGCAATCAGTACATATCACCACTAACGTTGTGAGTTCGAATTCCGCCCAGCATTATATGATAAAGTTTGTCAGTGAATTGCGACATGTCGGTTATTTTCTCCGGGTACTCCGGTTTCCTACACCAATAAAGCTGACCACCCCGATATAACTGAAATATTGTTGAAAAGGTGGTATTAAACACCATAACCCTAACCCATAAAGTTTGTGGGAGGCATTGGCTCCAATTTCTTTCGAAATCCAATACAAGCTTTTAAGAAAATGATCTTGAAAATATTTGAGAAGAAATAGAAGGTGTACATTCACTGGGAACAAATATTTTAAATTGCTATGTTGTCAGATGTCTATATTCGGAATGACATACGTGTACGGTTTATCTTTTATAATCATCATTAAATTTAATCAAATTGCAATGTAATCCTGATACTGTTGAAGTCAGACTGTACGTATAAATATATGTCTTCGTTGTTTGGTAGTGAGTCATTGTGTATTGACACAACAATATATATATTAATTGAATATAATTTCAAACTAGTCAAACCATCTATATAAAGCCACTCAAGGCTTCTTTCAGGTCAAGATAATCCCCCCTTGTTCCGTGTAATGACCTATCAATACCCAGCGAGATGACACCCCTATCCACCAACAGTTACTGTGTTGGTCAGTTTTGTTGATTGGTACCTTGGGAACCATCACCAATACCCAGAACTTATTTATCTGCTCTAAAGAGAACTGGAGAGAATCAGAAGGGATCGGCGCGCAAATTAAAAACCTTTTTTCATTCTAATTTCGGTTTGTATATTGTGTTTTCCTATTGAATACCTCAGAAAAATACTGTCTGGAGTATGCCAACATAGCTCTAACTGCTTCAGAGATGCGAAGGAGCGAACACAATGAGCTAATGACCATCCTTTTTAATTTGTTTTCATGTCTGATTTTAATAGTTTGTTGCTGCACAAAATTCATTCCCCTGATAAATGGTGCAAGGAAGTCATATCATATTGTGGAATGTTGTGTAAGGGTGTGAGCACGATAAAAGTGTTGCTAAATAAATAAGGGTAATAACAAAATTACCGAACTCCGAGCAATCTTACAAAGGGAAAGTCAAAACTCATAAGTATATAAACAGACAAAATCAGTCAACAACCGGAAAACTCTGAAAACCGTAATGACCCTGACTTGGTACAGGCATTTCTAAAGAAATGGTGGGTTGAATCAGATTGTAAAGCGCCAGACCTCCCCCTTTCATTACGGCTCAAAGTTTCCGGCTGTCACGTACTATAACAGTATTTATAACAATACTTGAACAAAACAGGTAAAACAGTTGTCATAACAGTACCAAACTCAGTGAAGTGAATGTCAAAAATAGTTTTACGTCACACATTGATAAAAACATATTTTTGACATTTTTGTTTTTGACCACTTATCTTTATACATTTTCACTATATGAAAATCCATCGTTTATAATCTTACCGAAGGGGCAACAAAAAACGGACAATACAGAGAAACCGGCAGCACTGCGCACACATGACGAAGAAAAACAAGATATAAACACAACACAACATGTGTCGAACACCACCATAGGCAGACAAACACACATAACGGACTTAAGACATCAGCTCCCTACAAACAACGACCGAACATCGGAAACCACAACAGACATCACAACACGGAACCCAAAACGCAAAGACACGAAATAGGACAGCACCAAAAACTAAGGTTGTTGTTCTAGTACAAAGCAGACATTAGCGTCTGGTCAAAATTGTATCTTAATGTAGCTTAAAACTTGTCCACTTAATGTTAAACAACAACCATTCACTCACTAACTCACTATTTCTGAGTTTTCAACATTTACAGATGAAATATAAATTACACGAGATGAAAAACAAGTATAATCAGTTGTTTGCCAAACAGTCGTCATCTTGAAGAATGATTTCACAATGCCAAACAGTCGTCATATTGAAGAATGATTTCTCAAACATTATTTTCTCTTCAAAATTACGAAAGTCATTGGGTACGAAATGTTTGGTTTGACCTATGTCACCTATAATCTGTATTGCTATTACGTAATGCTTTCTTTACATCAAATATTTATAGTAATCCTATAAAGGAGAGATTTCTTAGATAAACATAAACACAAACAAACTACCATTCTGGGAGTTAGGTCAAAATCGTGTCTTCAATGACAAACAATAAAATGTGAAAATGCATACAAGAAGTAAAATGAAAAACAAACAATACCACATTGTCTGAGCAATTCCAAACTCCAATAGAAAAATCTTTAGAAAGTCAAAATACCACATTGTCTGAGCAATTCCAAACTCCAATAGAAAAATCTTTAGAAAGTCAAAATACCACATTGTTTGAACAATTCCAAACTCCAATAGAAAAATCTTTAGAAAGTCAAAATACCACATTGTCTGAGCAATTCTAAACTCCAATAGAAAATCTTGGAAAGTCAAAATACCACATTGTCTGAGCAATTCTAAACTCCAATAGAAAATCGTAGAAAGTCAAAATACCACATTGTCTGAGCAATTCTAAACTCCAATAGAAAAATCGTAGAAAGTCAAAATACCACATTGTCTGATCAATTCCAAACTCCAATAGAAAATTCTTAGAAAGTCAAAATACCACATTGTCTGAGCAATTCTAAACTCCAATAGAAAATCGTAGAAAGTCAAAATACCACATTGTCTGAGCAATTCCAAACTCCAATAGAAAAATCTTTAGACAGTCAAAATACCACATTGTCTGAGCAATTCCAAACTCCAATAGAAAAATCTTTACAAAGTCAAAATACCACATTGTCTGAGCAATTCCAAACTCCAATAGAAAAATCTTTACAAAGTCAAAATACCACATTGTCTGAGCAATTCCAAACTCCAATAGAAAAATCTTTAGAAAGTCAAAATACCACATTGTCTGAGCAACTCCAAACTCCAATAGAAAAATCTTTAGAAAGTCAAAATACCACATTGTTTGAACAATTCCAAACTCCAATAGAAAAATCTTTAGAAAGTCAAAATACCACATTGTCTGAGCAATTCTAAACTCCAATAGAAAATCTTGGAAAGTCAAAATACCACATTGTCTGAGCAATTCTAAACTCCAATAGAAAATCTTAGAAAGTCAAAATACAACATTGTCTGAGCAATTCTAAACTCCAATAGAAAATCTTAGAAAGTCAAAATACCACATTGTCTGAGCAATTCTAAACTCCAATAGAAAATCGTAGAAAGTCAAAATACCACATTGTCTGAGCAATTCTAAACTCCAATAGAAAAATCGTAGAAAGTCAAAATACCACATTGTCTGATCAATTCCAAACTCCAATAGAAAATTCTTAGAAAGTCAAAATACCACATTGTCTGAGCAATTCTAAACTCCAATAGAAAATCGTAGAAAGTCAAAATACCACATTGTCTGAGCAATTCCAAACTCCAATAGAAAAATCTTTAGAAAGTCAAAATACCACATTGTCTGAGCAATTCCAAACTCCAATAGAAAAATCTTTAGAAAGTCAAAATACCACATTGTCTGAGCAATTCTAAACTCCAATAGAAAATCTTAGAAAGTCAAAATACCACATTGTCTGAGCAATTCCAAACTCCAATAGAAAATCTTAGAAAGTCAAAATACCACATTGTCTGAGCAATTCTAAACTCCAATAGAAAATCTTAGAAAGTCAAAGTACCACATTGTCTGAGCAATTCCAAACTCCAATAGAAAAATCGTAGAAAGTCAAAATACCACATTGTCTGATCAATGCCAAACTCCAATAGAAAATTCTTAGAAAGTCAAAATACCACATTGTCTGAGCAATTCTAAACTCCAATAGAAAATCTTAGAAAGTCAAAATACCACATTGTCTGAGCAATTCCAAACTCCAATAGAAATTTCTTAGGAAGTCAAAATACCACATTGTCTGAGCAATTCCAAACTCCAATACAAAAATCTTTAGAAAGTCAAAATACCACATTGTCTGAGCAATTCCAAACTCCAATAGAAAATTCTTAGAAAGTCAAAATACCACATTGTCTGAGCAATTCCAAACTCCAACAGAAAAATCTTTAGAAAGGCAAAATACCACATTGTCTGAGCAATTCTAAACTCCAATAGAAAAATCTTAGAAAGACAAAATCGATACCACTAACGCAAAAATGCATGACCACTCACTTTCCCTATTTGCTACAGACACATTAATAAAACGTGGCGAGGTTAATCCAGTTTTATGGCCTCAATAAGGAGATGAATAGTCTTACATTCGTTCTTTATATGCATAGTCATGCAATCCTAGCTTGGAAAAATGTGCCCTGCTATGTCAAACTTTGTACTGCAAAATGTAATTGCATAACAAAATAGCCTACAATGAATACATGACTTCTGTGCAATTAACTATAAAAGAGTTATGTTCAAAATGCGTTCTTCGGAATATGCACTATGCCAACACGCTTGATATCTATGTTGGAGTGCAGGTGAAACAAGAGTATCGTCTATAGTCGCATGTGAAAGACAAACTCGACCAATGAGTTCAACTCTAGCAAACTCTTATTCAAAGCACAACTTTGATTGGTTACTAGTATATGATAGATTGCACGCCTGGCATGTACCAGTGTTGCAAAATGATAAAAGTGATCAAACCCTACTAAATTCCAGAGATCTATTTGAAAACTCGCCATATAGTGCTAGCTCACTGAAACAGAAATCCGAAGCCAGCCAGTTTTTTCTCGTTATTTGTTATTGCTACACGCAAATGAAGAAACAACATGTAATAGTTTAATAGCACTTAATTTGACTCAGCCGGGAATCAAACTCACGTCTGCAATCGATGCGAGCAGTGTAATCGTCATTACGCGACCAAGGTGGTCGCAAATATGAAATAAAGATGTACATTTCTCATTTTGTGTTATAAACAAATCATTGCATATAAGAATAAAAATCATACTCATCTAGTAATGTTAAAAAATTCTGAACAGTGACCATTACTAAGAATGCAACTTGTCTAGTCAGTGGAAAAGATTTTTACCAAGTTGCAAAATTTTCTAAAAAAAAAAAAAATCAAAAGTTTTTAAAAGAAAAGTCCAGTCCACCATGTGAAACGCCTTCTCAAGATCAAGAAGCAACAGAATCCCAGGAATATTCTCTTTTTCTGTCGTCTCTATTAGGTCAAAAATAAGTCTTGTGCATTCTCCAATGTAGTGTCCCTTCAAAGAAACTTTTTCAGATGAAGCTATTAATTTGTCTTAAGAAATGTTTTATACGGTTTGCAATTACAGATGAATCTTTTTTTTTTATCTGCATTCAATAAACTAATAGGTCGCCATTTTTTCAAGTGAAATTTGGATCTATTCCATTTTGGGAGACATGTAATTACACCCTGCCTTTGTGATATGGATAAACGACCAACTTCACCAGCAGTATATTTAATGAGCGAACAAGATAAATGTATACATCATTCCAAAAAAATATATAAAATTCAGAGGTGAAACCGTCCAATCATGGGGTTTTATTGTTCTTCATATTTTTTGTAGAGCTTTGATGCACTCTTGTTTAGAGAAGCGTAAGAATTATGAATATACGACAGTTAGAATTATATAAGTAATGCTGGTTGATTATTAGTCTTCGAGGATTATTAGTTCCCGAGGATATCATCCACCAGATAGCATTTTTGCGTAGCAATGGTTTATAAGATATATGTATTATTGCGGTCTACTGTTCCTAACAAAAATTAGAAATTTATATTTAATTATTTGAGTGAAAATAAGTTGAAGGTTTTCAGATGGAAATTATTACTTTTCATATTCCTACCAAAAAAGCTACTTTTAAAATGGAAAATCATGAAAAATAGTTTATGTAATATAGTGGAAGACTATAGTCAATACTTTAGGACTTGTATTTTTTTCAAAGATTTTTGGGGGAAATAAAAGAATTGTTAAAAAAAAGTGGAATAGAAAATGATATAACTTTATATCATCTTGTATTCGGTTATAAAATATTCGATAAAAGCTATTATGACTTCAATTATTTTCTTACAATCATTGGATTTTCAATATATAAGGCATATTACATTTCAGAGCAAAAAACTAAAAGGCTTGATGTTTACTCATTGTTTGTTAGGGAATACCTTCAAATATATAGAGGAAATGAAATAATTCAGAAAAGTTCACTTCTGAAAAGACTACAGAATTATTTGTAAACTATTTGAATATGAATTATTTTAATATAATTGTGTCGTAAATTTCTCTACATTTATATCATATATATATATATATATATATATATATTGCTTCATAAGAAGCTTGGGCTTATGAAGCTGGTTGTAACAAGCGCTTGAATAAAATCTTATTGTCGTTAGAAAAAAAATTATTAGATACGAAAAGGGTAATCAGTAGCCGTATATGAAAGAAGCACAGACAATACAATAACTGAAAGAAAAAAGACAAACAATGATTCACAAAATACTACTAAAAAAAACTAAAGATTTTGCAACACAAAGCCCACTAAAAACAGGTTGTGAACCCCCGGTGCTCCGGAATCGTAGGTAGTTCTTGCTCCACTATAAACCCGGCGACATGTCATTAATAGTGAATACAACGAATGGAACATATCCGTGGTGATTTGTCACACAGCTACATATCCGTGGTCATTTATCACACAGCTATTCCGTTAATGATTTACCATATAATGGTGGCGACCGTAAAACTATCCTAGTGATGCTTTCAACTTAACTACTAGAAATCCTTGGTTCAGTAGCTTCCTTGTTAGCAGCAACCATAAACTGTGTACTCCTTAATAAAACTGAGGTTCATCTCTCTAAGGCATTGCTGACCTTCATCGACTCTGGCTATCCTGTTTATACCCTTTTGCCTTTTTGATTTCCAATCTTTTGATTTTGACCGTAAATGCGTCGTAGACCAGGGTCGTATCCAATGGGGGGGGGGGGAGGGGCGCCCCCCCCCCTAAAATTGGGGGAAAAAATGATTTTTTTGGCGTAAAATCGTGATTTTTCACACGAAATACCCCAAAAATTTTCGCGCCTCCCTCCGCTCGACGCAATTTTTTTAAGTGCGCCCCCTCCTAACTTGAAATCCTGGATCCGCCCCTGTAGACATCTACCTTTTCATTATTACTTTTCAGAGCAATCATAAAAGGAAAATCAGACTGACATGTGAAGTCAGTGAAGCAATCATTAATGTCGTCTAGGGGTATTGAAAGAATGTTAATACGTTTATGATCAAACCAAAATTCAGGATACAAGATCACAAGTCCAATTTAGCACACCTTACTAGTAATTGAAAATATACTTTTACTTTGTTTAAATTAAAACCACCCTGGTTGCTTTAAGCAATTTTATCTGGGACAAAATGGTCACAGTTTGACATAGCTTATATGCAGACGTCCTACTATGCATGCACTGATTGTCAGAGAAAACGGCAGCCAGTGTGGATTTAGAATTCCTCGGAATAAAAACAGGACTCCTAAAGGATCCCTAGATGAACATTTATTCCAAGACTGGTGTCTTAACCTGCAGTAGTTCTGAAGATCATAAACGTCAAATTCCATGATAGCAATTTTGTATTTCAAATAGCTACGGAAAGTAACAACACGTCTTAATAGAAGAAAATTTCTGGAAAAGTTCAGTAAGAAATGTATCAGTCCAGAGTGGTTTTCTTGATACTCAAAGTTTCAAAATGCAACACCACTACCCATATGGGGACATTTCTAGCATTTTTGGTAACTAGGAATACAGTAATTCTGGTGAAAATAGAAATTTCTTGACCAGGCCGGTCACCTTAAGATTCGAATCGCCTCGAAAGGAGCAATTGTGGTATATATGGTTATTGGGCATGTAGTTGTTCTGAGGAAAACGTCGAAAATGTTAAAGGTCTTTGACAAATGAACGGAAGGACAGACGGACATCGGAAACTTCTAAATAAGAAAAACACCTATAAGCATTTGGCTCAGGTGAGCTGAAACTGAGAAAACAAAAACAAGAAGGGCAGTATTTATTGAGTTCTTTTGAAAGGCTATATTTTTGTTTTTGTAAGATGAACGTTTGTAAATCATGTGTCATTCACGAATCTTCACAATTCATTGTCATAAATATCAAATGTTCTAGTTTTATTGTCGTTCATCTTTTTTTTTAAGAGAACATTGCAATAATAATAGAAAGAGGCAATAAAAAGTGGCAGGGTTAAACTAGTTTTATTGACCCCTAACCTCCACTCTTAGTAAAATGATGTGATCGTACAAGTGTTTTCCATGTGTGAGTAAATTTCCAACTTTCGCAGATAATGGTGGAACAGCGTTATTACACAGAACGCTATACTCTTGAACATTATACATAAGATATTTAATCTTCGTGACACAAAAGTATTCGTATGTACAATTTTAATTTTAATTTTACAGTGCATTTCAAACATCCACAAGGGGCCGTCGTGGTAGTGATCGTATGGTAGTTGGATTTACAACTACCTGTGCAATCAGTGAATATCACCACTAAAGTTGTGAGTTCGAATCTCGCTCATAACGTGGTGTATTCGATATAACATTGTGTGATAAAGTTTGTCAGTGACTTGCGACAGGTCTGTGGTTTTCTCATGGTACTCCGATTTCCTCCACCAATAAAACTGTCCGCCACGAAATAAATGAAAAAATTGTTGAAAGTGTCGTTAAACACATTAACCCGAACGCGAACCATTATACACCCACTTTACTTTGCTATTATGAAATCATTTGATACAATCTACTTGAAAAGCATGTAAATATACATAAACAAACTTTCACAAATTTAGTCATTGAACAGATAGAAGAGTTAATTATTTTATCTTTACGTATCCGGTGTACTCAATTTAACTGCATCAAACAAAACCTCAAAAACACGTTTTTAGTGTTATCAGTAGTATCAACACTTTCTATTTTCTTATCAAGAGAACAATTAACCATCGCTCCACTTTAATCAGTTTATTACAAACTTTCAAGTTTGTTACAGGTTTATAACAACTGAGAAACTTCAGTTTCCTCGCCTTAAAATCTTTCTTTTACTCAGCACCCATGGAATGTTAATTTAAAATTTGTGTGATACAGTTATCACGAATAAACAACAAAAGACAATTTAATTGGACAATAATCGCTACCGTTATGGCCGTCTGGGTATGGTCAGTTATTAAACAGCAATGTTTAGTGTCAAACTTTTGATTTGTCTATCAAATTAATTCAGTCTATCGTTTTTTAATATAAGGTTCGTAAATTGTAAGGAGAAATGACACAAAGAATATATAGACAATATAGTATATTGTGGAAAAATATACAATTTATTTGTAAAATATTTGTAAATAATTATTTCAAACTCTAAAAGATGAAAGTTCGTAATTTATAGAATGGCTGGAAATTTCATCAATTTATCAGCTATATCATGGCGAGAACAAGTTAATTTTAATGAGATGAAGATGAGGTACGCTTTGTACTAGACAAACACACTTAGTTGGATTTTTTAGTTCTAGCTCACTGAAACAACAGCCCACGGGTAGACATTTCGCCCCACTCGGATACATTATCCTGATTCCGAGCCAACCAGTCTTTGCTCTTTCTCCTAAATGCTGCGTACTTAGTGTAGAAGCAACATGCACAAACCATTTTTATAGTCTTTGATTTGATCCGATAGGGACTCGACCTCATTGGAGGCAAGCACGCTAACCATTAAACCACCAATGCTATTATAAATACATGTACACGTACTACATATTGTATGTGTAATGTATAAATGTAATTATAATACCTTTGTCTTTTGTTTATTTTGTATAAAAAAACGTAGATATCAAATTGAGAACGCACGATTCATTTTTGGAATAACATTTAACAGGTGCATTCAAAGCTAATATAATTTAATAGGATAGGAGCAATCAACCAAAAAAAGGCCAACACAGGAGAACAAAATTAACCTAAGGTTACATGTGCCTAAGGGAGATGAACTTTTTGTAATTATAAAATTAGAAACTGTACAAATTTAAATAAAATGTATCTTATACACCATGTCAATGTCGTAACACATGACTACTGGGCAGATGAAATAATGATCTTCTTGGTGTTAGGCAACAATCAATCAATCAATCAATCAATCAATTAATCAATCGATTAAATAATAATGACCATTCATTTATTCTGCTGTTGGAGTGTACAAATGTATGTGGTAATTATTTGTGTCCTAGGGAAAGACAACTCTGACGACGATCGAGTATTGCGTCTGTCAAAAGTCTAGAAGTTTTGAACAGCGAATACGGTTGATTATTTTTGGTGTTTTTTCGTATTTGATTGATATATAAAAATGTCTTTATCAAGAGAGGAGATATACATGGAAACTGATATTTCTTAATAACTTATCATAAAGCAACAAATTATGTCAACAAAATGCCCACACGGAACCGCGAGGCATGAAAAAGGACCTACATTCACAGGCACTTGTTTCATTCAAAAAATATATCTGCCCTTTTCGCCTTCCCCACTTCGCTCAATATTTTTCGCTTATTTGTGATCCTTTCGCTGATCCAATCATATAGTTACTCTCCCGAGATATTTCTCTTTTCGACTGCCACATTTAAATATACCCCCTCAGACGAATTGGACAAGAATATTCAGCGAACGTCGCTTGGTCTACTTTTCAGTCATTGAAACGGATACAGTCACTTCCGGTTTGCGCTGGATTTTTCATATGCATTCGGAATATCAAGACCGGCCATGTGTAACAATGCCATCATGATCATCTCCTGATAATTGTTCCAATGCAGATTATAAAAATATGTTCAACTCCAAATTACTGACATATGATTTTTAAAGCATCTTTTTTTAAATTTTCGAAATCAATTTAGACCGGACCTGAGGTGGCTGTATCCGTTTCAATGACTGAAAAGTAGACCAAGCGACGTTCGCTGAATATTCTTGTCCAATTCGTCTGAGGGGGGCCCGGTAGATATATTTAAATGTGGCAGTCGAAAAGAGAAATATCTCGGGAGTGTAACGATATAATTGGGTCAGCGAAAGGATCACAAATAAGCGAAAAATATTGAGCGAAGTGGGGAAGGGGAAAAGGGCAGATATTTACCTTGAAGTAAGGAAGAGGAAGGGGCATATATTTTTTGAATGAAACAAGTGCCTGTGCTTACATTCACGGGTTAAAAGTGTTTGTCGCTTTAAGATATTTCCCTATCAAATTTCATCTAGAACCGTTCATTTTAAAACAAATCTCCTGGAGTCATTTCTTATTTTATTATCTTGAATTCTAACCTTTAAGGACAACATTAATTATTTATTTTCAAATTTAACTGAACAATTTTTGACCAATTACTACAGTTACTTTTTCTGTGTGTTGCAATGTTTCCGAAAGGTGTGTCGGTACGAACTATATGCACTGAAGCTCCCTTTGGGCGGGATATAAATGAGTGAGTCGCGTTTCGAGAACACGTGTTCCAGAATATCTCAATCCTTGAACGTTAAGGACAAATTGCAGCAGTTCCTAATGAGCAACAGTTTGTTTGAAACTGGTCGTTAATGGCAACCGTTACGGAATATCTGTGTCACAAATGACCACGGATATGTTCCATTTGTCGTAAGCACTTCCCGGTCCTTTCCTCATACATGACTTATCACCGGGTTTGTGACTAGAGTAACACGACGAGTGTCATTAGTGGAGCAGGAATTGCATACCATTTCAGTTTTGCGTTACTCGATCTTTAGTTTTGCATGTAGTGTTTGTAGACCTTTGTTTGTCCTTTTTTCTTTTGGCCAATGTGCTGTCTGTCCTTCGATTTACGAAGTCTGATTACCCGACTGATATCTTCAACCTCGTGTTCATAGGTCCACGGAAACGCCACATTTTTCTATTGTTTATAAATATATTCTCTCATCATTGATATGACTGCAATACTGACCAGTAGACGTTGAAAAATACCTAATCAATTCAATCATGTCAACAAAATCGCATTCAAAATAGCTGAAAAGCTCAACTGCCGTTTACAAAATGTTTAACCTTCATTCAAAATTATGACAGTACATGTATATTAAAATTTCCGTTGTATTATCTTTACAAATCTTACATGCTTACATACGGGTAACGGAGGCATTTTATATATACTCCCACACCGCACAGATTATCCCCGGGGTTAAAACAATCCTCGTTTAAATTGTATAAATTAGGAAAACAAATAGATAAACAAGAGTTGTATAAAGTAGGCCTTCATACTGTCCACTTCTTAATAACTACATAAAAAGAAAAACTACGCATTTTAAAATAAAGCATACAAAGGATTAAGATTCGCTGATAAAAAGTGAAGCATAGGACATATTTCAATGTCTTGGTCGTCCCTGAGATTATTTGCTTGGGACCAGAAGGTGAGAATTATGTGTAAACAAAAGGAGACGCCTATTGGTCTGTTTTACGTAAAGGTAGCAAAGATAGTATAACGTATACATAGAGCGCTTGAAATTGTAAAGATTTTATTGATTAATGTTTCCGTCCGTCTGTTTGTCTGTTTACCAGTTTGCCGTAAACGTAGCTCTTTCTGGCAACTTAGAAGTCGACCATTTAATTTCTAAGAGGGACAGCCATCCACCCCCGAGCCAAAAATCGGTACTATTTCTTCAAATTTTAACAAAATGTCTTGAAGTAAACTGCTGATCCAGATTATCAAGGGAAAAAAACAACCCTTCCTCCTAATAAGTTAAATGACTGCTCCCTCAAACTGGTAATGGTGTGGATTTTTGTGATTTTGTTTGTCAAGAAGTTTTGTTTACAAAGAGTACATTAAAAACATAGATTAACACTAATTATCGAGTTTTAAAGTAAAACATCCATCCATTCTCTTTTATTTCCATGAAAACACATCTTTTTTGGTCGAATCTCGCCAAACGACATTTCATACTCATGTTTTGAAGGTAAATATTAACTTTCAACGCAAAAAAGAACTTTCAAAAAATTACCCAACTTACAGGCACCATCCTTTTAAGCTGTAGGAATTATGAGTGATTATGTCCTCTTTCAGCAATATTTCAGTTATAACATGGCAGACAGTATTATTGGTGGAGGGAAGCCAAGTATCCAGAGAAAAATACCCACCAGTCATAAGAAAAGCTTGAAGATATCAAAGGGGTAATTAGAAGCCGTATATCGAACAAAGACAAACAATACAATGCTCAAATGAAAAAGGAACAAAAGGACAAACAACGATCTACAAAACACTACACAAAAAACTAAAGATTGAGCAACACGAACTTTATCACATAAGGAACCCAGCATTATGAAATAAACTTCATCAGGTACGATTAAAGCCAAATTATTCAAAAGTCTTTGGGGAGCACGAAAAGTAAAGGGCATAATCGGGATAGCATAATTTGGATAAAGTCACCTATGCCTGAGGAGGGAGAAACTTAGCTTGATAATTATTGGATTTTGGAAATGTTCCGATATTGTTGCATTTTTTTTTTCACTTTATTACATTATTTAGGAACTATATTTCGATAAAAAAAATATATCTAATAAACAATATATCTAATAAACAATATATCTAATAAACAATGTCAATGTCGAAGTACTGATCACTGGGCAGATGATACCCTAAGGGACTAATTGTCCAACAGCAAAGGTATCGACCCAGTGATAGTAATACAAACGTATATATCTAATTTAGTGCACACGGCTGTCATAACTGTCCGGGGGTTGTCTCCCTTATTAAGATTGGTGTAGTCACAATATAGCTGAAAGTGGCGAAAAACAGAAATAAACCAAGAACACTTCTTACTTGCTATTGTAACCATATGAACAAGGAGTATTGCCAACTAAGAAAACTTGTTATTAGTCTGTTGTTTCCATGCAGCTGTCCTGGCAGCGTTTTAAAATATGTGCATACAAAAGGCTTAAAAGTAGTATATGGAATAGAAAAAAAGGAATATATGTTGGGTCACCCAATGCGTGGAAAGGACCCTTGTAAATTGATATAACTTGTGTCCAATCCAACTGTTAAAATATTTAGCAATAAAATATGTTTAATCTAATATATCCAATGCGTCCTTGATTTTCTAATCAATGGTCATGTTGGCATGACTACCTCTATTGTAAATGTTACTCGACCGCATCAAGGCTTTTCCTAAATAGATTGGAACTATCTTTAAAGCAAAATGTTTTTGGGTTTTGCAACTTTCTATTTTGTTCCTGTATTTAAATACTGTTATAGTGACAGCCGGAACCTTTGAACCGTAATGAGAGCGGGAGGTTTGGCGCCTTAAAATCTGATTCAACCCACCATTTCTTTAGAAATGCCTGTACCGAGTCAGGGTCATTACGGTTTTCAGAGTTTTCCGGTTGTTGACTGATTTTGTCTGTTTATATAATTATGAGTTTTGACCTTCCCTTTGTAAGATTGTTCGGAGTTCGGTAATTTTGTTATTACCCTTATTTGCCAACAGGTAAGAATCTAGTAAACAAGAAACAATAACTAGAAGTCCATTAAACATCAGACCAATTTGTCTATGAAACAATCAGGGTATGTATACATAATAAGAAAGATTAAAAGACTAAAAGCATATATCCAGAAAGGACGTTATATATTTCTATTTTAGTATATAGATGAATTTCATAAAAATAAACGTTAGAGAAAACCGAAGTAGCAATCACAAATGGGCAATCCAGAGAAACTGGCAACAAAAAATCTCATAATTGTGTCGCCTTTTACCTCTGTAAATAATTTTTTGACGTTGTAGAATGTCTCACGAACATCAGCAACAATATTTGAAATTGTTGCGGTTTATGAAAAGCGTAAACTGACCCAAACCAGGCTATGCAAGTATAACCAGTTCAACAATTTCAAATAATCCTTATAATTTAATCTTTGCAACAAAATTTAATGATTCCTCGATTTTAATTACGATTATTTCATGTGACTATTTGAATGTGTGGTTGGCGGATGAACACGTTGGTGACGTCACAATACCAACCCAGGTTATCGAGTATAACCAAAATTTTCTCCAGGTGGATTAGCCAATCAGATTGATATATTCAAATCAAATTAAATTATTTGCTAATAATTTAATTTGATTTGAATATTACAATCTGATTGGCTAATCCGTCTGGAGAAAATTTTGGTTATACTCGATAACCTGTGTTGGTATTGTGACATTATATCGTATAACCTGTTTAACAATTTCAAATATTCCTTAATTAGATTGCCTTTCCCAACTGTCCAACCAACGTTTTGAAATATATTTGAAATAAAAAAGGCTAAAAATGCGTCTTTGACTTACTGATCAACGACTATGTTGTCATCGGTGCATATATTGTAAATGACAACTTATCCCACGTAATGTTTTTAATTAACAACTCTCATAAAATACCACAGAGCATTGTGTTATACAATTCTGAATTTCGACATTCAAGAAAGAGAATCTGCATTTATTTTAATCAGGAAAGTCAACAAATTTAAAAGCAAGAAGCCTAGCATTAGCTTCTGGAGTGAAGATTTGCTGATGATAATCGAAGTGAACAGACCTGGTGTTGCGCATGCTCTGTCAACATACTTAGAGCAATCAGAATAAATTGTGTATTTACTCAGATTTTATTGGTCTAATGTTGTTGAATAATGAACTGCATACCCTTCCGGAGTACCTGAGTTCACCCCCGGTTTTTAGTGGGGTTCGTGTTACTCGATCTTTAGTTTAATATGTATGTTTTGTAGATCGTTGTTTGTCCTTTTGTACTTTTTCTTTTGGTCACAATGTTGTCTGTTCTTTCAACAGAGTTTTTGCATTTTCTAAGTTCAAAATAAAACGTTTGTTTCAGATTGAACCCTCAACGATTTTTCGGAATTTCTACAGTTATATCGTGGCGGTTCTTTTTATTGCAGGATGAAACAGGAGTATTAGGGGCAAACCGCCGACCTTACACAATTCACTGACAAATGTTATCACATAAGGATGTATCTAGAACACCGCGATAAGGACAGGAATAGAACTCACAACTTAGAAATAGGCACTGATTATCATATATAGATGTTAATTTAGTTACCATGCGATCGCGGACACGGTTATTCCTTTGTTTATTTGTTTTCTCTTACTGGACTATTTCTATTCAATGTAAATATCCATGTTGTTAATTTGCGTCTTTGTTATTTCGTCTTTTACGTTCGGCTAGGGACCGTTTATTGTAAAGTCACCAGATAGTTCAGTCGAAAATTAGAGGAAAAAAAAAACATATTGGTGCAAAAATAAATTTACAGGACAACAAAATGTTATATTGCCAACAATAAGCTTAGTTTAAACATATTTGATTGTCCAAAAACATGAGAATAGGATCAGTTACAAGTTTCACAGCTTAAATTACAATTGTTGTGCATGCATGGCTGAGAACACTTTAGGAAAAGCTTTGAACACTATGCCATTTTATAAGCAGCTTTCACACTAATTAAAACATATCTTGTATTTTTCTCCCTTTTCTGATTTGACGGGGATGAAGGTCTCCTTCAGACATATATAATCTTAGCCAATTTAAGCAAGAATATTAAGGTCACTTGGTTTACTTAAGATTGTTCCAAGACTTTTAAATTATTGTGTTTTCCAACTGCAGGTTAGATGTCTATTTTACACTCATCTTAGGATATGTAGAGCAGCGATCGAAGCGTTGTTCCTTTGTCTTAAATTGTGTCTAATTGGGAAATTGAATAGTATCTCTTATTCATTTACATCCATTTACTTTCTTATACATCATTATCAGGGTGTGTCTTTCGTGCAGTGTGGAATGGGGAAGGGGTGGTTTATGTTGTTTAGCGCCACTTTCAACAAGGCGGTCAGTTTTACTGGAGGAAGGCATCCGGAGAAAACCACAGACCTACCGAATGTCACTGACAGGTGTGAAATTGGTAGCAAAAATATAGCTATATTCTTATGCTTGATAATCTGATTCTATAAAGTGGTGGACATATTATTTTTGAGGAAATGATAAAAAAAAAAAATCTTCATTCAATCCCCCCCCCCTTAACCCCAATTCGATACAACACAATTTTGAGACACCCACACATTTGGAGTTGACAAAACAATTCCCCCTGTCAGTTTCTCCAAACCCCCTGTCAGTTCCATATGACTGGTATTTTACCTTTCTACTTTTCAATAATGTTGTTCGTTGTATAAGGTTGCAATACTTTTTTTTGTAGGCATCACTTACTATGTTAAATTGTTCTGTCCTATTAATTTATTTCAAATATCAATGTTGTCATTTTTCTGTCTAATTTCCTATTCAGTTGTCACCAAATTTATTTGAATTAAATATTTATGTTCCATTTCGTCTCTTTCTACGATATTTCTATTGGATTTTGGAAATGTTCCGAAAGTTTGGTATTTATTATATTACTTATTTTTGTATTTTTGTTTTTATATTAATGTTCAAACTAGAAGAGAAAAACAGTTATGCTGTGCATAATATGAACTTTTACATGTAGTTCAAAATGCATACGATATGCAAATAAATGCATGCAATCAAAAAGACATTGCTTACCTCATATTTATATAACGTAACGCTTAAAAATAGTTTACACCATCATAATGCTATTGATTAAAATGATAGACAAAAATACCACAATGTCGAAACAATGTCAAATATCAAAATCATACACTGTCCTGACTTAGTACAGGCACTTCAATTTAAAAAGTGGCGGAGCTAAACTAGTTTTACGGGCCGAATCCTATCTTCTTAGTGAAATGATGCGGTCATACAAGTGCTTTCCTGATGTGAGTAAAATGTCAATCATTACATATAAAAGAACGAACAGCGTTATCATAAAGAACGCTATAATAAGTAAATTATTTCTAGTTGGTGTAATAATAATAATAGGAATAGGATTGTGGTGTTTAACGCCACTTTCAATTATATCGTGGTCGCCAGTGTTATTGATGGTGGAAACTGGAGTACCCCGAAAAAATTACCGACCTGCCGCAAGTCACTGGAAAACTTTATCACATACCATACATAATAATAATAATAATAATAATAATAATAATAATAGTGATAATCAATATAACAGGAAGTACATGTATCTTACTTTACTAACTTACGGGGGAGTGATTCTGCCTTTTTCTTTGATGGTCTTTTTCTACGTAACTATCCTTTGTTGTGGTTTATCCTGTAAAACGTCTATACGTTAGTTCCGTGTTACTCTTAAGACAAGTTAGACGGGCGAGGTCTGGATTTTAAACATCAAAATTGCCCTTTTCGTGGACCAAATCGATTGTTTATCCGCATTTGTGCTATAATTACCCTGGATTCTTTTTACTCTCCCCAGCCATGTGGTACATGCCTAAATCACTACCAATATGTCGAGCTTTGTTTATCTACGGAGGCAGATAACGTTTGTAAGTTACTTTTGACTATAGACAAACATTGTTTCAGGATGCAGTTTGTCCTATTTAAGTAAAAACATACTCATTCGGTCAAATACATGTCTTCCTCATAATCTTATTTAAACCATAATTGTTTAATTTTCGCAAGATAACTTTACAACGATTCTGGTCTTAAATCCGTGTGTTTAGTTTACAATTGCGACGCGTAACAATGTAAAAAATACATGTAAACTTTTGATAACCAATGAAGACTCTGAAAACTGCTTTGCTAGAACATTTTCTACACTTTTCCAATGTCAATTTTGCTGTTGTTTTCACTAATATTGCTTCTTGGTATCATCCACTTTCTGTATTTCAATAATTGCTGTTTTTGCTAGTTCTTTGTTGATTTTTTGTTTTTTTTACCAGTTTTCACTAATAGTGTTTATTGGTATCATCCACTTTCTGTATTTCAATAATTGCTGTTTTTTGCTAGTTTTCACTAATATTGATTCTCGGTATCTTCTACTTTCTGTATTTCAATAATTGCTGTTTTTTGCTAGTTTTCACTAATATTGATTCTCGGTATCAACTACTTTCTGTATTTCAATAATTGCTGTTTTTTGCTAGTTTTCACTAATATTGATTCTCGGTATCATATACTTTCTGTATTTCAATAATTGCTGTTTTTTGCTAGTTTTCACTAATATTGATTCTCGGTATCTTCTACTTTCTGTATTTCAATAATTGCTGTTTTTTGCTAGTTTTCACTAATATTGATTCTCGGTATCTTCTACTTTCTGTATTTCAATAATTGCTGTTTTTTGCTAGTTTTCACTAATATTGATTCTTGGTATCATCCACTTTCTGTATTTCAATAATTACTGCTTTTCTCTCTCGATTTTCGCGAATGTCGTTTTTTTGTAATACAATTTAATTTCTATATTTCAATAATATCGTTTTTTTTCAATTAATGCTGCTTATTTCTATAAATTTGGTGTATTATTTGAGATTTTGCTATTTGTACTTCTGTATCATAGTTTTTCTCTCTCACTGATCTCAATATGTTTTGTATAGCAATATTGTATTTCCGTGGCTCCTATTCCTAGGGCAAGTTTCACTGATGAAATCTTTGAAATCAGTTCACTAGGTATCGCAAATCGGAAATCTATTAATGTACAAATCGTGAGATAATGAAAATACGTTAATAATTTTGTTTGTACATTTATCAACATGGATTTAATAAATTTCATGAAAACTCACCATATTATACTCAGACGCATTAGTTTGTCATACAACGAGGCGACACAAACACGAGTACATATAGGTCAAAAGTTCAAAATGTGCGATGACTTTACAAGCATCAAACACACACTGCCATGATATGGCTGAAAAAATGATCATTTGGCGTTAAACAACAATCACTCACGCACTCACTCAAACAAGCAAACAATATTAAAGACCAACTTTGTATTGTATGTTTATTTAGAATAACTACCCATTTACATCGGGGGCACATACAGGCAGGGTACCTGCAGTGCGTCTAAAATATAGGTATGTACATATCACAATATCATCTTAAATATACTGTCACAGTTCAAAAGTCTCTTGCATACTAAATTTTGTAAATTTCGAAGCACATAGGCGAATAGTCGCTGCTAGAAAAGGGTAGAATTTTTTATCGCCCAGATCCAATTATCACACTTTTCCACTGACAGTCAAAACTTGTCCCGGTTGTCTCGTATCTCTCTCATTTCTGTACAATTGATGTGTACTGTTGAACTTGTTCTCGTTCAGAATGTGCATGAAATATGTACAAAAAGCAGTAATTAATCAATCTGTTGCCTTTGTAATGAATAAAAATAATATAAGCATTAATTGCAATGCAGCTGGTACGATTATCGATCTATAAGCACTCAGCACTCGATTGGTTCCAAATAATCCCGTAAAAAGCTTTCTTATAAGTTTGTGCGTGCAATTGAGCAGTCGAAAAAAAAATACAATTGCGGAGCATCCGATCTCACTCGCGGTTTTAGAGACATCTGATGCTATAAATGTAATGCCGATTGTGATAATAATACAATGGTAAATCTACTTGTTTTGGATGAGCCATGACCCCGACCGTATGGAAGAAAAGTTTGAAGATACCAAAGGGAGTAATCAGAAACCGTAGATCGAAAAAGGACATACAACACAATGACCCACCAAAAAGGACAAAAGGAAAAACAATGATCTAAAAAAACATTACATAGATAAGTAAATATCGAGCAACACAAACTCTACTAAAAACCGGGGGTGAACTCTTGTGTTCCGGAAGTGCTAGCAGTTCCTGCTCCATATGTAACACCCGTCGTGTTACTGTTAAATGACACGAACATCATCTGACATGGTAATCGTGTTGGACAACAGTAAATACAAATAACATAGATATGCTATGGGAGTCGGTTTCAGTCTACCTATGTAATCAGTGCTTATCACCACTAAGGAATTCGAGAAGGTTGCAGACTTTCATTGATTGTTTTTGGTTTTCTTTCACCAATAAACCTTATCTCCACGATATAACTGGTGTATATGCACCTATCACTATAGTCCATTATTCGGTTACCACTAGTAGAGTAGGAACTGTTCGTCCTTCCGAAATGCCATGCTGAGTTCACCCCAGGTTTTTAGTGGGTTCATGCTGTTCAATCTTTAGTTTTCTATATTACACAAATATAACCTTCCATTGAGGTCAATACATGGATTTATAGACCTATACATATATATTTTTAGGTCTATAAATCCATGTATTGATCGAAATGGTAGGCTATAATTGTTTTATTATTTTTCAATAATATTATTTAAATACATGTATTAAAATTTTGAAATTTTATGAAAACTGAATTTTTTTAAACTTTTTGAAAATTTTATCATTTTGAAATTTTTTGAAAATTTTGAATGCGAATCTATTTTAGGAAACATGAGGTTTACAATTTTATTGTAGCATGCTAAACGTGTTTATATATTTTATCACGTGTCACAAATTCCTCCAATCAATGGAATCTAATTACAATGAAAAATAATAAAGTATTTTGTCGACTATTTTTGTCTTTTTTCTTTTGGCCATTGCACTGTCAGGCCTACGATTTACGACTTCTGATAACTCCCTTAATATCTTTAAACTTTTGTTGTAATCAGACCGCAAAAACAAGACCCTTGATTTATTGTGCTAAGTTGATGTTTTTTATCTCTGCAAGCAGTTTTTCAGTCATATCATGACTATCAGACTTATTACAGAGAGGGTGCCCTCATTAATGACGACCTGATTAGTGAAACCCGCGCCCTTGTGTATATATATGGAAAGCTTATTTGTAGTGGGTATCAGTGGTGTTAGGTCAGTGGTCGGAAATCAAGCATCGGAACTACTCGGTCCCTTCAAAATTCAGTATCTGTTCAATTTGTGAACAGGTTATACGATATAACCTGGTTTGGAGGTAGTTTAAAAGCATAAGCTGTTCCAAACCAGGTAATACAAGTATAACATGTTAAAAAATTACAAATATTCCTTATAATTTAATCTTTACAACAAAATTTAATGATTTCTCGATTTTAATTATAATTATTTCATGGCACTATTTGAATTTGTCGTTGGCGAATGAATATGTGGGCAACGTCACAATACCAACCCAGGTTATCAAGTACATTGCATAACAAATGTTGCTCAGAGAATCAGATTGCAGTATTTACATCAAGTTAAATTATAAGGTGCTATGATGATAGGACTACTAATCTAGTACTCGTGACCCCTCGGATTTTGTTGTTGTTGGCCTGTAAAAAATCAACATCGTATTTTATATTGTTTATAAGATGTTATGATGGTAGATAACGATAGTCGTTGAGTATATTATATATAGATGTATAAGGAGGTGACCTGGCGTTTGGGGATCAATGAGAGTTTTGTGTAAACATAGATACATTGTAATTAGTGAATCAAGTCGACGTCCAACAGATTCACGTGAGAGCTATGCGAGAGGTTAAGTAGGACCACGCCCCTTAACATTTCAATTTCTGCTGACAATCAATTTTAAAGTTATGTTTAATTCGATATCTGGACAAATAAATAAACGATATACTACTTAAAGAACATTTTACCTGTTGATTTGTCACTTGAGAATATCTAAAATACTTAACTTTAGCTTTATCAATAATTCTTGAGAGGTACGAAGTGTGCCTTGTGGTCACATTGCGGCAGTATTTCACCGCACAAGTTCATATTTAAATTAATGTTTTATGAAATTACAAAATAACATCCCGTGAAAACTGCGTGAGTGAGCGAGTGATTGTTTCTTATCGACAAATGAGAAACTTTGCAGCTATATGATGGCGCGAACAAGTTACATTCCGATGATATGTTCGTTTGCACTAGATCAACACGCTCCATTCGCAAACATTATCCTTATTCCGAGCCGCCAACCAGTCTTTCTTCTTTCTCCTTAATACCTCCTGCTAAGCGGAGAAGCAAGGAATACTAATTTTATTGTCTTTAGTTTGACCCGACCGGGCTGGAACCCACAATGCACCGCACTCGAGGCGATCACGATAACCATTACACTACCGATCGATTTGGTAGGAAAACCTTCATAGTACAAGATGTATGCACTGTCAGTTTTCTTTCTTTAATTTATAGATATTTGAACCTTGGAAAATCACAGAGGTTAATTTTACAGCAAATAAAAAATTAAGAAGTACATGTTATTACAACATTTGAATTTTATACAGAGTGGGAGAAAAAATATATTTGATCTTGGTTGAACATTGCGTGAAATGGAATTAAAGGGAATCAAATACTACAGAAAGCGTAGAAAAGGCGTATAATTTTAGAATCAAATCGGAAACTGGCAATTGGTCTATTTGATGCTGTGATTTTTACCACATGACAAGTCTCGGTGATAAATATTGATGCATTTATTAAACTTCAACTAATCCTGAAATTGATGAGATATGAATGCCTAAAAGGAGCAGGAGGCATTCTGCAATATTTGGATGCATTTTTGAAGTAAGAACAACGTTAATATGTCTATTTTAGGCTGCACCATGAAAGTTCCTGGTATAACCTTTATAACCTTTATCAGGAACGCTGAAAGATCGGAAAGACAAATTCTTTTAGGAACAAGAGAACCAAAGGGCATCGACAGGAGAGCAAAAATAGGTTACGGTTACCACTGCTGAAGGTAGCTGGCTTTATTAGGAATTGTAAATTTCATTAATAATTATATGTATAATAAACCATCGCAGTACCAAAACACTGACTATTGAGCGGATGATACCTTCGTTGAATAAACGTCCACCAGCAGAGGTATCGACACAGTGATAAAATTGGATGCTCACCTGAGCATGTATCGCTCACCTGTTCCTTTGTCAAGTTTAAATTTTCAGAAAAAAATGTATTTCACTTATGGTCCTATTTTAATCTTTATAAATTGGAAACAGTAAGAAAGGGTAAGTCATAAAAAGTATTTTAGCATACTATATAAAGATCACTTTATAAGGAACATAGAGGGAAAAAACATAAGAATGGTTGAAAAATAAACACTCTACATGCAAAAAACAGACAACATCATTTTGGACACGTTTGGGCCTCTTGTTTTTTTTTGTGTACATCCGATCAACCGATCAACCGATCTAGTGTATTTTCCTACCAAGTTTGGCTATAATTACCAAGTTTGATTTCAATTGCCCATGAGGTTTTAGAAAAGGAGATCAAAATGTAAAACATTACAGACGCGGACGAAGACGATGGACGCCACGTAATGGCAATACCTCACTTGACCCATTAGGTCAGGTGATGATGATGGCGATCTTGAAGATGTTGATGTCAGTAGTATATCAGTACGGTTCAAGCCATATTTCAGGGGGAATCGGACCATTGCGCATGCGTGACCGGAAGTGACGATGTCATAGGACCGAAGGCGACGTCACCGGAAGCGGCTATGACCGTAAGTGACGTCACGGAAGTATGTTCTGCACATGCCCGGATTTTTTCCGCGCTTTTTTCTTACTATAGTAGTAGTACACAATGTACCATTGCGCATGACCAACATGGCTACCGCGTGTGACCGGAATTGACGTCATAAAGCCTGAAGTGAGGGTTTCCCGCCTTTTTTTCGGGTGTTTTCGGATATTTTCGAGGTTTTTCGCTATGTTGTGTAGTACTCCAATGGTGTTTTCTACCACGTCCGCGTTCTCACTGTGGTATTTCTACTAAATAACCTAAGAGTCAAATGAATAAAATGGTACATTTGATCCCCTAAGTCACCCAATAGGAGATCACTGCATTTATCCAGGCTTGTGACTGGCTCTATATAGAGGCTGCATTAACTTTTTTTTTCTTTTTTTTTTTTTTTTTCATAACACATGTTTAACAAGTAACAACGCAAATTTCTGTACAATGTCCGTCGCTTCCACGGAATTTTCTAAGAGCCTGGTGACGTCTGTCATGCTATGTCCTGCACATCGATGAATGAGGTAAATAATGCAATGATGTCCGCACACGGTAGATCCTTCTTCTTGTACTCGAACGGTATTGTAAGTTCAATGAAGGCAATGTTTGTTCATGAAATTGACATACATGTAAGCGGATTCGTGCGGTGGACGTCCGGTTGGATCGTAATATTCCCCTCGTGAGTTGGCGTCGATGTATATAGCGACCCAGTGTTGTCCCATTCGATGGTCTGGATCCGTATTTCCCACAAGGGCCGAAGGTACGTTTAATAGTCTGTTTCTGGCATAGACCCCCTTAAACACCGATCTGGAGTGTGGATGTTTTTTCAATAAAGTGTCAATCTCTAGCGTATTCATTATACACTGTAGTCAAACAAGACTTATCTGTTTCTATCAATTTCGATCACGTCGTCAAATTCTGCATACAGGACGACGTTGATGGTCTCTGCCAGAACTTCGGCGAAATGAATCTCCACACGTAAATTACCCTGTTTTATCAGTTGAAACGTTCCCACTTCCGGCATATCTGAGTCAGATTCCTCTCTGGAGATGGTATTTCCTTCGTCTTGATACATCTTTTCCGTACTGACATAGAGTCCCATATAATTGCGAATATAACCTGCGTTTTCAAAGTCGTGTTGTAACGGTTTGGCGGGAATATGTCGTCCGTCCACGTTCAGTGCCACACAGTTGATCTTGTGGTGTTTACAATCGAAAGAGTTTTTCGTAATAGTCCCATTTAAGGCATCACTGTCCACGCAACCAATCACTAGTCTTTTCGGCAACTGTCCCAAAAACATGCTGTCCTGGACGTAATTCATGTTGCAATGGGGAACCGTATCTACTTCGACTTCTACACGTCGGATGGGGTATTTACAGCGGGTTTTTTCCAAAGCTTTGACGTGACCCATTCTTACGGCAGGACTTAGCTGTACATTTCTCACAAATAAAGCGAGATCCTTGATTTTGATCTTATAGTTGTCGGCATCGGCCATTAGGGCCATCACGAGGGGAATACTATGATCCAACCGGACGTCCACCGCACGAATCCGCTTATGTCAATTTCATGAACAAACATTGCCTTCATTGGACATACAATATCGTTCGAGTACAAGAAGAAGGATCTACCGTGTGCGGACATCACTGCATTTTTTACCTCATTCATCGATGTGCAGGACATAGCATGACAGACGTCACCAGGCTCTTAGAAAATCCCGTGGAAGCGTCGGACATTGTACAGAAATTTGCGTTGTTACTTGTTAAACATGTGTTATGAAAAAAAAAAAAAAGAAAAAAAAAAGTTAATGCAACCTCTATATAGAGCCAGTGAAAAGCCTGGATAAATGCAGAGTGACCTTCTATTGGGTGACTTAGATAATCAAATGTACCATTTCATTCATTTGACTCTTAGGTTATTTAGTGAAAACGCGGACGTGGTAGAAAACACCCTTGGAGTACTACACAACATAACGAAAAACCTCGAAAATATTCGAAAACACCCGAAACAAAAGGCTGGAAGCCCTAATTTCCAGTCTTATTACGTCACTTCCGGTCACATCCGGTAGCCATGTTGGTCATGCGCAATGGTACATTGTGTACTACTACTATAGTAAGAAAAAAGCGCGGAAAAAATCCGGGCATGCGCAGAACATACTTTCGTGACGTCACTCCCAGTCAGAACCGCTTCCGGTCCTATGACGTCACTTCCGGTCACGCATGTGCAATTGTCCGATTCCACCTTAATGATCCTCTTGAAATATGGCTTGAATCGTACTGATATACTACTGATGTCGCTCCACTTTCAAACATTATTATGATTCCGAGCCAACCAGTCATTGATCTTATTCCTTAAATAGTGCTGCGTTCGTAGCGGTGAAGCAAAACATTTCATAGTCTTTGGCTTAATCAGACTAGGCTCGAACCCACGAATCTACCAAACCCGAGACGATCACCGATGTGGTTCGTTTCTTTGTTAGAGACAAACTGCGAATTGTAGGATGAAAAACTACTATAGTCATGTAAACCCCCTAGCTTTCTACACCCAACTTAAAATGTCAACCTACTGGTAGAAAATAAATACACACATAGTGAAACAAGGCATAATGTTTGTTGCTGTTGAAATCGGTCCAGTAGTGGTGACATGGTTTGCACATGAAAAAGACTACGGACTTATATACCCCCAGCAGAGCTGGTATGGCAAACTACGATCAATAATGATGCAATAATGTTTTTAGCGTACAAAGTGTTGTTGGTGATTGTATACAAAATATCATTATCTTTTATTCAATTAATTTCTGCAATGTACATGTATACATGTACCGGTCCTCTATCTATTTGAATGAGTGAGTGCGTGATTGTTGTTTAACGCCAACTTAGCAATTTTTCAGCTAAATCATGGCGAGCACAATGTAATTTTCAATGAGATGATGAGGATGTCCGCTTTGTACTAGACCAACACACTTGGTTGGATCTTGATATTGTTAGCTCATTGAAACAACATCTCTTTCTCCTTAATGCTGTATGATTTGGTTTAGCGAAGAAGTAACAGATACCAATTTTATAGTCTTTGGTTGGAGCCCAGGGGCGGATCCAGGGGTGTGGGGGGGGGGGGGCGTACCCGGCGCGTTCCCCCCCCCCCTAAAATTGAAAAAAATATGATTTTTTGGCGTAAATTCGTGATTTTTCACACGAAATCCCCCCAAAATTTTCGCGCCTCCCTCCGCTCGGCGCAATTTTTTAAAGTGCGCCCCTCCTAACTTGAAATCTTGGATCCGCCCCTGGAGCCGATAGAGGCTCGAAGCCCATGATCTACCACACACAAGGCGAAGAATTACAGAAGCTAAAGCCTTTAAAGGTTGAATATAATGATAATGTTCCGTCAATTAATAATCCAAACTTTGATAATTGTATTTCATTTATGTAATCTGATTAAAATCACATCGCAAACTTGCTCCCATTTACTGATATGTCGCGGCGTACATATACCCCCAAAGAATTAGTGATATAAATGTGAAAGAAACAACAGAAACAGCTTTCTCTGCCCCATTTCTTGATAATTACCACACATTTGACACCAGTGGTCAATTTTCTACCAGACACTATGACAAAAGAGACGACTTCAATTTTGCCAAATTATAAATTTTCTACACCTTGGCAGTAATATTCCAACCGATTCCGCGAATGTATTTTATATTTCATAAATCAGACGTTACGCTCAAGCTTACAGTTTGTATTTAGACTTTTTACAACGTTACCATCTTCTGAGAACTAAAAATTAAGTCGAGGATTTTTAAAGAAAATCGTTTCAGAAGATACTCAACACTTTCCTGAAAAGTAGAAACTCTGAAAGGTACGTATTCTGTCACTTGCATACAGATGACGAAAGGTTGTATTTGGCAATTAGTTTTTGCTTCAAATACAAAACATCTTCAAATTTAGTGCACATGACGCGTTTCTGGAATAACCTTCATCAGGTAAGCTCAAAATCGAAAGATTGGAAAACCAAATAAATTAAAGTTTTGGGAGCAATAAAACCAAAGGATCTAAACAGGAGAGACAAAACCAGCTAAGGTCACCTATACCCGAGAGAGGAGAACCTTAGATTTATTAATAATTACATTATTTAAGAACTGTATTGGTCGACTATTATTTGATGGTTTCGTGTACCAACTGTAATCTAAATGTCATTAGTTCACTTTTACAGAACTAATATGCATACAGAGACGTTTGAACCCCCTTGCTTTGAAAAGGGGAAAGGTTAAATAAGCATTTTTCTGGTCCCTCTCCTCACTTTTTTGGAGAAAAAATTAAGTAAAGGTTGAATTATTAGTATGAAAGCAAAACCAAAAAATATTAAATGAACATCCCAGTTAGCCAAGGTCAAGGGTAAAAGGTTATGCTTTGAAACCCAAGTACCATTACATTTTTTACTAGACAGCTACGACTACCCCCCCCCACCCCCTCCCCCTCTCCCGACCACTGTTAGATCAACTACAACACACCCCTTTTTTTCCCCACTTACCGGTCCACTTCTAAAATTTGGTATGGCTCAATGTTCTTTACAACAACGCTGTACACTGTGGGCGTCGTGATTGACAATAAACTATTTGTTTGTTTGTTTGTATAATGCGTGTTGAGGATATCGATTTTGTCTGTTTATACGATTTTTCTATAATATTTTGTAACTGTTCCGACAGTGTTGTAGTTTTTTTGTTTTTTTTATTTTGTTTCCAATCATTTAAATATTCGCGCTAAAAAATACTATTTTTAATAATAATATCCAATCAAAATTGTCAAAATTATTCGGTGCGAAACTGTTGTCTGGCTCACTTCCGACATTTCCGTCATTGTGATGGACAGATGAAACTGATGAAGATTCTACTATTGCCAGACGAAATGAGCGATCGATAATCAGAAATTGGAAATTAATTATACTAATTAAATATGTCGACATTGAGCAAATAGACTCAATAAGTATTAGGGAGTGGCAAATTTTGACGAATAACACAGATGTTTTTTCTAACCGGTGCTGTTTCATTCATGTTACAACTGTAGTGTGTGTCTCAGTTAATTTATAGCCGGTTACGTTAAGAAATCTCTAGGATTTTCATGAATATGTTGACGCTTTAATATAAATCAGTCTCAATTTAAACCGAAGCTAAATGGGGAACAAGCAGTCGTGTTGTTCATTTGGAGGGTCCAAACCTAGGAGAAAGGAGGAGGCATATAAACCCTCCAATGCTCCTCAAAGTACAGTTAACCATAGACCTGAAGATATACATGTTACATTAAGTACTAATAATCACAGTACACCATCATTGTCACCTATACCACACATCAGTGAAATCAGAGAAGACCTGCTAGAGGGTATAGGTAAATATTTCATGACCACACCTACATGTATGCCATTCAATCTTCGAAATTAGCACAGGACCGACAGCCCATGTCCTGTAAAAATCACTTCTGACCTGTAGATTTTGAGGAATTTTGTAACACAATCATTAGAGAAAACTGATTATTCCTGAATTCGGTCCTGTAAATTCCAAACCCTAATTTTGATGATTGCATATTATTTATTTGTAAGTCTTCACACTTACATTTGTAACGATTCCAAGGGCAACTATATTGTGAAAAATCTGCTTCTCTATGTAAATTTGATCTCAAATGAAAGATGACTAATTCTTCTTTTCATCGATGTAACAATTTTTTTAAATCAAAGAACAATAACTAATGAAACGAATGGAAAAAATGTACATTCTGTACATGTACCGTACATTTTTTGTTGATGTTGACATGTTTTATAAGTCTGCACATCACTGTCTGTATCAGGTGTGTAGGGCTTGGAATTAAAAAAAATTGTGGCCAAATGCCGGTAAGGCCATGTAAAATTGATTGTTGGTTTCCCCTAATATAGGGAAATTTTTAAGGGCAGGCAGGCAGGTCTTTTTTTTTTTTTTTTTTTTTTCTCTCTCTTTCTCTCAAGTGATTTTATGACAAAGTGTCGAAAACACTGAATTTAATTTTTTTTAATACTGCTGAGAAAATGAAAATTTTATTAAATAACAAATCATACCCCATTTTAAAACTTACTTCCTCTTTCATCTCAAATTGTTTAGCAATAAGAAAATCTTTATTACTGTAACTCATACTCCATGCAGATAATTTGTATAACAATAATTATCCATGTTCATTTATTTACATACACAAGGTATTATGTATAATTTGTATCACATTTTATTATGTAATTGGGCTATAACCATATCCTGTTGATGAGTTTGTGCCAATAAAAGAATTTGAATTTGATATTGCAAATCAGGGTTTTGCTATCTTTCCTGTGAAGGTCAGAAAATATATCATAAAGCCATTAAAGGTTTTGCTATGCAAACAATTTTGCATCACTCTTATTTCGTTTAATAAATGCGAACATTTCTGTAAATGAACAGCCAGAATGGTTCCACTGGGCACACCGGCAGTGGCCATTTTATACATACTGTACGTCACATGCACGTTTTAGATCATGGTCATTTTACCGATATCGTAAGTGCTTTGGCGATCTAGATCAATGACCTTGACATGTGGAAAAACATAGAAAAAGACACGACTGAAATTGTTTACGATAACAAAAATCTCCATATCATTGAGTTAGAAGACACATGGCTGGTGTTTATTTTATTTTATTTTATTTATTAGTAATAAAAGATAACGACCCGGCAGTAAAAATTTGACCCGGTCGGTTTAGGGGAAAACAACAATAATTTTCTCATGGCCTTACCAAGATACAATGTTTAGGCCAAAAATAAAAATAGATTTGTTTGCTGTTGGTCGCCCGACCCTCCAAAATTGGGGCCGACCCAATTTTTTTTATTGCAGTTGTGAAAAAAATGTTTTTCCCGTTTTGCATTTGCGGTAAATCCGGATTTGTACTTTTCCAGTTTGATCTGTATTTTATTGTAACCGGAAATTGTTCTAGATTCTCGGAAGTACTCGTATATTCAGTCCAATTATCAGGTAAAAGTATTGAAATGATCCGAATAAATCACATTTACATGGCTCCAATTCACAGGCACTTGTTTCTATCAATGGGGGGCCCCTTCCTCCCTTTTCCTTTAACACTTTGAAAGGAAGAGGGAGGAAGGTGCCCCCCCCCCCCCCCCCCCATTGATAGAATTAAGTGCCTGTGCTCCAATTTCTTAAAATCCTGATAATTGATATCTGATATTTTTATTTGTTGACAAGTTCTAGTTTTATATATATAATTTATGTCTACAAAGAATTGTTGTTTACTGTTTTAAGTTCTGTTTTATTAAAATGTTCAACATATTGATTTAGTTCTTCTTTTATAAAGAAATTCTTTACTGTGTCGAAAACATCCATGACAGTCAGTCTTCATATATTAAAAACTGGTATATAAGACACCTAAAATGTAAAATCTACAAATTAAAGAATGAACAAACGCAAAGCCATAAAGTGATAACTTCTTTGAATTGTAATAGAAACACTAAAAAAAGATAATAAAAAAGCCTACCTACATACCTCCCCTTCCAAGTATGGGTAGGCCAACAGCAAGCAAAGATATTTTTAAGTCTGGCCTTATACTATGTAAATTTAATTTCAGACAATGAAACTGACCCATCCATTCATCCTACAGCCAGGACTATGTTCTCATCAAAATCTCAGACTGAAATAGCTAAAAGTAAGTTGTAATATTATGAAATAAAAAAAAAGGGATAGTCAACATTTCCACCGATATCAACAAAATGAACAATCACGTCTCGCCTTCACTCACTGAACACAAATAAAAAGACGACATATGACCTTGGAAATCCAGGTCCTGGTTTCAACGTTTGGGACAGGCACGAAATGTGAATTTTGCTGCCACAACTCTTTCGTTTTTGCTCACCTGACCATAGGCCAAAACAAGGCTTTTGTATCACTTACTGTCCGTCATCATTTTATTCCAGGTAATCTATACTTGATCACATGACCATATCAAGCATGAGTGTACCGGTAATCATTTCAAATGAAAAAAGACAGGTAATCACACATTAAAAAAATTACTTGAATATGAATAAATTTTGGATGTTACCCTGAATAAATTTTTAGACAAAACAATCTAAGGTATGGTCTGGATATCAATAACACCTGCTGGACTGGACTGGATATCCATAGCACCTGCTGGACTGGATATCAATAACACCTGCTGGACTGGACTGAATATCAATAACACCTGCTGGACTGGACTGGATATCAATAACACCTGCTGGACTGCACTGGATATCAATAACACCTGCTGGACTGCACTGGATATCCATAGCACCTGCTGGACTGGATATCAATAACACCTGCTGGACTGGACTGGATATCCATAGCACCTGCTGGACTGGATATCAATAACACCTGCTGGACTGCACTGGATATCAATAACACCTGCTGGACTGCACTGGATATCAATAACACCTGCTGGACTGCACTGGATATCAATAACACCTGCTGGACTGCACTGGATATCAATAACACCTGCTGGACTGCACTGGATATCAATAACACCTGCTGGACTGCACTGGATATCAATAACACCTGCTGGACTGCACTGAATATCAATAACACCTGCTGACTGGACTGGATATCCATAACACCTGCTGGACTGGACTGAACGTTTTGGAAGGGGATGGGGTGCACATTTTTGGTTCTTCTATAAATCACCACATTTTGTCCGGTAAAAAACATTGATTTCAGTATCACAAATTACACAATTGAAATAATTTGTTCAAAATTAGTAATCTAAAGCGTTTGATTGCTCACGAAGATGCTTTAATGCAGGAGTATTTTACATGCTATTCCAAGCATATTTTGGACTGCATCATCACTTTAATGTAGACAATAATAAAGTGAAGATTTTCATAGTCCAATGGGCAACCAGAAAATGAGAATAGTTAGTTAGTACGACGATCTTTCTGCTAGCCACGGACTAACGGACAATAGTTAATTTTGAATTTGATATGTATTTTATAGATTA
This sequence comes from Bathymodiolus septemdierum, assembly GCA_963383655.1. NCBI lineage: Eukaryota > Metazoa > Mollusca > Bivalvia > Mytilida > Modiolidae > Bathymodiolus > Bathymodiolus septemdierum. The sequence goes on from OY726531.1 coordinate 37,231,231, forward strand.
CAAGAACAGAAGAAGGAGTCAGTATGACTATAAGAACAATCATTCAGAACAGGTATCTGTCTAGCTGTTAATACAAGGGTTAGGGCTAGGGTGTTTACCGTCACTTTCAGCAATATTTCAGTTATTACGTGGCGGTCAGTCTTATTGGTGGAGGAATCCGGAGAAAACTACAGACATGCAGCAAGTCACTGACAAAATTTATCACATAACGTTATATCGAGTGCACCTCACCATGAACGGGGTTCTAACTCACAACTTTAGTGTTGATAGTCACTGATTGCACATGTACAGGTAGTAAATCCAACTGCCATGCGATCACAACCACGATGGCCCCTTAAATCCTTCTGTGATAAAATGTTTTGGTTAAAAAAAAACAAGCTTGTTTCCGCTAACCTTACTGCCCCTAATTTTCAGTGCCTGTCATTAAGTTTTTATTGTCATTTTTTTTTAAACCAGGCGACCGCTTCACTAAAGTGATAGTAAATCGTAAGTCTAAGATCACTCTCACGATTTCCTTACGTGAACATATACGTGCATTTCACTAAACTAGTCCTAATCGTAAGAGTTACGACTTGCGACAAGTAGCATCTCCTATAACGGAGGTGAAAAAGATATCGTATCATTTATAGTATATCTCGGAAACTGATTACAATAAAGTTCACATTAGGTTAATTAAAATTTTTTAATTATTTAATTAGCAAGACAGTAAAATTTATATTTTCCACTTGATTTGGCACACCAGTTTGATCCGGTTTTGTTTAGGTTGGTCCTACTTGAGAAATCTGCTCAATAATTAGTAAATTTTCTTTTCCTTGATATATATATATATATATATGTGTGGAATATTTGGCTGTTAGTATTTATACTGAAAGTTTTGCTGGGACTTGTTTAAAAAAAAATCACCATCCTACCTTATAATTTATGTTTATGGACTCGGTTGTAAATCCTATTTATTAGTGAAATGGTCATAACTTTTAAGAGTACACTTATGTCTATATTTACGACTTACGACCTTTAGTGAAACGGTTGCCAGTTTCTGTCCTGTATAATGTATAACCTAGATAAAATTAAACCAAAAAGAGTTACCTACCTACCTACACTGTTATTTTATTTAAGAATGAGGGTTCCTCGTGATCGTGATCGTCTGATAGTTGGATTTACAATTACCTATGCAATCAGTGCCTATCACCACTGATATTGTGAGTTCGAATTTCAATCAGGGCGAGGTGTACAACATTATGTGATAAAGTTTGTTAGTGACTTGCGGCAGGTCTGTGGTTTTCTCCAGTTACTACAGTGTCCTCCACCAATAAAACTGACAGCCATGATATAACTGAAATATTGATGAAAGTGGCGTTAAACACCATCAAGCAAACAAAGAATATTAGCAGAATATAAGATATTAACTTTTCGTAATGGTATATTTATAGACAACTGCAAGATTTTATTGTAAAACATATAAAATCACTATATTAATCTAATTATACCCCCTGCAACGAAGTTGTAGGGGGGTATACTGGTTTCACCGTGTCCGTTCGTCTGTAGACAAATCCTATGTCGTACGATAACTTGAGTTGTGTTTCTTAGAATCTTTTAAAATTTTATCAGCTGTTTACTGGTAAAGAGAGGAGGATCCCTTTCATTTTTGACGATTTTCACTTTTGCCGTTCCAGAGTTATTGGACTTGATATGAAAGGAAATAGGAATTTTACCCTATGTCGTATGATAACTTGAGTAGTGTTTCTCAGAATGTTTTGAAATTTTATCAGCAGCTTACCAGTGAAGAGAGGAGGGTCCCTTTCATTTTTGGTCGGAACAATCCGTAATGTTTTGGTTATGGAAATAGGTTGGACAGATGTGGGGAGCGGGGGGTATACCTTAGTGAGCTCGGCTCACAGTAATACTAGTTAAAACTGGATATAGTCACTTGCTTCCCACATTTTCACTGTATCTGTGACCGGGTCAGATATAAAAATTGAGGTGGAAGGGTTAGGGAGTGAGGAGATATAATTTTAATTAGATTGAATCAATATTTAAGTCCTCCAAACAACGGTTGGGGGTTAGGGTTAGGGTTGTGGTGTTTAATGTCACTTTCAACAATATTTCAGTTATATTGTGTGACGGTCAGTTTTACTGGGGGAGGAAACCAGAGAAAATCACTGACCTGCTGCAAGTCACTGACAAACTTTACACATATAATGTTGCATCGAGTACACCTTGCCATGATTGCATATGTAATTATAAATCCAACTGCCATACGATCACGATGGCCATGTATAACGGTTGGGAGACTTATTGTTGAGATACCTGAAGGAGATGTCTTCTGCCTTTCTCAGGAACCTTCAGTTAGATTTTAAAGTATGTTAAACTGGGATGTCTTGTTGATTCTATACTTCATTTTTGTGTTCGGGATCCTAAAGATTATATTTTAAGAGTAGGAGGGTCAGACTTTTTTTGAAAATGTGTTAAAATATCTTAAAGTACACACCAATGATTGGATCTCCTGAAGATATTTACAGTGGTGTTTAGTTTTTTTAAATCTGTTAAGCGTTTCAAAAGTTATGACAATTTGAAGTTCGGAAAATGACCACTTATATTTTATAATGGTGGCCATTTTGAATTTTATCTGTCTTTACCAAGAAATAGAATATCAGAAATTATTTGAAAACAATAATGAAATCTAATGAAACTGTACTTGATAAATGTAATTTAGACATTGTTCTAAAAGAAATTGCATAGTTGTAGTCTTTGTTTCATCAGCAACATGTGTTTCCAAATACATTTTTAAAATTATTTTTTACCATGCATTTCAATGGGAAAATTGAAAACGGCACCAAAATTGGATAAATTTTACCCATAAAATTGAACGTATAAATAAAAATTTTGAATTTTCTCATCAAACTGTATGAGATTATTAAAACCTAACCTACTATCCACTACAGAAGAGTTTTACTTTCAATCTAACTGGTCAGTAACATGTGTTTCAGGAAATAAATAGTTTCAAAATAGCGGTGCCATTTCCAAAGTTTCCATTCAATTTTGGTCGCTTCTGTCCAGTTTAAATATAAAAAAATTGTGACATATGAAGAATTTTCTCCAAACATGTGCAATATTTATTTATTTCAACATGTCACCTTTTAAATAATTCACTTTAAATAATAGTATTCTAGTGTATTGTCACTGCAGCTGTCTTCAAATGCAAGACAGAATTACAGAATTTGCCATAATGTAAATAAAATTGAAAAATTTCTGACCTCCCTATTAAGAGGTCCAAACAGGGGTTTTACTCTAGAATCCTATTCATTTGAGAGACACTGTTCACCGATTAACAGTTACTTTTAGCAATTTACTTTGAGTCCAGAAGACATTTCTGAAATTTTAGGTGAGTCTCACCATTGTAAGAATCTAAAATTTGAAAACTTTAGTAAGTCTCACTTGAAAATGGTAAGTCCAGAACTCATCTGGGTAAGTTCCTATGATCTATTTTTATCGATAGGTGATCTTCGCCGATTTTGGCTCTCCTGTTTAGGCCCTTTGGTTTATTGCTCCCAAACACTTTTAATTTATTTGGCTTTCCAATATTTCAACATTGAGCATATACCTGATTAAGGTTAAATTATTTGGCTTTCCAATATTTCAACATTGAGCATATACCTGATTAAGGTTAAATTATTTGGCTTTCCAATATTTCATCATTGAGCATATACCTGATTAAGGTTAAATTATTTGGCTTTCCAATATTTCAACATTGAGCATATACCTGATGAAGGTTAAATTATTTGGCTTTCCAATATTTCATCATTGAGCATATACCTGATTAAGGTTAAATTATTTGGCTTTCCAATATTTCAACATTGAGCATATACCTGATTAAGGTTAAATTATTTGGCTTTCCAATATTTCAACATTGAGCATATACCTGATTAAGGTTAAATTATTTGGCTTTCCAATATTTCATCATTGAGCATATACCTGATTAAGGTTAAATTATTTGGCTTTCCAATATTTCAACATTGAGCATATACCTGATGAAGGTTAAATTATTTGGCTTTCCAATATTTCATCATTGAGCATATACCTGATTAAGGTTAAATTATTTGGCTTTCCAATATTTCATCATTGAGCATATACCTGATTAAGGTTAAATTATTTGGCTTTCCAATATTTCAACATTGAGCATATACCTGATGAAGGTTAAATTATTTGGCTTTCCAATATTTCAACATTGAGCATATACCTGATGGAGGTTAAATTATTTGGCTTTCCAATATTTCAACATTGAGCATATACCTGATGAAGGTTAAATTATTTGGCTTTCCAATATTTCAACATTGAGCATACCTGATGAAGGTTAAATTATTTGGCTTTCCAATATTTCAACATTGAGTATATACCTGATTAAGGTTAAATTATTTGGCTTTCCAATATTTCAACATTGAGCATATACCTGATTAAGGTTAAATTATTTGGCTTTCCAATATTTCAATATTGAGCATACCTGATGAAGGTTAAATTATTTGGCCTTCCAATATTTCAACATTGAGCATATACCTGATGAAGGTTAAATTATTTGGCTTTCCAATATTTCATCATTGAGCATATACCTGATTAAGGTTAAATTATTTGGCTTTCCAATATTTCATCATTGAGCATATACCTGATTAAGGTTAAATTATTTGGCTTTCCAATATTTCAACATTGAGCATATACCTGATGAAGGTTAAATTATTTGGCTTTCCAATATTTCAACATTGAGCATATACCTGATGGAGGTTAAATTATTTGGCTTTCCAATATTTCAACATTGAGCATATACCTGATGAAGGTTAAATTATTTGGCTTTCCAATATTTCAACATTGAGCATACCTGATGAAGGTTAAATTATTTGGCTTTCCAATATTTCAACATTGAGTATATACCTGATTAAGGTTAAATTATTTGGCTTTCCAATATTTCAACATTGAGCATATACCTGATTAAGGTTAAATTATTTGGCTTTCCAATATTTCAATATTGAGCATACCTGATGAAGGTTAAATTATTTGGCCTTCCAATATTTCAACATTGAGCATATACCTGATGAAGGTTAAATTATTTGGCTTTCCAATATTTCAACATTGAGTATATACCTGATTAAGGTTAAATTATTTGGCTTTCCAATATTTCAACATTGAGCATATACCTGATTAAGGTTAAATTATTTGGCTTTCCAATATTTCAATATTGAGCATACCTGATGAAGGTTAAATTATTTGGCCTTCCAATATTTCAACATTGAGCATATACCTGATGAAGGTTAAATTATTTGGCTTTCCAATATTTCAACATTGAGCATATACCTGATTAAGGTTAAATTATTTGGCTTTCCAATATTTCATCATTGAGCATATACCTGATTAAGGTTAAATTATTTGGCTTTCCAATATTTCAACATTGAGCATATACCTGATTAAGGTTAAATTATTTGGCTTTCCAATATTTCAACATTGAGCATATACCTGATGAAGGTTAAATTATTTGGCTTTCCAATATTTCATCATTGAGCATATACCTGATTAAGGTTAAATTATTTGGCTTTCCAATATTTCATCATTGAGCATATACCTGATTAAGGTTAAATTATTTGGCTTTCCAATATTTCAACATTGAGCATATACCTGATGAAGGTTAAATTATTTGGCTTTCCAATATTTCAACATTGAGCATATACCTGATTAAGGTTAAAGTATTTGGCTTTCCAATATTTCATCATTGAGCATATACCTGATTAAGGTTAAATTATTTGGCTTTCCAATATTTCAACATTGAGCATACCTGATGAAGGTTAAATTATTTGGCTTTCCAATATTTCAACATTGAGCATACCTGATGAAGGTTAAATTATTTGGCTTTCCAATATTTCAACATTGAGTATATACCTGATTAAGGTTAAATTATTTGGCTTTCCAATATTTCAACATTGAGCATATACCTGATTAAGGTTAAATTATTTGGCTTTCCAATATTTCAAAATTGAGCATACCTGATGAAGGTTAAATTATGTGGCCTTCCAATATTTCAACATTGAGCATATACCTGATGAAGGTTAAATTATTTGGCTTTCCAATATTTCAACATTGAGCATATACCTGATGAAGGTTAAATTATTTGGCTTTCCAATATTTCAACATTGAGCATATACCTGATTAAGGTTAAATTATTTGGCTTTCCAATATTTCAACATTGAGCATATACCTGATGAAGGTTAAATTATTTGGCTTTCCAATATTTCAACATTGAGCATACCTGATGAAGGTTAAATTATTTGGCTTTCCAATATTTCAACATTGAGCGTACATGATCTACGATTTTATTATTTTAAAATAATTTAATTTTAGAATATCTATTTTTGAAATAATCTAATTTCAGATTGCCATGAGGAAGTATAGTTCTTGTTCCACCATCTTTATTGATGATTCTACAGTCAGTCAACCAAACTTGAAGAACACAATAAAGGCTGTTGCATTTGCCGTTTATTTCCACGTCAAAAATAGAGAAAATGACCGAACACTTGAGATCTTTGATGAGAAAGCACATCCTTTGTCTGTATGTATTACAGTTATATATTAAGCTATACAGTACAGTCTTATACCTGTTAACCTCTGGGAACTGCTAGGGGGAGATCTCCCCCCTACAAACTCTTCTAAGGGGGGGATTGTACTCGTCGCCTTTAAACGCACAAAATTGTACCTTGTAGTTGAATGATAATAAAGCAATGATGTAAAATGGTATATAAAGACATTCATTGTATACAAATTTATTGTTGACCCTTCTATTAATAGCTTGACAGTCTAGTTATTCTGGTATATTAGAACAGCTTTCTTTGCTGCTCTCAGAACACTGTCACTTGTAAGTAGCAGTGACTGCTTTCTTGTGTAAACTGGTCTCTGAGTGTCTCTTAATATCATACAGTCCCCCTGAAGCCACACTGAAGTTGGAACTACACAGAGTGCAAAACGCCAGATCATTTCCCAACGAACTTGACTGTAATCAGTGGTGTGATTTTTTCCACTCGTCCTGGAATTTACAATTGTATTTCTTTTTCTTTGATGTCGAAGGAGTACTAGGTCCCGAATATCACCTTCTCTTTGTTGATTGAGACATCGTTATAAAATGCCAGAAACAAATCTTATTTAAAGCTAAATCTGAATAGTACTCACCGAGAAAGTACATATCTAATTGGTGTTGTTATCCGTTCGATTACGTAAACAACAATCAGTTTCGTATTCCTGAACGAAAAGTCTAGAGAAACTCGATAAAAATTGATACGAAACATCTCAACGATTGACGGAAATAGCCGATCGATTGTAAACAAATATGGCGACTGAAGAAAGTAAACAACATTTTTGTTGGGGGGAGATCGTGCAGGAGACCCAGTCCATATGGGAGATAAGGCTCTAACGTGGGAGACTCCCGTGCAAAGGGGGAGGGTTAACAGGTATGAGTACTAACAAGACGTTTCTGTTAGAAAACACTGATCTTAAATCATGAATATCAACAAAGCGAAAACTACCTCAAATCAATTTTAACACAAAAAAGACCATGAGATATGGCATTGAAAATCCAGGTCTTGCCTTGTGACAGACAGGGTTTTCCCTAATTTTTGGAGTAGCAGGCGCTTAAATGATTTGAACAGGTCTGTTGTCTAAGGGACAGGCCTCTACAATAACTTTTTTTCAAACTTGTCCCTTTGGGCAAGTAACTTTCTAGATTGACTTGTCCGAATCAAGACATCACTTGTCCAAAAATTTTGACCCGAAGATCAAAAAAATGAAAGAGTTTTAGTTATGTGATAGAAACAAGACCTAAGCTTTTCATGAAATTCTGGAAAATGTTATAAAAGTACTCAGAACTTTGGTTTTTTCATCAATATGAATCAAAAGACTATAAAATAATTAGTACCCTGGTATTTTAAACAAAATTTGAAATAGATCCAGTGACCACCCAGGACTGAGGTATTCCGGAATTTACTCATTAAGCAATTTGCTATATATATACAGTCAAACTTGTCTATAGCGACCATTGAAGGGAATTCTGAAAAAGGTCGTACAAGAGAGGTTATGATATTTGCTCTTAAAATCTCGAAAGAGGAAACCACCTAGTTTGGGTATATTATCTGCATCAACGTTTAACCCGTTCGTGTGGAGGACAAATGCATGAATAGAGCTTAAATTATGGCAAGAAAAGGATATAATGAAATAAAAAATGTGTTCAATTATCGTTAAATATTTCCGTCTTTTGTGGGTGAAATTTAGAGAGAAACAAAAGAATAATTATATTAAATCAAGGATTTAATATAAATCCTTGATTAAATGATCGACTTTTTTACTTTTTTTCAACAGCTATTATTTTCTTAATTGTTATTGTAATTACAATTAAACTTTATGATCAGAAGAATGAAATTTACTGACAAAACGTTTTCAACTTTAATCACTCGCCGATAGCTATAAATAGCCTAATCACACAATCAATCTGTGTTTACCTTGATCTGTTACTGCACAATAAAACGAATGTTGACAGAAATATATGCTGGGAACCAGTACTTCATAATTCAATAATTTTCAAAAACACAATGTTTATTTATAAAAGGGAAAGATTAAAATGGGTTTTTCTAAAGTAAACAATTTTAAATATTTGATATAAATAAGAAATAAACAAAAAAACAACAAACAAAACAGCAATAATAAATCATCACGTGTACAATTCTACAAAAAAATGGCGGTCTCACATATAACGCTAACCGTGACTTCATTTAATATGAAAAATCTAATTATTATGAACTAGTATTAGTAACAGGTAGGGACTTTGTAAACATGTACTTTTGGGAGTGAGATGTTGTCAGTAGATCATGCAAATATCGACTAGAGGGATAGTCAACCTATATCTACCATGCGTAGTATCGAGGAAATATAACCAGTATCTAATTTGAATGTACCTAATTTGCATATACGTTATCGGCAATGAAAAAAAACATATTTTGGAACTATTTAATATGAAATTAAGTAAAACTATTGACCAAACTCGCATTTGCAAGAAAAGTTACGGTGATCCTTTAGGGTATTTCTGGTTTGGCTTATTTGTTTTACTTGTCCCGACGGACAAGTGACCAACAAATTTCACTTGTCCAACGGACGTTTCCACTTGCCTCGGACAAACGTTATTGTCGAGGCCTGAGGGGCAGTGCATGCTGCCATAGAAGTACAGGGCACTTGTAAGGGTACAACCCCCTTGAAGCTAATAATGATTTTCAACATTTACAGGGTAAAAGGAGGGCTTTTTAGATTTTAGGTCATAAGCTATAACAGTAGTATCAGTGTAATAAATAACATTCTAATGCAATTTGTTTGTATCGTCGGATTTGATTGGTTACTATTCTACATAAAATTCTCAATCTAAAAGTCGTAGCTAAAGGGTTCAGCTGAAAGGATCTCCACCATCTTGAAAATGTGAAATCCTACATGTTACATTTACAACAATACAAAAAAATAATTAAAATGTCTACCTTGCAAACTTATTTTAGCTTAAAATTTATCAAAATTGAAGCTTATACGAAACCAAAAACATCTGATCTTTATGTTTTAAACTGGAAGTTTTCATATGACATCATGTTGTGTATGTGCCAAAGTCGTCAACAGCATTTCACAGAATTTTAATTTGTGTGATTTTTAGACCCAGGGATATGCAAGAATACATTTTTACGTTCAGTATTGCATTAGAATGGGGATAACTGTATTGTATTTGAAAATTTCATGGCATCAATTGTTGATTAAATGGTCGCAAATATCCGTCTACTGACTGCTAACACGCCGCCAGTAAACACTATTTGCGACCATCAAATTTCCAATTGATGCCGTGAAATTTTCAAATACAATACAGTTATATATCTCCTAAGTAATACTCTTTTTTACCATACTGTGATGCAGAATATAGTACCACAGTGTATTGTTTTACTATGTGATATACAATGGGTAGCATGTTTAATTCTGCCAATGAGCAATGTATCAATAAATGTTAGAGAATACCGAAGGGGCAATCAAAAATGGACAATCCAGAGAAACTGACAACATAGGTACACAAGACGAAGAAAGAAAAATACACAACACAATATGTGTTGGGCACCACTATACGCAAACAAACACAAATAACGTAAATAAGACATCTGCCCTCCTACAAACAACTGGAGGTAAAGACGAACCGAACATCGTTTTTTGCAGAAATTGTAAGACATCAGGGGCAGATCAAGGATTTGGGATTAGGGGGGGAGTGAGTAGGAGAGGGATCTGGGACCTCTTAAGGTCCCCAGCGGGTCCAGGGGGACGAACCTCCCACCCCCGTAAGCTCTGGGGGTTTCAGGAATTACAGACATTTATTTGAATGACAATTTTGAACCAACCACACCATTTTTATCAGACCAAAAGAACTTTATTTTGAGTCTTAATTTTGTCGGATAATTGTTAACAGTATGTTTTTGTCAGATTATAAGAACCTGAAGTAAAACTTTTTTTTTGAACAACCGTGACGTCGGACGCAGGGTGATGAAAAAACTTCGAATGATCCTTTGGACTAGGTGCATTAATTTCATAAATTAAGATAGGTCCCCAAATTTTGTACAAAACTCCCGTTTGAAATTTTCGATTATCTTTTACGGAATAAAACTAATTGCAAAGTTTGGTTTTTCTAATTAAAAATCATTACTTTTAGTATGATGCTAACCTATCACAAAGTGAGCGTAGGGCTAACTAATACCCACAGCCCCTCGTATTTCCTCCATTCAGTGGAAGGACCTAAAAAAACACGGTGCACAAGTACAATGTATGTCATGTCTATTGTACAAGTTTCTCTTCAAACCATTCAGTGCATTATTGAGGAACTGCAGATTACAGAATCTCCCTCCTACCCCTAACCTCCAATTCTAAAAATAAAACCGTGGTGAGCAAACTACATTGTATGTCAAATTTGTAGTTTAAGTTTCACTTCAATCCATTGAGTGGTTATCTAGGAGTTGCGGGTTGCAGAATCATCCTCCTACCCCCTCCACCCGGCCTTCAATGAAAAATCTAAAAACCATTGTGCACAACTACAATGTATTTCAAGTACATTATATAGTTTAACATCAATCAATTGCGTGGTTACAGTCAGGGGAGTTGCGGATTGCAGAAATCTTACAGACGGACGGACATCAAGTGTTTGAGCAACGGGCGTAAAAACCTCGTTACACTAAAAGATCAAACAAAAAAAATGTATCAAAGTTCTCAAGAAATATGCTTACGGAAATCAGGTGTGAGATATGCATAAACCATTTTGTCGAGATTATTTTCACACTTTCATGTGCAGTTGTAGATATTAATTTATTACAAATAAATTGTAGTCAGAATTTTTTGTTAAAAATGTGTAAAAAAAATTGTACAGACATCTATTGGTAGATATAAATAATATAAACGTACCCGGACAAAGGATTTGTTCACACTTTCTTGTGCAGATACCTCGGGCAGATGCAGAGATTGTTACAAATAAATTGCCGCAAATTTTTTTTTTATTAATATGTTACTTTTGTATTTTAATGTACAATATACCAACGCGTATTTTTACTGATCTTTACTTGAAAAGTAAAAGGCAACATTTTCGGGTATTTGTATACAAATCAAACTTATATTTTTTTTCATATGAAATTGCAGAATTTCGAATTCAAGAACTATTTGAACCATTATTTAAAGAGAAGTGACCATTTTCTTGGGACACTCTACACTATCTCAGTTTCATCATCTGATTCTCTCGTTATAGGTTTTCGTTGTATGTTTTATAAATGAGATCAATTGTTAAATTAATTATTTGAAGTATTGATCGAATTTACTTTTTAGTTCACCTGGACCAAAGGTCCATGTGAACTATTGCCATCACTTGGCGTCCGTCGTCTGTCGTCTGTAAACTTTTCACATTTCAAGCTTCTTCTCCGAAACCACTTGGCCGATTGGAACCGAACTTAGCAGGAATGTTCCTTGGATGGTCCTCTACAAAGTTACTGTTTTTCGTTCCAGTCGGATATTCAATATGGCTGCCAGGGCCAATAATATGCTCTGATTGGCTGAAATTTCAAAGATCTTCTTCTCTGAAACTAATGAACTGACTGAACCCAAACTGTAAATGAATGATCATTGGAATGTCCTTTACCAAGTTACTGTTTTTTATGCCGATCGGAAATCCAAGATGGCCGCCATCGCAGGACATAGATTAACATTGGACCCTATGGGAAAATGTTCAAATGCCTTCTTCTCAGAAACTACAAATATGATTAAAGCCAAACTGTACATGAATATTCATTGGATGGTCCTCTACAATCTTAAGGTTTTTTGTTCCGATATGAAATTCAAAATGGCGGCTACGGCAGGACTTAGTTTAACATTGGACCCTATGGGAAAAATGTTTCAAAATGCTTCTTCTCTGAAACCACTTAGACAGTTGAAACCAAACTGCCCAGGAATGATCATTGGAAGGTCCTCTACAAAGTTTGTGTTTTTTATGCCGATCGGAAATCCAAGATGGCCGCCACCGCAGGACATAGATTAACATTGGACCCTATGGGAAAATATTCAAATGCCTTCTTCTCAGAAACTACAAATATTATTAAAGCCAAACTGTACATGAATGTTCATTGGATGGTCCTCTACAAACTTTACGTTTTTTGTTCCGATATGAAATTCAAAATGGCGGCCACGGCAGGACTTAGTTTAACATTGGACCCTATGGGAAAAATGTTTCAAAACGCTTCTTCTCTGAAATCACTTGGACAGTTTAAACCAACTGCCCAGGAATGATCATTGGAAGGTCCTCTACAAATTTTATGTTTTTTATGCCGATCGAAAATCCAAGATGGCCACCACCACAATACATAGATTAACATTGGACCCTATGGGAAAATTTTCAAATGCCTTCTTCTCAGAAACTACAAATATTATTAAAGCCAAACTGTACATGAATGTTCATTGGATGGTCCTCTACAAACTTTACGTTTTTTGTTCCGATAAGAAATTCAAAATGGCGGCTACGGCAGGACTTAGTTTAACATTGGACCCTATGGGGAAAATGTTTCAAAACGCTTCTTCTCTGAAACCACTTGGATAATTGAAACCAAACTGCCCAGAAATGATCATTGGAAGGTCCTCTACAAAGTTTCTGTTTTTTTATGCCGATCGAAAATTCAAGATGGCCGCCACCGCATGACATAGATTAACATTGGACCCTATGGGAAAATGTTCAAATGCCTTCTTCTCAGAAACTACAAATATTATTAAAGCCAAACTGTACATGAATGTTCATTGGATGGTCCTCTACAAACTTTAGGTTTTTTGTTCCGATAAGAAATTCAAAATGGCGGCTACGGCAGGACTTAGTTTAACATTGGACCCTATGGGAAAATGTTTCAAAACGCTTCTTCTCTGAAACCACTTGGATAATTGAAACCAAACTGCCCAGAAATGATCATTGGAAGGTCCTCTACAAAGTTTCTGTTTTTTTATGCCGATCGAAAATTCAAGATGGCCGCCACCGCATGACATAGATTAACATTGGACCCTATGGGAAAATGTTCAAATGCCTTCTTCTCAGAAACTACAAATATGATTAAAGCCAAACTGTACATGAATGTTCATTTGATGGTCATCTACAATCTTAAGGTTTTTTGTTCCGATATGAAATTCAAAATGGCGGCTACGGCAGGACTTAGTTTAACATTGGACCCTATGGGAAAAATGTTTCAAAATGCTTCTTCTCTGAAACCACTTGGACAGTTGAAACCAAACTGCCCAGGAATGATCATGGGAAGGTTCTCTACAAAGTTTCTGTTTTTTATGCCGATCGGAAATCCAAGATGGCCACCACCGCAGGACATAGATTAACATTGGACCCTATGGGAAAATATTCAAATGCCTTCTTCTCAGAAACTACAAATATTATTAAAGCCAAACTGTTCATGAATGTTCATTAGATGGTCCTCTACAAACTCTACGTTTTTTGTTCCGGTATGAAATTCAAAATGGCGGCTACGGCAGGACTTAGTTTAACATTGGACCCTATGGGAAAAATGTTTCAAAACACTTCTTCTCTGAAACCACTTGGATAATTGAAACCAAACTGCCCAGGAATGATCATTGGAAGGTTCTCTACAAGGTGTGTGTTTTTTATGCCGATCGGAAATCCAAGATGGCCACCACCGCAGAACATAGATTAACATTAGACCCTATGGGAAAATGTTCAAATGCCTTCTTCTCAGAAACTACAAATATTATTAAAGCCAAACTGTACATGAATGTTCATTGGATGGTCCTCTACAAACTTTACGTTTTTTGTTCTGATATGAAATTCAAAATGGCGGCTACGGCAGGACTTAGTTTAACATTGGACCCTATGGGAAAAATGTTTCAAAATGCTTCTTCTCTGAAACCACTTGGACAGTTGAAACCAAACTGCCCAGGAATGATCATTTGAAGATCCTCTGTTTTTTATGCCGATCGGAAATCCAAGATGGCTGCCACCACAGGTCATAGTATTAACACAACCATATGGGGAAAATACAGAAATATATTCTTCTCTGAAGCTATTGCACTGATTGAACCTAAACTGTGCATCAATCATTGGAAGGTCCTTTACAAACTTTGTGTTTTTTATGTTGATCGTAATTCCAAGATGGCTACCACTGCAGGACATAGTTTTTACATAGGACCAATTGTTTTTTTTTATTACCAGGTGAACGATACAGGCTCTTGAGAGCCTCTGGTTAGTTTACCTTTGACTTTTCTTGTCTCGTCGAGGAATCAGAAATGTATCCAATCTTGCTTGTTTTCTTGGCCTAGAATTTTCGTCCATTTTATAATTTCTAAATAGCACGTGTACATGTAGTTGTAAAACTGACTGAAGAAATAATGTTTAATTAGCGTGAGAAAATAGTTTATGTCTGCATGGTACCTCGGAACCAATCAGAATGGAATAATCTTTGAACTACTGACGGCGAATACATATATGAATCAGCGAACACATCCAACGCGTATTTACAATGTGTAAGAATATTTTACTACAGGTCACGAGTTAACCATTCATGAAAAAGTTATTTATTGAACTGCTTAATTAACGTTGCTTTGCAAATTTTAAGGGGGGGTGGGGGTGGGGGGGGGGAGGGGCAAATGCCCCCCTCTAAATCCGCCACTGAACATGGAACTCAGAACGTAAAGACAACTTAGATGTGTTAGTTTTTATAATTTCTCAGTGTTCACAGGGTTGGTTTATAAAAAGCCATTATCGTGAATAGGAGAGTTGGGGTACCAGTCCACTACACCGGCTTAATCATAGACGATAACATCCCCTGCATAAAGCAATTATTTACAAAAATACACAGATATATAATCATCCTCAGCACTGAAGGCATCAAGTGACCAACATAAAATGTTTAACTAACTTTTTTGGACTTTTTGATATTTTAGCCGGCTGTTTTGGCATTTGAAGCAGCCAAATTGGTCCATTAGAACTAAATAAGTCATAACATTTTGGGTTTGGTCACAAGAAAACTAGTTTAACCCTGCCACTTTTTATTGAAGTGCCTGCACCAAGCCAGGAAAGTGAGTGGTTATGTATTTGTGTGATTTTGTCTCTTTCTTCGATTTTGCTATTTGATTTTGGAACTTCCAACAGTGTGATATATTTTGTTTATCATTTTATAACTGCTGAACAAATGAGGATTAACACAATACCTATTTTAATTCCAGAAAGAGTTAATACCTGAAGATTACGATAAAAGGGACCCAGAACACAAGCATATATATAGATTTGTTAGGAATTTATTTAGTGCTGCCCAGCTGACTGCGGAATGTGCAATAGTTACTCTGGTAAGTTTGATATTTATTTAAATGATAGTCCAGACCACCCTTAGCAAAATGTTATTTAGCCCAACCCCGACACATGGGTACTGGACATGTGTAGGTAGGTAGGGAAATTTTTTTCTCTTTTAAAAATGTTAAAATTTGGAATAACATAGGAACTTCAGAAATTTTAAAAACTGTTTTTGAATGAAAAAATATTAGAGTAGGCACCTATTTTCTAAGTGATATTGTCAAAGGGAAGCAACTCTTGGTGAATTATTTGAGCAAATAAACAGTTATAATTATTGGGAAGGAGCAGGATGTCTAGAGGTTAAGGCAATTGATTGTCTTCTGTATCCAATATATTTGTCGCTGGAAGGTGAGACATTATTAAAAAATTATTAAGACAAACATTATTGGATGTATATTAAAACCATGTAAACAGACAATATAGTGACTAGGCCCAAAAAAAAATATGTGTGTTTACGGTCACCCGACCGACCCTAATTTTTGATAGCGACCCAATGAATTTTTACACAGAATACAGATAACCATTTTTGTTGTTTAACCAGCAGCAATGTTTTATTTATTCAACTGTTAGCTTTTTGTCGAAATTGAGAGCAAAGAAGGTAGAAAAACTGCATAATTCATCATTTTACCAGAAATTTCGAAAATGAAATACCGGAATCGGATTCCGGGAACGACTATTTTTTGACATGTGACAATAAACACACATATATATTTTTTTGGCCCTATTCCTGAAGTCAATTTTTTTTTTAGAATAATCAAGAACATATATATAAGCTTTGCCTTTATTTACTAAATAGCAAATTTCACAATGGCAAATTAAAGACCTTCTTGCTCTTAGGTGTATAGCAGTAACTATTATCTTGCAAACATTTTTGGTGTGAAATTTTTGTTTTCATTGAAACGTAACTTTTTCTCACCATGAAATAGCTGTAAAATTGCTCACTTGGCGTTAAGCCGCAATTGTTCTCTCACTCACAGTCCTCACGATGAGCACCGATCCTCCGTCGCAAGATCGGTGAAACTTTGTTCCGACCAGTAAATTTTTTAGTTTTTATTTAGATATATATATAAAATAGATTAAAGAATATGATTAGGACCAGTAAATTCAAATTTTCATTTTGAGGACTGACTGACTCACTCCTTGTAGGTCTAATAGATGTGTTCTTTTTATTATAGGTATATTTAGAAAGACTTTTACATTATGCTGAAATTGATATTATACCAGCCAATTGGCGACGGATTATGTTGGGTGCTATTCTCCTGGCCTCTAAGGTCTGGGATGACCAAGCTGTGTGGAATGTGGATTATTGCCAGATTCTCAAAGATATTGTTGTGGATGATATGTAGGTGGATTTTTGTTGATATTTAAGAAAAAAATGAAAACTGGTCAGTTAATAGTATCTGAAAACAAATGTGTATACATATTGTGTTAAGAGGCTGTCGTGACCGTGATCGTATGGTAGTTGGATTTACAACTACATGTGCAACCAGTGCCTACCACCACTAAAGTTGTGAGTTCCAATCTGACTTTAGGTGTACTCGATACAACATTATGTGATGAAGTTTATCAGTGACTTGCGGAAGGTCAGTGGTTTTCTACGGGTACTCTGGTTTCCTTTGCCAATAAAACTGACCGCCACAATATAACTGAAATATTGTTGAAAGTGGTTTTAAACACCATAACCCTAACCCTATCACACATGACAATCTTTATGAATGGGAACAAACAGCCTCCTGGTGTCATCCTTTACAATCACGTGACTAATTCTAACCTCCCTATTTTCTGTTACAGAAATGATCTGGAGAGGAAGTTCTTAGAGATGATAGACTTTAATATAAATGTTCCTGCTAGTGTTTATGCCAAATATTATTTTGATCTGAGAGTTTTAGCCGATGCTAATGATCTGAGTTTCCCCCTGGAGCCCCTAAATAAAGAAAGAGCTATTAAATTAGAGGTAAGTATTACTTAGCATGTACTATGATTGATTGATTGATTATTGCTTGATGTCCAGCTAGCAATATTTCAGCTATATTTAGGACAAGAACAAGTTCAACACAATATATAAAAACTATAGAGAAATAAGCGAGGAATGGCCCAACCGGAGGAACGCCTCTTGAAAGATATGGCGATTTGGGTAGGAACAAAAAATTTATTCTGATGTAGCGGCTACAATGCACTTACTCTACAAAAGAGGTTTTTATCGTGCAGGGAGCGAGACTCTATCCAAACACTTTACCCAATATGGTCTACAGTCAGGCTTTCCATATTATAACCTGACAACCTCCTATTGAGAGGACTTCCCTTATATGCCACCTGGGAATGCACTAAGAACCTCTGTGAATTCAAACTCTTAGAACCTACCCAGATGTTCTATGAAATTAAGAACTAAAGTATTGAAAATGTAAAAAATTCTTTACAATCACAAATTAAGAAAAGAAAGTTTAAACAGGGATAGTCAACAATGCCTCCAATATCAACAAAATGAACAAGCACCTTTCACCTGAAATCACTGACATAAAACAGACCATGACATGAGACATTGGAAATCCAGGTCTTGACTTGGGACAGGTACAACAAAGTAGCAGGGTTAAACCGGTGAAAGTTGAGATTTTTCTTTAAATTTTGTCCTAGGTCTTTTGTCCAGGGGCTTTTGTCATAATCCTGTGGTTATTATCATAATGGGCTATGTATAATACACATTGATGTATAATACCCACCTGTTTCATGAATCCTTTAATAAATACTGCATAGATAGGTGGCGCAATGGCCTCAAGCTCGGTAAATTGTTGGTTCGAGCCCTGGCCAGGTCAAACCAATGACTAAAAAATTAGTAATGACAGCATTTAGGTAGTAAGTGCAAAGGTCGGTTGGCTCTGAATCAGGATAATGTGTCTGAATGGAGCTACATGTGTACTTATTGACTGCTTTTTAGTTCACCTGGACCAAAGGTCCATGTGAACTATTGCCATCACTTGGCGTCCGTCGTCTGTCGTCTGTTGTCTGTAAACTTTTCACATTTCAAGCTTCTTCTCCGAAACCACTTGGCCGATTGGAACCGAACTTAGCAGGAATGTTCCTTGGATGGTCCTCTACAAAGTTACTGTTTTTCGTTCCAGTCGAATATTCAATATGGCTGCCAGGGCCAATAATATGCTCTGATTGGCTGAAATTTCAAAGATCTTCTTCTCTGAAACTAATGAACTGACTGAACCCAAACTGTAAAGGAATGATCATTGGAATGTCCTTTACCAAGTTACTGTTTTTTATGCCGATCGGAAATCCAAGATGGCCGCCATCGCAGGACATAGATTAACATTGGACCCTATGGGAAAATGTTCAAATGCCTTCTTCTCAGAAACTACAAATATGATTAAAGCCAAACTGTACATGAATGTTCATTGGATGGTCCTCTACAATCTTAAGGTTTTTTGTTCCGATATGAAATTCAAAATGGCGGCTACGGCAGGACTTAGTTTAACATTGGACCCTATGGGAAACATGTTTCAAAATGCTTCTTCTCTGAAACCACTTGGACAGTTGAAACCAAACTGCCCAGGAATGATCATTGGAAGGTCCTCTACAAAGTTTCTGTTTTTTATGCCGATCGGAAATCCAAGATGGCCGCCACCGCAGGACATAGATTAACATTGGACCCTATGGGAAAATATTCAAATGCCTTCTTCTCAGAAACTACAAATATGATTAAAGCCAAACTGTACATGAATGTTCATTAGATGGTCCTCTACAAACTTTACGTTTTTTGTTCCGGTATGAAATTCAAAATGGCGGCTACGGCAGGACTTAGTTTAACATTGGACCCTATGGGAAAAATGTTTCAAAACGCTTCTTCTCTGAAACCACTTGGATAATTGAAACCAAACTGCCCAGGAATGATCATTGGAAGGTCCTCTACAAGGTGTTTGTTTTTTATGCCGATCGGAAATCCAAGATGGCCACCACTGCAGGACATAGATTAACATTGAACCCTATGGGAAAATGTTCAAATGCCTTCTTCTCAGAAACTGCAAATATGATTAAAGCCAAACTGTACATGAATGTTCATTGGATGGTCCTCTACAAACTGTACGTTTTTTGTTCCGATATGAAATTCAAAATGGCGGCTACGGCAGGACTTAGTTTAACATTGGACCCTATGGGGAAAATGTTTCAAAACGCTTCTTCTCTGAAACCACTTGGACAGTTGAAACCAAACTGCCCAGGAATGATCATTGGAAGGTCCTCTACAAATTTTATGTTTTTTATGCCGATCGGAAATCCAAGATGGCCGCCACCGCAATACATAGATTAACATTGGACCCTATGGGAAAATGTTCAAATGCCTTCTTCTCAGAAACTACAAATATAATTAAAGCCAAACTGTACATGAATGTTCATTGGATGGTCCTCTACAAACTTTACGTTTTTTGTTCCGATAAGAAATTCAAAATGGCGGCTACGGCAGGACTTAGTTTAACATTGGACCCTATGGAAAAAATGTTTCAAAACGCTTCTTCTCTGAAACCACTTGGATAATTGAAACCAAACTGCCCAGGAATGTTCATTGGAAGGTCCTCTACAAAGTTTCTGTTTTTTTATGCCGATCGAAAAATTCAAGATGGCCACCACCGCAGGACATAGATTAACATTGGACCCTATGGGAAAATGTTCAAATGCCTTCTTCTCAGAAACTACAAATATGATTAAAGCCAAACTGTACATGAATGTTCATTGGATGGTCCTCTACAACCTTAAGGTTTTTTGTTCCGATATGAAATTCAAAATGGCGGCTATGGCAGGACTTAGTTTAACATTGGACCCTATGGGAAAAGTGTTTCAAAATGCTTCTTCTCTGAAACCACTTGGACAGTTGAAACCAAACTGCCCAGGAATGATCATTGGAAGGTCCTCTACAAAGTTTCTGTTTTTTATGCCGATCGGAAATCCAAGATGGCCACCACCGCAGGACATAGATTAACATTGGACCCTATGAGAAAATATTCAAATGCCTTCTTCTCAGAAACTACAAATATGATTAAAGCCAAACTGTACAAGAATGTTCATTAGATGGTCCTCTACAAACTTTACGTTTTTTGTTCCGATATGAAATTAAAAATGGCGGCTACGGCGGGACTTAGTTTAACATTGGACCCTATGGGAAAAATGTTTCAAAACGCTTCTTCTCTGAAACCACTTGGATAATTGAAACCAAACTGCCCAGGAATGATCATTGGAAGGTCCTCTACAAGGTGTGTGTTTTTTATGCCGATCGGAAATCCAAGATGGCCACCACCGCAGGACATAGATTAACATTGGACCCTATGGGAAAATGTTCAAATGCCTTCTTCTCAGAAACTACAAATATGATTAAAGCCAAACTGTACATGAATGTTCATTGGATGGTCCTCTACAAACTTTACGTTTTTTGTTCAGATATGAAATTCAAAATGGCGGCTATGGCAGGACTTAGTTTAACATTGGACCCTATGGGAATTTTTTTTCAAAATGCTTCTTCTCTGAAACCACTTGGACAGTTGAAACCAAACTGCCCAGGAATGATCATTGGAAGGTCCTCTGTTTTTTATGCCGATCGGAAATCCAAGATGGCTGCCACCACAGGTCATAGTATTAACACAGAACCATATGGGGAAAATACAGAAATATATTCTTCTCTGAAGCTATTGCACTGATTGAACCTAAACTGTGCATCAATCATTGGAAGGTCCTTTACAAACTTTGTGCTTTTTATGTTGATTGTAATTCCAAGATGACT
This sequence comes from Bathymodiolus septemdierum, assembly GCA_963383655.1. Classification (NCBI taxonomy): domain Eukaryota; kingdom Metazoa; phylum Mollusca; class Bivalvia; order Mytilida; family Modiolidae; genus Bathymodiolus; species Bathymodiolus septemdierum. Next base: position 37,252,917 of record OY726531.1, read on the forward strand.
ACCACTGCAGGACATAGTTTTTACATAGGACCAATTGGTTTTTTTTATTACCAGGTGAACGATACAGGCTCTTGAGAACCTCTGGTTTTTTTATCTCAACAATACATGTTACAGACTCAGATTAGCATCCTGACTCAAATTGGTGTCCACTGACGTCATTATTTCAAATCACAGTCCGATTAAAGGGTATTCTCAAATTAACATCCTTTCCAAATTTTCAGATCTATGGCCGATTTATTGGTTAAGATTAATGTTAGGTAGGACATATGTCAGTGAAGTCGATTTGAGAATTGGATGCCGATTTGAGAATTTGAAAAAGGATGTAGATTTGAGAATTGGGACTCCGATTTGAGAATTTGAAAATAGGACATAGATCTGAGGTACAGATGTCTGTGACGTAGAAATCGAAGATGGATTTGAGGATTGGATGTCGATTAGAGGCTGGAGTCTTGCACATATACAATAAGAAAGGAAAATTAAAAAATATATATATATATATATTTTTTTCTGTAAATTTCAGGCAATGTCTACAGAAGAAACCCTTGCCAAGTTACAGAAGCCCTCATTACTTAGATCTAATAGTCTTGATGGCAAGACAAGTAACCCTAGACAGAGTATTGTAGTTATTTCATAGTTTTTATAATCTAGTATATTTGTTGTCAGTCAAAAAAATATTTACACAATGCTACAGATAAATAAACCACTTTTAACTATGTATTTAAACATTCAGAAATGGACTTGATGTAAAAAAAAAAAGAAAGATTTTTCCCATTCAGTATTGTAGAATGTACATACTTATGTTTTCATTGTGGCTTTTTAAAATGGAGGGACATATTGGCATGCGAGTTGTTTCTATCACTTGGCGTCCGTCCCTAAACTTTTCGTGTTTCAATATTCTTCCTTGAAAGTATTGAAACCAAACTTGGCTGAAATGTTCCTTCCAATATCTTGTTGTTACATATGGGTTGGTTGATTAACCAAGATGGCCACCACTTCAGGACTTAAGTTTTTAAAATGTGACATAGGGTTGGTTGATTAACCAATATGGCCACCACTGCGGGACTTAGTCTTTTTAAATGTTAAACCTATTGAAAAATGAATGAAAAGCTTTTCCTCAGAAACAAGAAACTTGATTGGACCTTAATTGTACACTAATTGTGATTGGATGGGTCCTTGCAAAATTGACATTTTTTTATGTGGATCGAAAATTCAAAATGGCCACCACAGAAGGACTTAGTTTTTAGATCTGGAAGAAACTTAACCATTTGACAGCAAGCTTGGCTGAAATGCTCCTTTTATATATAGTGCTCTACCAAATTTTTTTATTTTTATTTTGTGTGTTGATTGGAATTTTATGATGGCTGCAACCAAAGGCATGGTTATAGCAAATGAAAATAAATCACTTTTCAAAGAAACTATAAACGTGATTGAACTATACATGAAGTTCATTGAATGGTCCTTTTTCATTTTTTATGTGGATTGTAAGTCCATTTTGTATGACATTACAGGGCATTGTGTTGGTTTTACATAGGACCCTATGGGAATACAAATTAATTTTTTTTTATCAAAAACCTCAATCTTAAGTTAAGACACATTTTAATTTGCATTAAAATATACTCTTTTTCTGAATATTTTGATATTTTCCTTTTTTTATGACTTGTAAGCCCAATTCCTTTGTGACATTCCTATATGCAGAGACACAAAGTATTTCGTTTGTCACTTTTAAATAAATTTGGAGAAAAGAAATATCTTAAAATTTTGAAATAATTTTGATTATAAATAATATGTCTTTAGCTATCAATGTACAATGTAACCTCTATTTCGTAGTCAAATGGTTAGGGGTCAAATGAACCAGTAATTAAATAAAGTATTTGAGTCACTCCGAATAAATTTTAGAAAAAAAAGCTACTACGAAGAAAGTAAGGATGTTGTGACTTCGTGCTATCAAAGGTAATGGCTGGTCCCATTTCGAGTTAACGAGTTACTGCAGATCATGCATTGAAATTCTGTGATCACATAGGAAATGTAAATAGGATTGTAGGGATACAAGAAAAAGTCTAATGAAGTCAATAAACCTCGAGTGTACATATGTTACTTCCTGTCCATTTTATTTGGAACATCATTTGTCTTTCTCCAAATGAGTTGTGAATTAGAGAGTTTTTTTTTATTTCCATATCACAGATTTTCACTGTTTGTAGACGGTCAGCATAAAAATAGCAAATCATAATGAAAAATTGTTCAATCTCCATCTCAGTGCTTTTCATTGCTTGTATATTCTCGTAGTCGACATAAAATTATTACTGAAATCAACAGTCAAAACATATATTTCAATTTCATCAGTGAACATGACAAATTATGCACACAAAAACAATTTTCGCCTTTACATATAAATTGACAATAAGAAAACACAGCTGAAGACACCCCTAGAAATAAAACTGTCTGCCACCCCAACTTCAAATGACTCATTATATCCCCGCAATGAAGTTGTAGAGAGGTATACTGGTTTCACCATGTCCGTCCGTCTGTAGACAAATCCTATGTCATACGATTGAGTTGTGTTTCTTAGAATCTTAAAATTTTATCAGCTGTTTACTGGTGAAGAGAGGATGATCCCTTTCATTTTTGACGATTTTCACTTTTGCCGTTCCAGAGTTATTGGACTTGATATGACAGAAAATAGGATTTTTACCCCATATCGTATGATAACATGAGTAGTGTTTCTCAGAATGTTTTGAAATTTTATCAGCAGCTTACCGGTGAAGAGAGGAGGATCCCTTTCATTTTTGACGATTTTCACTTTTGCCGTTCCAGAGTTATTGGACTTGATATGACGGAAAATAGGATTTTTACCCTATGTCGTATGATAACTTGAGTAGTGTTTCTCAGAATGTTTTGAAATTTTATCAGCAGCTTACCGGTGAAGAGAGGAGGGTCCCTTTCATTTTTGGTCAGAACAATCTGTAATGTTTTGGTTATGGAAATAGGTTGGACAGGGGTATATCTTAGTGAGCTGTGCTCACAGTAATACTAGTTTTGTTTTTGTATAGTAGTTTTAGAATCCAAATTTATTATCATAAAAAATGGAAATTTCAATGCAATTTAAATGGAGCTCTCTTACACCAAATACCACACTACCATCCAATATTTTAAGATCTTAAGATTTTAGCTAAAGCTACTAGTTACACAATTTTTATTATAAACAACAACCTTTGTTTCACAAGTACCACTCTCTATTCTGCCTAAAATAATTAAATTGTTTGCTTAAGTAAATCAGTATTATCTATTATTTATTATGTGGCCATGGTTACATCTAGGGGAAAAAAGGGAGGGGGTGCATCGTAAAAAAGGCCCTTTTGATTTTTGAAAGTTCAACACCATTTTATGAAAAAGAAGGTCACATTGAATATACACATACAATTCTTCTTTGTGCACATTTTTTTTACTTACAACAAATTAAAAAAATTGTGCACATTTTATTTCAAATTTGAACTTATAATATATTTCTTTGTTGCACATATTTTTTAAATTTGAATACAAAATTTGTTGTGTACATTTTTTAAACCTTATGTTCACAAATCCTCAATGAATTGTCCATATTTGTTTTATAAAGCACACAGGAACTTTGACCTCTAGATGCAACTGTGCATATTTTGCAAGTCGAATGCATGCATAATTATCTACTCTATAAGAGTGCCTTTTAGTATAATTTCTATAGTACATGTATAACAATTGTATGGATGTTTTTAATTAATTTTTTTTTTTTATATTTTGGTCTTCAAGACCCATTTTTCTATGTTATATAATTAGGGTGTAGCAATAACAGTTTGGGAAATGATGAAAAATAACTGATGTTAAGAAGGGTAGAGTGAAACCTGTCTAATCCAAACCTTGAAATTTTATCCAGAATCGTGTAAAACACAAACTTTAAATAAATTCCATATGTAGGAAATCTTTGTTCATTTAACCTGTATAAACTGAACACCTGTTTATTCCAAACATGAAAGTTGGTCCCAAGGGTATCGGTCCTAAGAAGGATCAGTCCCAAGAAGGAACTGTCCCCCTTTTCTGAGGCTGTAAATCTATTTTGATATGAATGTTTTTGTGGAACAATAGTGTACTAAAAGTTGTATTATATAATAATACATGTATAAGGCCAAAAAAAAATATATGTGTTTCCGATTGCATGGTCTTCAAAATTAGGGTCGGTAGGTCAGGATTTTTTTTTTTTTTTTTTTTAAACCTACAAGTATGCTCCTTCCTCTAAAATCACACAAACTTGTTTGTTTCTTTCTTACTACAGCTTATTAATTATTTGACATGCAGTACAATGTTTTTGGTTCCAAACATCGATCAAATGTACAAGGAAATGAAGAAAATTGTTGAAGTCGGAAACAAACACGGAAACGGAGACGAATTTCCGGATTTTGATGATCTTTTTTTTTTCTTTGGCATAAAGAAATGTTAGGGTCGGTCAGTCGATCGGAAACACACATATATTTTTTTGGCCTAATGAAGACAGATTGAAATATTATATATATGCAAATTATTTATAATAAACAAGAGAGGGCTTCTGAAAGATTCACATATTGCATGTTCTGAACAATGGGAGATAACTCTATCATGTAAGAGTAACAAGCAAGAATATTGTACAGCCTCCATTGATAGGAAGAAATTTCTTTTGAATTATTATATATATGCAAATTATTTATGATAAAAAAGAGAGGGCATCTGAAAGAGCTACATATTACATGTCCAGAACAATGGGAGATAACTCTATCATATAAGTGTATCTGTACTGCCTCCATATTAACAGGAAGTAATTTCTTTTGAATGATGTTTATCATTTATTTACACAGAAGAACATAAACATAATCTTCCCTTTTCAAATAATTTTTTTTTCTAATAATGGATTTTTAATTTACCTTTTAACCAAAAGGAAGCTCTTTGCATGGTGTATTTATATTTAGACATATATGTAAAATCGTAAGCTTCATATGAAAGCTACATACATGTATTATAATTGTTGAGGAGTTGAGAAAAAAAAACAAATATCTTAATAATTTTGTTTTTCTGTGTGCTTATTTATTAAAAAAATGTTTGCATAATTTTCATGTATTCTGCATTAGAACAGTTGCACATTTCCCCATTAATTCTAAAATTATATGTTTTTAACATATTTTCATCAGGGTTATTTCCCTTTAATGCAGGCAAAAGTTTCCCTTTTCATGCAAAGTTCCAAGGACGAGCTTTTTAAATACAGTTAAATATGTTTGTTTCTCTTTTTGTCCAGTTAGAAGGGACTGGTGATTAGTATAGGAAGAAATTATATGTTGCAGTGTTCTGCTGTACACAAAGCTTGTAAATAATTATAGCTAAAAGATCATTTGTTTACCTCGAGATATCAATGATTGATTGATGGTGTTTAATGCCACTTTCAACAATATTTCCGTTATATCTTGGTTGTCAGTTTTATTGTTGGAGGAAACCGGAGAACCCGGAGAAAACCACTGACCTGTCGCAAGTCACTGACAAACTTTATCACATAATGTTGGACACCTCACCCCGATCGAGATTCGAACTCACAACATCAGTGGTGATAGGCACTGATTGCATAGGTAGTTGTAAATCCAACTACCATATGATCACGGCCATAATGGCCCCCGTGATGTCAATGAAGTTACAAATACAGTTAAACCTGTCTAACCTGAACCCTGAATAAACTAGAATCCTATATATTGACCTTTAAGTAAAGTCCCAATATAAGAAATCTTTGTTAATTTAACCTGTATAAAGTGAACACCTGTCTATTCCAAAGACAAAAGATGGTTCCAACGAGGTTTCTTTCACTGTATATCTTTTTTAAATTGGTATTTTTTCTAAATAACACAATTGTTTTTTCTTTGAAGAACACACAATACAGGAATATTAATATTTATTGTATTAATATTGTGATGTGATAACTACCTATATCCTATCTTATCGTGGCTGGTCAGATTTAATTTGATTTATTGATTCTAATTTAAGAAAGAGGTTGTATCTGTTGTTCTGATTTTCACACACATATACAATATACGTACATTGTCGGTAAATATAAAATTTATTTGTACGAGCTTTAGAAACAGGCAGAATAGCGCACCTTTGGCGAGCTTTTCATGCCTGTTTCGCAGCGAGTACAAATGAATTTTATATTTAACGACAATGTACGTATATTGTGTTTATCCTGCAATTTAAAAAAAGTCGGAAAACTTGTCAGATTTAAACAAAAAGGACAGAAACAAGCGTCATTCCTCGCCTTTCATAAATGTTGTCAAGGTTGTCTTCTTCGTGGTCTGCGTTACATTAGTACCAGTTTCATACTTTGCTGCGCCCTCCGCTGTACATAGCTACAGGGTACCAGGAAAGTTTATTCATAGGCTGAAAAGTTTATTCGTCTAGTACGAATAAAGCAAAAATTTATTCGTATGGCATATTTGTACAGCAAATGTACTGATTGCAGGATAAAACACAAAATTTGTGGTTATTTAAAAATAAAACCTTCCACATTTTATGTCTATCCCAAGCCAGGACCTGTCTGTCATTTGACTGTTGTTTTTGATGATTGGTTGAGATCTAAACGATACAACATTAACCAAGTAACAGAACACAGATATGATCTATTATTTTTACATTCCCAAAACGAGAACCAACTTGTAGTCTTACAAATGGACATTCACAAATCTTGATCTTTTATCAGTTCAATATTTAAAATAGGCCCCACCTCTGTTTTATAATTACTGCCAATCAATGCATAAAACTAGTTCAATATTTAAAATAGGCCCCACCTCTGTTTTACAACTACTATCAATCAATGCATATAACTCAATGGTTCTTAGATGAAAAAAATAGACTGTCTCTTTTTAGCTCACCTTGCCAAAGGCAATGTGAACTTTTGCCATCACTTGGAGTCCGTCGTCCATTAACTTTTCACATTTTAATCTTCTCCTCTGAAACCCCTCAGCCAAATGAAGTGAAACTTGGTAGGAAGCATCTATGGAAGGTCCTCTCTAAAGATTGCTAATTTTATCCCGATCCATTAACAAACATGGCCGCCATAGGCAATTCTTGTTTCTGATTGGCCGATTTAAAAAAAAAATCTTCTCTTCTGAAACCGCTTGACCAAATGAACCGAAACTTGGTAGGAAGCATCTATATCATGTCCTCTATAAAGATTGCTCCTTTTGTCCCGATCTGTCAACAAACATGGCTGCCACTGGCAATTCTTGTTTCTGATTGGTTGATTTCTAAAAAATCTTCTCCTCTGAAGCCGCTTTGCCAAATGAACCGAAACTTGGTAGGAAGCATCCTTGGAAGGTCCTCTATAGCGATTGCTCATTTAGTTTTGAACCGTTAACAAATATGGCCGCCATAGGCAATTCTTGTTTCTGATTGACCGATTTAAAAAAATCTTCTCCTCTGAAACCACTTGGCCAAATGAACCAAAACTTAGTAGGAAGCATCTATGGCAGGTTTTCTCTAAAGATTGCTTATTTCGTTCCGATCCGTTATCAAACATGGCCACCACAGACAATTCTTGTTTCTGATTGGTTGATTTCTAAAAAAATCGTCTCCTCTGAAACCGCTCGGCCAAATGGATCGAAACTTGGTAGGAAGCATCCTTGGAAGGTTCTTTATAAAGATTGCTCATTTAGTTCCGATCCGTTAACAAACATGGCCACCACAGGCAATTCTTGTTTCTGATTGGTTGATTTCTAAAAAATCATCTCTTCTGAAACCTCTTGGCCAAATGGATCGAAAGATGGTGGGAAGCATCCTTGGTAGGTCCTTTATAAGATTGCTCATTTAATTCCGATCCGTTAACAAACATGGCCACCATAGGCAATTTTTTTTTCTGATTGGTTGATTTCTAAAAAATCATTTTCTCTGAAACCACTTTGCCAAATGGATCAAAACTTGGTAGGAAGCATCCTTTGAAGGTCATCTATAAAGATTGCTCATTTATTTTCCGATCCGTTAATAAACATGGCCACCACAGGCCATTCTTGTTTCTGATTGGTCTTCTTCTAAATATCTTCTCTGATGACCAAAACTTGGTGGGAAGCACCTATAGGAGGTTCTGTATTAAGTTTCCTCAAAGCAGAATGAAAGGTGAGTGACACAGGCTCAGCCCACAGCCTCTAGTTTATAATTACTATCAATCAATGCATAAAACTTAGTTGCTATTAGATATGAAATATAATAGAGATATCAATCCAGGTCTTTCAATATTTTTCAAGTGTACCAGTACTTCAATATTTACAGGTGCTACTTTTTATTAAAATTTGAACATATTTTTCATGAATATCTTATTCAACACTCTTTGAAATTAAGAGGTATCAAAGAACATTTTAGGTAGGTAAAAGTACCTGGTACTGCCCCTTATTTACAGGCCTGTATTTATCACATGATAATAATCTTTTCTTCATGTCTACTTGTTGTAAATTAATGAATCGTGCTAAAATGTATATAAAAAACAACAATTATAATGAATTAACAATTACTATAATACTATAACACCTACTTGTGTACCTGTATATATGGTGTGTAGTGTGTGAGTGATAACATGTGTGTATGATCTAACAATATTGTGTTGCTTTTATAATTTTATTTGTAAAAAAAAATTTCTAGTCCACATTTTTGTATTAGTGTGTATATTTAATGTTTACAAGTGCTGAGATATATAGAGTATTGTTTAAGACAGCGGCTGGGTTTCGTTGACTTCCAATAATATTGATATTTTTTTTAATAATTTTTTGTGTTTAACGCCACTTTCAGTAATATTTCAGCTATTTCATGGCAACCAGATTTAATGGTGGAAGAAACTTTATCACTTGCGGCTGTGAGTCGAATGTACCCTTTTTTGTAATTTACGTCGTATTGGTGATAGGCTTGTATGAGAGGTTAGGTAATCCTACTAACTCATTGACACCCGGGCCCTTATATATTGAAATTTCTATTAATAGTAGATTTGATTATGTAATGCTGTTTATACACCACTTTCAAAAATATTTTTAGGATCATTTCATTGTGTTTTGGACGAAATTAATTGAAAGTTTTTTTTATAACTTTTGTAATTTCTAAATTTCTAGTTATATTTATAGAGTAAAATTATTTTTAATTCTGCTTTTGTTGACTTGAAAAAATTATCAAAATTGGACATTGGATAATATTTTTTTTAATTCTAGTTTTATATGAAATATAGAAAGACAATTGGAAGAATCTGGATACCTTTGTCCACTGTCTGTAGCTCGACTCAAATTAATTTACTATTAAATGACTGTGGTAAGCGTCTCTTCGTTTACAGTGAAGCCTGTCTAAACAGAACTATTAATACAGTCCTTGAAATGAAAATTTGAATTTACTGGTCCGAATCAAATTCTTGAATTTATTTAAGAAATAAATCATGGAAGCCAGAATGTGTTAGGAGTTTTAACATGGATTGGCAGATATTAGTATTTTATCCCGAGCCAGAGGCGAGGGATAAAATTTACTAATATCTGCCAATCCATGTTAAAACTCAAAACACATTCTGGCTTCCATGATTTAATTTGATTCTGATATGTCTAAGATAAGAGTACAAATACGGTAGTATACTTTGAATGGAAGACGGTAATTTATATTTACGTTTGCGGAAAATATCGCACACAATTTATGCTGCCAATGGAAAAGTCAATCACAATCACCGGCGCATGTGCTAATGAGATTATACCGAATGGATAACTCGCTCGTTTGTTAACAAAGCGAAAGAAGGAGGTCATGTTAGAATTTATATATATATATATATCTAGATAAAAACTGAAAAATTTACTGGTCAAACACAGTTTTACTTGTCTGGGGCCGCAGGGTGATGTTCATTGTGAGGACTTTTAATAGACTGGAATCAAGGGTAAATCAATCTTCAAATTTAGTCCCAAAATTAAAAAAAATAGCTTGGTCCCAAGAGTGTATTTAATGCTAATGTTGTCGATGTATATTTGTTTTTCCTTTACAATGTTCTTCTAACACTTTTGTTTTCAATAATTGTTTTAATGGGAATTTTTTGAAGCAGAAAGTATTTTTAAAATACACATCTTATGATGCAAATAGGTTGATAACAGCGATTCCCTGAGAGAAAAAAAATACAGTAATAAAAATATTTTTCTTGCTCATTGAAACATACAAATGTTAATCTTTTTTCTTATATTTTTTTGTTATGTGGAAACTGATCCCTCTTTTTTGTTTACATTTAATGACCAAAGGTCAGAGTTCAATAATGATTTTGGTTGTATAATTCCAACTTTAACAGAGTGAGAATCTGAATTTTCCTTAAGCATAACCATCAGATATATGGTTAGGGTTATGGTGTTTAACACCACTTTCAACAATATTTCAGCTCTCTCGTGGCTGTCTGTTTTATAGATGGAAGAATCAAGAGAAAACCACAGGCCTGCCGCAAATCACTGACAAACTTTGTCACATAATGCTGTATCGAGCCATCAGATTTATGAAAATCTGAAACACAGTAGACCAACTTATTGTCTAGCTAGTTTAGACCAACCAATTTAACTTGGCATGACCAGTCGTATTCCTTTCTCTAAAAAAAATGTGGTCACCGGAATTTCGAAAGAAGAGAATGTACTCTGTTATTTTGATGCAAAATTTTAATTTTCAACCCACCATTTCAAAATAAAATTTGTAATTTACTTTTTTTCCTGACACAATTTAAAAAAAAAAAGAGTTTGTATTAATAAGAAACAAAAACATATGATGGGATTTAAATCATACCAAGGTTAGTGAAATATTAGCAGACTGACTGACAAAAAAATGTTCTTATAATGTTATACCATTTCTGTCTCATTTCCTCTTTTTTATGTACATTTTTGAGAAAAACAAATATGTCATTGAGTGATCTTTTTATAATGTATTTTATGATGATTCATATTTTATTTAACAATAAATCCATCAATTCAATAAAATAAAAAAAAAAACTAAGATATTTTATTGTGTTGTTTATTTTAGTGAATCCTATACAGCTAGCAGGAGATTCCAAAAAATGTAAAGTTCCCAAAAGGTTTAGGTTTATGGTGTTTAACATCACTTTCAACAATATTTCAGCTGTATTGTGGTTAGGGTTAAGATTATGGTGTTTTCGTATTGCCCATTGTATAGCCTGTCCTATCTCCTGTTGAAAATAAAGACACAGAATATTTAATACAGTTGGGTTCTGTATTTAAAAAAAACAATGGTTAAATCCGGAATATATCTGTTGATCAACTATCAGGGAATATATATCCTAAGCCAGGAATGTCACATTATATACCCTGTCTGATAGCTTAAAAAGATTCGGTGGAGTTCTGTGGTGTTCTGTGGTAAAAAGACGCACCCTACAAAATCAGCTACTATGGTATAAACTGCAACGCTTTTCACTGGATAAAAGACTTTCTTACAGACAGAACACAAACGGTTATCCTTGAGGGAGAAACATCTGGTGTCCCTCAAGGAACAGTCCTTGCACCTATATTATTTCTCATATTCATAAACGATCTAGCAGAATACATCCAACACAGCACTCTCCGTTTATTTGCAGACGACAGCATCATATACAAACAAATAAAAAACAAAGAAGATGCACTAAAACTCAACATAGAAAATAATATCGAGCATCACGAAACCCACTGAGTACCTAGACGAGCTCAGGTGCCCCGGAAGGGTAATCAGTACATAAAACCATTCGTTACTTTTACTTTACATTGTAAAGCAAAGTTTGTATATACCAAAAGTGTAATCAGAAGCCGCAAGTCTTAGAAGAACAGACCACGCAATGGAAAAAGAAAAAAATGACAACAAAACTAAAAAAAATAAAAGAAGAAAAAAACGCTGAGGAGCAGAAAATTAAAGATAAATCAATAAAACTGAAACATTGCTGAAAGTGGCGTTAAACACCATAATCCCTTACCATAACCTCCATTATCTACAGAATAACACAGACAGGCAGGCATAGTATATGCAACAGTAATCATGTTATTGATAATCATTTAATTATTTTTGTGTTGAGAATAGAGTATGGTAATCATTTAATAATTAGATTGACAAGTGAAGTATATGGTTTGGTAAAACGTTTCTATTAGATGGATAGCAGGAGATAAGATAGTGTAGTTATTTTATAACAGGAATGTATGGTAGTGGATGGTAGGCGATATGCTAAGTCATAGATAAGTTACAGCGTTACTCAATAACACAACCCACAACATCGACGAGAAAGTTAGAAGTTTACCTGTTTGTCAAATAGAGTATTCGAATCAATATGGCCGACTCTTGAACATCTCAATACTGTGATTGTGTGAAGTTTTACAAAGCATGAACCCAATGAAGATCAGGAGATAAACGCAGGTGCTAAGTATTATTCCCGAATTTACTGAACATGTTTATTTGAAGGTAACGAGAATGCTTGAAGATACCAAACGGTTAATAGGAAGAAAGACACACAATACAATGGTGAAAGAGAAAAAGGTCAAAATGATAAACAATGATCTACAAAACACTACACAGAAAACTAAGATCCAGCATCAAGTTCCCCACTGAATAACTAGAATACTCAGGTGCCCCAAAAGGACAATCAGTTCTTAAATGACAATAAAACCATTGGCTACTTTTACTGTATATTGCAAGAACAGTTTGGAGATACCAAGGCTGTAATCAGAAGTCGTTAGTATTAGAATAACAGACAAAACAAAAAGACAACAAAACAAATAATGGATCACAAAACACTAAGCAGAAAACTAACGATTGAACAAACAACACGAATCTCAAAGACATCAGAGAAAAAACTAAAATATCGTGTAAACCATGACAGTGAGAGGTCATGTATTTGTGTTAGGGTATCAATTTTTGCCTCTTTGCTGGAATTATTCATGTTGTTTTTATTATCACCTTATTTTTACTCTTTGTATTTATTTATTGTATTTATCTATTTTATTTCTTATGTTGGTTTGTTTGTTTTATGGTGTTTTAACGCCACTTTCAACAAATTTTCAGTTTTTTCGTGGCGGTCAGTTTTATTGGTTGAGAAAACCGGAGGACAGGGAGAAAACCAACTTAATTTCTTATGTACGTCGTTCCAGAGTTCTAAAGTATTTGAATCATAAATAATATATTTTTTTTTATCTATGTTCATGTAAGCTTCTAGATTTTTATTTATATCCATTTATATTTCGCCAAGCTTGAATACTTGTAAATGTCTGATATTTAGGACTATATTGTAATCTTTTAAATCCAATATTAGTCATTACATTTATTGTACCAAAAAAGTGAGGGATAAATATATCTGTAATGTCACGAAATTACAAAACTTTAGCCTGGCAGATCTTAGTATATAATGAATTAACCTACCCCCTCTAACAATCTAATTGTCGTCTTCTATTTAAAAAGATTAACTAAGTATAATATTACGACAATTAACATACCTGTAAAGTGTCAGATTGCATGATGATTATTGAAATTTAAAGATTTAAGATCTACCTTTTTGTTCACGTTTATTAAAGGATGGCCTTTACATTTGATCTTTATTGTATGTTTTTGTCTTGTCATGTGAAATAGTACTTGATTGTCACGTAAGCTACATTTTTGCATCGACCAACGATTTGTAGTCATGTATTTCATAGAGAGAATGATATAAAAAGGTAAATACATAAAAAATACATTAGAATTTGCAGCAAATGGTCATATTAGTGTGTTTCTTTTCTCTACATAACAAGTGTTCAATATATACAAGCCTAAATTATCGTTTATTAAAACATAGCTAATTGTTAGTTTCTGTGTTACATCTACGCAACTAATCGTTTGTTTCTAGGTTACATCTACCTAACTAATTGTTTGTTTCTAGGTTACATCTACCTAGCTAATCGTATATTTCTAGGATACATTTATCTACGTTTGCGATCAAAGCGTCATTTTCCTGTTATTTATTTATTGAGTAATATATAAGGCACGAAATAGTCAACTATTTTCTATACAACTGTTTTATTCTACCACAAGAGGCTTTCATACTTACCAAAGTTCTCCTTTTATTAACACATTATTATCTAGATAGTAGTGTTGTGCTACCACAACTGGCTTACACAATTACCAAAGTTCTCCTTTCTATAACACAATATTATCTAGATAGTAGTGTTGTGCTACCACAACTGGCTTGCACAATTACCGAAGTTTTCCTTTCTATAACACAATATTATCTAGATAGTAGTATTGTGCTACCATAACTGGCTTGCACAATTACCGAAGTTCTCCTTTTCATAGCACAATATTATCTAGATAGTAGTGTTGTGCTACCATAACTGGCTAACACAATTACCGAAGTTCTCCTTTTCATAGCACAATATTATCTAGATAGTGTGTTGTGCTACAATAACTGGCTTAAGCAATTACCGAAGTTTTCCTTTCTATAATGCATTATTATCTAGATAGATGTGTTGTGCTACCATAACTGGCTTACACAATTACCGAAGTTTTCCTTTTTATAGCACAATATTATCTAGATAGTGTGTTGTGCTACAATAACTGGCTTAAGCAATTTCCGAAATTCTCCTTTTAATGATGCAATATTATCTAGATAGTGTGTTGTTCTACCTTAACTGATTTACACAATTACCGAAGTTATCCTTTTTATGTAGTCTGTTGTGGTCGTGATCGTATGGTAGTTAGATGTACAACTACATATACAATCAGTGTCTATCATTACAAAGGATGGGAGTTCGAATCCCGCTCATTATAAGGTGTACTCGATACAGCATTATGTGATACAAATTGTCAATGATTTGCGACAGGTCAGTGCTTTTCTCCAGGGACTCCGGTTTCTTCCACCAATAAAACTGTCCCCATGATATAAAGAAAATATTGTTGAAAGTGACATTGAACACCATAACCCTAATCCATATAACAAATGCGGTCTGCATCTTCACAAACGTCTTATTACGTGTCTCGGCTCCATTATTTTTAAGGAATGGAGAGTTACTCGGACATTCTCCTATGCATACCTAATATGACGCCTGCAACTCGTAAAAATAATTTTACCAATCAATATCTTTGTTCATTTTCTTTTTTAATTGCTTCATCCGAATTTCATACCTATGGCATACGCCATTGATTCTAAGGTAGACAGAGTGCGACAAAGTGACAATAATTATCCTTGTGTTATTTGATTGACAGCTAACTTTGGGTCTATAATCTAGTAGTATTTCTCTGGTTCGTTGATTAACTTCTAGCATACATATTCACATTTCTAGATTTATCGCAATAATTATTCATGTTGGTTGCTGTTTTTATCAGAATTTTAGGAATTTATTTTGATCTTTTGAAAATCAATTATAGTAAATACATATAACATTTATTATGCAATAAATAGAGAAAATAATTCTCTACAATATCATCATGACATTCGATAATTCCCTGTTGGCTCGTCTTAATATCAAATCGACTTCGTCCTAACTAGACCCCCCTTTTTCCCCATTTCTCCCAATGGAAACGAAATACAAATCTGGCATTGAATATTAGGCTATAAAGTTTCATAATGTATAGTTAATATTGATAATGACAACATACTATCTTTTATGTACATTTATTGAAGGGTGGTATTTAAATTTAGATCTTTTGTATTCTCCATTTTAGTCATATGATAGTTTTACTTCCTTCTGCCTGGTTGATGTCGATTGCGGACATTTTATTTCTGTAGATATATATTTATATGGTGAAAATGTTATAAACAGGTAAATATACATACAAATGAGATTCTATGTTTATATTAATATATTTCTGTAAATGACAACACACAATATTGTTTTGTAAAGCGACATCCGTTAATGTTGTTGTTCGGGGATTCCTTTTTTATCATTATGGTAGACATTCCATGACAAAATGTCGTATCATATCAACACAACACAAATTCTAGTTCCTAAAAGTGTGTGAATATTGAATTTCTAATATTAAAAGAAATCTAGTTCGAAAATATAATATATGTAAATATTTAATATTGTAATTTTTAAACATCAATTTTAGTCAATGCATTTATTGTACCAAGACATGTGAGGGACAAACATATCTTTAATATCACTAAAATAAACAAAAACTTTAACCCGACAAGTCTCAGTATATAATGAACCATACCCCCTCTAACAATCTAATTGTCGTCTTCTATCCAAAAAGATTAATTAAGTATAATATAATGACAATTACAGTATCTGTAAACTGTCAGATTTCATACCGATTATTGAAATTTAAAGGTTGAAAATCTACCTTTTTGCTTACGTTTATTGAAGGATGGCCTTTAGAATTCACCTTTATTGTATGTGTTTGTCTTGTCATGTGAAATAGTACTTCATTGTCACGTAGGCTTCATTTTTACATGGAACGGGGATTTGTAGACATTTCAACATACACTTAATATTCACCGTGTGCTAATTAACTAATTACTATTGCATTATATCATATGCATGTTATATGTTAATAAAAATCAGTTAGAAATGTTTATATTAAATGCAAAGATGATAATTGATTGTTAATTATTTGTTCATTTTACTTTTGCGAATCGTGACAAAGCCACTATACTTTAATCAGTATAAAAATATTTGTATACTCCCATTGAAATATCAGATAAACCTTTTTTATTTACATCAACATACCAATTACAAGATTGTCCTTACTAAGTGAAAAAGATCAATGGTCCTACATGTAAATTAACATTATGTGATATTATTATTGAAAATGTTAGTATTGTTTTTACCAACATACATGCACAGAACTTAAGAGTTCTCAAAAAATATTGACATCAGTGGTGGGTTCAAAGTGGTCGTTTGGAGTAAACTTTATGATTTAGTCTTGTCCCCCTCATTTATGTTAAATTGGATATTCACTTAAACTAGTCAAAACTAAAAACAAAGTTTTCAATAAATCAAATACACATGTGGAAGGAGCTGATTTAGGATATTATGCAAGTTTATGGACAGCTTTTTTAGGCATAATCTCCTTAAACTTTGTTAGCTCACCTGGCCAAAGGCCATGTGAGCTTTTGCCATCAGGTTTCGTTCGTCGTCCGTCCTATGTCGTCGTCGTCGTCGTCGTCGTCGTCTGTCGTACACTTTTCACATTTTAATTTTCTCCTCAGAAACCACGGAGCCAATTTAGACCAAACTTTGGTGGAATGGTCCTTGGATGGCCCCCTTCCAAAATTGTGTCCGGTGATACCGGTTTCCAACCAAGATGGCCGCCAAGCTAGAAATAGAAAAAAGGGGGAATGAAATGTTAATTGTCCATTGTTTCTTTAGTATAAGTCAAAATGAGCTCAAATTTTAACTGCAGCTACATGACAAGGAGTAGTTTAACACTATTCCGGGTTTTTGTGTGAAATGTTTCTTTCAGTCGATTGATACCGATTATGCAAATTAGCCATATTATGATAAAAGATCACATTTAAATCTTCTCCTTTGAAACCGCTGAACCAAATTCAACCAAACCTGGCAGGGATGGTCCATGGGTGGGTCCCTTTCAAAATTGTGTCCGACAGTTCCGCCATCTATTCAAGATGGCTGTTGTTACTAAAAATAGAAATTTATTCAATTTGTCCATTGCTGCTTTAGTATAAGTCAAAATGAGCTCAAATGTTAACTGCCGCTACATGACAAGGAGTAGTTTAACATATATTCCGGGTTTTTCTGTGAAATTTTTCTTTCAGCCGATTTATGCCGATTACGCAAATTAGGCATATTTTGATAAAAGATCACATTTAAATCTTCTCTGAAACCGCTGAACCAAATTAAACCACACCTAGCAGTGATGGTCCCTGGGTGGGTCCCTTACAAAATTGTGTCCGACAGCCCCGCCCTCCATTCAAGATGGCTGCTGTTACTAGAAAAATAGAAATGTCTTCAATTGTCCATTGCTGCTTTAGTATAAGTCAAAGTGAGCTCAAATTTTAACTGCAGTTACATTCCAAGGAGTAGTTTAACATATATTCCTTTTTTAGCTCAACTGGCTTTTAGACCATGTGAGCTATTGTCATCACTTTTCGTCCGTCGTCCGTCCGTCCACATTTCACATGTTAATCTTCTCTTTATCCAGAAACCACTGGGCCAATTGCAACCAAACTTTGGTGGAATGGTCCTTGGGTGGCCCCTTTCAAATTTGTGTCCGGTGATCCCGACTTCCAACCAAGAAGGCCGTCTAGCTTAAAATAGAAAAAAGGGTGATGAAATTTAAAAAAATCTTCTCCTCTGAAACTACTGAGCAAATCTCAACCAAATTTCGCTGAGATGATCCTTGGGTGGTCCCCTTCCAAAAATGTGTCCAGCATTTCAGACCTCCGACCAAGATGGCCGCCACAGCCGAACTTAATTTAACATAGGACACTATGGGAAATTCCCATAAAAATCTTCTTGTCTGAAACCATTTGCTCAATAATAACTAAATTTTGATGAAATAGTCATTGGATGGTTCTCTTCCAAAAATGTGTCCGCCGCCGAACTTAGCTTAACATAGAACCTAATGGGGAAATTCACATAAAAATCTTCTCTTCAGAAACCACTGGGCCAATTGCAACCAAACTTTGGTGGAATGGTCCTTGGTTGGCCCCCTTCCAACAATGTGTCCGGTGATCCCGACTTCCAACCAAGATGTCCACCAAGCTAAAAATAGAAAAAAGGGAGGATGAAATTTAAAAAAAAAATTCTCCTCTGAAACTACTGAGCCAATCTCAACGAAGTTTTGATGAAATGATCCTTGGGTGGTCCCCTTACAAAATTGAATTCGGCATTTCAGACCTCCGACCAAGATGGCCGCCACAGCCGAACTTAATTTAACATAGGACTGAATGGGAAACTCCCATAAAAATCTTCTTGTCTGAAACCATTTGCTCAATAAGAACTAAATTTTGATGAAATAGTCATTGGATGGTTCTTTTCCAAAAATGAGTCCAGCGGTTCGGCCTTTCGACCAAGATGGCTCCCACAGCCGAACTTAACTTAACATAGAACCCTATGGGAAATTCACATACAAATCTCCTCTTCAGAAACCACTGGGTTAATTCCAACCAAGCTTTGGTGGAATGGTCCTTGGATAGCCCTCTTCCAAAATTGTGTCCGGTGATCCCGACTTTCAACCAAGATGGCGCCAAGCTAGAAATAGGAAAAAGGGGGATTAAATTAAAAAAAAATGTTCTCCTCTGAAACTACTGAGCCAATCTCAACCAAACTTTGCTGAGATGATCCTTGAGTGGTCCCCTTCCAAAATTGAATCCGGCATTTCAGACCTCCGACCGAGATGGCCGCCACAGCCGAAATTAATTTAGCATACGACCCTATGGGAAATTCCCATAAAAATCTTCTTGTCTGAAACCATTTGCTCAATAAGAACTAAATTTTTATGAAATGGATGGTTCTCTTCCAAAAATATGTCCGCCAGTGCAGCCTTTCGACCAAGATGGCTCCCACAGCCGAACTTAGCTTAACATAGAACCCTATGGGAAATTCACATACAAATCTTCTCTTCAGAAACCACTGGGCCTATTGCAACTAAACTTTGGTGGAATGGTCCTTGGATGGCCCCCTTCCAACAATGTGTCCGGTGATCCC
This sequence comes from Bathymodiolus septemdierum, assembly GCA_963383655.1. NCBI lineage: Eukaryota > Metazoa > Mollusca > Bivalvia > Mytilida > Modiolidae > Bathymodiolus > Bathymodiolus septemdierum. The sequence continues at coordinate 37,272,548 of OY726531.1, forward strand.
GACTTCCAACCAAGAAATCTGTCAAGCTTAAAATAGAAAAAAGGGGTGATGAAATTAAAACAAAAATCTTCTCCTCTGAAACTACTAAGCCAATCTCAACCAAACTTTGCTGAGATGATCCTTGGGTGGTCCCCTTCCAAATGTGTGTCCAGCATTTCAGACCTCCGACGAAGATGCCCGCCACAGCTGAACTTAATTTAACATAGAACCCTATGGGAAATTCCCATAAAAATCTTCTTGTCTGAAACCATTTGCTCAATAAGAACTAAATTTTGATGAAATAGTCATTGGATGTTATAGAGCATGCTAACGCCAGACTAACAATAAAAGAGGCAACAGAACCACCAACCTTTGGCAGGTAACTGACCAATCCTATAATTACATACACTCGAGTACACATTTTTGCTATGCACAAAGCAGGGATTGAACTATTACCATAGAGGTTATTGACTGATGGTCAACAGTAGTCGTATTTAAACTAGCAACTTAGATTACTCGGCCACTTAGGCCCCCACTAGCCGTTTATATGCACAATTTCATTAGAATCCTTGAACACAGCAGTTTTATAGGAATTAGCTTGTACAGTACATAGGTGCATTTTTTTTTATTCAAATGCTTTTGAAAAAAAACCCCAATGGTTTCAGGCGTTTATTTCATATTCCAATAAGGTAAAAATAAGTTTCAAATGTACACACATAAAATAAAAATTCAACCAAATAATGTTTGCATAAATTATTGCATAAACAAGACTTGATTCTCAAAATCTGTGTCCCCCAAAAAAGGTGAGTCCCCCAGACCAAAAAGTTGCAGATTATTGTTTCTTATAACAAAAATAGTCTAATCCTCGCCAGCTTCACATTCTTTTTTTTTAAATCTGAAATTTTCTGCTCATCATAAGCTAGTTATTTCATTAAAAACAAGAATTAATTCTCAAAATCCGGCCATAATTTTCAAAGAAAACTAGAATTGTTTCAGAGGATTAAAACCCATGTCTCCCATTCATAAAACTCTCAAGTAAAATATTTGACCTCAAGGTCAAAGGTCAAGGTCAAACTGTGATCATTATACAACCACATACCAAATATCATTAACCTATCTAAAAATGAAAAAAGTTATTGCCCAGACACAAACACACTTAAAAAATATCAATCATTTGACCTTAAAGTCAAAGGTCAAACTGAGGTCACAATGGAACACGACACACCGTCTCATGGTTATACACGGTACACCTACATACCAAATATCATTAATCTATCGTAAAAGACGAAAAGGTTATGACTCGGACCTAAAGGTAAAAGGTCAAAGACAAAATGTGGTCATGTTCGTACATGACACACCCTCTCATGATTATACACCTACATACCAAATATCATTGACCTATCTGAAGAGACAAACAAGTTATGGCCCGACAGTAAATTTGCAAATCCATTCAGATTGAACAAAGAGTTAACTCCCTTTTTGTCTATTTTCTTGTATAATTTTACGTATATCTTTTTTATTTGGAATGTGACCCACCAATTTTTGAATTTTATCTTTATAAGAAACATTTGAACCATTCAATGGAGAACATTCACCCAAATTTACTCAACAGGTGTCGCTCGAGTACCAACGGTGGTCAGCGGGGCGTTTTATTATCGCTTAGACGTTTGTACCGGGCTATGTAAACTATAATTAGCATTTTACATATATACAAGTCAAACCTCGTTCCCTCGAACTCGGATGGGTCGAATACCATGGATGGCTCGAACTTATTTGAAAGTCCCGCCAATTTTCCATATATTTTTAAGCTAAAAAAAATCTTTCGCTCGAACACTGATACTTCGAACAGTCGAACTTAGTAAATGGTCCCATCAATAATAGAGAATCATAATAAAATCACGAGTTTTACCATATCAAACTCGAACATCGCAATTTAATTGACAGATGTACGTTGAATGTGCTTACATACAAATGTACATATATATATGATTAATCAATCTACTGGCTTGATAAATACACTTCATTATAAAATAGCGGGGTTATGTTACTTAAAATCATTTAATCCACGTCATCTCTTGTGTGTGCTACAATAAGATATCATCAATTATGAGTGCCTATTGTCGAGTATGTTTTACTATTAAAGCGGAAAAAACATTTCCTGGTTTATTGTTGAAAACAAGGAAGATTTACTAATATATTTGAGACTTAAATCACTTATTTTTCACAATTTTTTCACATTCGCAGCTAAGTTGATAAAAAAAACATGCTAATATTCACATATGAATTTGTAAAGATGCGCTTCAACTTGGAAACGGAGAACCTCATATGCGCTTTCCCCCTCCTAGAAACCCGGACAACCACTATCAATAGGACAGGCAAGCAAGAGAAACGACTGATGAAAATGACCCAAGGTCTAAAAAACAGAAACTTAATTTTTCAGAAATAAAATGTTTGTGGTATCAAGTCAAAACTTTTATTACTTAAATTTATACAGTTAATTACAACACATGACATACAGTATGTATTTTTATAGAGACAAAAACTGACAAATATGACATTTTAAATATCCCAGATGGTTTTAGCTATGTTGCAAAAAATAGAAAAATATTTAAGCATAAATCTGGAGGTATTGTTGTTGTATATAAAAAAATCTTATTAAATTTATTAATATTAAATTTAAATTTAAGTATTTAATAATGACCTTTTATTGGGATGTGTATACACCCTACCTGAAAACTCTCTATATTCGTCAATAAATACATTTTTAGATATTGAAAATGAATTAGTAAATTTTATAGAAAAAACATGAAATGTGCACTTGTTGGAGATTTTAATGCTAAAACTGGGTTTTTTTGAAGATTTTTTTTAGAACCAGATGAAACTTTTTTAATGTTATGGATGTAAATGTAGAAGATGGCCTATTTAGATATCATATTGCTATGACTACCAAGTTTTACTTGATAATAATATTTCCTTAAAAAGATATACTCAGTGTGAATGCAGACCAAATAATTTTGGACGAAAACTTTTAGAAATGTGTAAGTCTGCTTTGGCTATATTTGAAAAGTATTGTCATCATTGGAAATTGAAGGTTAACTTGCAAAAGACTAAAGTAATACTATTTTGTAAAAGAAAATAAAAAAATCAACCTATTTTTAAGCTATGTGGAGAGAATTTACAAATTGAAGACTCTTATTCATATCTAGGTGTTATATTTAATTATAACGGCTCTTTTGTGAAGGCAAGAGCTAAATTGATGGATCAAGCTCGCAAAGCTTTATATTGTTTGTATAGAAAATTGAGAAATATATCGATTCCAATAGATTTACAATTTAAATTGTTTGATACACTTATACTTCCAATGCTTACTTATGGCTCTGAAATATGGGGTTATGAGAACACTAAGCAACTAGAAAAACTTCATCTTCAGTTCTGTAGAAATATTTTAGGTGTTAGAACCACTACTCCAAATTTTATGACATACGGAGAACTTGGTAGAACAACTATAGATATATTATGTATAAAATTAAGGATTGTAAATTTTTGGAATAAAACTTATTTCAAACAAGAAGAAACTTAGTTGTATTTTATATAAGATTATGTTTAATTTGAGTATTATTGATAATGTTCAATTTAAGTGGCTAAATTTTATTAAATACATTTTTGAGAAAACTGGGCTTAATTATCTATGGAACCAACAACAGCCAGTTCATTCAGTGCAACTAAAATTTATTGTTAAGCAAAATCTGACTGATCAATATATTCAAAACTGGTTTAACCAAATTGAGAACTCTTCTAGAGGAGAATTTTATGGCATATTTAAAAATGAATTTAATTTAGATAAATACTTATTAAAATTATTACCACATGAGAGAAACATGATAACAAAGCTTAGATGCAATAACATTAAGCTTCCAATAGAAACTGGAAGATGGCCGAATACTCCCAGAGAAGAACGTATTGTCATCTGTGTAATGTTGGTTTAGGTACTGAATTTCATTTTTTATTTGAATGTATCTCTGCTGATGTACAAAGGCATAGATGTAAATTTATTCCAATTTATTATACTAGATATGCAAACATGTACAAAATGAAAGGCCTGTTATCTTTGTGTAATGTTAAGGTTCTGAAAAAATTGTCTTATTTATATCTAAATTTAAATCGGTAGGAAAACATCTAAAATCGGTAGGCGGTAGAAGACTTAAAAAATCGGTAGACTACCGCGTAAATCGGTAGAGTTGGCATGTATGTTATCCAACAATAATTATTTTGTATTTGTATAGCAATATTTCTCAAGTTAACAACAAATGCATCATAAGTTGTAACCATCTTACTAAATTACTAAAGTGATCACGTCATTACGTTGAAATAAGACAAGGACAACGTTGCAATCATATCTAGGTCACGGGCACCTGTTACTAACTGTGAATGCGAATATAACATAAAATTTAATACATTCTTATTATTTTTTTCTTATGTTCTCCATGAGCAAAAATCAATATTTTCAATAATTTTGTAATTAGTAAATACGCATAGCATACGTACAATAAATGTAGAATGAGGAAACTATAGTACACGTGCACGTACGTTGTTAAACAAAGTTTGATATTTGTTCACATTGATTGTTTGTATTTCCCTTTTTAAAAGATTTTCGTGTTGGTTTCCTAGTTTTGTGTATCTGATTTTCTACTTTCATGGTAAATAATCGTTTATTAATGGTTAGAATCAAATAATTTCGATCAATTTCACATACATTAATTATTCTTGGCGAATTGTATGTACTGTTCTGTTCCGGATTCCAACCACAGTGGCTTGTCTTTAAGATATATAACTTTATTAATAAAAAATATGCACTCCTATATCATTTTAAAGATATATATATTATAGAAAAAAATAACTAAGCGTGTTGGTGATATAGCTGAAAAATTGCCGTAAACAACAATTATTCACTGATCCCCAACATAATGTTAAAAACATATTCTGTCTCAAACATAAATATCTACATTTATTAATCTACTATTTAAGTGTTTATTTTCGAAGGGGTGTTACTTTTGCAATTTTTAGTCAGACTGTTCGTGTGGTCTCTAATTTTACGAAAATTGAAAAAAAGCAAAATTAAAAATTTTACGTTTTCAGCTTTATCTTAAGCATCAAACATTCTGAAGATTTTGATAAAAAAAAATTCAAACGTGAATACCTGGGTCGTATTATAGATAATGTTTGATATTATCCCATTTTATTTTCATCAACAGTCATGTGTCGATTTTATTTTTCATCAACAGTCGCTTGACTATTATTAATTGGTAATAATACTAATGCGATTTCTATGTGATAAAGTTTGTCAGTGACTTGCGGCAGGTCGGTGGTTTTTTCAGGGAACTCCGGTTTCCTCCACCACGGGCCGAATAAAGCTGACCGTCACGAAACAAGAAGTGTACTGTTTCATTTCAACGGTAATACAAGCTATTTAACAACCTCTACACTAAATACAAAATATATTTGGGCGGTGTTAATTAAATTACATGATAGTGCTGCATATGATGATAAAAGAAAATCATATGAATGGTTAAAGCACCAAGCATTAAAATGCAACTTATCTCTTTGAAGGTTTACTTTTTAAGGAATCAATCTTATCGGGACAAATCCGAGAATCAGAAGCAATAATTAAACTGTTGAACTTTCTTGCATAACTTAGGTTCTTGAAATGCGGACACGTATTATACCAGTGATTGTTGTTGTTTAACGCCAATTCAGCAATTTTTCACCTATATCATGGCGAGAACAAGTTAATTTTCAATGAGATGATGATGAGGTCCGCTTTGTACTAGAACAACCTGCTGAGTTGGATTTTCATAGTGCTAGATCACTAAAACAACAGTCCGCGGATACACATGTCGACCCACTCGGACACATTATCCTGATTCCGAGTCGACCAGTCTTTGCTCTTTCTCCTTAATGCTGCGTGCTTACCAGAGAAGCAACAAATATCAATTTGTATAGTCTTTGGTATGACCCGATTGGGGCTCGAACCCACGATCTACCGCAATCGAGGTGAGCACTCTAACCATTACGCCTCCGATGCGGTTCGCATTATACGAAGCTGCATGGACGCGGACGAGACATACATTCATGTCATTAAGGGGACGACCATTTAACTTTTAGGATGTTTTTTTCTGAAAAAAAATATATATTAATTATGTGATGAAATTTTAAAGAAACAAAATAAATGTACACGACGAAAGATGCAAAAATATCATTAATCCGGCTCTACAGTTCTCAACGAGAAATTTATGATACAAATTTGAAGGGAAATTACTGGGTTTTTTTTTTGTTCAAAAAATAAAAATCTGATTTTTGTTTCCTGTGAAAAAATATATCGCTGTGGGGGAAATGTTTTGTAGATCAGTGATTGTCCTTTTTCTTTTGACCATTGTATTGCCTGCCCTTGCGCTTGGGGATCTTAAAACTCTTCTTGCATTGTTTTTGAAGCAAAAGTGAGTACGCACATGTACATGGTTAGACCCTATACAGTGAAACAAATACGTGTACAATTCTCAATGAGGTTTAATTTAATCTGAAAACTCGTGTGCAATTTATGTTATTAGACAATAATTCTTATATGATTTACATAATTAGAAATCCTATACTCTGATTGGGTATAAGCGCTTATGGAGGCGGGGTTTTGTCAGTTTATTTTTCGATAGACGATGTTCACCGGACTACTTTTTTCGTAATGTAAACAAAATGGCGGCTTGGATTCCCGATAATAAAAAAAGATAAAAGAAACAATGTTTATTGTTAATAATCGACAATTTTTGTTAGATATGAAAATAAAAAAATAAATGCCAATGAAAAAAAAAGCTTGTATTGTTGACATAAAAAAAATCCGGAAAAAATACTTAAGACAACCATCTATCGACTTTGACTTTTGTAATATATCGTCATCCTGTGACGTTGTTTACAAGGGACGCTGATTGACACAAGCTGGGTACTGATTTATTTTACGCTTTTGTGGGCATTTTACTTGTTTGAGCAGCTAAATGCAAAATGACATCAAATTGGAAAATATCAGTAACTTAATTACATCACGGTCTAGTTATCAATGTAGGAAAACAAGGTTAGTTCATTTTGTTATTCATGGCCGACACACATCAATGGAATGTATGTGTGCGTACTGGGGATCTCCAAAGGTAAATTTTCAAAACAAATGAAAAAAAAAGTTAGTTACAGAATTATAAGGATTAAACGCATTTTTTCCGAAGTTTATTTATGTATAACCTTTACCAATTCACTCACAAACAAATAAAAGTCCTCAATTTTTCGGAATTTATTGATGTATAACCTGGACCAAGTCACTCACAAACTTACATAAAAGTCCTTCGGACTTTTATTTGCTTGTGAGTGAATTGGTCCAGGTTATACATAAATAAACTCCGGAAAAAATGCGTTTAATCCTATAACAAATGAAGTTAAACAAAAACTCGTGTGCAATTTTACGTCATTAGACACCAAATGAAGTTAAAAAGAACCACGTACATGCAATTTTACATTGCCATTGCAGACATTGGGCCCTATAGCCTATGGTTGTTACCGGTCACTGTGAAATAAACTAGAAAAAAGGTATTGGAAATATCAAATTAAAATCTATTATGTTCACTTCCGTCCTCTCTATAGGCAGTGCCTACCGTCATATTACGCAACGTTTCAGATCAAGGACACCACGTAGGTAATGATACAAGCGTTTTCCTAACCATCGCTGGTACAGCGACGCCACCAGGGGGGGTGGCTGAATGGATTAGAAATGGGGTTCACCTACGATTTTTACGCTAATAGGTGGCGCATGTGTTCCATCAGTAGTTACTTTCGGAACTCCTCGGCTAGCATCAATAACGTAACTAATGTAAACTACGATATAGATTTACAAAAAATGTATATGTATTCGTGTAAAATGCCACAAATGTTGTGTTTAGCAAGATGAGAGTAGCTATCAAGAAGACTGACCATGCGACGAGAGGTCCGTGGACGCCAGGGAAATACGACGTGGTTTGCCCGGCACATATAATGACATTTCAAGGACATCGGCTTCTCAGAGTGTCGGGATTATTATGTTAGTTTTCTTCCAGTGTTGATTGAATAACAAGTTTACATGACTTTTACTTAAGGAATGGCTCCTCTAAGCATAGTGTTCAATATATTTAATAAGACATATAGCACTAACCATTTTACTACTGAGGGGGGGGGGGGGGGGTGGGGGGGGGGGGGGGGGGGGTTTAGAATAAAAATCGTTTATTTTCCACTATGTCCAAATTTTAAAGTAGACCTGAATACACTTCGGCCCTAAAAAAATATTGCTTGTTTAGGTTAACTCGACCCTACCTAAAATTTAGTGCCTATAATCCTAGCTATTTTATTAGTTTTTCTCAACAAGCACAGTCTTGGAACATCTGCATGCCCAATATATCCATTGATGCAAAAAAAAAAAATCCTGGTCACCTTTACCTTTTCACAGGGTTACCGGTAACCCTAAACACACAATTACTTTTTTAGGTCTCGTATGCATGTATCTTTTACCTCATGTATGTATAAAAAATATTTTTGATCTATCTGATGCTTGAACAAAAATTGGATTCTCTACTGACAGACATAAACAATCCGATGCCCCCCTCCCTCCTTCACTAATACAATTGTTGGTATCTAATAAAGAAAACAAGTGAGTGGGAAGACATGTCACTCCACTCAGGCACATTAATTAATATTCCGATTCCTAGCCGACCAGTCTTTGTTCTTACTTGCATGCTTTAATAGCAGAGAAGCAACAAATACCAATTTTATAGTCTTTGGTTTGACCAGACTGGGGCTCTATCCCATGGATTTAACACATTCACGGAGAGAATGCTAACAATTACACCACCGATGAGATAGGAAACCATTTTGTCTACAGACCAATAACATAATACCACCACAACAAAATTTCTGTGGTCGTATAAAAATCACACTGAAAAAGGAGCAGTCCTTCAAAACTTTCATTAAGCAAGGGACGTGTGCCCAAGTTGCTTAGTTGAAGTTAGTTAATACAGTCAATATCATCAAAAACACATTAAAAAGATCATAGATTAGCTTCCAGTCAGATTTGAACTGACATCTTTTCAACTTTATTGAAATGTACTACCTTGTACTATAGAAGCCATAATGATTGTAATGTTACACAAAGTACACATACAGATAAATAAACCACTCAAACAAGTACTTCAAAAGCATCTTGTACAAAGGACTGTATTTAAGACATATTATTAACTACAGATGTACATGTATTTTAATCTTCACCATAGGATAGTTAAATGTTTAAATTGTGTATTTATTGACACTGATTACATCAAGTAATAGTATTCATTAAAATATTGTTAATGTTTTCGTGATTCATGAAAGCTTTTTTTTTCTCTAGTTACTGTTAGTGGCGACTAGCCCCTTCTCTTAAATAGTCTTAAACTTAAAGGATCAATATATTACTTTAATAACAATATATGATATAAATATACAAGTATAATCTGACAAAAAGGCAAATATTTAATGGCTGACAAAAAACTACGAATACCAAGAAAACTGAAGACTGAGACGCACAAACAACTAAAAATCCGGACTGACATGAACTCAGATGCTCCATATGAGTCTGCAGTTCGAACTTCACTAATACCACTTCATGGGCGAAAGAGCTGGGGGCAATTGCCCTCCTTACTTTTAAAAATTGAGGGAGGGAGGGCAAAATAGTTTTGCCCCCCTTTTTGGCATTAAATTTAAGGAAAAAAAATTGTTTTACTTTAGTATGGAAGCATATATTGTCCATTTAGCCAAGAGTATAGGGATATTTTGACAAGGGTATTCTTTGAAACCATAGTGACTTTTCTTTTTATTGCTGCACAGTTTTGAAAATATACCAAACAAATAAGGAATACATTGTTTGTACAAATTTCATAAAGATGTATACCGAATGCAATGAGCATCATTTAAATTAGTATATTTATTGAGGTAATTACACATGATTGTGTATTTATATTTCAAAGATAAAAAAAATTGTGAAAATTCACAGGTACTTGTGGACAGGACCCTATGTTGCTCCCTTTTTTTTTTAAGATGTAGTGTCCACAAATTCAAAACTATAATTAGGGACCGACCATTTAACTTGAAGGAGGGGGGGCATGGTTTTTTCCTAAATGTCCCCCCTTTTTTTGTGTCCTTACTCCGGCATTTTTTTTTCTCTCCATGAACTCCTTTCTCAAACCCCTTTCTCCCTATTTTCCTTTACACTGTTCCGCTTTAGATTGAACGTGAGGCAAGGGAAGAAAAGATGTGTTTATACAGTATATCACCAAATTTACCAAAGTACAGTCACATTTTAGTTTAAAAAATCTGGAGTTGGTAAAATCAAACTCGGCTAACGGGATTATAAGAACCCCGGACTGACTTACATTCGTATAAAGGAAGTGTTTTACGATCATGATCATTGCCCTTTTGTAAACATTTACTGTAGGGCTTCATACGATGGTTAGTTTTTGCCATCTGCCGCATCGAAACAATACTATAAGATTGATATTTTTTTATCAATGTGTGACGTAAAAGTGTTTTTTACATTTACATTCACTGAATATGGTACTGTTTTGACAACTATTCCACCTATTTTGTTCCTGTATTTAAATACTGTTATAGTGACAGCCGGAGACTTTGAACCGTAATGAGAGCGGGAGGTTTGGCGCTTTAAAATCTGATTCAACCCACCATTTCTTTAGAAATGCCTGTACCAAGTCAGGGTCATTACGGTTTTCCGGTTGTTGACTGATTTTGTCTGTTTATATAATTATGAGTTTTGACTTTCCCTTTGTAAGATTGTTCGGAGTTCGGTAATTTTGTTATTACCCTTATTGATTGATTTTTGATTTTTGGTGTTTTAACGCCACTTTCAACAATATTTCAGCTATATCATGGCGACCAGCTTTAGTGGTGGAGGAAGCCGGAATACCCGGAGAGAAGCACCGACCATGAGCAAGCAACTGGTAAACTTTATCACTTGCGGCTGCGAGTCGAGTGGACCCTTTTTTGTAATTTACAAAACTGGGTGCGAACCCACGCCGTATTGGTGATAGGCTTGTACGAGTTGTTAGATCCAACGACCTAACGCATTGAGCAACCTCAAGACAACAATACTCTGAGGACCAATACTTCCGATCACTTCCTGCAATTTTCATCTTTTCGTCACAAAAATATGCCTCGCCTCGTCTAGCGAAAGGATGATGAATGCTATCGTCTTTTCATCCCACAGATTTGCGTTTTGGCTTTTTTTTTTTTTTTTCCTGTAGGACAATGAAAATAAATTAGACATTTACTGCTTGCTCTCCTTTCGCCTCGAAAAAAATAAACCTCAAATTTCTTTTCGTTATAAGGTCGTAAAGGTATCTTTAAAAGGCGTATAAATACGTTTCATAGAATTCATTTATTGGTAAGAATATTATATAATTTTTTGTCATGCAGACTATAGCCGTTCTCTTTCATTTATTTCATTCTCCGGTTGCGTTGCCCTTTCATCCAATCCAAGGAAAACCGCGAGAAAGACTCCACGACGTTTTACCTATTAAAATACATTGTAGGGTAATTTGGCGCCGAAATTGACGATGTCTAGATTAGTCATGAAAAATGCACGGTTTTTGTTCTGTAGCTAAAAAACAAGACATGTACCCCTTACTTTATGTTAAAATTCTAAATAAAATCATTGCGAGAATATCATGACAAAATATTAAGAAAATATCAATTGGCATTTTTTTTCTACATGCAAATTTATTCATGAAGAAACCACTAAATAATCCATATTCCACAAATAAGTAGAATTTTTGGACTACTTAATATATTATTGGCAATGTACATGTTCATCATCTTTGAACGAAATTATCATAGGAAGCTATTGCAAAAAACCGGATGCAATTATCTTTTACCGTTTTGAAATTGTGATATTTTCTTTACCGCTATAAAAATCCGTATTTTAAAAATTTGTCGAAAAATGTTCGAAATTCGATCGTAAATATCTCGAAAATTAAGTCACGAAGGTATATTTTTCTTTGCATATTTGGAAAGAGCATATCGAAATTGACCAAATCACGAATTTTCATGAAAAAATCAATTGGCAACCCCTACTGTATCGTATTCCCTTAAGGCATGGCCTACGTGACCAAAATCACTTTTACACACGTCTGAAACGTGACGTCTCGCAATTATCGATTAACGCTTCCTTTTTCAAATTTCCATTAACCAGAACTTGGCAGAAGCAGACGTGAAATTTGAATTGGTAAAATTTTGTTAGATTTTCTTCATTTTATATGCAATTAACGACATTTTGCTGAACACAGTTAAGAACAACATTGTTGCGTGTTTGTGCAATGCATTTTATACGAATTTATCTCTGGAACACAACAATACAATACAAATATTTTATTTCCAATTAAGGAGCCCTTTCGGGCAGAACAATTAACAAACAATTTAATACAATGATTATGGATTGATTACATTGATAGGAAGATGACAACATTTTATGAAACAAGACATCATTTGACTTGTGTAGTCCTATCACATACGTATACCCGTAGTACCTCGGGTGGCGATATTTACTGTTTGTTTTCTATTTGCTGCCTCCGCATGAAATAAAAAATGAAAAAATCCCAATGCAAACGTAAAATATGAACATGGAATGTGAAGTCGTATGTTATATAGGACTATTGACTTGTTCGCATTCAAACGTCCACGTGGTTCACAGGGACTTGCTCCCCGCCTTTCGTTACCAATAATTTTAACCCTACTATCAATGATTATTGATAACGAAAAGGCCGGGAGCAAGTACACACATAATCTTGATAATTAATGTAATGATATGTATTTGCTTTGTACTGATTTGAACACTCTCACTCTGTAACATTTATTAGTTTAGAGAATAAAGTTATATACACAAACAGTCATCTGTCAAAAGTATTCGGAAATGTAAAAAAAATCCCTAGATATAATCAACCAAAACCATATTTTTAATTTTTTTTATTGTGAAGTCATTTCTAGATAAATTTTAACATATTTTACACCAAAACATTCGGAATTGTCTATATTTTGTTTGTTTATTTGCTCATTGTGTTTATATGAGTGGTTTTTATTGGTACATAATTTTTCCATGATTTTTATTTTTAGGATTTATTTTTAGTTGAAATATATAGGAAAATCAGTCAATTTTTATTTGTTGTGTTTAAATTATGTACAAATAAAAATCACTCATAACTACATAATGAGTAAATAAACAATCAAAATATTGACAATTCCGAATGTTTTGGTGTAACATTTGTTAAAATCTATCCAGAAATGACTTCATAATAATTTTTTGAAAAAATATGGTTTTGGTTGATTATATAGGGATATTTTTTTTACATTTCCGAATACTTTTGACAGGTGACTGTGTTGTTTGTATATATCGTGTAAAAAGCAATATTGACTTTCCGTTACAAGTAATTTATTTTTGCTTTACATCAAAGTATTAAGTTTGAAGTCTAAGAAATGTTTATAATGTCATTAATGAGGTGTAGAGGACGACCATTTAAAAAGGCATTAGCTACGATTTTGACCAAAAAAATTATATGTTTTGGAAATTGGTAAATAGCTTTAAAATGATGAAATAAAGGTAAATATTTCACATTAAACAACTTATCGTACCACTTTTCGCCTTTTGAAAACGAAAATTACCATCGATTAGTTATTTCCTTGCAAGCAAATAATTTGACCTCGCTTTCTCCGTATGCAAGTGACGGGTAAAAACGAATAATTTGTATTTTGTCGCTTATTAACTGCAAACTTGCATGGTTCTTTATCCGTAATTAACGCCGACTAAAAGCAGATTCACAGAAAATATGAAATAAGTGCATTGTTGTATTGATTTAATGACGATTTGGCAAACTCCGTAAACAATGTCGATAATTAATAAGATGGCGTCCATTTCTCACAACACGAGCCGTTGCACATTTTTTCACCGATGCGCGTACATTTCATAACATTTATAAGTTACAGAAACACGTTATATTAAGGCATCAATCATATCTGATAGTTGTTATGGGTAACACAAATTTACGATTTTGGCAGATAATGCCCCATTAATATTTAGGGGATGTCTGTCTTTTTTTTCCACACCAGAAATATTTTTGACACGAAACAAGAATTTATTTTTATTAAATTAAATTTAAATGTTATTTTTATTCAAATTTAAAAAAAAAATGTGCATCTTTCAGGTCACTATATTTTTTCTATTAAATTCGAGGCTTTTTTTTTACAAACAAAAATATACCCCACTCTCCAAAAGTTAAATGGTCAAATATCGAATATAGTATTAAATAAAAAAAAATTCCGAGAGGTAAGAGACAAGAATAAAGTCATCAATGTATACACAAAATTCCTGAATTGTGGACATTTGTTTGATCCTTTTGTACTTGACAAAATGTGGTTACTGTTCAAAGAAGAGTTTGAAGATACCAAAGGGGTAATCGGAATCCGTATATTGAAGAACAGACAACACAATGGCCAAAAGAAAATGGACTACACACCAAACCTCGCAATTCCAAGCAATGCAAGTTTGAACCCATTTGAGACCCCGAAGCCCATTGCACACCTCGCTAGATTTGCATAGTGCTCTGCATTTAAATCATGGACATAGTAGGGCATTCCCAGCACTTTGCCTTTGGTAAGTGGGTGAGAAAAAAAGGGGGGTGGGGAAAGAGGGACTACTTCACTTGTTATGGCAGAAATTTAATTAGCAACAGTATTTTCAGCCATGAAAGCAAAACCAAAATGTTAAGTTGCCAGCCTCTGTTTTTTTTGTTTTTATTTATTTACGTGTTATTTTTGCAAGCTAATGACCCCCCCCCCCCCCCCCAAGCACACACACACACACCTTCCGATTCTTAGCTAAAGCTTGATCTTCGCATTTGTAACCCTTTGCTACTCCACTGCATATGCATAATGCACAGAAAACATCGGATTGGACGAATAGCAGTCGAGCTATCAGAGATTTAAAAAGTCGATATTTCAAGATTATAATGTTGATATTTTTTTTTTATTAAAAATGTTAAGATTGTTTTTTATGAATAATCAATGTCATAATATTTCTACTTGCAGATCCATCATGGGATCAAGAATACCACCATCTTCTAAGATAAACTGTGAAATACACACAGACGTCCAGATTGGTTATTTCTGTAGTCAACATGATGTTGTATGCTGTAGAGCTTGTCTTTCTGATAGTCATAGATCTTGTGAGTCTGTTTTACCTTTAGACTCGGCTTCAAAGGACGTCAAAAATTCATCTTTACTTTCCGATACGTTAGAAGAACAAGATTATATGACTGAAACATTGTCGAAAATGTCAGAGAATCGAGACGAGAATCGAAAATTACTGAAACAGAAGAAGTCATTGATAATAAAACAAATCAGTGCAGCTAAATCAAAAGTTCCAAGATATCTAGATGACATTGAAGAAAGATTAATAACAGAAGTAGCGTCTATACAGGAAAAAAATGAGGAGAAAATAAACAGTGAAAAACATGAAATTTGTCAATTAACATCGATTTTAAAAGACAATAAACAAGAACTAGAATTCCTAAAAGACCACGGCTCTAATAATCAGCTATTTTTAACTTTACGAAAACAAATAACAATCATCCAGAAAACAGACAAGAAGATTCATGACATGTCGTCTGCTATTAATGAAATTGACATGGAGTTTGAAGAAATTAAGAATGTCAACATTGAAACAATCGGATCATTGTCACAAATTACCCGACCATGTCCTATTAAATATAAATCAATGAAAGCACAACATCAACAGGTAGAAGTCGATAGAAGACAAACATTGACCGAATTCATCAAAGAATGTCAAGTTGAATTGAAACGTGGCAAACCATACAGGTTAACAGACATAGCTGTCACTTCTGACAACAAATTACTACTTTGTAATGGTGAGTCATCTCATGAGAAGGTATATATATACAAGGATTGCAAAACCTATGAAGATGAAATATCGTTTACCAGTGAACCTTGGTGTATTACTGTAGTACCATGTACAGATAAAGCAGTAGTTACTCTTCTAGAGGAGTTATCCATACAATTTATCAACACTACTAACAATACAAAGGACAACAAGATAAAGATAGGAGGAGTGTGTTGGGGTGTCACTGCTGTAAAGGACAAAATTTACATCGGTGGATATAATAAAGTTATAATATTAAATACAGATGGATCTCGTGTAAGAGAGATAACAACTGATGGTGATATTAATTACAACTTATTGTATAATGAAAGGAATGATCAGTTGTTGTTAAGACAGGAGGGGAGATTGTGTTGTATCAATTTAGATGGCCACGTTATATATAGATACGACATATCAGGATATGAAGGACTGGCTGTGGATCAACAAGGTCATATATACATTAGTGGACGTGATTCACACGACATACACAGGTTGTCACCAGATGGAACATTACGTGATATAGTATTAAGTAAACATGATGGTGTTGACGGACCATGTAGTATAACATTTAACAATGACTTTACAAAACTGTTCATTATAAATAGATATGGTAAGTCTGTATTAGTTTATAGTTGTAAATGAAAGATTTTATATTTTGTTGATGAAGGATTTTTATATTTTTTGTAAATGAAGGATTTTTATATTTTTTTGTAAATGAAGGATTTTTATATTTTTTTGTAAATGAAGGATTTTTATATTTTTTTGTAAATGAAGGATTTTTATATTTTTTTGTAAATGAAGGATTTTTATATTTTTTTGTAAATGAAGGATTTTATATTTTGTAGATGAAGGATTTTTATATTTTTTTGTAAATGAAGGATTTTTATATTTTTTGTAAATGAAGGATTTTTATATTTTTTGTAAATGAAGGATTTTTATATTTTGAGGACATGAATGATATTGACAAGTCACATTTTTTATTTCCAATTAAGGAGCCCTTTCCGGCAGAACAATTAACAAAGAATTTAATACAATGATTATGGATTGATTACATTGATTGGAAGATGACAACATTTTATGAAACAAACAAATCAAAATTTAATCATACAAACCATGTGATATATATAACATTTAACAATGACTTACAAAACTGTTAATTATCAGTAGAAATAAGACTATTAGTTTATATTTTGTAGATGAAGGATTGTTATATTTTGTAAATAAAATATGTTTTGTTTATTTTGTGGACAAGATGTTATTGACAAGTCACAAACCACTGATATAATATT
The DNA here is from genome assembly GCA_963383655.1 of Bathymodiolus septemdierum. Taxonomy (NCBI): domain Eukaryota; kingdom Metazoa; phylum Mollusca; class Bivalvia; order Mytilida; family Modiolidae; genus Bathymodiolus; species Bathymodiolus septemdierum. Next base: position 37,289,846 of record OY726531.1, read on the forward strand.
TATCAATGACTTACAAAACTGTTAATTATAAGTAGAAATAATTCTATATTAATTAGTTGATAGCTTTAAATGAAGATTGTTTTTTACTTTGATAACAATATGTTTCCTCATGTGTATGTACTGTAGATAGAAGTAGTAAAATATAGATCTAATTAATTACACTGGATAATTTTAATTTGAATTGCATTAATTATTGGAGTATAAAGTATGCTAATTAAAGGATTATAAGTTATTGCTAACATTGTACATTTTGAGGTGAAGCTTGGAACTTTTGCTCATTTACATTGAAGTACCTGTACCAAGCCACCAAAATACTAGTAGTTGATTTGGGAATTGTTCCCAAAGTGTGGTGTTGTTTTTTTTTTACATTTTATCACAACATTTGGATCATTTACAACAGTTGGACAATTTAGAACATTCCGCTCATTTATATAGACGATTAACAACCGTTGGATGTTTCACAACATTTGGACAATTTACAACAATTTGGTCATGTACAACATTTGAACTATTTAGATTAACAATAGTGTGATCATTTGGACCATTCACAACATTTGGACAATTTACAACATTTGAACTATTAACAATATTTGGACCATTCACAACCGTTGGACTATTAACAATATTGTGATCATTTAAAACATTTGGATCATTCACAATATTTGGACAATTTACAACATTTGGATCATTACAATATTTGGACAATGTATAACATGTTTTTATAGAATATTGCATACATACAATTTATATATAAAGTATAACCTGTACAATGTGTCTATTTGTAGCATATCAAATACACATTTATTATAAGTCCAATACATAACAGATATATCATGGCCATCGGAAACACGCACATTTTTTTTTGGCCTAAAATTAAATAAAAATTAAATTCTAGATAATATAAATTAAGGGTTTATGGTATTTAACGCCACTTTCAACAATATTTTAATTATATCGTGGCGATCAGTTTTATTGCTGACAGAGTTCCCAGAGAAAACAACAGACCTGTCGCAAGTCACTGAAAAACTTTATCACATAATGTTGTATCGAGTACACCTTGGCATAAATTACTTGCTGTTCCATATAATGTTCATCCTTAACAGCTTAACCTCATATTTTGCCTTATTAATAAAATGAGGGAAATTACATTTTACAAGACATTATCAATACCGAGATGACTATGATGGTTTGATATTAAATCAGTGCCTATCACCACTAAAGTTGTGCGTTCGATTCCTGCTTTTGGCGAGGTGACCGTGTACTCGATACATCTTTATCATGTTTATGTTATCAAGTTTTAGAGATTTATTGCAGATCAGTGGTTTTATCAATAATCCGGTTTCCTTTACCATATTGAACCACCATCTCATAGGTAACATATTGCTACAAGTGATGTTAAGCACTAATTAATCAAGCAATTTTAAATTAATAATGATCTTATGTGTATAAATTGTTAATGGTGGTTGTTAGTTAAACCTGATCATTCAGAAACAACACACACAAGGTTTACAATTTGTACACGCATAGAGAAAAAAACATAGCAATTTTCTTAATCACCTGGCGTCTGTTGTCCGTTTGTCATTTTCGTCAACACTTTATCTAACCTAATTATAAAGAATCATGGAAGTTTTCGCTCACATTAACCTCTCTTTGTCATTGATGGCCTTTTCCAATTTTAATGTTCTAATCAAAATTGCTGACACAGAATGAACCACACTATATTTACATTCTCACTTTTCAAATGTCTGGATTGATGCGAATCAACACTGAAATAAGATCCTGATTGACTCCCATGTCAAATATAAACTTTAGTACATTGTAAGAATATTTCTTCTTGCATCAAGTTTTTAGCTCACCTTGCCAATGGAAATGTCAGCTTTTGCCATCACTTGGCATCTGTCGTCCGTTAACTTTTCATATTTTAATGTTCTCCAAAACCGCTTGTCCAAATGAACAGAAACTTAGTAGCTATAGGAATCATCTATGGATGATCTTCTATTAAAATTGCTCATTTTGTCTTGATCAGTTAAAAAACATGGCCACCACAGACAATTCTTGTTTCTGATTGGTTAATTTCTTAAAATTCTTCTCCTCTGAAACTCAGTTGCCAAATGAAAAAAAAATTGGTAGGAAGCACCTTTGGAAAGTTCTGTATAAGTATAATAAGGTTTCCTCAAAACAGAATGAAAAGTGAGCAACAAAGTGTTTTAGCTCCCCGACACGTGACAGTTTTTAACATAGGAGCCTATTGGGAAATGAATAACAGCTTTTCTTAAGAAGAGTTTCAAGATACCAAAGCCGAAAGGGGTAATAAGAATCCGTAAATCGAAGGACGGACAACACAATGGCAAAACAGGACAAAAGGACAAACAATGATCTACAAAGCATACACATAAAACTAAAGATCGTGTAACACAAACCCCACTAAAAACCGGGAATGAACTTGGGTGCTCGAGAAAGGTAAGCTGTTCCTGCTCCACTTGTGGTACTCATCGTGTTAATCTGATTACAAATCCGGTGATAGTTCATGAATGAAGAAAGGACCGGTGTCATATGGTATTTTGACCCCCCTCATTTCTAATCAAGAGATAGGCAGGGGGTCAAAATACCATGGTTAGGGGGTTCGATATACCATGGATAGGGGGTTACAAATACCATGGATAGGGGGGTCGATGTACCATGGGTAGGGGGTCAAAATACCATGGATAGGGGGGGGTCGATATACATGTATCATGGGTAGGGGCCCGTAGCAGGAGATTTCGAATATTAGCTCGGAAAATAGAGTTAAGAGTATTCGGACTTTTCCGAATGAAAAAAACTATTTTCGTGAAAAAACAGGATTTTGATGAATTTCCATATTTTTTCCGCATATAATTCGGAAATCAGTTCGGAATTCCAGGAAAAAATTTGGAATTGTCCGAATACTCCGAATGAGCTCGAAAAAAAATTCGGAATTATCCGAATTGACCTTCGAAAAAAATTCGGAAACTATCGGCCTTATTCGGAAAATATTGTCAGATTCGGAAATTATTCTAAGCTAGCTCGGAGAAAATTTCCGCATTAGCTTTGCCACTTTTTGTGGAATTTCTGAACTTTATTCGGAAAAAAATTCCGAACTATATCGGAAAAAAATCTCCAAACTACATTTGCTAAAAAGTTTCAGAACTACATTCGGACAAAAATTCTGTATAAATTTTTTCATACATAAATTTCCATAAAATCAGAAAAAGTAGATTTATGTCTGACAATGAAATCATTTAACATAATATACTTTTTGTTTTATTTTAATTCTTCAAAGTTTATCAGAATGCTTACAAAATTAACGCATATGCAACGATTTTAACCTTCTGTACGACAACGACCAAATATTGGCGCCTTTTACACTTGTGAACCCCCATTATATCATCAAAAATCAACAAAATGTCATTACCGGAACGATTCATTACCATATCTTTTTGTTGCGGTAATGACATTTGTCGTTACGGTATTCACATTTGTCGTTACGGTAATGACGGCTTCATTACGAAATGCACAAAATAAAACTTGTATTAATCAGTTTTGTAGTACATTAAATTGATTATGTTAGCTTTTTGCATTGACTAGCACCATCTTACTCCATTTTGTCATTACCGTAACATTAATGTCATTTTCGCAACGTACTGTCCTTACCGTAACACACTATAAAGTACATTTCAGCACTTAGCTTGTAGTTTTATTGTACAATAAAAAAAATCCATCATGTTAATTAAGTTGAAAGTTTCAAGTATTAAATGGGTATTTCAGCATAGCTACATGTACAGTTAGATATTAATTCATAATTCAGAATTACGTTTGGGAGAAAATTTCTGACATGTTGAAACTGATTAGAAAATATCGATCGTTGCGACATTATTCTAAAGGTTTAAATTTACCATATTGTAAAGTGTTTCAAATCCTGTTTATAACTGAAAATGAAAACTCAATTTTCGTTCCTGTCAAGCTTTGATCCAACATTGTTGGTATGTTGCGGAAATGACCATTTAGACTGGTATCCATGTGAAAACCAATTAAAAAATTCTAAGTATCAACTACTGCTGTATATATATTAAGAAAAATAAAGGTTAGTTCTGTTAAACAGCCTTGGTCAAAATTTGATTCCACTACTTTCGAAATCTGAGATAACATAATGCACACAAGTCAAAGAATGACCCAGGCACTGATTGCATAGGTAGTTGTAGATCCAACTACCATATGATCACGGCCATGGCGTCTCCTTCAACGAGTGTAGTTTTCACCAGTTACATTGTGGGATTGTTATGAACATGTATATTATATTAAATGTGAATTGATTTATGGTGGTATTTGATAGGCTCTGATCTGGCCGTGCAGTCACTGAAGATAAATATGGTTTCCTGGTTTTTGTGTGTGTTTACATGTATCTTGTATGTCTCCAATCATTTCAATCATTGTATTAAATTGTTTGCCCCTTGTGGGCCCTTAATTGGCAATAGAAAATTTCTATTCTTATACTCATTTTAAAAGTAGTGGTAAAATACCGATTAGACAGTATCAAGGAATCATAAAATACGAATTATAATGCAATTGTTATCATAGGTGGATCCGCACCCCCCACCCCCCGGTTTTTTTTAAGCTAAGCTATAGACTGCTAAAACGGGTTTTAACAGAATATTTCCAATATGGTTCTTGTCATTTTTCTTATTACCATGTTTTGTAATTTTTGCTTTGAATTACGCCTCGGTATCTTTTAATTTTTCTTAAAACAAATGGCTTTGAAATCCGATTTTGTTCTAGAAAATAAAAAATATACCCCCCCCCCCCCTCTTCAGTATGGAAATGTCTGGATCCTCCTCTGGTTATGTAATGTGTGTCTTCAGTGTAATACATTTTCCCATTCACTCCACAGTTAGCTAATGTTCGGAATCAGGTAATTGTGTCCAATAATGAGCCGCCATATTGAATTCTGGAATTCCAACATTTCTTATGATTTCACTTAGATTGAATATAATTGATAAGCAATATAGAGTGATAATTAAAATATATCAGATATATATAAATATTTGTGCAAAAGAGCTATAAATACTTATTACATACATTATGTAAATAACATATATTTGAGAGAGTGAGAGAATATATTGTAACCCTGAGAAATCATTGTCAAACGAGGCAAAGGCGAGATTGATGACATATTTCAAGGGGGTAGTACACGTGCACGCTAACCATTACACCACCGATGCAGTTAAAATTACTAATTAAAAAAAACCGTACTCTATCTATTTATATTTTAGTATAGAAATTCATTTCTATAAAAAATTTCAAAATTATGTCGCCTATGACATTTATAAATAGATCAAATAAAGTGTTAACGTTTTTGGAATGTCTGATGAACATCAGAAACATCCACGCAGTCGATTAAAATAGTTTTCAATAATGATTCGAATAACATTCCGCTCGTTCATCTTTATTTAATAAATCAAAATATATGTGTAAGTTTATCATGACCAATACGAAATCTGGTCAAGATCACATGCGATTTTAACACCGTGGATAATCCACTTCTGACAAGTTCAATTACTCTCCATTCTCCACTCGTCATGAATGGACAGTGATCGAAGCTTGACCAGTGATGGGTTATTGACGATGGCAAATGGATTATTCAAGTTAACGCTTATTTAATCTAAACACGCCCTTTTATCTTAATCAAACAAACACACCGAACATTCAAATTTATCTTTCTAATGGATTTATGATTAAAACTAACTAATGTTGATATTTTGGAAAAAAAAATTCCCGCTTTGCACGACAAAAAAATTAAATATTCTAACTTTCGTGTTGTCCAAAAAAAAAATTCTGAATGAAACAAAAATCATAGATTGATACTATTTTTATCTAAACATTCTAACATTAATACACTACATATATCAAAATTAAAAAGAAATTAACATGTACAGGTAAATATAGTACAATGGAGAGAGGTGTTGATTTTCTAATTGCACGCTTTCTAATGGAACGACCATTTAACTTGAAGGGAGGGGTTATGGTTTTTTCAAAAAATAATCTGATTCAGAGTTTTTGTGACATAACCTAATGTCAAAAAAAATCAAAATTCCAACTCTTGTATTGACTGAAAAAAAAAATTCTGAACGAAACAAAAAACCATAACCCCCCCCCCCCCCTTTTCAAGTTAAATGGTCGGTCCCTAAGGTCAGCTATCTATTTAGCTATTGTGATAATTGAAAAGTCGTCTGTTGTTGTTTTTTTTAAACAGACAATCCTTATATATTTTGCACACGGATGAACATCCATTGATTGTTGAAAGGCAGCTGTTGGCCAATCAACATTTTACTTTGCGTGTCAACCCTGGGGAACGTCAGATTAAAGAGTTTTTCATTGAACAAACCAGTAAAATTTGAGTACAAACGCAGACTATGCATTAGTTTATTTCATACTTCTGTTGACTTTGGAAATGAGAATGTAAGGAAGAGTATTATTTATGGGATAGGAATTGCTACTATTTCTGGACCACACAAACATGTCTTCGGCTTGTGCTGTAATTGCTTATGTTTTTTTCATATTGTTTCACCAGTTTCTGTTGTACTCATTGTTTGTTTTTGAATCCGAATAGTTCTGTTTTATTTTCACCTTTCACCTTTGACTTATACACCATGATATGGGGTTCACCTTTCACCTTTGACTTATACACCATGATATGGGGCGTGTATGTCAAGTTTTTATTTCTCTGGGCTATGTTACTGTATTTTATTTGTTGCTTACTACGTATCTTACACACTGTTTGACCTATTACGTCATCCGATGCTTCTTACCTTTACCATATCAAAAAGCACGAGAGGTTCGTTTATGAGTTGTTCATTGGATCAAATGCTGACATTGTGGACAAACGTATAAATCTGTCCATGAAACTCCTAAATTCAAACTGTTAGAATCGTCGGCATGTTAACATTGTAATAAATATGAAAAGAATTGAGTCCTGAAAAGGAATATGTATGAAAGCCTGGAAACTATCATTATACATTTTGTCATCGTTTTCATAAATTCATGAGGTTAAAACCAAAAATCAAACTCCCAAAATAAGAACAAAAATCCTTATAAAAATCATTCCTGGAAATATTGATTCTAACTGGTACAGTATTTTCAGAGGAAAGATTTTTTTCTCTTGACCAATTGAAAACAAGAATGCATAAATCTGCCATTTGTTTTGTCCAATCAAAACAAAAAGAGGAATTCTTGTAGAAGATCTTCTTAGCATAATCCCTGTAAAGTTTGGTTCCAATTGGCTAAGCAGTTTCAGAGAACAGTTTAGGTATATTGGCTAATCAGAAACAATTTCCTGTGATTCCATGTTTTTTTTTGTCAGCTCAAAAAGAAATGAGGAATTCTTGTAGTGGACCTTCTATTCATTATTCTTCACAAGTTTGTTTCCAATTGGCCAAGTAGTTTCAGGGGAGAAAATTGAACAGTGAAAAGTTTACAGACGACCGACGACTGATGCAAAGTGATGACAAAAGCTCACATGACCCTTTGTGTGAGGTAATAATTAAAAAGCACTGAGTGTAGTGTATATTTTTTCATTAAAAAATTAACAAGCTATCAAATTCTTCAATAATTGTCTACAAATCTTCCTATTCTCCTGTCATGACTTTTCTTCAGTGGATTCTTTAGCTTTAGCTGATCTGGCATATTGCTGAACAATGATTAAGGAAATAGTAAAATAATATGGGTACCAGTCAATTTTTAGTAACCCAGTTAATCAGAGACTATTCTATAACAAGTGAGCAATTCCACAGCTATATCATGGTGTATACAAGTTATTTTTTTCCAATATTTTGAAGTTGCATTGGATTGTATTGGATTTATTTTAATGAAAGTTTACTGACAGAACAATCTGCTGGCAGAAATGTTGGTCCATTCTGATACATTATCCTTACTCCCAGAAAAAATTTATAATCTTTAGTTCTACTTAAGCAGAAGATTTAACCCAGTATATTCCATGCCTGAGGACAGTGGGTAAGATCATACGGTTGTATTATTTTTATCTACTGAAGTATTTAGTGTCTAGTAGCACTAAAATTGTGAGCCTGATTCCTGCCATTGTTTAGATGTACAACTTCATGTGAAAAAGTTTGTCAGTGTATTTTTTTTTACGGATATTGCCGTTTCCTTCATCAATTATACAGAATGTTGCAATAACACAGAAATATAGATTCTTTGATTACGTTATTTTTCTATTTGAAACTGTTAAATTTGAAAATTTAATTATGGGGAGTGGAGAAATATCGAATCCAATGGTAGTTGAAGGAGAGTGGAGAAATATCGAATCCAATGGTAGTAGGAGAGTGGAGAAATATCGAATCCAATGGTAGTAGAAGGAGAGTGGTGAAATATCGAATCCAATGGTAGTTGAAGGAGAGTGGAGAAATATCGAATCCAATGGTAGTAGGAGAGTGGAGAAATATCGAATCCAATGGTAGTATAAGGAGAGTGGAGAAATATCGAATCCAATGGTAGTAGTAGGAGAGTGGAGAAATATCGAATTCAATGGTAGGTAGTAGAAGGAGAGTGGAGAAATATCGAATCCAATGGTAGTAGAAGGAGAGAGGAGAAATATCGAATCCAATGGTAGTAGAAGGAGAGTGGAGAAATATCGAATCCAATGGTAG